>CM050164.1:95140778-95788492 GCA_027410445.1 Discoglossus pictus | reverse complement strand
TATTAAGATAGGCTCAAGTATACGTAAAACATCTCTTTGCAGATGATATGGTAATAGCAGTGGAGAATCTGCTTAGCTCTTTGGATTTCCTTCACAAAATCATTGAAGATTTTAGTGTAATATCTAATTATAAAATTAATATCATGAAATCCGAAGCATTGCCTATTAATTTATCCTTGGCTGAAATAGAGGATTTGAAGGGTAAATACCAATATAAATGGCAGAATAAGATTCAGCTTTTGGGTATTGATCTATATGTCAATTTAAAACAAGTTATCTTGCAAAACTTCAAACAACTTTATTAAAATATAAAAAAAACTCTACAAGATTGGGGAAATAATATTAGGTCTTGGTCTGGACGTTTAGAGGCAGTAAAAATGGGCATTACTTATTTGTTACGCAGTGGGGTTCCAGCTTACATTATCAATACATTTCAGATCTTAATTGATAAATATATTCATAACTATAAAAGAATTAGGATAAAGTCTATATGATATGCGATTTTGAAAAGGGAGGAGTCTGATATCCATTGATTAAAAACTACCAACAAGTCATACAAATGTCTCAACTACCGTATTTATCGGCATATAACACGCACCTCATTTTAAGAAGGAAATTTCAAAGGGAATTTTTTTTTTTAAAATAAAGAACTTTGAAGCAAAATCCTCAACCTCCCTCCTCATCCTCAACCCCCCTCCTCAACCCCCCGGCACCCGGTATATGCTAATGACGTTGCGCGCATGTGACGTCACATGCGCGCTGGGTCAAGGAGCGGAGGCCAGAGCAGAAGCAGGTAAGTGAGGGGGAGGTATTTAGGGGGGTTTAGGATGCGGAGGGGGGTTTAGGATGCGGAGGGGGGTTTAGGATGCAGAGGGGGGTTTAGGATGCGGAGGGGGGTTTAGGATGCGGAGGGGGGTTTAGGATGCGGAGGGGGGTTTAGGATGCGGAGGGGGGTTTAGGATGCGGAGGGGGGTTTAGGATGCGGAGGGGGGTTTAGGATGCGGAGGGGGGTTTAGGATGCGGAGGGGGGTTTAGGATGCGGAGGGGGGTTTAGGATGCGGAGGGGGGTTTAGGATGCGGAGGGGGGAGGGAATATCGGCGTATAACACGCACCTATAATTTGCTCCCTATTTTCAGGGAGAAAAAGTGCGTGTTATACGCCGATAAATACGGTAATTCTTTGGACTCAGTCATCTGACCTATTTAATTGGTCTCAAATTGAGAACTTCGATTTAGAATTTGGGGATCTAAACCTTTTACTATTTTCTACAGAGGGGGAGTTTAAGGATAGAAAAGTACGAGGAAGTCTTACATTAAAAAAATCATAGGTGGTGGTGTAAATTTAATGCTCACTTTACCTATTGCCCCTACCCAGCCCTATTACGACTTTGTCCTCATTGGCCAAATTATTTGATTCTAGCCTACTTAGGATGTTATTGAAAAAGGGAGCCCTGGAGTTCCAAGAACTTATTAATAGTTATTCAATTTCCATAAATAGCTGGTTAGAATATATTAAATTACAGAAACTATTGGTTTCATCCGCTTTCTATATGGAGGAGACGAGGAGGCTGACGGTTTTTACATTTTAATCTCCTCTAAAGATAAAAAACACCTTGTTTCTAAATGCTATAAAATTTATTAAGAAACAATATCAACGTGAGAAACCTTTTTAATTGGAGGTTATAGGAAAATGATATAGGTAATTCTTGGCCTACGGAAAAATGGCATTCTTCCTTTACTTTAATGGTTAGATTTATCAAAAATTTAACATATAGGGAAATTGAGTTTAAAATTATCAACAGATGGTATTTAACTCCAATTAAATTGGGACAGTTAGATAATTCAGAGGAGCAAAATAACTGTTGGAGAGGCTCTGGGCAGAGTGGTTCGCATTTCCATATGTGGTGGAGTTGTCCGCTAATACAGAATTTTTGGTTTGAGAGTTTTTTTAAACATTTATCAATGATCTGTGAAAAGGTAATAACTCCGGCACCAGAATTGGTGATTTCAATTTTTTTTTCCCAGAAGGTCTTTCAACATCAGTTAAAGGAATGGCCTTGCTTTTCCTTATGCAATCAAAAAAAACTTGTAGTCTCCAGATGGAAAAAAGAAAGTATGCCCATCTTGGATGAAACTTTCAGGAAGACTGGATATATTTAAGTAATATAAAGATAGGCCCAAAGATGAGAGCTAAATGGGCCCTATGGGGAACAAAAATTATCAATAACGAAGGTTTGAGTTCAGTTCAATGTCTCTCCTCTCTCTTCAGAGTGCTTTCCTCATTCTGGAGGTATATGATTTGTCTATGTGATTTTTGTTTTGTTTTTCGTGCTTTATAGACATTTGCTGACCTGTGTGTCAGACTTGGAATATGTGGAATATATGTTTTCTCTCGTTTAATGTAACAACATTTATAAATAAAAAAAAAAAAAAAAAAAAAGAAAATTTTATTGCATGAAAAAATACCAAAATAAACATTAATAAACTTACCCTAAAGTTTGCAAGCTTTCTTCGGCTTTCTGACCGTACTCAGGGGAGTTTCTTCTCAAAATCAATAAAGGCTAAATTAACATAAATTTCTTCATTTGTTGTGACCAATTGGAGGCAGCTACAACAATGTAGAAGTGAATGGGGATTGAGTCTCTGCAGCAAAGCATCATGGGATTTGTAGTCTTGTTCCCACCTTGCACCTCTCCCCACCCCCAGAGCTGCTTACATGGGCACAGTGAACCTACCTAAAAGAAACACTGCATTTGGGTACAGATTTCAACACTTTACTAAAATAAAAGCCAGCAGCAGCTCAATGTAGACATCTACAGATCTGAAGGAAGCAGGAGGAGCCAGACACTGAAGAGGACTATACATCCCATGACTCCTTCCTGCACAAACTTTCACTGCATTGTATTAATATGTATTAACTACCAGTGATTGGCCAAAACAAAATATGAATGTTATGCTAATTTTAGCAGAGATATCCAGGGGTGTTTTGTTAACTCACAAAAGCAACTGCTTGTAAACTCAAGAGATATACCAAACATCAGCATGAGTTTGTTAATGTTTATTTTGGTAATTTTTCATGCAAAAAAAATAATTTCTTACAGTGCTAACTAGCCTTCCTCTTGTCAGATGCTCTCATAATCCAGGAAACTTAAATGTGCTTTTAAGACGTTGTTTCAGATCACAGCTATGATTCACAAGCACACCGGTAACAACAAGACTGCCCCCTCATAGGACACAGTCAAATTCAGAGGTCACAGCAGTGCGGCCTGGCAGCTGAGTGCTGCTTCAATGTTGGTGTTTCCCTATTCACATAGTATGTGCTTTAATTAATTTCAAAGCTACTGTACCTCTTTCTGTTTAATACAAACTTGCCTCAGAGCCTCAAAGAATCTCACACCTTTAAAGGGGTTATTCTTAAAGAGTGTGAAACCTGTCTATGTGTTGGTTTAAAAAAAAAAAAAATTGAATCATCTCTGGTAATCTCTGTGTTGTTGCTGCATTTTATTTGCAAATGAGCCGTTTACTCATATCATTTAGATTCTTTGATGTACTAATTAGGATTACAGTCTGCTTGTCTGTCTCTGTAGTGGCCAAAACACAAACCTGCAATGTTATCTGGCAATTAGACTCCTCTTACCAAATACTTTGAGCTGCACATTAGCATGCTAAGCTGTTTGCTAGCACACAGGAGCAGCACAAACAATCCTAAATATTTCAGAACTGGTTTACTGTAGAGAAATAACTGCTAGTACAATGTATAGCTAGTTTTTAATATTCTTTAAAAGGAAATTTGGTTTTTGTTGTGGTGACAGTCCCTTTAAGATCGAAGTTTGAACACTGATCTCGATCAGCTGTTGGTCACTTTCCGGTAAGCACCGTACATATCTACTGCTGACAGTTGCCCGCTTTGATGGGAGCCCTGATAACAGGACGCAGCCAGCAGACAACGAACACTGAAAATGTTGCAGATCTGAATTTTTAGCAGTGAGCGAGTACAACTACAATTTAAGAAACCAGGTCCCTATTGCTTCGTAGTGGCTCAAAAATAACTTCCCAGCGTTGCTTTTGTCCTAAATGGTAGATGTACATTGTCCCTAAAGTGCCTCTAAAGTCACAATATGTGCTTTGCACCATTCAATAGTGGGGGGAAATATATTTTTTAATTATCTGATCAATAAAAAATGGGATTTCAGTGTGTTGCCTCTGCCCTGAATCATTAAGGAGCCTTGCACCGCATGGTGGTAATGAATATTAATTAGAATCTTCTACATTATCTATGTATATGTCCTATATAGCGACATATTTGTGTTTTAGCTTACAGAGTATAAAGTATGAATATACTTTAAGTTAAGCTAACAAACTGTTTGCCGGTTCCCTTACAGCTACTTTTTTTTCTTTTCTTATCAATTAAAAATATTATTATTTAGGCTATATAATAAAGTAAGGGTGAATAGGCAAGAGAGAGAGAGAATATCAATCTGTAGAGGTGACACATTCTATTTTAGATATAATATAGTTTTACTATTTTGAAGCATGTAGTATGTTGGTCAAGTGGTTAAGGTTGATACCAAAGAGATTTTCAATTTCTAAGTCCTAGATTCCAAACTAATGTGTTTCAATAAATATATGAAGAAGTGGAAATCTTATCATTTATTAATATGTATCAATAAGTGAAAGATAAAGTCGAAGTCATGAGATTCCAATTTGACTCTCAAATGGAAAACTTCATAGCATCTTTTACCACTAGACCACTGTTAGAAAGTGATCTAAAAATGATTATATCTATAATAGAATGCCAGACTCCATCTTATTAGCTGTGCAGATTGTTGTGGGAGGGCTTTAATGTCCATACAAACAATAAATATATGGGTCTGCTATGATATTTTCAGGGATTAACATACTAGATGGACTAGTCAATCATACAGTGTATCAGCAGTGTTTTGATGAAATGTAGCCCTGACACAGTCTTTCAATGGTGGCTAGTTCTGTAGACAATCTGTATGCTTGAGCTATATGGTCTGACCTTTGCTGGGACAGTGAGTAAAACCCGCTTTTAAGCACTTGTGAATTAAATGATGTTTATATATGCAAATAAATAAAAATGTAGGTAGTTTTATTATAATAAAACAGGTAACCCTCCATGTCCCTTTAAAGGGAAAACAATACTAAAGCATAACAGGAATGAATAAGTAGCTGTGGGTTTTATCTGTTGTAGTCAGCTTAGTGAATTTTAATATAATAGACTTTCCGTTAACCAGAACTTTCAAGCAACCAGAAAAAAAAATGAATACAGTACTTTAAATAAAAATTTAAATTTACTGGGCTCAACAAATGCCAGGTTGTCTTGCCACAAAATGCTTACAGACACCTAGATCTCATCCACTGTACGTCTCTGCAATTCAGTGTTACCTGGAAGCAGACCGGTATGAGTGCCTGACCCAGTGCAGTGTTGGTGTTACATTCCCCGGGGTCAGCACCACACCCTCCAGCCGAACGTACCTGTGAGGAGTGAATGCTGCTGCTGCTAGAACAGCCCTCGCTGACCAATATACTTTGCATAGCATCCTATGTTCAGCTAATCTAGGCCTCTTTTAATAGCAACTCTCAAGCAACAAGAAACTACATCTACCAATCCCCATGGGTGCCGGATAACGGAGGGTCTACTGTATATAGGACTTATAGTGAATTTCTAGAACACATTTGTTTAGCTTTACATTTAAACATTGATGATTTAAAAGACCAGGTCACAAGGAGATATAAACAATCCTACCTCCTGTCTTCCTTTTTGTTGTAGGATTTTGCACAATAAGTCACCCCTTCATATAGAAATATTTTTTATAATGCTTTAAATTGGAACCATTTAAATGGTTGCATTTACATTTTTGATGCGTCTTCCTTCTGTTTCATTGTATTTTTTCTCCCCTTTTTATTTTGTGTTTAGGAAGCCATTGAAAAGAAAGAACAGAGAGCAAAGCGCTTCCATTTCCGTGCAGAGACCAATGACCATCAAAGAAATGTTGTATTGGATCGAGAAATGATCAAAAAGGGTACAGGTGCTTAACTTCCTTTAAAAACAACAACAAAAAAACTATCCTATACAGACTTTACCAGTTAGTGGTATATACTCACAAAAGTAAAATCAGCAGAGTCCTCTCAACCCTTCTGTTTTATGGAGCCTACTGATTGGCTTTCACATTAGTGGATATTTCCCAATTTGCTGTGGGTAACTAAGATTCAAAAACTAGAATCAAGTACTTCATAAAGCAATATGTATTTGGCGATTTTCCATTTTTGTTTTAAACCTTTACAACTTATTTGCTAAATTATTTCACTTTGTTTTAAGGGGACTATGCTCTTTTGGCTTGTTTATCTGATGGCAGAGCAGTAGTTCTCTAGTTCCCTTAGGAGCCAGATAAGGTTTCCGAGGTAATGACGTAACACTCTAGTCCGCTGTGCATGCATTTGCATTGAACTGTGCCTGGTAACTAAATATGTTGTAGATTATCCTGGCGGAAAGCTCGGACTGTGACCTACAGTATTGGTATATAAACATTTTCTTTAAATGCATCTTACTGCAGCATTTGTTGCTGGGCTGGGTTTTGCTATACCATAAGTAGTTGTGCTAAATGAGTTAGAGCTTTTGTTAACCATTCTCTGGTAGTGACCATTTTACATGGCTTAATTTTATCATATTTTCAACAGACTGGAAAAAAAAACAGAAATAAACTCATGGCATTTTCTTTCAGCACTCCCCGAAGTTCGCCTAGAGACCCTTTATGTCTGCGGTGTGGATGAAATGAGCACCGACGATATATTTGCCTTCTTTAAACATTACCCCCCTGGATATATTGAGTGGCTGGATGATTCATCTTGTAAGTTATCTCTTCTCTCTTACTTCTGATATGAACTGCATTTATATGGCAGATTTTCTTATCATATGCTGTGAAAAAATTATGGGTTTCCTGGTGGTCCAGTGGTTAGAATTATGTGCTTTAACTGCTGCGACTTCAGTGCGATTTTAGTCAGGGAACCAAAAGGTCACACCATCTTGGGTTGGGCCTGGTTGTCATGTTCAGGAGGGCCCACTGGACAGTTGGACTATTCGGGAGGGCCTGGACTGGTATTTCCCTGTTGGCATGAGGTGTTTAATATTTGCTACAAAAAAATGGGAGTTGATTTTCTGTCAGCTATACTGTGTGTGAGTCATGTTATACTTGTCAATAGATGATGAATGGATAATACCCAGATCCGTTTTAGTATCTAAATGCTGCATTTTCCCCAGAGAGTTCACTAAAGTATGCTACTAGGTTTTCGTGGGATACAGGGTACAAGATGCCTGGTTGGGAGGGGGCCTGGCAGATGCCAGGAGATCAGCGGAGCTAACAAGGTGGGTGGTGAATGGGGCTGTCAGCGAGCTGCATGACCACTGCCAGAACATCACATAACTAAGGTTTTATCTCAGCAAGTGGAGATCAAGGGAAAGGAAGTGTTCGACAGCCCCTGCTTTGATTTCTGTTTGATGAATGAACAGTTCCCTGGGGGAGTATTTGCTGACCTGTGTCCCTGCACTTCCTGGCTACTGGCAGAGGAGGTAAGCTGTTCTGGGTTCATTGCTGCTAAACAGGGATATTCCAAAGAACTAGTACTTGGATGGGAGAACACCTAGGAGTACCAGGAGCTGTATGCTGTGGCCCACTGGAGAAGGAGCTGACAACCCACTTCAGTATCTCTGCCATGAAAACCAAGTGGATCACCATGACCATGTACAAAAGATGTGACTGAACAACGCAAAAACAAAAGATGTTAATGATATTTAAACTGTGCATATGTTAACAATGTCTAAAAAATCCCATATGTTCCTTCTAATGCTAATAACCTATTTTTGACTAGCCATGAAGATGCAATTTAATGAATTTGATCCAAGTAAATATTAAACAGGTTTTTAGAAATGACAAGCATGAAACTGGTCAAGTGTTTCAAGTCTGTGTTTTCAATCTTGCAATGTGCTTTGGAGAAAGCTTTATGGACACTGGATTCTAAGCTCAAAAACAGGGCCCTCCATCTTTGTAATGTGTTTATATTGTTTTGCCTTGATCACAACGTATATTTAGCGCTACGGAATATGTTGGAGCAATGCAAATAAACAACAATAATAATAATAGGTGTTCTGTGTTCAGTAGCCGTGTTTTTTATTTTTTATTTTATTTTTTATTTTTTTAATGGTTTTGTCTTTCCTTGTACATTATTATTTTTTATTTTTACTGGTATTATGAGTGTTATGTTTGAAAATCCATTTTATATTCAACTTTTACTTTTGTCCACTATTCTTCAACCAGACAGTTTTTTTCCTCAATCAAGTTTTTATTAGGCATATATAGCATGCATCAAACAGTACATAACAAAATGCAATGTGGTTTACATTATTTGTCTAGTAACGTTAAGTCTTATTTCCAGAGTGCTGTGCGTTGTTTATGTGGAGTGCTTTTTCATCTGCCTAATATGGATTTTTTTAGATTTATTGTGGATTTGGGTACATCTTTCTTAGTCATTAATTGTTGTAAATTAAGTATCATGAATTCCCTTCCCTTTAGAGGGTCGGGATATTATTCTTGTTATAGGTGGTGGAGGGGGGGTAGGGGGGATAATAAGGTGGGATCTGGATTACTTAATTGGGTATAGGGAAGATATGAGGGGGGGGAATAAGGGGGGGTATTAATTATACCTGGTATCTTGCACTCGATCCACGCTGCCACCTTACCTGATCTTGCCCCGCATGATGGGCTCGCTAAGTTCTAGACGCCACGGTCCTCCCCCCATCCGGGAAAGCCTCAGTCACAGTGTCAGTTGTCATTAGTCCCCTTAAGCTAAGGTGGGAGTGTAGCCAAAGGCTCCATGTATCAAGAAATGTGGGCATTGCGTCAGCTAATAAATGTGATAATCGTTCGTTGGTGGCTATAAAGTTAAGTTTGTTAATTATGGCTTGAAGACTGAGGGTGTTGCTTTTCCATTGTTTTGCCAAGTGGCTTTTGGCCGCCAGCATCATAAATTGTAGTAGTACATTTTGGGGCCTGGAGAGGAGGGGGCATCTGGTCCCTAAAAGTGCGATCTCTAGGTCTCTGTCAATGTGGGTATGGGTTATCGTGGATACCAGGTCAAAGACCTCCTCCCACATGGCTTTTGCCACAGGGCACGTCCACCAAATGTGAATAAAGGAGCCTGATTCCTGGCAGCCTCTAAAACACCTGGGGCTTACTTTGGTATTCCATTTATGTTGCCTGACTGGAGTTATGTATGTTCTATGGAGAACCTTAAGTGAGGTTTCCAGCAAACTGAAGTTAAGTGCGCCTTTAGATAAATTGGCCCATGTGGAGGTCCACGCGCCCTCATCTCTTTCGTGCCCCAGGTCTTGTTCCCATGCTGAAACATATGCCGGTTTCCTGGTCTGTTTGTTGTGAAGGAGTTCCTGGTATAGTAGACTAATCATACCTTTGCACAGAGGGAGCGACTCGCAGAGTTTAATCAAATAGTTTGTTTTGGGGGGTCCAAATTCCCGTTTTATTGAGTGCACATGAAATAGAAGTTTTTTGAAGTTAAAGTATTCTTTGGGTGGTATGTTCAGAGAATTTATTATATTTTCTGGATGTTTAATTTTATTATCTTGGAACCATGAACCCAGGCGCAAAAATCCCCTTGTTTGCCACCAAAAAAGTGATTCTTGGGTGAGCGTAGGGGCGAATCTTGGATGGGGAGCCAATGCAGTCAATGTGGAGGGTGTTGCTGAGAGGTGTCGTGTTTTAGCTGCCCAACGCCACGTTTCTAGGGAAAGTTTTATGAAGGGGTTGTCTATTTCCCTCAGGTTATCTGGAACCTCAGGCAGCCAGAGGATATTGGCCCATGTATAAGGTGTCATTGCCCTGTTTTCAATAAACATCCATAATGGTTGATGCGGTGTTGAATGAGCTAAAGGTATGAATGCTAGCTGGGCGGCTTTAAAATAGATGTGAAGATTTGGGCATGCTAATCCCCCCCATACGTTTGCCTTTGTGCATTTCTGTTTTTGAGATTCTATGGCGTTTGTGCTCCCAGATAAAGATCTGTTTTTGGCAAATTTCCAATTTTTTTGCGGGGATTGGAATTGGGATGGTTCTAAAGAGGTACAGAAGCCAGGGCAATAGATTCATCTTGATCGCATTAATGCGACCCAGCCAAGAAAGGCCACCTTTAGTCCATGTTGAAAGTTCAGTGTGCAAATCCCTGAATATGGGAGGATAGTTGGCTTTGTACATTGAGTCTATAGAGTTGGTGATATAAACTCCCAGGTATTTGATTGCTGACTTTGGCCATGTAAAGTTGAAATTTTGTTTTAAAAAGTTCTGAGTGTGGGTTGGGAGGGAGCAGCCTAATGCCTCAGTTTTGTCCGAGTTAATCCTAAAACCGGATATTCTGCCAAATTGTTCTAGGAGGGATATCAGGGCTGGGACAGATGTAGTCGGGTTCGTTAGGGAGCAGAGCAAATCATCTGCAAAAAAACAGCTTTTCATGTGGTGCATGCCCACTATAACCCCCTCTATCTTCGCATTAGATCTAATCATTTGGGCTAGTGGTTCTATTGCTAGCGCGAAGAGCAGGGGGGAGAGGGGGCATCCTTGTCTTGTTCCCTTTTCAATCTTAATTATGGAGGGGTTATCTCCTGCTAATTTGAGGCTGGCTTGAGGTTTGTCATAGTATATTTTCAGGAGGTTAATAAATTGTTCTGGCAATCCAAATTTCCTGAGGACTGCCCAGAGGTACTTCCATTCTATTGAGTCAAAGGCCTTCTCTAGGTCCAATGCTAGGAGACACATGGGAGTTCTATGTTGCTGAGATATATGTATTAAATTTAATAATCTCCTGACATTGTCCCCTGCCTGTCTGTGCGGGACAAACCCCACCTGATCCTTATGGATCAGTCTGGGAAGAAATGTGTTGATTCTGTTGGACATAAGTTTGGCCAGGACTTTGATATCCCCATTCAGGAGGGAGATTGGTCTATAGTTCTGCACCTGAAGGGGGTCTTTCCCTTGCTTTTGAAAGAATACCATATTAGCTTGGTTTAGTTCAGGGGGAATGCTGTGTCCCTTTAGCATATTATTGAATAGTGTTGTCATGTGTGGTGCTAATAGTTCTGCAAATGTTTTGTAGTATAGATTCGTGAATCCATCCGGCCCCGGGGCTTTCCCTGACTTTAAAGATTTGATCGTTTCAATAACTTCTTCTATTGTGACTGGAGCTTTGACATGGTCCATCTCTTGGGGGGACATCATTGGGAGATCTATCGATCCTAGAAATTGGTTTATATGGTTATCCATAGGGGGATTGGGGGATGAGTATAGATTTTGAAAAACATTGTGAATTCTTTTTGTATATGCGCAGGGCTGGAGGTTATCCCTCCTGTGGGCAGACAGTTTTTTTTATTTAAATTTTTTTATACAGAGGCTCACCAAGTAAGACAATATATGTTTCTAAATATATTGCACCAAGTTCCTTCAAAAATACTTGTGTTATTTATGAAATAAGGCACTAGGGCCCTCATTCAATTGCGATTTGGCCAATTGAATAAGGCTCTAAATAAGCACATAGCATATATTTTTTAAAGAAGTTTTTAGTTAATAAGCATCTATCCAAAAGCAAGGTTTTCACTAACTAAAAACTTCTTTAAAAAATATATGCTATGTGCTTATTTAGAGCCTTATTCAATTGGCCAAATCGCAATTGAATGAGGGCCTAAGTAACTACAACTGATACAATATGATTTGTGATAAAAGATAAGAGAATGACATTTTTGAAAATAATATATATATTCTGGGCCACATCAGACTGTCCATAGAACTCATCATGATGTTAAAGTATTATTTTATTTCTAGGCAATGTTGTTTGGCTCGATGAAGTGACATCAACTCGTGCTCTGCTGAACATGAGCTCAATGCCTACAGGAGTGAAAGGCAAAAGCAAAAAAGAGGATGAGAGCACATCATCCAAAAGTAAAATGGGTAACTTCTTAAAACTTTTATTTTATACATCAAATATATATTTTGTGTTTTGTTGTTGCTATTCTTGTAAGGGGGTTAAATTAGTCAACTTCCGGGTACTGTGCTACCACCAGCGCAGGAACAAATTTTGTATGTGAAACTATTTAATAGGATCACCTAGTTGTTTGTTTGTGTGTGTGTCTAATTTTGTACCTGAATTATTTTAATTGCTTCCTCCTTGTCCCCCTTTAGACAGACATGATGACAGCTCTGGGGATGAGACTGAAGAAGGGGAAGTGGAAGAAGACAATCCTAGTGACACAGAGGTTGATCGTGAAAAGAAACCAGCTAGCACGGTAGGAAATAAAGTACATGTACACTCTGAACAGTAATAGCCATAATCGCAACAAAATGTGCTTGTGCAAATAAGGCTATGAATGGTAAACAGGAGTGTATGCTGTGGCTGTTTATACAGAGCTGTTGGATCAATTAGCAATTGTGGTTTCATCTGTCAAATGATTGTGACTTCAATATGTGGTGGAGAAGCCTGTTAAAAATAAAAATACATATATATTGAATGAATGTGCTTTCTAAATTATTTATATATAGGGACACATTAATTTTTATTTTCTATTGAATTATAAGATTTAATACCATCAAAGCACCATGGTGGTTAAATATTGGTCTATAATTTTTGAACAACTTAATGGGCATAAATGTTTTTAAGAAGGGGGGGGGGGGGGGATACACATTTATATTTTGCACCTTTTTTATGCTGTTTTTTTATAGTGTACAGCTAGCTGCCTGTTTTTTTTAGGTGGGCTTGTCCTTAAAAAACAATTAACCTCTTGTCAATCCTGTTGAGAGCATAGGCAGATTTAACTGCCATTTTCCTATTGTACATACACACCTCCTGTGTATTCAAAATATCCTCCCACCTTGATCTGCTGAACCCAGGATGTTAGATTCCATAGCGACATAATTGCATATAAGACGTAATAAATTAGAAGCTGCATTTGTTTTACATTCTAAAAATGTTGAATCTTTTAAGTGATATTTTTATAATATACTATGTTAAAAAAATAGATCCCTTAGATTGTCAGTTTACCCATTTTCTATCTATTAAGATGCTTTAAAAGCAATATGTACATAGTGCTTTTTGCCAATCTCAGACAGGGCCCTCCATTCTTTTGCAATGTGTTAATATTGGTTTTGCCTCGTACGCATTCCAAATAAAGGAATAAATAACTACACTTGAAATGATGATATTAGTATGTTAAAAAAAAAAAAAAAAGCCCTCCAGTTTTTTAAATGCATTTATGATGCTCTGCAATACATCAATTTGGTTTCAGCCAGTCAACTTCCTCAGATGGTAAGACACTTTCAATATACAGGAGGTTTATGGCTGCAAAGTGTGAATGGGGCAGCTAAAACTGCCACTACTCTCAGCAAGACTGAAGGAAAGCTCATAAGATTACAGGACACAACCACTTAAGAACATAACGGACAATGGCAGCATTAAAACCAAATGGAACTGCACCGTAAAGGACAATTACATGTAAAGGTTTTGTGTGTGTGTGTGGAGGGGGGGGTTGTAGTTTTTTGAGGTGGAGTGGTTAATGTTGCTGAATATTATCTTTAGCTTTTGGTAATTTCATTATAAAAATAGTTTCCATTAAGACCATTGTAATTAATTTTATTTCTATATGGTCATTTTTTGATTAACTGATTTAACTAATTGAAACTAGCAGAAATCTCACTAAATACAGCTCCAATGAGAATTCTTCTCTCAAAAGTACAACCGGAGTCACATTCTTGTAATGAAAGAAAAGTTCCAATGATCTCTATTGAGTTTTAGGGGTACTCAGTACTTTGTGCTCCAGTTAAATCCATTCAATGCATTTGTAAGACCGGAGAGAATCTCATAAGCATAATTGAGAAGGAGGATCTGACACACTTGATGAAATTACAAGTCCTGTGCATAAAACGTGATTCAAGCGCACATGACATGTTAAATGGTTTGCATAGACTACTTTCAGGTTTATGTAGTACTAGCGACTTGCCCGTCAAAAAATTACGGCAATAAGATTGTAAGGCAGGTAATGCTGTTTGGTTGAGACATAATTTTTGTTGTTCAGAGATCCTTCGGCGCTCATTGCGAGGCTGTTGTTGTATTTTTATTTTTCTGATAGGCGCTTTTGGTGTTCTTGTTTGGTCAGCGGTGATGTGTTTTTTGGGCTTCTTGCAAGTCTTTGTGTGCTATGAGCAGCGTTGGCGGTCGTTGTGAGTGGCGCAGTGAATGGCTTTTATGTGTATTATAAATGAATATACTTTACCTATTTTGAAGTAATATATGCAGGAAGCATTGTGTTAAAGAGCTGACTATCTGTTTTGATGTTGCTGCAGCATACAATGTCTGTTTGCACTGTTGTGGAGCTGCTGTGTAAGTGTTATCAATGAGTTTTGTGTGTAGTGCGACTAGTATGAGTGCGCAAGGAAAATCCGTTGCTGTGTACTTCCGCATTGTGTAAGTTAGTGTTGTAAAATGGCGGCTAATGTGTATGTGGTACGCGGCTGTGGATGATTTTGCGTCCTTGTTAATAGTTTATCTTGGACCTCGTACTGCTTTTTCGGAAAAAAAATTATGTTTCATGGTGTTTTGCGTGTTTAGGGTCCTGTAGCCTCGTTTTTTGTTTTTTTTGGCTGCCATTTTTTCTCTCGCTTAGGGGATTTTCGGGTGTTTAAACTCTTGAATTTGTACTTAAATTGAGGTGTAACTTCATTTGCAGTGGTCCTGGGTGCCCCCCCTTGCTGTGTCCTGCGGCTCGTATTTGTGGATGCTAAGTCAGTCAATTTTACGGTGTAAGTCCCACCTGCGGCTCATTGCAGCCGACGTGGGAGCCTCCACAAATGCGGACCCTCGCTTCACGAGGGTCCACATTTGCATGCCTAAAGTCATAGAGGGTCGCGAGCCCACAGTGTTAGAAACAACTTTTGGCAACCTGCACTGCTGACAACTATATGTGATTTACTGTTTGCATTTAAATCTTGCAAAAATTGTGGTGTTTTATTAAAACTGTATACATTCAGTTGCAGTAGTAAGAAAAATACTGAAATGGACTAGCCTAAATTTTGAAATGTTTAGCCTGTGGTAGATACCACAAACTGGTGTAAAGTCACACAAATAGTGCAAATAAATAAATTGATGCAGCACACACCCTTTTTTATTTTTTTTTCTCAGATGGAATAATCCAGATTTACATATAAACATATAGCTGAGAACGTAATCTGTATATACCTTCTATAGCAGTGATATCAGTATATTTTAGAAGTATGAATATTTATCATCTGCACCTCTCTACTTCAAATAAGATCTGTATAACCACAAACGTCTAAAGCAAATATGGATAATAGAGTGGATGTTTATATAGTTATGTGCTATTAGAGAAATATGTGATTGGAGTGTTAAACGGATCAATTTATAATTTTTCATGCCATTGCATGAAAGGCATTGAGTATGGAATATTATTTAAAACTTTAAAATCCCTCCCTGTGACCTTAGATTTGGTGTTTCACTTATAATGAACCTATGGATAACTGCATTCCTCATGTTTTGTTTTTATTTATCTGCAGCTGGATACACTTTCCCAAGCCGAGGAAGACTCCTTACTGCAAAATGAGCTGCGGCCTGCCGTGAAAATAGTTAAAGGAAACCAGCTATACATGAGATTTGCTACTAAAGGTGAGTATTTAACCACCGCATTCAGATCTTTAGTGATTGGTTTATAGCAATAAATCTATCTGTAAAATATCATTTTCAGAATTTCAAGATGAGAAATCTTCTTAATATATATTAGATGATATTTGTATAAGTTTGGCTTATGAACTTTGTGGATTTGCTTCATAATCAATACTAGTACATGATTCAAAATATAATTTTATCCATATGGATACAGATACTCCACTTTGAGACTCTTTCAGAATAACTAAATACTCTTGTTCAAAATTTTCAATAACGAGTTGTGACCTATACAATATCTTCACTTATCATTAAATAGATGGGTTTTCCAATCCAGTGTTAACTGCTTTTGCACATCTATTATAAGTCTTTGGGCAATAAAGCATATTGTTCTTAAGTCCATTGCAGTTAGAGAAACACTTGCTAGTGATTTCTAAAGTTGTGAACTGATCTGCTTCAATGACTAACTATTTTATGTCTTGAGACTTCACTTTACACCTGTATGACATGTGGCATCCTCCCTGCTCATTGCGGGTGTATATAAATAGTGTGCAATTACCCTGGGTAGCATGTTTTAGCGCATGAGCACATCCTTGTTATGTTTTAGTGTTCTGCACCATTAGCACAAACAACTCTTCAAGAGTGCAGACTTGGAAAAGATAGTCAATGAAATCCTCATTTCAGAAAGATTCAAATGATTTAACAGCGAGTACAGTAAAACAATGGAGGTACTGGTTGAGCAAAAAGCCCAAGTATAAATGATTAAAGTGGAAGTGACATGTCTGGGACAGTCTTTTTAAAGCGTGTTAAATAAAACCTTGTTCTCCATTGTGCTAGGAATTTTTTCTAACCTACGTTTTGAGATTGATACTTTTCTCTGTGGCACGTTATACTAATTAGTGGCACCCTCATAATATTTGCCAAAGTATTCTTGATTAATGGGATATAACCTACATTACAGTTCAGAAACGTGGGAGGAGGGGAAACGTGGGAGGCGGGGGGAAACGTGGGAGGCGGGGGGAAACGTGGGAGGCGGGGGGAAACGTGGGAGGCGGGGGGAAACGTGGGAGGCGGGGGGAAACGTGGGAGGCGGGGGGAAACGTGGGAGGCGGGGGGAAACGTGGGAGGCGGGGGGAAACGTGGGAGGCGGGGGGAAACGTGGGAGGCGGGGGGAAACGTGGGAGGCGGGGGGAAACGTGGGAGGCGGGGGGGAAACGTGGGAGGCGGGGGGAAACGTGGGAGGCGGGGGGAAACGTGGGAGGCGGGGGGAAACGTGGGAGGCGGGGGGAAACGTGGGAGGCGGGGGGAAACGTGGGAGGCGGGGGGAAACGTGGGAGGCGGGGGGAAACGTGGGAGGCGGGGGGAAACGTGGGAGGCGGGGGGAAACGTGGGAGGCGGGGGGAAACGTGGGAGGCGGGGGGAAACGTGGGAGGCGGGGGGAAACGTGGGAGGCGGGGGGAAACGTGGGAGGCGGCTCACAATGAGCTCCAAAGCCACTCATTGCAAGGCCCGAGATAAGCGCTGAAGGAGCTCATCGCGAGGCCAATAAAGTAGAGGGGGAGAGGCTCGCAACGTGTGACAAATACCATCGCCAGGCGTTAATTTTTATTGCCGTCTTTTTTGACGGGCAAGTCGCTAATTCTATATAATATTGCTGTTAGTCACAAACAGTGCATGTCTTTTGTACAAGCTTTACATGTATTTATTTCTATTTACTAGCACAGTACATTGCTTTGTAAAATAGTATGCATCATTGTTATAAACCCCAGTATGCAAAGTGCTGCTTACAATTTGCTCTGTTGTTTTTGCTGATTAGAGGACAAGAAAGAGCAAGGAGCAGCTAGAAGAAGTCAGTACTATATGAAGTATGGAAATCCAAACTATGGCGGCATGAAGGGGATCCTTAGCAACTCCTGGTGAGCATCAATGTAAACAATTTTGCCAGTTGCAGATTTTGTTAAAAGAATTAAGCAACAAAATAAATGTGTTTTGCACAATATGAATTGCAGAATATCACGGAGGGGGGTCCTGGTAGTACATAATCATTTATTGGTTTTAAACACAAACATTAATCTTTGTTTCTGTGGCTCAGATACTATTGGTTAAGGAGTTTCTCTGCTTGTTTTAAAGATTTATTTTGCCTTGGATGTCTCATTGCACAGACTCTCATTACATTTCTATTATATTCATTTGAACATTGGGTGCTGTAAGACCCTTTTAAACTTTTGTCTCTGCACATTTGGTAAAAATTTACAATAATTCAAAAGGTTCACAGAGTCAATGGACTTTCACCTTTTTAATGTAAGTAGAGGTCCTTTGAATACTACCCAAATAAGATCTTGAGATGTGAAATCTGTGTGGGTAGAATGTGTGTTCGGGCATGGTAGCTCTTCACAGCCCATTTCTCCTGTCCAAAGATACTTCTTGTGATACTTACAGGAATATGGAAGGTCTCTGGACTTCACTGGGAATGTAATACACCTATGAATCTATTTATTTGTATGTACTTTTCTTTTATTAAGAATCATTTAAAAGCTCAGTTTGTTTTCTGCTCAAAAGCATCCAAACTGTACCTGATTTGGGTCGCCCTTTTACAGCTTATGAAGACAGATTCTGAAGTGTAGCGTTTCAAACAAGCCCCTAAGTAACCATCTCTCAGCAGCATGTTGCATACTGTTCCTGAGATGGTCACTGATTTAATTAGTATGAGACACTTCACCGCAAGTACAGCAGAGTATGTGTCCTCATGAGCTGCTGAGGACAGACCCAAGCCGGTATGATTTGGATGATTTTTAACCCAAAATAACAGCGCTTTTAAGCACTTTTTAATAAAAAAAAGTACATAAAACTAAATAGATAGCTATATTATATTTCTATGAAATCCATAAAACTTCTATTTTTCTTTAAACATAAACAGCCTTTTGGCTCAAGCGTTTTTAATAAAATGAAGTGTTGCAGAAATGTAAAGAAAAATCTAGCTCAACAAACTAACCTTACTGCAGATACAAAAACACTCCGCCTCTGCACAGTCTCTGGCGTCCTTTGCCGTTCTAGCTTTACCCGTAGAAGTGTTACTGTCGGCCTCCAAACTCCGGCTAGTAGCTGTTGCAGTAATATCCATGTAAAAGCATGTAGAGCACTTGCCCACCCTTCTCTCCAAATGCTCCACCCCAGGGACCCTTAATATAAGGCTGGTAGCCTTTTCACTGGCAGTAATACATAGTAATTTTCCTGGGATTTCATACTGCAAATCTTTACAGGTATCTCTCTTTTTTATTGTCTTCTTATTCTCCAGGAACGGCTTGTCTCTGCTGTGCTGCTTGCAGTTTTCAATTTATTCTTGTCAGAGTCCCCTTCTGAACGTGTCTAGTCATACAGATTTGCTTATAAACAACATGTTTTTGATAAGTCATTCCCTCAGCTACACTATTACGACTGGCCAAGCCTTTTTCGATGCCCCATTGTGATGCTAGAGGCTGTTTTCTCTTACCTAGCTGGTCTGGGCATAGAGCTTAAGTCAGGCTCACATAAATGCCTTCAATTACTTCTCTATATTTCTGTCCCTGTCCAGCTTTGTCACAGTGACTGTGAACCTTTTGATTTATTGTTCAATTTTTACAAAATATTCAGAAAAAATGGACTTTAACCTTTTGAATGTAAGTGGAGGTGCCATTGAAAAGTGACCAAATAAGATCTTCTGATGGATGGAAGTCTGTCGGTAAGGTGTGTTCATGGAAGCCGCTGTCGGGATAGTTTGCGCAGAGTGCTTCTTACATGAGGCAATACAATAGACCCTGTGATTTCCCATCTATGAAATGCTCAGATAGCCTAATGTTGACTTTTTGCTTTATTAACAGGAAAAAGCGATACCATTCACGGCGCGGCCAGCGAGATGTTATAAAGAAAAGGACTTTTATTGGCGATGATGTTGGACTAACTCCAGCATATAAGCACTTGCATTCAGGTAAAGTAGTGGCTTGCTGTGTAGTATAGCTGGCTGCAGACTACTGTTTAGAGCCATGCAGAATCCACAGCTTGTGAGATGGGTGTGCGTACATTCACTGTTTGATATCAGGTTTGCTTTTGGATAAACGCATGGAAGCAGAGGTGTTTCTGTTTTTTGGTGGGTAATAATTACAATATTCCTGGGTAAAATAGTCTGATAAATAATGAATTCTAGGATAAGTTCTTCAAATGTTTACAAGAATGGATAGTTCTATAGATTGCGGCCAATCGCTTGACGTTCTAACCTCTGCGAAGTTTACAAGTGCTATATTTTTGTGCTTATTGGTAGACCTCGTCTGACCTGCTGCTCTGTAATCCAATGCAATGACTGATGTGCAACTCAACGTTTTCAGGCATTTTGAAACTACATGACTGGATCAATTCCCACTTACACAGTTAGCTTATATTCTTAATGATATAATATATATACGGTAGACTCTGTTAGCCGGCACCCACAGGGATTAGTAGATGCCGGATAGATGTAGGTCCTGTTTGCTTGAGAGTTACTATTAAAACAGGCCTAGATTAGCTGCACATAGGATGCTCTGCTAAATATTTGTCAGTGAGGGCTGTTCTAGCAGCAGCAGCTTTCACTCCTCACAGTTACGTCCGGCTGGAGTGTGCGGTGCTGACGCCAGGGAATGTAACGCCAAAACTGCACTGGCTCAGTGGATGCAACCTAGGTGTCTGCAAGTGTTTTGTGGCATGACAGCCTGGCTCCTGGCATTTGCTGAAGTACAGTATTCTTTTTTTTTCCTGGTTGCTTGAGAGTTCTGGTTAACTGAGAGTCTACTGTAATAATGTCTAGAGAGATGTTAATTAAGGTCCCCATAGAATAACATAGTTTTAGTTAAGGTGTTGGAAATCCAAAATCATTTTAATTCTGGTTTCATCTCTCCTCACTGAAGTCCCTTAGTTGTAGTATGCATTTATTCATTTATGGTTAATTGTAGCTTTTATTGTCTGTTATTTTACACTGTACGTTTACTAAATAAGGGAAGGTAGTGCTACAAAATATTTGGCACATATTTTTCTTTCAATGTCACTGGCTATATTTGTAATATTCTTTAAAAAAATTAAGAGGACCTTTATATGCTTTAAAATAAGAGTTTCTTAAGAACTGTTTGTCACTTATTCCCCACCCAAAAAGAGGGAGGGAGCAGGGTATAACTTTGTTTTACAAAGCTTTGGGTGACATGTCTCTACTGTAACCCGTTTCCTAATATATGTTTGTCGTGCAGACAAATACATTGTAATGTTCAATTTGGAGGAGGAAACATAAAATTCACTGCAGAGTGCTTAGTCAATAGTCAAGTTACATAGTAAACAATTGCACACAATAATGAGGTTTGCCATGAATGAAGTGAGATTCACTTATAAATAGCCTCTATTTATTTATTTATTTTTTGTTTTTTAATGTATGAACATGTCCCCGAAGCCAGTCACAAAGGTCCCCTTGTGGCCGTGATATGTTAGGTGCTTTTTTGCCTATCACATTGCTTTCATGCACATGCCTTTTTGATTTAATACATTCATTACTTGCAGGAAAAACATTGGAGTTGCTCTTCCCTTTTCACAAGCATGCACTGCTTGTGAAAAGGGAAAAATGCTGTCATGCTGTTCCAGTTTTTCTGGAAAGGTGTGCTAACCGTTCTGTTCATTTAAAGGTATATCTAAGTTTTCCTGTTTTTTTACCTTTTTTCTAATCTAACACACTGCTTATATCGGAAACACACACACACAGACTTATATTATTTAAAAAATAAAACTTGTTTTTCATACCCCCAAAGGCACAGTGAGGCTCCCAATAGAAATACTGTATTTGGGAATGGATTTTACCCCCCTTTACTAACCTTCAAGCCAGCAGCATATATGTGTGTGTGTAATTTTTCTTTCCCTTCTTTCATACACTGGTTCTACTCTATCCGATGCATTCATAATCCAGGAAACATAGATATGCCTTTAAGGGCTGCATGTTTAGTATCTGAGTAACCAGTGTCATTATTCAGTTACGTTGGGTTTTTGCCTAACTTGTAGGTTTGGTGAATGTTCCAGAGGAACCCATAGAGGAGGAAGAAGAGGAGGAGGACATGGATGAGGATGATCGTGTGGTGGTTGAATATCGGGATGAACTTCAAGCATTCAAGCGCGAACGGGAGGGTGCACGACGTTCTGCAGCCAGCAACTCAGATTCAGATGAGATGGACTATGATTTAGAACTGAAAATGATTTCCACTCCCTCACCCAAAAAGAGTATGAAGATGACCATGTATGCAGATGAGGTGGAGTCTCAGATGAAGACAATCAGGTATGGACTTTTCTGTGAATTTTATTTGTTGTGAAGTAGGTGTAGCTTTTAACTGCACGGATTATGCACAGCTTATGTGCAATTTATATTCATCATCATGGCATTACTAGGACACGGTTCTTAAGGTGAATGGTACATTGATCCAAACGCGTGTGTTCTTTCTGGTGGGTTATAGCCGATTGTTTGCCAGTTCCCCAGTTACATGTATCATTCAAATACTATTGGCATTGGGGAAAAATGCTCATGCAAAATTTAATACAATTAATGCATCGTTAATAAATATTTAGTACAGTTTCCATGGCATAGAACATTGTAATTAAGAGGCAGCAGCTTTCAAATGATTCACAAAGACCCTCAGAAATGCTTTGGACTATAAGAATACATTAAAGCAATTATATCTAGTTTGGTGGAAAGCCACGTGAGACTAGAACTTTTTTTTTTTATATGTGTACAAAACCGATTACAATTCAGTGATAATGGAAACGTTAAAGCAAATGAAAAAAAATGTTTGTTCTAAGACCACCCAATCTGTTCTATTAAAATGCAGTGTGCCGCAGAAATGATATAAACTTAATTGTAAAAATAAAATCTTGTTACCTGGTAAATGGTAAAACTGTTGTCGCATAACAGGCTTCTATCCAAACATCATGTATGTGTGTGTGTGTGTGTGTGTGTATATATATATATATATATATATATATATATATATATATATATATATATATATATATATATATATATATATATATATATATATATATATATATACACACACACACTGTATAATAGTGTGGTTATGCAATAGAAAAGTATAAAAAGTTGTTGGAATTCATAATTAAAATGCTGACACGACCTTATTTGTGGTCATTACTGAAGTGCCACAGGTCATATTAGGCCATATAGTTTATAATAGTACTGATCCCTTGTAACTGAGGGGCTCCAATCACTTTCAGGCACAAAGTTATATCAACACAGTACTCATTTTGCTGAAGACTTGCTCTAAAGTGGTTTCCCTAGACAAACCAATAAATATACATTTTATTAATAAGCAATCTATAATTTAAACTAGCTCCTCTTATTTGAGCATTACAGTGGTCCCTTAAAAGTCCAATCCTAGACATCCCTCATTCAAGCAGAGTTTCGTTGCTTATCACCAGAAAGATCCAAGTATAAATTACTCCAGCATAACTATTACTGTCCATTTAATAGCTTATTTTTTAGAGTAGAAGTGAACTGTTTTATAATTTACTTATTTTTTGTTTGTTTGCAAAAAAAAATTCTGCTCTTGACTTGGTGTCATGTCCTTTGCGCGCCTGACAAAAGTGCACCTTCATCAGTGCGCCGGGCTGCAGGGGGGGTTGCCTTAAGGGTGTTAGGCTTAGGGGGACTTAGGTTAAGGCTTAGGGGGACTTAGGTTAAGGCTTAGGCGCTCTTAGGTTAAGGCTTAGGCGCTCTTAGGTTAAGGCTTAGGCGCTCTTAGGTTAAGGCTTAGGCGCTCTTAGGTTAAGGCTTAGGCGCTCTTAGGTTAAGGCTTAGGCGCTCTTAGGTTAAGGCTTACGCGCTCTTAGGTTAAGGCTTAGGCGCTCTTAGGTTAAGGCTTAGGCGCTCTTAGGTTAAGGCTTAGGCGCTCTTAGGTTAAGGCTTAGGCGCTCTTAGGTTAAGGCTTAGGCGCTCTTAGGTTAAGGCTTAGGCGCTCTTAGGTTAAGGCTTAGGCGCTCTTAGGTTAAGGCTTAGGCGCTCTTAGGTTAAGGCTTAGGCGCTCTTAGGTTAAGGCTTAGGCGCTCTTAGGTTAAGGCTTAGGCGCTCTTAGGTTAAGGCTTAGGCGCTCTTAGGTTAAGGCTTAGGCGCTCTTAGGTTAAGGCTTAGGCGCTCTTAGGTTAAGGCTTAGGCGCTCTTAGGTTAAGGCTTAGGCGCTCTTAGGGTTAGGTTTGAGGGTTAGGCTTAGGGGGGTTCAGGGTGTTAGGGTATCCCAGGCATTAGAAACTTGCACTCTTTTAACACTTTCACGCAGCACACTGTTGTCGGCTTTCAATTTTCCTGCGCTCAAAGGACGGGGTGCCATTGACTTGATTAATTTTAGGCATTTTCAGATATGTTTTGCAACCATTACATAGATGTTATGCCGCACAAGCATGTTTATCGTTAGCTTGTTGGAAAGAAAATGCCATTTTGAGAACACACTACTTATCACACATCTACATTTTAGGTGTAGTATTATGCAAACGAGGCTCAAACGGTATCACCTTTGTAATTCAAGCACATTTAACATGAAGTATTTTACGTATATACTCCTAAATAGGTCCAAGTGACACAATAAAAGCTAAGGTTGATTCCTTGAATTGATTTACCACTCGCTCCAGTTTAACAGGTCAATCAAAAAGGCAGCAATTGCATTTAGTCACACTTTGAAATCTGCGTTTATTTTCATGCTATAATCTTTGAGACATGATTTTATATATAAATGGGAACATTTGGAAATGTAAAGTATTCCTCATTATTATTATTATTATTATTAAGTTGTTAAGTTTCGTATATAACTGATTTTGGCTTATTTAGTTATTTGATACATCTCTTGGGTTCTTTGAAACTTTATTGGTCCTGCAGAAATTCCATGAGATCAGAAGGAAACTCTACGAGCAGCAGTGTGAAAAATCGCATTGGCAGCAAATCCCATTCTGAGAAGCCGGCTGATGTGCGTCTGCTGTTGGAAGAAAAACGTCAGAGCACAGCAATCAGGCAGTCGGGCAGCGGAACAAAATCAGGTACCGAGAGGAGACATAATTGCTCATCCTTTTTACTTCCTCAACTACATTTGGCTTAAATCGGTCTTAAAGCAAACCGTGCAAGGCGTAGTAATTGAATGGATATATTCCCTATGTGTCCTAATAGTATAGTGCAGAAAGTCCATTGTTATATTATTAATTCTGCGATGCCTTCATTTATTTCTCGGTACCTCCTAATGAATGAATCCTCTACACACTTTGGGCCTGATTCAATTGCCCAATTCATAAATTTATACACACTTAAAATCACTCAATATATGCTACATATTCAGCAAATATTACTTATTGACACTAATGAATTAAGTAAATAGAATGCATTCATTAAAAAAAAAAAAACACCAAAGCCAAATTTATGAGTTAAAGGCATTTGCAAGTAGCTAATTGAATAAGGCTATGTATCTAATGTGTTTGCAGATGTGCGGCAGAGACTTGGAAAGCGATCACATTCTCCTGAAATACGAAAAACAGTGAGCACCGTTCCCTCCACGCGCAGAGAACCAGTATCCGATGTGCACAGCCGACTGGGGCTCCCTAAACAGCAAGAAGGAAAAGGACTGTATTCAGACAGCACGGAAAAGAAATCGGGTATTCTTCTCTTTTTTTTTTTTTTTTAGTTGCTAATCATGTGGGTTTCTTCTCAAACTTCCACCGTACGACACATAAATATAGATTATAGAGAAAGTAAGACTTAGTAGGTGCATCTAGCCTGTTCTAGGTTATCTACCATCTTATGTGAACGTTTTTATACCTTACTCATAAAGCTACCCTCTAACTTAATATTATAACCTTATGTTCATATGTTTATTTCCTTTCTAAACCTATTCTTTATTTGAAGGGAATTATCCTGTACCTTCCTAACCTAGAGCCTTAAAGGGACCCAGTCGCAACAAAATCAAATATTTTTGTTTTGTTTAATTTTTTTTGTCATATTTTTAAAGAGTAAGGAAAGCTAGCTATGTATTTGTAGTAACCATTTCATTATAAAGTTTACCATTCCAGAGACAAACATCATTCTTATTCAAATGAGTTACTTCTGAATGCAAATTGGCGTCTTTGACTTGATGATAAGGGTTACAGTCTGCTTGTCGGCCTCTGGTAGCAAAAACAATATGTCACCAATATTATCATGCACTTAGACCCCTCCACTACCTTTATCAAGCACTCTGAGTTGCAAATTTGCATATTCAGCCACATACTCACAAAAAGGAGACTCACAATCAATGCTGAATATAACATGAACTAGGAAATTGCTACTGCTTAGGACTCAGATGAGCGTTTGTAGCCTAAGTGTAAGTCCTAGCGCCACGGGATGAGCGCCTAACTCCGGCTTCACAGTGGCGTGCTTCAACTGCTCGCCTACGGGCCACAACATGAGCAGCAATCTTGGTGCGGGCGTCTGGCTCGCTTCGCAAAGGCTTGCAAAGTGTGACCAAAGGCCCGTATATCCACAACTATTATAGGTGATACTTTTCTGCAGAGAGAAATGGCTCGAACAGTGTACAGACCAGTGATGGACAACCTATTTAACTTTAAGAGCCTCGCACCTCGCCCCTGGCTTCTTAAAAGGGCCTCACAATGCTTTAAACTTCTTTAAATTGTAAAATCACATAAGGCTCTGTAAATTGGGGTGGAGTCATAGGACTTGGTGCTGAAGTCTTTACCCAGTTTGTAAGGTACCTTGTTTCACTTCTGACATGATTCACTAACCTATTGCTTTACATTTACTTTTCACATTAGGAGGTTTATGGTCTCGTTTGGGTACGGCACCAAAAGAAAAGGAAAAATCCACTGAAAAAATAGAAAAGCCCGCTCCTGCAAATGAAGAAGATGATACGGTTTTGCAGCAAGCCTGGGGTGCTCTGATAAAGGAGAAGGAGCAAATCCGTCAGAAGAAGAGCCGCCTGGACAACCTGCCTTCTTTACAGATTGAGATCAGTCGGGAGAGCACTTCTGGCTCGGACACAGACTCCTGATAACTTAACTCTTCCAATATTTGGGACTATAGCTTCCATAGCATGGCAGGAACTCTAAAACGTGCCGCCTCTGCCTTTCAGAAAACCATTATTTTATACCGACACTGAGACGCCAATAGTGGCAGCGGTGTTCTCGACATGCAAACGCCTCTATAACCATCATATCCCAGGTTACCAGGGATTAAACAAGATTCATTTGTTATTACAAAGCATTTGCCAGTTTGTTTTGTTTGTGTTTTTAAAGTTTGTTTTTTAGTTAGCTGTATGTAATATACATTTGAAGACAACTGGCTTTTTGCACCTTGATATGCAGATCAAATGCTGTTGTACAGCGTTTGCAATTTATCCAGTTATAGGATTCATACATGTGCTCATAGAACATTCTAACATGCTATCGCATTGAGCTAAGCGCACTGATCATTGTTTCGTCCAATGCTTTTTTCTACTCCAAAAGAATAACCGTTAATGCTAAATCAATGTTAGTACTTTTCAACAAAATAAACAACCCCATTATTTATCAATCAAATTGCAAAAAGCTCAAAAATACAGTTTTTAATGTATCATAGTTGCTGCAAGAAAGTGTTTAATTTTCCAACAAGCCCTGTTGGAGCAGTTTTGAAGGCTTTAATAAGTACTTCAGTGTGAATAGAAAAGCAGTTATAAAATTTACCTAGCCAACCAGAAGAAAACATGGAATTAGTCCCAATAAATGACCGGATGATCCTTGAGATATATCAGACTAATTAACCAGCAGCAGCCAGATACCACTGCCTGAGCAACATCAATAGGTAAGATTGACCCAGTCCAAATTTCAAAATTAACTGCCTGTACAGCAGTACGGATCACACACAATGATTGAAGTCGCTGGTTGTTAAAAGGAATTTAAATGGGTCCCGTCAATGTTTGTTCACATGGAAATTTGGATGCTTTAAATAAACCTCCTATTCCATAATTTAAAGGACCATTGACTTCACTGTAAGCGCTCTTCATGGCGTGAAAGCGCAAGATTGTATGTGAAAATGATCTATTATTATTATTTATTTTTTTTTAACTTCCTTAATAACAGATTAAAAAAAAATGTTAAGCCTCTGTTTACATACAAGGTACGTCCTGCCTACTGGCTGTTGCATGTGTAATAACAGATAGCTGAGCGTGCGGTGTGGTTATTGTCCATATGGAGGACAGTGATTGATAGCTGTTTTTCCCTGGATTCAGGACTGCACTGACCAGTTAACCCATTCTTGACCTGATTAGGGTGAGTCTAGAATTCCATGCCTGCACAGATAGATTTGTTAAGGATTCATTTTTTTTTTCTTTTTATGTCTACATGGACTGCTCTGCATTGTTGGAATTCCAGGCAAGAGAGCAGAAACCTGAATTTTCTGCCATAAAGAAAATTACAAACATAGCAAATTCTGTTCAATTCAAACTAGAATTGTAAGAAGTCTTGACTTGTATGGGACACATGCCTCTCCAACCCGATTGGCTTCAGTAATCCAAAAGCATATGGGCAGTCTATTACATGTGTAAACAGATTTTATTTCATTTGATTTTTCAGTGAAAAATTCACATTTTAAACTATTCAAAAAGTATTTCAACATGTTTTTAGGAGTTCTTTACTGTGATGTGGTCCAAATTGTGCTGAATTAAGTGGCCCTTTTTTCAAGAGAGCAAATATATATATATATATATATATATATATATATATATATATATATATATATATATATATATATATATATATATATATATATATAAAAATCCAGGTCCCAACTCAACTTTGCATCTTCCCTCCCCCCCCAGCAGTCCTACATCGTAGCTCATATTATGGCTGGTAATCCACTACACAGACTGTAAATTACACAAATAAGTATTTTATAGCTTTGTAATCCTATAATTTTTGTAAGAAGCCCTACTAAAAAAAAAAAAAAAGTGAAGTTTCTTTAGAGTATAATTATAAGCTACTTTCCATATGATGCCTTCAAGCACCCACATTATCAGCCATCTTGTACGGGGAGATAACACTCTTTGTAACATGCACAAGTTTTATTTAGTTTGTGAAGTATATTGCCCTATAAAAACGATAGAATGTTTGTACCTGCAGCACTTCCACTTAATTCCATTTTACCTGCATCCAAGGTCCCTCCTAGATGCCGGTTAGGAAAAAGCCAACAACTCCAATTTTAATTCACCTTGGTATGATGTTCTGGATCTCATGAGCATTGTAAGGTAACCTGCCTTTTCCTCTTTCCAAAAAAAGGTTGAGAGTCGCAATGTATATTGTAGAACAATTAGATTAAACTGCGACAGATTGGGATTGGTTTCTCCTCCATCCTGGCATTTTACATGAAACGAAGAAGGGAGTCTTGACTGCAACTGATTATATTTGTGTTCTTATTCGTTTGAATATTTTAGATAAGAAAACAGCACCCCACAAGTCCTTGTTTATACGCAAGACAGTTGGATCAAACACATTGATTGCTCTTTTTGTGTTTCTTTAGTATTAATGTTTCCTGGAAATAAGTTTATTAACTTATTGTTTTAGACATTCAAATGGAATCACAAATGTACTATTCATTGTCTGTACTCTGTATATGGTGGGCTGAAGAGTGATAGCAGCCCTCCACCGTACACATTCAGAATAACTTACAAAACTGCTATGTATAAAATACACTTTTTATAAATACACATGGTAACATTTTTAACTACAGTGGCCCTTTATGCTTTGTCGCAAGACATTTTGCTAGCACATAATCTGACAATATTGATTAAATGGATTCTCGTGTACATCTCAGGGATTGTATTCATAGCACAAAAATTGGAGCAGGCACGGACATAGCGTGCAAATGAGTTTGTGACCTTGCAGTCTTGGTCATGTGAGCTGGCGATGAGTGTTGAAGTGATGTTGATTTTGAGCGCTAGTACTTTGCTCTCTCCTGACAGCTACTCCAGCAGTATTTACATAATCATGTTATATGACTGAAGGGGCATTTTATTTATTTTCTAACCACACATTGACATGCAATCTGAAATTAGGATAACATTTGTATGTTTGTGCCTTGTTAGATTTTAGCACATCAGTCATGAAACGTCAAAACCAAATACTATTGTTCAAACTATATGACCATAGATGAAAGAAGTTATATCATTGGAACTTTTAGGATTTGATACCTACTCCCTTCCCCCACACATGGTCACAAACATGCAGTCACTAGGTATACTGAAACCTTATTCTTAAAGAAATGTAATGTCTATTAGGGGCAGAATGTACCGTTTGCCACGGCCTCATGGGTGCCTCCATGGAACTGCAGAAACATCACATTGTTTCTACTTAAACCCTTACTTTATGACATTTCCTTGTCTTCTTATGCTCCTTAATATGACCCCAGGAGCCTACAGTGGTGTTAACTTAAAATATTTCCAACAAATCGTATTTAAAGTACGGTAACTGTTGCACTTATGCTGCTCCAAAATATTTTTTAGAAGAACTTATAGAATTCGTTCAAATATGGAAATGGAGCAGAATGTGCTTGCTTTCTCTTTTATTGCTCTAAGATATCTACATTGTGGACGGAAGGTGTGTTCTCCCCTGACTGTTCTCATAAGTGATATCTGGTTCCAGATATTGTGTCACTGGATATCAAAGTCCATATGTTTTGGGGAATATCAAATATTGAGTGCATACTGAGCCATGTTTTGCTTTAATGAACAGGCTGAACATATTAAAATAGAAGTAGAATAGTTATCACTCTAGTGACCAGATCTTGCATTAATCAATATAACCTGTTTTGCTAAAAGCAAAACTAACTCTGCCAGTGTTTTGAAGAAATTGCATTTTTTCTAAGAATGTTAATCTTCAGTTCAAATTGCTCCAACTCTCACAATATATTAGCAACATAACCACTATTTCTGTTCTCTAGCAAGTTTTTAACAAATATGAATGAAATACAAGACAAGTTCTGAGCTCTCTAGTTTTCTCAGAGTTGAGGCCAAGATGTTTATTTCAAAAGGCACCAATACAGGATCTGAAGATGGTGAGAGAGAACGGAGTGAGAAACGAATGATAAAGAGCAAGCAATTGGGGAAATGGTAAAGAAGGAACTTCTCAAGTTCCTGTTCTTCAAATTACTACCGTAGCACTCACTGTTTTTTAGATACAGGGATCGGGCACTATCGGAGATCACTTCATGGAGTTCTGTGTGTTGTCTGTAAACAGGTAATTTCCTAGTTCTACAAAGAGTAGAAAAAAGTCTGCCCATTTCATTCCCCATTTGCTGCTGTGTCAAGAAAACTACTTGGGTTTCTGTTGAGAGCCGCAGACAATGACATTACAACTAACCTTGAATAGTGGCATTTTTTTATATACTTGCAAAAAAAAAAAAAAAGGTTTTGTGCGTTTGTTCTTCTGTGTGGGATCCAAGTGTCAGCCACCTCTCTTCCTGCACTAGCTACTCATTTATCATTATATCATTTGTTTACGCTCTACTTTTTCATTCTAAATTTCTTTTATGTTGGGCATTTCAAGTGGGAATTATCTCTCAACATGAGGCTTCTTTCTTATTTACTCCACCCTAATATTACTCTCCCATACCGCATCTTTAACTAAGATAAGAATATCTTTTTCTTCCCCCTCTTTAAATTTTTAGTCCACCACAGCCACCAACCATCTTTCTCCAGTTTACCCGCTTTGTGTCCTGCATTCTCCATTAACATAGTGCAAGTATAGACTAAATTAAATAAGGTGAACCTGCTTGATTGTTTTATTTTCTACATATTTAGAATGTGTATGTTACAAGGGTCAATTCTGGAATATCAAGACGTGTTCATTTCCTAAGAGATGCTACTTGTCCAACAAGAACTATATTTACATACATGTCCATATATACATATGGGCTGCAGCCCAGGGGGGGCTTTAGTTTAGGGTGGCAAAACTCAGCTATTTGTGTGAGTGTTTTTTTGTATGGGAAGCCCTCTCCCACCCCAGGTCCTTTAGGCCCCCAGCCCATCTTACCTACGGCGCCATGGAGCCACTCACCAAGACCCCCTCTCTTACCATGATCTGCCAGAGAAAATCTCTGTGTGTCTTCTGCGCCTCCCCTCCCGGTGTTTCTATCTGCAGAGGCATTGAGTCTTGAATGGTGTCACATGACGTCATAGCGGAGTTAAAAATAAAATAGGTTGCACCAATTTTTAAATAATAAACCCTTTGATTTTCACAGGGAAATATAGCCCAGGGCGTCAACTAAATTTGCCTTTGTTTACATAAATAGTTTAACTGTAGACCTAAAGGCTGGGAACCTCTGTATGATATAAACAATGAAAGGAGCCTTCCCGCCTAACACCCCACTGGTGATCAACCACAAACTGGTCTTTACCAAACTAGCATCGGGGTTGGGTTTTCCTTATGAACACAATGCTGGAGTTCACATTTATCAAAAGATTCTGGGGACAAACAGTGGTGAGATTTGTCATGCTTTGAGCCATACAGTCACCTACAGATCATTTGCAAAAGCAATTTACGCCGAACTGCAAAGGGTGACTACACAATTTGTGGAGTGGAATACAAGGGGAATACACTTGCAAGCACAGACTCTGAGACCTTCGTATAAGATTGGTAGAGCCTTGTATTTCAGACACAAATCTCACTGCTTACTGTTGTATGTCAATAAAACTTTTCACTTAGATTCTAGTGTATTTGAAGGTGCTTATAGCAATCAGTAGTAAGTAAACTGGTGGTCACAATATATATAGGTATATATGTTGTACTCAAAAGTTTGCATACCCTTGGCAAATTGGTAATATATGTATCATTTTTAAAGAAAACATAATTGAGCAGGCAAAACACATTTCTTTTATTCCTGATGGGATTCATATTCAACTGTTGGTTATAACAGAATGGCACAATCGTAAAACAAATACGGCAATAAAGAAAAAAAGGAAATTACCCTGTTCAAAAGTTTACATACCCTTAGTTCTTAATACTGTGTATTGCCCCCTTTAGCATCAATGACTGCATGCCGTCTTTTGTAATAGTTGTCTGAGTCCCCTAATTTTTGCAGGCGGTATAGCTACCCATTCGTCTTTTCAAAATGCTTCCAGGTCATTCAAAGTCTTTGGTCATCTTGCATGAACTGCACGTTTGAGATCTTCTCAGAATGGCTCGATTATTAAGGTCAGAAGACCTGTGATGACCACTCCACAACCTTCAACTTTTTTTCTGTAACCACTGGAGGGTCAACTTGACCTTGTGCTTACGGTCATTGTCACGCTGGAAAGTCCAAGAGCGTCGCATGCGCAGCCTTCGTGCAGAAGAATGCAAATTGTCTGCCAGTATTTTCTGATAACATGCTGCATTCGTCTTGCCATCAATTTTCACAAGATTCCCCGTGCCTTTAGAGCTCACACCCTCCAAAACATCAGTGAGCCACCACCATGCTTCACAGTGGGGATGGTATTCTTTTCACTACAGGCCTTGTTGACCCCTCTCCAAACATAGCGCTTATGGTTGTAACAGCTACAAATGCTTTACTGAAATGGTCCAGTCAACATCCTCTTGCACAAAAATCTGGAGTTCCATATGGTTAATATCTTCGACTCCATAGAATTGTTGAATATGGTCACAATTTCTCTTAACAGGCAAAATATCTAAGAATTAGATTCAAAGAGAGGGGTTATCCGAACAGGACCCTCAAAAGAGCCTACAAGCATGCCCTCCAAGCCGACATAGATACACCTCTATATGTTCATTCACAAATCGTTTATAGATTTATCTTCTAACGGGCGCATAATTCTATACGATGCATAATGACGTACGGCAATGATTGGAAACAAATAAAAAATGTCCTTAAAGAACATTGGCATATACTATTGGATGATTCCGACTTCAAAAGATACCTTCCACCACAGCCACACATCACCTATAGGAAAAATAAAAGTATAGGTGATTATATCGTCAGAACCGATTACGTCATACGTCCATGCCTTTCAGCCCGTTTAAATAAAGTTTCACAAATTCAAAATCCGCGATGACTTCACACGCTTTTTGCGTCTGTTATCGCAAATAAAGTTTATTCAATTTAAATCACATCATGACGTCGACGCGTGTCACGTGACCAATCCTGTGTCACGTGACACGCAAACCAGGAAGCAAAACGCTTAAGTGCCCAGGCCATAAATAGGCCATGAATCTAAACACTCACTAGCCCATGCGTAAGCCCAATTAAGTGGCGAAACGGACCATCGGGAGCAGGGGCAGGATGGTGCATCTTATTTTATACTCTTGTGAGCTGCAACAGTAGAACCTTTTTCCATTACCATACCTAAAAACGCAAGTACCCAGGCATATCTCAGGCCTACAGGGGAGATAAGTGATACTCCTCTCTTTCTCTTTTTACTTGAGCAGTGAAGCCTATATTTTGTGTTGTGATATATATGCATGCATAGACATATATGGAGATATTTTCCTTCCCCTGTATAATATTGTACTGTGTCTATATAGTAGCACCATGCTCCACCCCCTGTTTTTTGTTTCTTAGTGTTTTTAACCCTCTTTTGATTAGTGCACTATTTTTAGAAGAAGTGGGTCTATTCCTAAATTTTCTAATGAAATCATCTTGTTGCATTCCTATGATTAGCAAATATTTTCCATATGAGGCCTGCATAAAAGCATCATAAAACATCACTAAATAATCTTGATGCACTTCAGGCCCACAGATGTACAACAATTATAATTCACTATATTTACATGTCAAAATTAAGGTGGTCACATTTTGAAAATCCCAGAATATTGTGGGACAGTGATACCTTCTTGACTTATACTTCTCACTTTAGGATAGACGCACTTTTATCTTTTTTTATATATTAATGACGTTTCATCCTGGATTACACTAAATATTTCCCAATTTCCCTATTAAAGTATTTTTTCCCAACTCAACCATGCAGCTCATTTTTGTTCAAGTATCGTCGTACTGTGCTCCTTGATACAACCACACCGTCTTTTTCCAGAGCAGCCTGTATTTATCCTGATGTTACCTGTGGGTTTTTCTTTGTATTCCGAACAATTCTTCTGGCAGTTGTGGCTGAAATCTTTCTTGATCTACCTGGCCTTGGCTTGGCCCAAATTTTCCACTTCTTAATAAGTTATTGAACAGTACGGACTGACATTTTCAAGGCTTTGGATATCTTTTTATATACTTTTCCTTCTTTATGAAGTTCCATTACCTTGTTACGCAGGTCTTTTAACAGTTCTTTTCTGCTCCCCATGGCTCAGTATCTAGCCTGCTCGATGCATTCAAGCGAGAGCTAACAAACTCATTGACTATTTATATACAGACACTAATTGCAATTTATAAAGCCACAGGTGTTGGAATTTCAACCTGTGTGTGTCTCACCTCGTGTGTCTGTAACAAGGCTAAACATTCAAGGGTATGTAAACTTTTGATCAGGGCCATTAGGCGGATTTCTGTTATCACTATGATTAAAAAATGAGCCAAACAACTATGTGATAATAAATGGCTTCATATGATCACCATCCTTCAATAAAATACATTTTTTCATGATCAGTCATATTTTCAAAATAAATGCCAAAATATCACAATTTCTGCCAGGGTATGGAAACTTTTGAGCACAACGGTAGTTGAATTCCAATATCAAATTGCATCTTTTTAACAGTGTATAGCAACGCAAACCATTCAAAAACACCATCCTAGTTTATTCTGTTTCTAGTTATAATTATAGTTTTACTGTTTGTCAGCTTGTGTAGACACACCACAGCAGGCCAGGATATGAGCATATCTCGGATATATGTAATTGTGATAGTGTAAAGGTCACTACAAATTTCTGTTGAGCTTCTTGATTTGTGAAGTATCGTTTTTATTGCATATTATGAAGGGTGACCCCATTCCACTTTAGTATTTTTAGTACCTAATGTAGGATGTATTACTGGACTACAATCCTCACTCAGTGACTGATTATACAAGTGACTTTATCTCCATAAGCTTCAACCAGCAAAAAACTGAATATATTTTAGTAAGATGGATCAAACCCTTCACTGCAGTCATTCCACCCACACAAAGCACCCAACTGCTAGTATAATGAACACTAGAGCTATTTACCTCACATTCTGAAGCTACATTACAAATGACCGAGACCGTGAAACAAAGTTAATGCTATTTATTTGATCTCTTTCTGTACTATTGTGAAAGATGTTAAACTTCCCTTTTGCATCAATGTGATTTAATTTTTCTATAAACTGACTTGGAGTCCTATTCTATTAGAAGCCCGAAAATACCTCTAACACGTAAATGTGGCTGCTGGTGTTTTTATTTTTCCTCTAAATATTTAGATACATTCTATTGTCTCCAGCTCGCAATTTACATGCTTAAGCCTATACTCGTAAATTCTGTAAATTCTGCCTTTTGTAAGTCAGATTTCAGGGGGTGTTATCATATGGTCCGGCAATATTTAAGCAAACCTGTGATTTACTTCTTAGACACAGCCAATAGTAAATGAAACCGTCATCATGGCGTCAGGAAAACATGAAGTTAGACGTAATCTGCAATCGGGGGTTACAAATTAATTGGTGCCAATAAGTAATATTTGCAGACCAGGCTCGCAATTTAGCAATCCATAAAATGCATTTGAGCATCTGTTCTAGATCATATGGGTTTGATGATATATATTAACCATGTACGTCCCGGGATAGTTATTACTCAGAAATAACAGTTACAAATAATATTTTTTTTATTGCAAATTTATGGGTTTGAGATTGTTTTGCAATTAATTCTAATGTGTTTCCATGCCTTCCAGTGCTTTTAAAGTACAGTATTGTGTGTAATTGTTGTTACAGCTTTAATAAGAGTTTGAAAAAGCCCTTGTGCGTCCTATTTAGTGCTCAAAATATTTTTTGACAGAAACGTGATCCTTTTTTCAGTTGCGGGTTAGACTTAATTTGTGAGCTAGATCTACAGGTCTAACATAATATCGATTTTGTGTAATTATAATCATTTAGCACCCGTAATATTTTAGCTGTACTAAACCCAATGGAGTTCTAAGGCCGGTTTTGTATCTTTAGTGATTGTGGGCAGGGAACCTGTAATCGGGTAACGAGTAGCTAATAAAATCGCTCTTAATATTGCCACATATTCTAAGTGTGTATAAATGTAGGAATTGGGCAATAGATTAGGGCCCTTGTTTGGGGGAGCTATTTTCTCTCATAAGTAGTAACATCATCTAACCTGCTAAATGCAAAGATATGTTAATGTATTGTAAAGGTTTAGGCCTAGGGAAATATATTTAAAAGGGCATAATGATTTTAAAATAATTGCCAACCTCTTTCTGGATACAAATAACTTGTGGTGTTCGCAAAGCTCAAATGAGTGACCACAGAGCGTAGATGTTTGAATGAGTCAGTGATCATTAATAAAATTCCTATTCAATGATTAAAAATATAAAAAATAATAATAATTTTAGACTTATTTTCAAACATCATCAGCTTCTAAGCCTCCAGTTCAGCTGCTCTTCCCCCACCCCTTGTATGTGTCATCAAAGGACAGGAGAAACTCTGGCTAGGAGGCAGTGCTAAACAGTCAGACACAAGCTTGGTCAACAAGAGGAGTACAGTATTTGATGCTTAAGCTTAATGTGAATTGTGTTCTTTGTTAATCATTGAATAGGAATTTTACTAATGATCAATGACGAAAGAAAACATTTATCTCCTCATTGCCTTTGTCCTTCAAAGAGTCTTAACAAATTATTCTCAAAATATACATCCATTTCTTTGCATGGCATAAAATGCTAATTTGTGTGCTTGAATGAAACCTACATAATTTTGGAAATAAAGTAAATAACACGCATTAAATGTATAAAATCTATGTAAATATAGTTTGAGTCAAATATCAAAGCTGAGAAGCCTGGTTAAACAACCCCAACAGAAGAATGACCGCAATAAAAATAAATAAATAAAATAAGACATATTACATGCCATTCAGAGATACAGCAGCCTGGCTAAGGGCGTACATTGTTTGTCCCTCGGGTCTAACTTCATGTGTCTACTAGAATATGATGATTACGTGACTGGGGAGGGAGCCTCAGGTCTCATGGTGAAGGTGCAAAAGGATGGATGGGATCTGGAAGGGCAGACATTGCAGATTGACAGTGCTTGGCTCCATCTGTCAGTATCTACTGACCCGCCTGCAGTGTGCAGAGTCTGGAGGTCAGGCTGTCCATCACAGCACACACATCTAGCCCATGGAACAGAGGAATATTTGATGCTGCTAAATGATCCAGAAAAACAATATTTTTATCTTGTTTCCATAATTGGTAAAACGTGGAAAAAAAAGTCACTTTGAGCTAAAGTCAATCACATTTCCTTAGTTTAGGTGAATTTAGCCAAACATAAATTCCCCAGAAGAAGTCTCAGGTCAGATCAGCTTTGAAACAAAGCACAATAGAAGTAACATATCAAAATACCCAGTTATGACATTGAAAGTATAGATATAAATACATACAACTGCAATTGGCTGTTTTTAAAAAGTTTTAGTGGAAGATAATTCTGTTTGAAAATCAGATATATTAAGAATACACTATACTTACTCTTCTCTTCTTATCCAGGCCCGTTCATTAACTCTCACACTATGGGTGATAGGAAGAAAAACTTGTCCTGGTGATGTAGATTAGAATAATAAGGCTGTAACACTAAACATACTATTATTTATCCAATAAGATATCATTTTCTTCCTTATCTCACCCCAATGTAAAAGTTAATTAAGCCTTAGATAAAGGAATTTATTGAGGGAAGAGCTTTTCAGATAATTTATGCCTAAACTTTCAAACTCAGCTGTTAAACCCTTACATTTGAAAATTGTAATAACAACCAGCCCAATCATATTTATTTATATGTATGTTTTTCTGCAATATAAGGAATAAGACTCTTGGTATCAGTATTTACTGTATACCGAGTCTAGTATACAGCACATTGAAGAAAATGGTCACTGTCATAAAAGCTATCCCACCTAGATGGTGCTCAAGGTTCATCTATATCCTATTGCTCTCTATTAGAGCAGTGCAGACAAAAAGTAAATATACCATAAAGAGAGTGTGTTTGCACTCCGGAATATCAAATATAAAAATCAATTAAACACAGTGATAAGTGAATTTATTGAAATGCTCCGAGGCTTTACATACGCAGCCATGTAAACCTCACAGATATAAATTAAATCCAAGTGGACTCATAGGTTTTAGTCTCATATTATTATGGACATTGGATTCCTAGCTCAAAGACAGGGCCCTCCTTCCTTTGCTAAATGTTAATCTGTATTTATCACTGTCTGAACCTAATTTATGTACAGCGCTACGGAATATGTTGGCGCATTATAAATAAACTATAATAATAATAATAATTATAGGTTATCTATTACTATTATCAATTTACCATGCAATATGTAACCTGTTCAGCATTTTATTATAGCAGTCAAACAATATGTCAAAATATTGTGCTTTTAACAAACATATCTGTAACTACAGAAATTAAAATACAGGTTGATATTAAAAAAAAAAAGGTGTTTCAAGTAAAATTGAATGAAATGCTATAAGACCATGTTCACTGAGACTTTTAATAGTCACAGAGACATGTTATTAGTCTATTTTTAAAGCAATTATGTATGCTCTTCATCCTTAATAATACTGTGAGAGATAATCACATTAGATAAAGTCATTAGGAGAATATGCAGGCCTGTTCGTGTAATGTATGCTTCAAGTACCTAACTTTTCTGATAAATTTTCTAGCACTTTCACTCAAACATATTAATCAACAACCTAATGTGACTATATGTGACTATTTCTGCAATAACTTGGATGTTTGTTCTGTCACTTTAAATATGAGTGTGATAACTAAATAATAATTAGCCATTAGAGTCCTATCAATTCTCTTATAAATGTAAGGTAGATTTGCCTCTCAATCACATTACCTTATTAGGTGGCCTGACATACTGTTTCAATTTAATGCCTATTTGGACAAAGCACTCAATTGACTTGAGACATGAGTGTCACCTTGAGCCAGACCACTGGACATGTAGAGTGATGAATACAGAATACCAGCTCTTTTCTAGGATGTACAGAATCCCATCCAGTATCCACAATTAGTGTCACTGAAAGATTTGTGTTCAAGAACTTGCACGATCTTAGTAAATTATTCTAGTCTGTAGAACATCTGTTTCCAGCTGATGGAGGAATGCGAATTAATTAGAATATTGTATATATTTCATTGCGTTACGTGCCAGTTAGGTTTGTATAGAGTAAGGAATATATGTCACTTTACCCTAGTAGTATTTTTTAACAGCCAGCTTTGAAGTCACTTTTGTGTAGTGAATATTCTGCAAAATAGCCGCTGTAATTAAATATTATTTCACCTAGATTGTGTTTACAACTCATTTTTTCTTATATATTTAATTTCCTACAAACTACCCTCAAATAGCGCAGTGGAAAGTAAATATGCAAAAATATTCAAGCTTAGGGATATTAAACATAAAAATCAATTAAACATGGTGATATTTAAATCTGCATGCAGGGACAAAGCTACCAGTGGTGTGTTGTGGTGCGGTGCAATGCACCAGGGGCCTCCTTTGGTGAAGGCCCAGGGCATTGTAATTTTTTATTTATTTTTTTGCATTACATTTTTTTCTGTAGTGTAGACATAAGTTAAGGGAAGAGTAGGAGCTATGGAAAGGCTCGGGGGGGGGGGGGGGGCAGTAGCTATGGTAAGGGTCTTGGGGAGGGGTGCTGTCATGGGAAGGGGTCTTGGGGAGGGGCACTGAGTGAGCTGTTACCAGAAGAGGGGGAGACACAAATACTTTTTTGTTTTGTTTTTTTGCACCAGGGCCTTCCATTCACTAACTATGCCTCTATCTGCTTGTAATGTGCACGTGGGTGTAATAGTCCACACACTCCAAAAAAAAGTCCACCCAGATTATTACTGACTACTACAAATGGATAGCCTGTCGTAAGCGTTATAATAAAGTGTGATAATACATAAAAAGAAAATCTCAAAATCAATTACACAAATATTCAAAAAGTTCTGGCAACTACAATTATTTCTGTGTTCCTTTAAAACCATGTTTTGGACCACTAAAAAAATCAAGAAAATCATTTCAAACAGAATTGAATTGTGAATTCACTATAGGTTCCCTAGTTTCACTGATTCTGGAGTGAAAAGAATCTGAGTTAAATGGTTGGAAACATAATTCAATGTTAAAGCTGCACCTTATTATTATTATTATTTTTTTATCTTGTGTGAAGTTAATACTTAGCCTCGTTCTAGATGTGTCAATACACACCTCTTGTTATATTCAGTATCTATTATCTATTTATACAAAATAATTATTAAATAGGTATATTTTTGTATAGGTTAATTGACCATTTATTTTTACTGAAATTAAATTCCAGTTAAGTGTAACATGTTTTAAATATAAATAATGATAATTGATGTTTACACTAGCTCTCCTTACTATAAAATTACAGGAAGCAAACCTCTGAAGTTGCCCTTGAATGATACAAATGATACAGCAGCCACCGCAGTAAATTCTAATAAATTCTCCAGTAGATTACACATATCTTAACTTTCTTGATGCTGCACAATGGATCCAATGTGCTGAAGTATGGGATAAATCTAATTACATGTTCTCACAGGATAACATACAAATTCAGATATTTGCTGCAGTATTCCAAAACAATGAAGGATTGCTAAGGCCAACTTGTAACTGCCAGGCTAAGTGAACTAATATTCAAATAGAAAGAGGAACAAGACAGGGTTGTTCTCTTTTACTTCTCTTTTCGCTCTAGCTATTGATCCTCTACCTCAAAATATTAGGGCTGATGCTGAAATATACTGTGTACAAATAGGTCCACAACATCTTAAACGGTCCCTCTTTGCAGACAAACCTTTAACCAAATTACCAAACCTTTAACATCTACTCACATTCTTTTGCACACCTTATCTATTTTCAGACATTTTTCAGGTCTAAAAATAAATGTAAGACTGAAGCTTTGAATATAACCCTACCACCAGAAGTAGTTAAACTGCTCCAGATTAACTGCAACTTCTCTGGCCCAAAACAGGCATTAGGTATTTAGGATTTAATATTACTTCACTCGGAAAGACCTATACTTAGCTCACTACTCCTCCATCTATAAAGAGCTGAGCGAAGACTTACAAAATGGTCAAGATTCCAGATTTCCTGGACAGGATGTATTAATTCAGTAAAACTGAACATTCTTTCCCACTTGTTGTACCTCTTCCACTGCCTATTGCTATTAAATTTAAGGACTTCGATACATTTCAGACACTTATATTTAAATTCATATGGCAAAATAAACCATCTAGAATAGCCAGACAAATCTAAGGATGGACTATCCTGCCCTAACTTTAAACATTATTACAAGGCCACCCAACTAGCCTTTATTCCTCAGGCTCATTCATCATGTCATAAACCGATATGGGTATCAATGGAAAACTTCCTTATGTCTCCCCACACTTGGGACTTGATTATTTGGCTTCCTAACTCTGCTGCTTTTTTGCCCTCTAAAACTAGTTTACTGACGAAATTTACAGTGAAACAAGGGTATTGGGCAGCAGAATTATATAAATTAAAATCTACTTTTCCTCCTCTAACTCCAATTATATCCCATCTAAAATTTCCTTAGGTACTTCTAGACAGGAGCTTTATCCGGTGGAAAACAAATAAACTTACCAAAATACATGCCTGGATTTCAGATGAGGGATCATTAACCTATGAAACTTTGATAGATACATTTGTCCTCCCACTCCAGGTACATTTTCGCTTCTGCCAAGTAAATCATTTTGTATCTTCCTTAATACGTGCCATGGGATTTCCTCAAGATACTTGGTTTTCATGTATCTGACAGAGAAATCTTCTGACACAAGAAATTCTAAAAATGATTTATGATACCTTCAATATACCTAAGAGAGTTACAGATATAAATATACGTATGATTTCAGGGAAGAAGATGTAAATCAATCCTGTATATACGAAACTTCCCTTACGATGCTTCAGCGAATATAACTTTCATAGTTACATAGTTACATAGTATGTCAGGTTGAAAAAAGACTTTCAGTCCATCAAGTTCAACCTTTTAAGATCTCCTCTGATCTGCAATATGCGGATAACCTATTAATTCATTAGTTGTTAATTAATTATTAATCAATTATTTAATGTTTTGTTTTTTTTTATTATTATTAATTAGTCCAGAGGAAGGCAAATAGAAAAAAAAAAAAAACACAAGCGAGACTTAGCCAATTGTCTCAAAGGGAAATGTAAAAAATTCAGATCAATACTGTCTCTCTAATTATCCATGATAACCCTGAATTCCTTTTTTAATTAGAAATAAATCTAGTCCCCTTTTAAAGTTATCTATCGAATCCGCTGTCACCACCTCCTCTGGTAGAGAATTCCACAGATTAACCATCCTTACTGTGAAGAACCCTTTTCTTTCTTAGAGGTGGAATCTTTTTACTTCTAATCTCAAGGGATGTCCTCTTGTCAGTTGAAAACCTCTTGGCACAAAAAGCTCCCCTGACAAATCTTTATACTGACCCTGGATGTATTTATATAAGGTAATCATATCTCCTCTTAGACGCCTTTTTTCTAGAGAAAATAAGTTTAATTTGGTTAGTCTTTCTTCATAACTTAGCTCCTCCATTCCCCTTATTAGTTTTGTTGCCCTTCTCTGTACCTTTTCCAACTCTAAAATGTCCTTTTTATGAAGTGGTGCCCAAAATTGTACTCCATATTCCAAATGAGGGCGTACTAGAGATTTGTATAGTGGCAGAATTATATTTGCTTCCCTGGCTTCTATACCCTTCTTAATACATGCTAATATTTTATTTGCCTTTGCAGCTGCTGCTTGGCTTTGAGCACTGTTACCTAGGTGGTTGTCCACAAGCACTCCCAAATCCATTTCAATTTCTGATACATCTAGATTTGCTTCATTAAGATTATAAATTGCATGGCTATTTTTCCTTCCCAGATGCATAACCTTACATTTATTCATATTAAATCTCATCTGCCATTTAGATGCCCATTCCTCAATTTTATGTAAATCCCCTTGGAGGGAAAGCACATCATTATCTGATTTAATTACCTTGCACAACTTTGAGTCATCAGCGAAAATAGAGACCCCACACTCCAATCCTACCTCTAATTCATTAATAAATATGTTAAAAAGGAGAGGACCTAATACTGAACCCTGAGGAACCCTACTTACCACATTAGTCCAATCGGAGTATTTTCCATTTACAACAACCCTTTGCTTCCTGTCTTTTAGCCAGCTCTCAATCCATGAGCAGATATTTACTGCAATTCCTGTATCCCTTAGTTTGCCCAATAGTCTCCCATGTGGCACTGTATCAAAAGCCTTTGCAAAATCCAAAAAGACTACATCCACTGAGTTGCCTTGATCCAGGTTCCTACTAACCTCCTCATAGAAACTAATTAGATTTGTTTGACATGACCTATCCCTCATAAATCCATGTTGACTCCTACTTATAATCCTGTTCAAATAGACATATTCTTGTATATTATCCCTTATTAACCCTTCTAAAAGCTTCCCCACTACAGAAGTGAGGCTCACTGGTCTATAATTCCCCGGATTTGCTCTTGCTCCCTTTTTAAATATAGGTATCACATCAGCTTTTCTCCAGTCATCTGGTTGAGACCCTGTGTTGAGTGAATCTTGAAAAATTAAATATAATGGTTTGGCTATTACAGAACCCAGTTCCCTCAGTACCCTTGGATGAATTCCATCAGGACCCGGGGCTTTATTAACATTTATTTTTTCCAACCTCTTTTGGATTACTTCCTGTGTTAACCAATTATTTGGCAAAGGTAGTGTAGCCCCATTATGTTGCAGTGTCCCAACCACTGGTAGTTCCCTTGTGTATACCGAAGAAAATAACCTATTTAGCTCATCTGCCTTTTCCTGGTCACTAATTTTCAGACAGCCTGTTTCACATTCTAATGTTCCTATAGCTTCCTTCTCGCCTTCTTCCCATTAATATACTAAAAAAATATTTTAGGGTTAGTCTTACTTTCTTTTGCAATACATTTTTCATTTTCTATTTTAGCCAGTCTAATCGCGCTTTTGCAAGCCTTGTTGATTTCCTTGTATTCCCGTAAAGCAGTCTCTGTCCCCTCTTGTTTATATAATTTAAATGCCTGTTTTTTACTCCGTATCTTGATCTTTAAATCATTGTTAAGCCACATGGGTTGTGATTTACTCCTTTTACTTTTATTCCCACACGGTATATGCCGATGTGTATGTATATTTAGTAAGGATTTAAATGTTGTCCATTTATGTTCAGTGTTTTTACCTATCAGTTCTCTGTCCCAGTCTATACTTTGTATTGCTGCCCTTAGACCATTAAAACCTGCCCTTTGAAAATTAAGAGTTTTTGTTGGCCCCTTAAAATGTTGTCATTTTAATTCAATCTCAAATGAGACTGTGTTGTAATCACTGTTTCCCAAAGGTTGCCCTATTTTAACATTTGATACTATATCAATATTATTTGTGATGAGTAAATCTAAGATAGCTTCATTTCTAATACCCAACCTAAATCACATTCCTGGAAGACCTCTATAAGTAAATTTAGTTTCAAGGGATGCCAGAACACAGGAACATTTATTCTTACATGGTGGTCTTGCCTGAAGATCCATAAACTCTGGAGACTTAGGGCCCTATTCTATTGCCCCTGTAATGAAAAATTCTGCTACGTATAGTCAAGTCAGTTTGCAATTGCCACATATTCTATTAGCTGCCCCCAAACCGATTGTGGGTAGACCATACTCGTAAATCCTAGCTGAAAACAGCATTGGTTTTAGCATAGCTCAAGATTTACGAGTGCTAACCAATCAAGGTTACACAAAATCAATATTCTGTTAGATTCGCAGCACTAATTAGCAAATATTTTCAAAATAGGAAACTAAAAAGTATCACGTCTCTGTAAAAAAAATTATGAGTACTCAAGAGGACTCGCAAGGCATTTTTTTATCAATTATTAGAGCATTAACAGCTATTAAACATGCAATCCTGTACTTTAAAAATATGGGAAAGCATAGAAATACATTAGAATTAATTGCAGGTCTCAAACCCACAAATATTAATAAATATATTTTATTATGTTTTTTTGTGTGAAATGTATCCGAGAGGTTAATATATATCATGGAACCCGCATGCACTAAAACAGTTGCTTTAATGAATTTTAATGATTTCTACATTGCTGAATTGCGAGTCTGATTGCAAAATTCACTTATAGAAGATCTTAGAAGATTCCATGAGGTTTACTGAAGGTGAAGAATTTAAGGAAAACCTCTTTGCTGCTTCGACTTACCTGGACGGGCTGCTAGTTCAGAGATATTTAGTGCTCTTGATGCATAGAGGGCTTAGATTGGGGCAAATGCGTTGGAGTATGTACAGATGGTGATGCAAGCGTGACTGGACATCTCTCAGGTGTAGTTGCGGAAATAAAGGACGTTACTCACACAGAAATGTTGCCCAATCACTGTATGATCCACCGGAAGCACCTAGCTGCAAAGATGCTTTCTACTGAACTCAACACTATGATGAATGATGCGGTGAAGACCATAAATGAAATACGTAGTTGAGCTATGAACTCCAGGCTGTTCACGGTACTGTGTGAAAGCAAGGACTTGCAACAAAACATCACCTTCTCCATGCAGAAGTGAGGTGACTATTGAGAGGAAGCGTTCTTTCTCACCTTGTCGAACTGAGTAAAGAAGTAAAGCAGTTTCTACAAGAGCAAAACTCTGTCTTAGTAGAGCCTTTGTTGGATGAAGAATGGATGGCTAAGCTTGTGTATATGGCAGACATATTTAGACTTTGCTGCAATGAGCGCCGAAGGCATGCAAGACTTTGCAATTTTTAAATGATGGGGTGTGCTCATCGCAAAGCCCACAATACTTTGAAAAAGGCTGGCAATGAGTGCCAAAGGCTCTCATTGCCAGGACCACAATGAGACATGCAACACTTTGAAACAGGCTCGACATGAGCGCCAAAGGTGCTCATGGCAATACCCGCAATGCCCTATGAAGCCCATAGGACTTTGCATATGATCACAAGGCACGCAAGACTTTGAAAGAATTACGGCTTGAACGGACGATATTTTTTCCAACCACGTAACTCGAAGACCGCCAGAATATAAATCTTTCAGTTACAGAGCTATTACATTATTTGGTTGTATTTTCCACTACCGATTTGCGTGAGAAGACTTTTTCAGCCATATCATTGATAAAAAACAAGCAGAGAAACCGAATGGATGTCAATGCAGCGATGAAGCCACGGGTATCAAATATTCTAGCAAAGAAACAGCAGCAGATTTTGCACTAACTTTATTTGAATTAAATATTGCTTTCACAAATGTAAGAGCAATTTATTTAGTAAATGCTATGTTTTCTGTATAAAGTTGTTTTTCTGATTGTAAATTATGTGTCTTTTGGTGTTCTGTATTGATATGCTACTGATGTTTTATTTTTTTTATTTTTATTTTTTTTAACTTTTTTTTATTGACACATAAGCAGTCTATATTAACATATTTTATCTGACTCGCAGGTCCAATACAATCTTGCATAGACCGGTTTCTTAACACAGTGTTCTAGACATCATTTTCAGTTTTTTGTTTTTTTTTGACTATGTTGTTTGTCTCGGCTTATCTTTCATATTTTCTGCTCTATGTGTCTACCTTAACTATTTTCCATTTTCTTAACTTTGCAGGAAACATCTGCAAACTAGACCTTCCCTTTTAGATTAGGTCTGATAGGGTCTTGTAGATTTGCTAGTTTGTTGTCTACCGATTTTAATTCCCCTTATGCACTCGGTATATGGGAAATATAACAACTAAGAAATAAAAAACAATACAAAAGAGAACTTTGAACTTATTACCTGTATCCTTCCTGCATCCCCCTCCCTCCTTCCTTCATCCTCAGTCCACGCGGTCCACCAGCAGATATCGAAACCCGAGGCACCCGTTACTTGGCAAGGAGCTCTCATCTTTCCTTTGTTACTACTCCCCTTTGAAGTGTGCCTATCCCTATTTCTGCTTTTATATTGATATGGCTTTGTCCGATTCCATCCATCTGTCCCAAATTTGACTGAACTTGGGGAGGGAGTTATTTATTGAGTGCGTCATTCTTTCATATATCATAATGTGGTTTAGTTTTTTTATAACTTCATGGGGGTCTAAGTGAGGCTTTCTTCAGTTTTTTGCTATGTGGCTTTTAGCTGCCAGCATGACCATTTGTATCCATTTGTTATGATTCTTGCTAACATTTAGTACCGACATTCCTAGTAAGCATGTCTCCCTAGATGGGTGCATTTCCCTGTCTAGTACTTCAGATATCATTTCAGTGACCCTAAGCCACAGATTTTGCACTTTAGGGCAGTTCCACCATATGTGATCAAAGGTTCCTCTAACTGAGCAGTTCCTAAAGCATTCAGGGGGGGCATGTGGGTTTATCTTATTGAGCCTGTCAGGAGTAATGTATACCCTATGTAATACTTTAGTTGCCGTTTCAAGGTAGCTAAAAAAGAGGGATCCCTTAGTCAGTTCTCTATGAGTTTTTCCCCATCTCTGCGTGTCCCAGGTTGTTCCCAGTTCCTGTTCCCATTGCAGGACGTGTTTGGGTTTTTGATCAGTAGGTGGTTTATTAGCTAGCGAATATAAAGCGCCAATTATTCCTCTAGCTAGAGGGGTTTGCCTGCATAACTTCGAGAACCAGGTGTCTTGTGGGTGTCCCCACTTTTTGACTAGTTCTCGGACTCTATGGCGTATTTTGTTATAGTTAAATCTCTCTTTGTCCGGCAAGTTATGCTTACTTATGAATTGTTCAGAGGTTATAAGATTGCCGTCACAATACCAGGACCCAAGTAAGTCTAGTTTCCTAGATAGCCACCATGCTTTTGAGTCTCCTCCTAGCTCCCCCTCCATCTGGGACCCTGTGAAGACGGGCGTTTGGTATGAGAGGACATGTGCCAACTGACGCCTGGAGTTCGCCTCCCTCCACACCTGCAAGGATACCCTTATCATTGGGTTGTGAAACCCTGATTTTGATACCATGGGAAGTGTCGGGGACCAAAAGATATTATCCCATTTGTAGGGGTTCATTTGGTAATTCTCAATGAATACCCATATTGGTTGGTGTTCACTGGAATGGGCTTGCGGTATATAGGAAAGCTGGGCTGCCCTGAAGTAAAGTATCAAATTTGGACAAGCCATCCCCCCTGCTTCCCTTTCTCTATACATTAAGGACTTGCTGATTCTCGGGCTTTTATGTTGCCAGATAAATCTAAATACCGCCTTTTGGAATCCCTCCAGATCTCCTTTATGTATCTGAATTGGGAGTGTTCTAAATAGATAAAGTATTTTGGGTAACATGTTCATTTTAAAGGCGTTTATTCTTCCTGACCATGACAAATTATATCTGTTCCACCTAAGTAGGTCGGCTTGTAGTTTTTTGTAAAGGGGGGTGTAGTTTTCTTTGTATAGTGCTGCCATCTCGGGGGTGAGATTAACTCCCACATATTTGATGCTGCCCTTTGGCCATGAAAATGAGTATCTATTTTTTAGGGCTTGTTCTTGGTCTAAGGGTACTCTTGTGCAGAGTATTTCGGATTTATCCGCGTTAACTTTAAGTCCTGATAAATTCCCAAAGCGGGACATCAAATCCATAAGCGCTTCTATTGAGGTTACCGGGTTTGTCAATGTACATAAAATGTCGTCTGCAAACAGGCAGCATTTCATTTGTTGGCATCCTACATCTATTCCCTGAATTTTAGGGCATGTCCTAATGGCTTGTGCGAGTGGTTCAATGGCTAGTGCGAATAGCAATGGAGACAGAGGGCACCCCTGTCTCGTACCTCGCTGAATGTTAATAATGTCTCTATTCTCCCCTGGAAGTTTCAGGTTTGCTGTCGGGGTATTATACAGTGTTTTTACCAAGTTTGTGAATTTGTCTCCCATTCAACTGAGTCAAATGCCTTTTCTAAGTCTAAGGCTACCATGCTGAGTCGCAACTTCCCTTTTTTAGCTATATGGGTAACATTTAGTATGCGACGTATGTTGTCCCCAGCCTGTCTGTATGGCACAAAGCCCACTTGGTCTTTGTGTATTAGTTTGGTAAGGGAATTGGCCACTCTAGTAGCCATTAATTTAGCTAGGACTTTAATATCCCCATTTAGGAGAGATATCGGTCTATAATTCTTTGGATTTAACTCATCTCTTCCTGGTTTAGGTATAAAGATTACATCTGCCTGATTAAGTTCGGGTGGCATTGTTTTCCCTGAAAGAATCTCGTTAAATAAAATGCTTAAATGTGGGGCCAGGAGGTGTGCTAGGCTTTTATAGTATAAATTTGAGAAACCATCAGGGCCAGGTGCTTTCCCTGTCTTTAGAGTTTTGATAGTGTCGATGACTTCAGACGGGGTTATATCTGCATTTAGAAGGTCTAAATCCTCCTCTGGAATTTTGGGGAAGTCTAGGCTGTTGAGAAAGTCTTGTATTATGAAATTATTGGCTTTCGTTTTAGACGAATATATATCTTGGAAGCATTTATGAAATGATTTTTTAATTTTCGTCTGATTCATTGTGATTGTCCCGTTTTCTGTTTTAATTTTGGTGATGTGGGTTAAGTTTTTCCTTAGGCTGAGTCTGCGTGCAAGCATAGGAGAGGGCTTGTTACCTTGGGCGTAGAATTTATGCCTAGTCTTTCTTAGTGCTTGTTCTGTTTTTTCGGCTAGGACCGCGTCTAGTTCTAACCTGGTGTTATCCAGTTGGGTTCCTAGAGACCCCTGGGGTTTTGGCCTGAGTTGCCCTTTCCAGGTGTTGCAGTTTTTTAAATAAGTCATTTTCTTTCTGAGTGCATAGTTTCTTTCTAACAGCTGCCAGTTTGATCAGGGCTCCTCTAATGTAAGCTTTGTGCGCGACCCAGACCCACCCCATGTCTGCCCCAGGGACTAAGTTTAGCGTAAAGTATTCTTGGATGTCATGTTCTATTTGTGTTAGTGTTCCTGGGTTGGTTAGTAGAGCCTCATTTAAATTCCACTTACCAGGGGACGTGAGGTTAAGACCTAGCTGGATTTTCATGTTTACTATCGCATGATCAGACCATGGGCAGGGGTGAATCTGGGCATCTACTGTGTGGTTAAAAAGGGAGGTGTGCGTTAGTAGTACATCAATTCTGGTGTATGAATTGTGAGTTGGAGAGTAGAAGGAGTATTCTCTATCCAATGGGTGAAGTCCCTTCCAGGCGTCAGTCAACTCTAGCTCCCTTAGTTGTGTATGTATTGTCTTAAGTTGTTTCAAATTTCGTGTGCTTTGGTTTACTCTTGATCTATCTACAGAGGGCTCCAGAGTGAAGTTAATATCTCCTCCAAGAATGATTTTTCCCCAATCTTTCTGCTTCAGGGTGTTCAACAATTTTATAACATAAATTTTATTGAGAAGTTCTAGAATTGCAAAGACAAGACAAAAAAGAATAATGAAAAACATAGACCAAAAGTTGTCTTATAACTAACATCGTATTGCTAACATGTTGAAACCATTCCATTTAAATAAAAACTCCATTGCAACTCTTTTTTCGTATTTTTGGTGATTCTGTCCAAATATATTCACATTAGTTTCTTTAGATTCAGCAATATATACAGCTTATAAGGTCACATTGTTCAAATTGCAGAAATTCACATTTCCATAGATGAACCAGAGCAGCAAGAAATATGATAAAAGAAAAATAAAGTAGAGAGAAAACAAGTAGCATTGTACAAAACATATGGTGGAGTGTCTTCCCCCAGCAATTCCCCGTTCAACCAATCTTAAGGTAACCTTCCTCCCCCCCTGTACCTCTGGAATACTGAAGAGATATCTCTCAGGGTCCTCTCACCATTTCTTCCCGTCCGCTCCACACTCCACTCCTCAGCCGCTCAACAGGAATGGCTTCTTTAATGTGTTCCCTTAACTTAGTTGTTATATATTACTATTTGTGAATAAGATCCAGGGTTCCCAAACCTCCAAGAAGCAGTAATGTGTATCTGATATGATGTGGGTCATCCTCTCATTGATGCAAATAAAATTTATTTTGTTTGTTACTTCCTGGAAATTAATGTCCCTGCTCTTCCATCGTCTTGCGATGGTATTCTTGGCTGCTAGAAATATCAATTGGGCCAATTTATTCCCCTCCCTTCCCAGTTTTGAGAAGCAAGCTCCCAGGAGACAGACTGCTATTGATGGTTGGAGTGGGGTTTTGAGTGTTCTTGAGATTAGACTGGTCGTTTCTGACCAAATTTTAAATACCTTAGGGCAGCTCCACCAGGTGTGTATAAAGTCTCCCCTACCTTGGCACCCCCTAAAACATCTATCTGGGATTGTTTGGGATATCTTATTTAGTCGAACTGGAGTTGTGTATGTCCGGTGTAAAATCTTAAGAGAGGTTTCTAACAAACTATAATTAAATGAACCCTTAGATAGGTTCGATAAGGATTCAGCCCATTTATTCCCATCCCAATTTTGTCCTAGGTCCCACTCCCACTTCGAAACAAAGGAAGGCCTCCAAGTGCTTGGTGGACTATTGAAGATTTTGTATATTGTCCCTAAAATTCCTTTGGACAGGACCTCACTTTTACACACTACCGACATCCAAGAGTCCCTCGGGGGCCCATGGGTTCTTTGTATCTCTTCAATCCAGCTTCTTATTTTAATGTAGTTGAAAAGTTCCCGGTGTGGTACCTCAAAGTTCCTAATCATAGATTCTGAAGGTCTCATCAAACCTCCCTCAAACCAAGCCCCCAGTTTATCTAGACCATGCGAAGTCCAATATTCCTTGGACTCTGCAGTGATGGTGGTTGATAAGGAGGGTGATGTAAAGATTGATGTGAGGGGAGATACCGGGTGAGTTAGTTTGTATTTCCTCCTAGCCCAGATCCAAACTCTTAGTGTAAATTTAGTTATGGGATTCTGTATTCTAGAGTAGAAAGCGCTTGCACCTGGAGCCCACAGGATAATACCCCACGTAAGCGGGGCCATCTGCAACTCCTCTACAAAGACCCAGTTTGGTTGGAGTGGAATGGAGTGAGCTAGGGGGACAGAGGCAAGCTGGGCTGCTCTGAAGTAATTCAGGAAATTAGGACAAGATAGGCCCCCCTTGGATTTATGTACATACATCGTTTTTCTCGCTATCTTAGGGGGTCTATTTCTCCATATAAACCGAAATACTTGTGTCTGGAAGCGGGCCAATTCTGTATTATTTACCTGGATTGGCAGCGTCCTGGCAAGATAGAGCAGCCTCGGCAATATGTTCATTTTAACCGTGACTACTCTACCCGTCCATGAGATATGCCGTTTATTCCAGTTTTCCAGGTCTCTCCGCAGAGTCCTGTAGAGAGGTGGATAGTTAGCCTTATACATATTAGTTAATGAGTTGGTCAAGTTAATCCCTAGATATTTGATGTGTGAGGGGGGCCATAGAAATTTATGAATTCCCTTCAGGTGGTTCAGAATATCCAAAGGGATCCCAATACTCAAAGCTTCTGTCTTGTCCTGGTTTAGCCTCAAGCCTGACAAGTTGCCATAGACCCCTATCGTGTCCATCAGGGCGCCTACGGAGGAGCTAGGATTCGAGAGAGTGCAGAGAAGGTCATCAGCAAACAAGGAACACTTTAGATGCTGGTGCCCCACCCGCACCCCCTCTATAGAGGAGTTAGCTCTGATCGCTTGAGCCAAAGGCTCAATGGCCAGAGCAAAAAGAAGAGGAGACAGAGGGCAGCCCTGTCTCGTACCTCTCTCGATTTTAATGCTGGCCGTATGGGAGCCAGGCAGTTTTAGTGTGGCCCTGGGAAGTGTATAATATGTACGCAATAGGTTTAGGAAGTTTCCTCTGAACCCAAACTTTGCCAAAGTGGCGAATAGGAAGGGCCATTCCAGGGTATCAAACGCCTTTTCGATGTCCAATGCGAGCAGGCACACAGGGAGACCTCTAGACCTAGCCAAATGAATAACATTTAGAGTCCTCCTAATGTTGTCACTAGTCTGCCTGTTTGGAATAAAGCCTGATTGGTCCTTATGTATTAAGGCGGGTAGGAAAATTGAGATCCTCTGGGAGAAAATTTTGGCCAGCAGTTTAACGTCGCCATTAAGAAGCGAGATTGGTCTATAATTTTTAGCTTCCTTTGGATCTCGGCCTTCCTTAGGGAAGAGCGTCAAGTCCGCATGGTTCAGCTCAGGGGGAGTCGTCTCTCCTCTTAGAATTGAATTGAATAGACTACATAAATGTGGGGCCAGAATTTCTGAGAACTTTTTGTAATAGATGTTAGTGAACCCATCCGGGCCGGGGGACTTCCCTAGCTTCAGTTCTTTAATGGCATCTAGAATTTCTTTGACAGTAACATCTTTATTCAAGTTTTGTAAGTCCAAAGGTGAAATCTGGGGCAAATCAAGGGAGTTTAGATAGGAATGAATAACATTCTCTGGGGCCAATTTCTGAGTGGAGTAAATATTTTGATAGAAATCCCTAAAGACCTCCTGAATTTCGCTTTGGCTGTAGGTGAGATCCCCCTTCCTATTTCTGATTTGGGATACCCTGGCTTGGGCATATTTAGTTTTTAAACTCCTTGCTAGTAGCTTGTCAGGTTTATTCGCCTTGGCATAAAACAAATGTTGAGTCCTCCTTAATGCCTTATCCGTTTTTATGGTCAGTATACTATCCAGCTCTAGCCTGGTTCTATCTATCTGTTTCCTTAAAGCTATCGAGGGAGAAAGCTGATGTTGCCGCTCTAACTGAGTTAGTTTCTCTGTTAGCTCCTTTTCTTTTAGCTTGTTCTGTTTCCTATGTTGGGAGGCTAGCTTGATAAACACCCCCCTGATGTAGGCTTTGTGCGCCATCCAAACCTATCCCGCCCCTGTCTCCCCACCCGCATTGGACTCGAAAAATTCTGCCAACTCCCTCTCAGTTTGTTCCTGGAATCCGGATTGCGATACCAGGTATTCATTAAGTCTCCAGGTATAGGGCATCCGAGATTGAACTTCCAGGTCTACCTCAAGTATGACCGCTGCGTGATCCGACCAAGTGCACGGAACTATATCCGCTTTGTTTGAGCTATCTAGAAGCGAATTACATATGTATATTGTGTCTATACGCGAATAAGTCCCGTGAGTGGGGGAATAAAAAGTGAAATCCCTCCCTCTTGGGTGCAGACCTCTCCAGGCGTCAACTAGGTCTAAGGAGTGCAGAAGTTTTAAGATTTGCCTGTTCTTTTTGGAGTAGCGATCTTCTTGTGGAGGTTTAGATTTATCTGCCACTGGGTCTAATACCAGATTAAAGTCCCCTCCTATAATTAGTTTGCCCCATTCTCCCCCCCTCCAGAACCCTTAGGAATCTGATCAGGGTCTTATGTGGTGTTTTCGTAGGGGCATAGAAGGAGGCCAGTGAAACTGGAGAACCCAAAATCGTCCCCTTTAAAATGATGTAGTAGCCCTCCCGGTCCACTATCTTAGTTGTTAATTGAAATTGGAGGATCTTATGGAGCAAAACTGCAACTCCTTCTTTTTTGGAGACCTGGGTAGAGTAATAAAAATGAGGATAATTTTTGTCAAGGTAGGTTGGGACTTTATTCCTGGCAAAATGTGTCTCCTGTAAGAAGATCACCATGGGGTTAAGGGTCTTATAATAAAGGAAAGCCTTCCTTCGCTTGAAGGGGGAGTTGAAACCCTTCCCATTATGGGTAAGTATTGTCATCGGTGTGGTCATGGGTAAACTAGAGGTGTATATATCTGATGCATTAGCGTAGCCTTACCCTTCCGGAGGAGCGCCAAGGAGAGAGTGCAGAGCGGATTTCCCCCTCTTGGGGATAGGAGTGGTTGAGCCCGGCCAAGAAGAGGTCCAGTATGTTTAGCTCTGTGGTTGGTAAAAGAGGCATGAGTATAAGTAGTACAGGTGCGGTCCCAAGAGATCTACAGGAGGCAAGATAGTACCAGACAAGTCGGGTAGTGTCTCAGAGCTGTTAGAACCCAACTCACTAGGCTGAAAAGAGATCCGTTCCAATAGTACCAGAGGTCCTCCACTCTCTGAGGCCAGGCAGCTTGGCCCACTGTCCAGCAGACAGGCCGCCGCCTCTACCCCAGCTATGTAGAGTGAACCCTGATTTGGTTCTAAATCCCCTAGACAGCCATAGAGGGAGAGATAACAAGTATGAGGAAGCACTAAGTGGCAGGTTCCAGTTAGACAGTAAGGGGGAGTATAGGGACAAGAGAACCCAAGCTGATAGGTGACAAAGAGAAGAGCAGCAGTGAAGAGAACACAAAGGGAAGAAAGTACAATTGTTGTCAAGAGGTCTTGCTGTCCCAAGACCACCCGCCCTGTCTTAAGCATTCTACCCTCTCAGAACACTAGGGCCCCTGCTCCAATTCCCGCCTGCAAGGACAGGCAAAAGTAATCTAGAGAAGCATTAAGGAAACAGAATAAAGCCAGAACCTTGAATAGCTTATTTAAGCATTAACAACCTAATTTTCTATCTGAACTAAAAGCAGAGTAAACCTTTAGACCCGGTCCAGTGAGGAAGGATCCTGACGGACTGACTATACTATCTGCATGTAAATTAAAACTTATAACTTTATCAGTCAGCTAAAACCTGCTAAAAAAGGAAGGAAAACAAAACATGGGTTAGCAACATTTCAAAAATCTTTGGTTGACATGGCCCCGCTTAGGGCCCCAGGCTCCTTAGAGGACCTAAGTAAAAAAGTAAGAAAAATAAAATGTCCTGAGAAAAGGCTAGGTCAGTTCCAGGAGACTTCCATGTTAGTCTCTACCAAGGAATTTTGGTATGGTGTTTTTAAGCCCTTGTAACTCCTGTGGATGCCGAAATAAGTCTTTGGTAGCCTGTTGCCTTTTCAAGCGGACCAGCCTAATTGAAAGTCTCTGGAGATGGCATTAACTGAGTTATTGCATTTACGAGTCCATGATCTGGGTGGGACGCCTATGAGTGATTTTTGAGGCTTGGTCAGTGGGCCTCTTTTGCCTGGTCACTTCCGACCATTGTCTTTTCGGGAGAGATAAAGCTGCCGATGCAGGTGATGTCGAAGTCGGGTCCCCCCCAGTAAGATCCAGACTCTTTAGAAGCTCTTGGCAGTCTTCTAGAGAACGCGTTGTATACTGGGTGCTCCCCACTGAGAAAATTAGGGCAAATGGGAATCCCCAACGGTACCTGATGTCATGGCGGAGAAGGACTTCCAGGGCAGGCTTCATCAGCCTCCGTTTTTGAAGCGTGGAAGGGGAGAGATCCGCAAAAAATTGAAGTTTGGCCCCGTCTGGGCCTATGATCATAGCCTTTTTGCGGGTAGTTGCCAGGATCAGGTCCCTAGATTGTTGGCGTAGAAGCCTGACTATGATGTCTTTGGGAAGGTCTAGATTACGACTTCCCCCAAGGGCTCTATGTGCACGCTCCACTTTTTCATTCGTGGTCTGGATGACCTGAGAGGATCTCGTCGAGGGAGGTCGACTATTGCCGTAGGCACGCCTCTGATCCTCAGGTTGAATCGTCTGGATCTATTCTCCAAATCCTCCAGTTTATCTTCTATGCCACAGATACGGGAGGTGTTGTCAGCGATGATGGCCCTGTCTCTCTCCTGGGCCCCCACCACCTGGTCAACGGTGTCTTCAAGTTGATGGGTCCTTTGGCCAATCTCATGTATGGCCTTCTGCAAAGATGTGACCGCCCTATCAATGTGGGAGGCCAGGAGAGCCTCAATTCTTGCCATTGAATTGCTGTTGATGGAGACCTCAGGCTGTGGGGCCCCCTCCAGGGGATCCAAGTCTGAGGTATCAGATTGCTCTGAGACAAGATCCTTCAGCAGTGCCGCCTGTGTTTCCGAGGCCTTGAAATGTTCGTCAATTTTCTTGGAAGTTAAAGATTTTTTGTTCTTCACCATTTTTATGGAGCTGCTTCTTCCCGGGGTAGCCATTGAATGTCCAGACGTCAGGTGGATTCCACTGGGGGGGTCACTCCGTATTAGCTTTTTCCTCTCAAGTATTTAGGTCTATTGTGGTCTGTCTTGTCTGTTCATATCTAGATTCTGTAGTGAAGTCTTAGCATCTCTCAGACCCTGCCGGCGGGAACTGTGCACAGCCCCGTCAACTACATCTCCTTAGGCTGATATGCTCCGCGTTTCTGTGCCCCCAGCAGATCTGGATTGTGTATTTTTCAGCGTCCCACCAGGAGTAGTCAGTGCCAACTTTTCAGTGCAGGTGCTGAAATGAGATCTAAGCTCACAATGTTTGATGATAAAAAAAAGACAGAAAAATAGCAGTTGCACTTATCCTGAATGACCACACGATGGCAGCGTGATACAAGATTGTCAGATATTATACACCAGATGTATGGCAATAGCTGGAAACAGATTTTTTTACTCTAAAACTCAGCCAAGATACCAGCTGGGACTTCTGTGGCAAGGTACAGTGGATTTAGCCTCCAGTATAGTAGGAGTGGGGCTGCCAGACCCCTGAGGTTAGTAAAGATGCAATGCTTTTTGTCAGCAGTAAAATCACTGCCTTTGAAACTGAAGGTAAAAGGGCTGTAGGTGGGTCAGACTCACCCCAGTATATACTTCTGTGGCAGTGGCAGCCAGTAGACTGTGTGGCAGAGGAGTCTTAGTATTAGCTCAATTTCTGGGCCTCAGGAGTGGTAGGGTAGGGAGAAACTGAGTGCCCTTCATAGGCCAGAAAAACAAAATGGCCGCCACCCGTTCATGGGCCTTTTACCTTCACCTTGCTGCTCCAGAAGCTGCCAGGCAGTACAGGCCAGAGATATCCTGAGGAATCAGCCACAGACAAGTGTCTCTAGGGAACCTCTGAGGTTTCCTGCAGTACTCACAGAGCGTGGGTCTCCTCCTGCAGTGCCTGCCTCGTGGTGCTCCAAAATGGCCGCCCCCCGATCACCAGGCCCTTCCTGCACTTGCCACCTCTGCTGCTGCCGTCCACGTCACCCTGGGGCTTCTGTGACGGTCCAGCTGCAGCCTGCTCGATCCAGATGAGGTCCCAGGGCCTCCGGGGCCTTCCCCACAAGGTAGGGTCTTCCAGGGAGGCAGCACTCCAGGTTTGCCTGCTGGGGAGAGGCCTGTCTCCAAATGTGCCTGCAGCTCTCTCCCTGACGGGCCCCACGGGGTATGGGTCGCCTTCTCCTCTTCCCCTCGATGTTCTGAGGGTACTCAGAATAAAAATTGCTGTCACCTGGGCAAATTATAAGCCCATTTACTAGCACTCTATCAGGAGCTACCAGTAAACACGTCCTGAACCAGCAGACGCAAGCTCCGCCCCCCAAGGGTGTTCAACAATTTAATGAACGCTTTAGTTGACGCTGTGGTGGGGGCATAGACGTTTACTAGTGATATTCTAATATTTAGTATGGTTCCAGTTATTATTAAATAGTTACCCTCTTTGTCCTTGGTTTCTTTTTCTACTACAAACGGGAAATTACGGTGTATTAATGTAGCAAGGCCTGCTTTTTTGCTTTTCTGGTTGCATGTGAAAAATACTGGATATTCCTTATGTAAGTATGTGGGTACTTTGCCTTGGGCGAAATGGGTTTCTTGCATAAATATAACTGATGGATGGAATCTTTTGTAAAACAAGAAGGCCTTGCGTCTTTTAAACTGGGAGTTAAATCCTTTAACGTTATGCGTTAGAAAGTTGTGTTCTACCTTAGCCATTTGTTTTTCGTGTAGTCAGCTGTGTTGTTCTTTGTAGTGAGAGTGTGATGGTTAAGTTACCTGGTTTGGGGACCCTGGGGGCCCAAGGCCTGTTCCGGGGTCTCCCTTTGAGTGCCTCGGGTGCCGAGTCCACCAGCGAACCAGACAGACTAGGAGGAAATGCAAAAAATACACAGAGGTTCAGTTCCAACATTATAAACAAATTGTAAAAACATTTTCTAACAACTTGGTAGTTTCCCTGTCTCCCTAACTTTTCTCTTATTTTGAGGCCTGTTGTTGTTATACCCGGAATTTGGTTTGGCCTCTTAGGGAGAGGTTTCCCACCTGGGGGATCTACCTGGGGAGTATTTGGGGTCTCCAATCCCTCTCTAAACTTCATCCTACTTATTAGTTAAGCCACTACAGGAGCACTGCTGCTGCTGTTTCTGTAATCTTGTAAATAACACTCTAAACATCTGAAATATAGCTTATTTTCAGTTTAAGGAAGTGTCGCCTTCGTCTACTGCTCAACCTGCGAAGGAAACATAATAAACAATTGTCCAAAATTCTTTCTTAATGCTCGGCGTCTGGATCCTCATCTATGGCTGGCGGCTCGGCCTCCAGGGCTCTTCCTGGTTTCCGTCCTAGAGTGGACCCCCCATGGAAGGCTGTTGTTCTTGTCCTTTTGGTTGAAATTTGCCACATCCTGGAGGGACTAGCCCTAGGTCCTGGGCTTCTCCTATCCTCGGCAACCTCTACTTCTGACAGATTTAGCTTTCTTAGGAGGATCTCAGCATCTTCTACTGTGTGCACTCTGTAGGTGGATCCACCTCGTTGGAATATTAGTGAGAATGGGAAGCCCCACTTGTAGAGGATTTTGTGGCTGTTTAATGTTTCCAGAATGGGTTTCATCTCCTTTCTTTTTTGTAACGTGGCCGGAGCTAAGTCCAAATAAATTTGTATAGAAGAGTTATCCGGGCCCTTGATTTCCTTGAGCTTCCTCGCCGCTGTGAGTATGAGATCTCTGGCACTTTGGTTAGCAAACCTTATTATTATGTCCTTAGGTTGATTGTTAGCTTTTGTCGGGCCCAAGGCCCTGTGCGCTCTTTTAATGACCCAGTCTGCTTCGCTGCCTGTGGGGATAATCCCCAGGAAGACCTCTCTTGAGTATTTCAGTACGTCTGTAATGTTGTTTGAGACATTTCTTAGTCTTATATTGTGTCTTCGTGAGCGGTTTTCAAGGTCTTCCACCTTATCAGATAGTTCTTTTATCTGCAGGGTATGTTGCCCTAGTACTTCTTGGTCGTGCATCTGGGCTTCTGCTATCTGGTCCGTTTGCTCTTCCAATAGCTGCGCTCTTTGTCCCAGGCTATGTAGCTCCTTTTTAAGGTCTGTAATAGCAGTCGTCATTAGTTCTTGCATCATTAACTTTATTTTTTCCATGTATCTGTCTGTTAATTCCACCTGAGCGTGTACTATTTCAGACTCCCCCTCTTTGGCCGGCGAGCTTGGGTTATACGAGGATGTTGGCGTGTCACTTGGTGCTTTGTAAAATTCCTGTATGTTTCTGCTCGCTTGGTTTTTCTTAGGTTTGGTGCTGCTGCGAGCCGCCATGTTGTTGTCTAGGTCTGTTCGTTTGGTCTATAGGGGTCACTGTTTGCTGTCTCAGGGTGTAGGCGAAGCAGTCTAGGTTATTTTCTGAGTTGAGCGTGAAAAATCAGGTAGGCTATTGCATTTCTGGAAGCAGGCTCCTGCCAGTGGCCATCTTAGTTCAGTGAGGTATTGCATCATGCTCTTTGTAGTGCTAGCTAAGTTACATACACAACAAGTTTTTCTTTTCATGAGCTAGCCACCTGTTCTGTAGCATGTCCTCGAGGTCTGTAGCCCTTTGTAAGGTTTAGGCATATGATGTTTACAAGCCTTGCCGCTGGGGTGCTTTGGATTCCTAATTGTCTGGCAGGCAGCACAGAGCGTTTTATGTAAGCAGTCTTGGCAATCCCTATATTGAGCTCCTCAATGCAATTTGGTAAGCAATGCTGTGTTTTCTCCTGTGGGTCTTGCACAGACACCCCCTGTTGCTATGTGGTCCAGTTATAGAGGCAGTGTGTGAGGGTCAACTACCCTCAAGTTTGCTAGTGTCCCCCTCAATCTCTGCTTGTCTGGCGTTGTGCCCGTCTTGGGGTTGGGGTTCAGGGTGTCCCTTCTCCCAGGGGCTTTTACGTGGAGGATATGTGGGGATGTCTGTGAGTGGAGTGGATCTTACCTCCAGACGCAGCTTCTCTCTGCTATCCGGCCCCCTTGTCTTTTCCTGCACCTGTGCGGCGGGAGGCTAGGCTGATTAGGCCTCTGCCGCTTGTGCAGCTTTTTTAGCCTCTGGGGTGAAGTTTGGCTGTTGGGGGTATTGTGTTAGCTTCAGGGTGCTTAGGGGAGACTCTTAGCTGGCTCCGATGAGTCGCGTTGTTGTACGGTGGGGGATGCCGGCAGGCTCCCGGTGTGCTTGTCGCCGGGGAGGCCTGGTGTAGTAGGCCTCAACCACGCGGCGCATCAAAATTTCTTCGTTCCCCGCAATAATGGTGTCAGGGGAATCGTCAGACCCTCCTTGTGACTGTGGTGGGTTCAGATTTGCTTTTTTGCCTGGGGAAAAAGCAGATTGCAGTGGATTTACTCCTTTTAGGTAGGAGCTGCGATAATGGACGTCTTTCTGCTTCCCCCGTTAGGCCACGCCCCCTAAATTTATTGTTTTAAATGTTTTTTTGTGTGAAAATTCCCAGGAGACCTAAGGGGTTAATACATATCATGCCTAGAACAACAGCTTTAATTGATTTTATTGATTTCTGGATTGCGAGTCTGATCTCTAAATGTACTTCTCAACACTGATCAATTCATAGTCTCTGAGTCATGGTTTATTTTTTTCATGTGATCTCTACTGTTTATTTTCAAAGTGTCATGTCAAGCTCCATCTACTGATTTGTGTTATGTAATTTTACTAAATGTGTAATGTTTTTGTTGTACTATAATTAGTGATTTTAGGGCCAAGATGTATCAGCTTTGATAACTGCAATTTTAATGTTAATATAGAGGTTAAGAATCAAATCTGATTGTCATATTTCCAAAATAATATTTATCCTTATTTCCTCAATAAGTATTTATCATTAGTATCAATCCTCATTACCTGTCTTGAGATAAGCTGAGTACCGGTCAGGGTATTTGATATGTAACTTGAATGACATTAGCAACACAAGATTTATGAGCTTGTTTTATTTTATTGATGTTACATGACATTAATGTAGAATATAAATATGTTGACACCTACTGATTATGGACATTTGAATTACTCTGCAATGGGACGAGCCATTATAGATATTTTAACGCCTAGCGACGGCTGGGTTGTGTGTCCTATTTTATGTGTGCAAACCGGACATTATTCATTGTTATTGTAATGTCTGATATTCTTTAACATCCATTTCATGGGGTATGTCTATTGTTTCCTAGTGGGTAACCATGTATTTTATTTCATCGCCCATAATGCTGTGTGCTTTTAACACTCAAGACATTCTATTATTAGCATTTTTGTTTACTCAGTTTCTGGGTATTTTCGGTAACTATAGAATTTTCATTTTATAATATTAGATTTGAAATGAATACGCAAAATACTGTATAAAAAATGGTTTTAATTTCTGCCTTCCATTAAATATTTCTCCTATTTTCACTGGTCCGCATACGTAAGAAGTTGAAAACCACTGCCCTAGACAATAGTTTCAGGTCTTTTTGATTCCATATTTTATCCAGTTTGATGTAAATCTAGTGATCCACGGAGACAAAAATTATCATATCTTTAATGGTTTGTAAGAATACCATTAGGACATTGAAGTAGGTAACGAGGTAGCTCTGGGAGTGCATTCAGCCCCATAGACAGCCCATTCTCTGGAATGATCCTCTTAAATGGCAGAGTTCATTTTATTTTTCTCTACAATTAGCAAATCATTGTCTTTTGCAGTTCAAAATATGTTCTCCATTATTTAGACATCTATTGCCAATAACCCACCTCTAACTCTCTCAAACAAGGATTTACCATTTTTGCTATGTATACAACAAAGGTGTTAAACTATTGAGGGGCCTTTTAGAGACTTGGGGGCTATGCGCCCATGAAGGGAAATACATAATTATATAGTTAAATAGTAATTGAACTTGATCTTGAAGTCCATCAGTTTTCCTCTGACTTTTCTAATATGCAGAATAATTGTTAATTGATCCATAGGAAAGCAAGCAGAAAAAAATCCCATTGAAACATTGCTGATTGTCTCCAAATGAGACAAAAAAATAAAAAAAATCCTTGCTGAACCCAGGAACTCCTTCAGAAAGTTCAATTGAAAAAGCCTTATATTGACCCCTCTTAGATGCCTTTTTTCAGGAGGAAATAAATTTAATTTGGTTAGTCTTTCTTCACAGCTTTGCTACTCCATTCCCCTTATTAGTTTTGTTGCCCTTCTCTGTACCTTTTCCAGCTCTAAAATGTCCTTTTTATGAAGTGGTGACAAAAATTGTACTCCATATTCCAAATCAGGGCATACTAGGGATCTATATAGTGTCAGAATGATAATTGCTTCCCTTTCTTCTAAACCCTTCTTAATACTGTACATGCTAATATTTTACTTGCATTTGCAGATGCTGATTGGCATTGAGCACTGTTATGTAGGTAGTTGTCAACAAGCACTCACAAATCCCTTTCAATATCTGATACCTCTATATTTGCTCCATTAAGATTATATTTTTATATTTAATCATCTGCCATTTAGTTGCCCATTCTCTAATTTATAAGAACCCTTTTGGAGGGAAAGTGCATCGTTTTCTGATTAAAATACCTTGCTCAACTTAGTGTCGTCACCAAAATTGGAGACACTACTTTCCAGTCCTACTTCTTAGTCATTAATAAATATGTTAAAAAGGAGAGGACCTTATACTGAACCCTGAGGAACCCCACTTACCACATTAGTCCAATTGAAGTATGTTCCATTTACAACAACCCTTTGCTTCCTTTCTTTTAGCCAGCTCTCGATCCATGAGCAGATATTTACTGCAAATCCTGTATCTCTTAGTTTGCACAATAGTCTTCCAGGTTGCACTGTATCAACAGCCTTTACAAAATCCAAACAGACTACATCCATACTAACCTCCTCATAGAAACTAATTCTATTTGTTTGACATGACCTATCCCTCATAAATCTATGTTGACTCCTACTTATAATCCTGTTCAAATAGTCATATTCATGTACAGTATACTATCCCTTATTAAGCCTTCTAAAAGCTTTCCTACTGCTGAAATGAGGCTTACATTTCTATAATTCTGGATTTGCCGTCGCTCCCTTCTTAAATATAGGCTTTTCTCCAGTCATCTGGTAGTGACCCTTATGGTGACTGAATCTTGAAAATTTAGATATAATGGTTTGGCTATTAAAGAACCCAGTTCTCTCAGTACCCTTGGATGTATTCCATCAGGACCTGGGGCTTTATGAACATTTATTTTTTCCAACCTTTATTAGATTTCTAACTGCATTAACCAATTATTTGGTGACAGTAGTGTAGCCCCATTATGTTGCAATGTCCCAACCACTGGTACTTCCTTGTGTATATAGAGAGTTTTTGTTGGCCCCTTACAACTTTTTTTTTTTTTAATCTTAAATGGGAATGTGTTGTGATCACTGTTCCCCAAGGTACTCAAGAACCTGCTCCCCTTAGCTGAACTGCTGGTCTCAACACACATTGGCTTATCCCTGCTGTAGAATGTTAGAGTATTCCAATGACAATTTAAATGTAATATAATGGGAAGATAATGATTAAGTTCTGATAAATCTTTAATCACAGACTTTAATATATATGAATATAAACTTGCAGTAGTATTATCATTTACTCCTTAAATAAGATTACTACTGAGCGATCATATCTGTTTCATTAAATCTTATGTAAATGTACACATTCATCTATTGTATCTAAATATATAGCTTGATTGCAGCCACTTAATATTCCCAAAGCAGTTAATGTGATGCCATTTAATGCATATGTGTTTTATTTATTATGTTAAGACCATATTAAAATTTACCAATCAAAAGCGAGCTTTAATATATCCTACATATTTAGTGTTAACTATTTATGGTTAACATCCTTTTATTATATAACACTGTAAGAAGGTATTAGCTGAATGTTCCTGGAGGATGCACCACTTATATGGTGGTCCACACATTGGTATACATTATACCAAAAGTAATATGGAAAGTGTATCTGTACTGTACCTCCCTCCATTCCAGAAATATCTGGTCTGTCCCACCTTAATATGGACAAAAATATAAATATTCATGAAGGACAATTTCACAATATTATACAGTACAGATCATGCCTCACGGAAAGAAGCAACAAGTGTCCGCTTTGATTAGCCAGAAACTAACTTGATGTGTGACATGAATGTAAATGAAATGTGAGGTAAAGTGCCATAATAATTTTAAAAGGAATTATAATTTATACATTTGTCATTCAGAAAACATGCTATGCTACCTCAAATACAAGGGTCTTGATAGCTGTAAAGCCTTAAAGAACAAAGTCTATGTACTTGTTTGTATTGAGAAAAAATGCTGTTATGCTCTCTGAAATAAAGAAATACAGAGACTTCAAAGCACGCCACACTTACTGCTTCGAAGGGCAATAATTACTCCCACTAGCTGCATACTCTCAAGATGGTGAATAGTTACTGCATTCACATAAATGTATAGTTATTCCACATGGCAAGCATTTATAACATTACATCAAATATTCAGTGCACCCACTTTTTTCAGTTCAAACACATTCAGTGAACCCACTTAGTGATAATTATGGCATCTGATGCTCACAGAGAATATATATATCACTATAATAGTTGTCAGTGTTGGAAATACTTACAATGTTGGTTACACTTTCCGAGCCGTCGACATTGCCTGTTTGCCTCGCAAAGCAAGGCGAGCAGCTGAGGCATGTGGGACTTAGGCGGCGAGCAGTTTCACGCAACTGTGAGCCTCGCTACTACAAGGGTCACAACTGCGAGCTAAGTGTGTATCTCTAAAAACACGAAAAACAAACAAAATAATTTAACAAAAATAATAACACACTCACACACAGCACAGGGGGAGAGCCAGAAAGCCTGGGAGTAATAGGGTTGCAAGCAGAATTGAGCCATATTTGGGGGTTATTGTCAAAACAAAATTGGGTAAGCAAGGAAAAAAATGGCGGCCGAAAGACGTAAAACTTCTGAAACTTGATGAAAATGAAGCTGAGCAAAGCCAGGCACGCGGGACTTGGAAAATAAAACCAACGGCAGTCAGCGTGTAACACGCAAACATTCAGCAGACACACAGAGGAGAAACACACAGGGAAGGGACAGGAGGGAGATGGTGGAAAGAGACACACGGCATTCCCAAACTTGCAGGTTAACGAAACCTGCAATGAGCGGACCGCACAGTAGGCGGGGGGAAAGGGACACAATGAGCGGGGCTCACGATGAGTGTTGGGCAGGAGAGCAGGAGAGGCTTGCAATGAGCCCCGAAGGCGGTCATTGAGAGCTCCGCGATAAGGGCCGAAGGTGATCAGTGCAAAGCAGGAAAGTTAAAGTACACGGGGGGATAGGCTCACAATGAACATCGAAGATGCTCATTGCAAGCCACGCAATGAGCGACGAAGGCGCTCAGCACGGGGCTCGCGATGAGCGGCGAAGGTGCTCAGAGGAGCAAAAGCCTCACATTGTGTGTGTGCAATTTACTAGTATATATATGACATATACAGTTGTCGTAATTGCGAGTTTGTTGGTAATGCTATGTTAAAAGTTATGGGCTTGCGCATGCAGGGCTCGCAATGACTTGGCTCAAGGCATGCAAGACTTTGCAATTTTTAAATGACGGGGCTGCAAGGAGCACCAAAGGCGCTCATTGCAGGGCTCACAATGAGTGCCGAAGGCACTCATCGCGGGGCCCTGCAACACTTTGAAAAAGGCTGGCAATGAGCTCCAAAGGCTCTCATTGCCAGGACCACAATGACCGCTAGGCATGCAACACTTTGAAACAGGCTCGACATGAGCGCCAAAGGTGCTCATGGTGATGCCCGTAATCCCCTATGAAGCCCGTAGGACTTTACATATGATCACGAGCCACGCAAGACTTTGAAAAAATTACGGCTTTAACGGACAATATTGTTTTCAACCATGTAACTCGAAGACCGCCAAAAAACACCAAATCATTTTAAAATGAACTTAAAAACCTTGCAAGGTTGCAAGCCAATTAGAGTCTTAATTGACGTTTTTAAGAGATCAAAAATCGTCTAAGCGAGGAAAAAAATGGAGGCCAAAAAAACATAAATGCTTTCAAAAAGGATCAAAACATGGCCGAAGGTCGTAACACTTAGTCGAACAACGCCAGGCATGCAAGATTTGGAAAATACAACCAACGTCACTCATGAGAACCGCAAGACTTGCAAAATAAAAGCAACGGTGCTCATCGCGAGGTATGCAAGACTTGAGCAGAGAGAGAGAGAGGAGAAAGACACAGGAGAGGGGGGAGAGGGTGAAAAGAGATATAGGGTGAGAGAGAGGGGAAAAGAGACACGGGAGGGAAAATAAGGGGGAAAAAAGGGGAGGGGGAGGGAGAGGGAGCGAAGGGGACACAGACACATGGAAGGGAGAGGGGGGAAACAGACACAGTGGGCAGAGAGTGGGGAGAGGTTCCCAATGAGCACCGAAGGCCCGTAAAGTAGACGGTGGGAGAGGCTCGCAATGAGCAACGAAGGTGCTCATTGCGAGACATGAAAGTGGTGGGTTGACAGAAGCCTTCAATGAGCGATGAAGGTGCTCATTACGAGACATGAAAGTGGGGGGTTGACAGAGGCCTGCAATGAGCGGCGAAGGTGCTCATTGCGAGACATTAAAGGGGGGGGTTGACAGAGGCCTGCAATGAGCGGCAAAGCCCCTCATCACGAGGCCTGCAAAGTTGACAGTGGGAGATGCTCTCAATAAGCGACTTGCCCGCAAGTTAGAGGGGGGAGAGCCTTGCATTGTGTGGCAAACAGCATTGCCAGCCTTCACATTTTATTGCCGTCATTTTTTATCGGCAAGTCGCTGGTATATATATAATTTTTGCAGCCTCGGTTTGCATATAGAAAGTTTCCATCTGCTTTGACTTGAGCATTTGCTGCTAGTGGTTAGAGCAGACGTGCCCTTTTCTGTTTTCATTTCATTTATATAAATCCCTAGAAAACATGCATAACCTGTAGAATGAGAAGATAGAGGCTGGCATGATAGATAGCTTCAAATATATTAAAGGATTAATAAAGTTCAGAAGAGACATAGTTATAATAAAGAGAGGACTAATCAAATAAGAGGTTATTGTAGAGGTAATGTGCACACATATCACTTTTAGGTATATGTAAGTTTCCCTGTTTGTGCCTTTCTCTAATCTAACACAAGCTGCTTACATCAGAAACACACACATATTTATTTTATTGTATTTAAAAAATATGTTTTCCACCCCCCCAGAGCGACTTACATAGGCATAGTATACTTACTAATAGAAAAAACGCATTCTCCTGTGGTGGATACTACACATCACATGATCTTTGCAGAAACTGACTTTCTAGAGATTGGAAGAATGTTATTACTGTCTGTAATTGGTCAAAACAAATGATAAATGTTATGCTAATTTTGCTAGGATTTTTAGGGGCATTCCTTGCCAAAATCGACTGCCATAAAAGCTGAACAACATTTGAAAACTCTAGGGTATGTTTATTTGGGGATTTTTTTATACTCTACTGATTCTCTTCTATCAGATTCATAATCTATGAAACCTAAATATGACTTTAACAGAAAAGTCGATGGACAAATGGAACTACCTTTGAGTGCAAACGGTAGGCACACGTACTGTACAGTAAATTCAATAATTCAAACATGCGGGTGAGAAGCTTACATCTGAGCTGAGGGTTTATTAAAGGGCCACTGAGGATTTATTAAAGGGCTGATGTTGTTGTCATACAATAGGCTATATTTTTGTATCAAATAAATATAGTAATAAAAAAGTATTTGAAGAAGAAAAACAATCAAGCTTTTACATTTTAAATTTAGTGTTAAAGGCCTGAACAGATAGACTTCTCTCTATCCCTCTGTGATGTCCATAAGTGGAAGAAAGTGCTTAGAGGTTGTTCTGATTTATTCCACATTTTTACTTGCCTCCTCCTAAAATGAAGAATCGTCAGAAGATTGAGGACTGCCTCCTAGTTAACTTCTCTACCACCCCCTGGACACCTAATGAGGGATTGGGAGAGGCAGATCAACTAATCCCTGAAACACTTAAGTTCAAGTGTAAAATCTACAAAGAGTTTAACAATAAAATCTGATAATTGTTTAAATAGAAATTGATGAAATGAGAAATATAAACCCACCCATTCATTAGTAAAACAATAAAATATGTCTCATAGCAATAAAGTCTGTAGTGAAAAACACAATTACGAAATATAAAAAGAAATCATATTGTATGACCAATGATGCAATTCTTTCAAGGTTTCTTTGGTAGAATGGAAAGACTAGCCATCAAAATCAGTGTATCAACCTCTCAACAATGGCAATCCCCTGTATAAGGCTTTAGAAATGACAGTAATGTAAATTGATTTTATGAAATTAGCACACATCCATAACAAATTAATCAGTGGTTACCAGGAAAGGTGGCCCTGCATCATGGCTTGCTAGGCAACCATCTGCCCTTCCCTGCTCAGCCATTACTATAGACAGGGATAATGCGGCTGTATCAGCTGCACTGTTTGTTTTCATTTAAATTATTTACAGGGGAATGGTATACACTGTATCTAAATGGCACAATCAATATGTTATAGTGTCAAGCTTAACGTTTAAATAACCAGATTCCAGACACACAGAATGAAAACTGCTGTTCACCTCGCATCTCTCTATTTTTTTCAGTGAGCATAGCCAATATTATATTATGTTACAAATAAATAACCTCTACATACCATCCATTAGTTTTTTATTAGTCTATAAATAGAAAAGAACAGAATAGATTGGAAAATTGGTGACTCTTTCACTTGCAGAGAGGCCAGCAATGCGTTGTTTTGCAATACATGGCTGGGCATCCTACCCGTGAAAGTGTTAAAGATTGATGGTGCATCACTGTTAACTTATATATTTTTGTGACTATGGGCTGGATCAATAAATAGTGTATAGAAATAAAAAGAGAGAGACATTGCTATTTATTTTTCCACCATTGGAGCTTCCCCACATTGTCTGATTGTGATTGTGCACCAGGTTCAATGGATGAAGACTTTATCCCAAAACATTTTGGTTGTTCGTTTGTGAAAAGATCACTGAATATCAACATATAGAGGCTAATCTGTCCTTAATGGTATATAGAACTCAACAACGCTTTGAAACATCAACAAACACAGCATTGAGTAAAAAATCTTGAATTTTGTTAAATGTATGGATATTTCTGTAAGATTTTTTACACACCCCTTTAAAAAAATCTGATTTAAATTTGGTTTCTCAAGACATACTAAGACAAATGTTCAAAAATAACATGTAGTGTATTATTTAAATGAAGAGAGCATAACAATTATGGCCCTCAAGACTTCAGAGAACATTTTCACCCCATAAGCTTAATATTTTGGTTGATGTGGCTAAACTAGAGGTAGCAGTGAGCACCATGACTGGATTGCCCATTAAGCCAACCAGGTAGCTGCCCAGGGGCGCTTTCCTGTGAGGGGCGCCACTTCTTAAATAAAATGGATCCTGGCTTAAAAAAATAAAAGAAATGTTGCAGTTCATAGACTGGCTACGAGGGGGTAACCACCTAGAACAAGACTGTTTATAACAGGAAAGGGAACTTACACGTACAGAAGAGGCAAAAATTGGTCCGTGCATACCTTGCATACTCACTCGCAGGGGCTCCAAAAAGGTAGATATGGCCATGGGTAGCACCAAGCCAATCAGACACTTTCAAGACTTTAAAAGCTAACACTGACTCATTTAATATAATTCTATAATAATAAAAAGAGCATCAAATTAAAAAGGTTTTACAGCTTATCCACTTGATCATGACTGCTCTACATGATGGTGATGTATCTGTAAATGTCCCTTTACAAATGCTGTGATTGTAGGCCTCCACTTGTCTAGTGTATTCTCTGAAGTTTGTTTCATGTGGAGGCAATTATTGTTCATTTTAAATTTCAAATTAATATACAGTAATACTACGCACTTCTCTCTTATTGATGATAATTACCTGTATCATTCAACAGATAGTACTTGGGATTATCAGAAGAAATCCAATAACCTTGATGTCTCATTCATATTTTGATTACATAGACATACATCGCCTTGTCTACATTGTATACAATGTTTTCAGTTTAAATATTTCTTTAAACAATAGTGAATAACCTGAAATTGCCTGAAACCAATTTTGTTTTAAGTGTTTTGCATAAATTGTGGCAGTGCACAAAATGATTCTGGTTATCTGTAAATGTATTTTACCTTTATATTGTCAGTCATACCTCTCAAAAGCAGATCTCGCAACTAATGCTGTATCCTATGGCATAGGAAGGGAGGGGCGCGGGGGCGGACCGCCCCTGGAGCAACCTCCTTGGGGGCGGCATCAGCTGCGGCCAGAACGCCGGTCAGTTGCTGCTGATGCCCCCCGGCGTGCGTGTGTCTGTGTGTATCTGTGAGTGCATGTGTCTGTGTCAGTGTGTGCCTCTATGAGTGTGTGTGTAAGTCTGTGAGTGTGTGTGTCTGTGTGAGTGTGTGTGTCTGTGTGAGTGAGTGTGTCTGTATGAGTGAGTGTGTCTGTGAGTGTGTGTAAGTCTGTGTGTCTGTGAGTGTGAGTGAGTGAATGAGTGTGTATCTGTGAGTGTATATATGTGAGTGAGTGTGTCTGTGAGTATATTGCATTTTTGGCAGTGTGCACCGTGCAACGGAAAACTGATTTTGTGACTTTCTTCCATGAGAATCACAAAGGAGTGTGCATTAACTGTCAAACTTTTGTCATTTATACTTATTGACTTATATTCCCTGAGCTTATAGCTGAAACTAAGAAACTCTGAGAAATCCTTGCCTTACAGTGCAGGGTTTTTCCAGTAGACAACTAAACCACCTAGGGACAGGTCACACACAGGGGAGCTTGTCTAACTCTTCATGTGATGCAGCTTTGCAGTCCACTTTTCCTTTCTCATTTTCTGCATAATGAACACATGGCTGTGTTACTTGGGCAAATGTGATTGTCAGAAAATTAAAGTCCATATTTGCAAGAAGTCTGTTAAAGGACAACATGAGAGAGGAATGAACAAGTATGAAAAGAGGTAATGATACATCTATACCTAGGGACACCAGAGATGTATCCTGCATGCTTAACATGTTTTAGGGCATATCCATTGTCACAGACCTCTCTCCAGGGCCTGGATCCTGGTGAATTGAGCCACCATAGAGGACATACCGCCCCATTGGAAAATGGGTAGGAGAAATATATTGGCACATGGGAAATGTGGGCAGGTGAGTGGTGGGGTGAATAGCCCCAAAACATAGGGCCATACTGTACCATCATTCTCCATATGGTCTTATGGCATATGTCTCTGCCTTATCCTGTATACTATATGTAATTCCTCATGGTATATTACTGTGTTCTGTGTTATGTTTAAACTGTAACTAAATGGTCATGAAACAGTTAAACAAAATAGGTCTACAATGAGACATTGTAGACAGACAGGAACCAGTGATCGTAATATGTTTTGTCCCATTATTTGCCAAATAAGCTAATTACATCTTTGATGTGCTAGACAGCTAGAGATGACATGTGTGTATTGGAGGTTAGCCTATTGTTCACAGGTGCCAGACAAGATGCCAGACTATTAGATCCCATGTGGAGTCAATCTCCTGTGTTGGTCTGTCACTCCCTGTCATTGTTGTGTTGTTCCCTCCCCCGTCTGTATCTAACAATGTAAATATTGTTGACTTTTCAAAAATAAATCAGTTGACTACTGAGACATATAGAAATTCTATGTTCTCTTTTTTGCTCCGGGTGGCTGCGATACTGATCATATCTCCACCCTGCAAGTAACTTGTCCTGGTCACTACCACAGGAAGGTTACTGAGACTCCTGGAAGTGCTGATTCTTGATGGAGAGACCCTGACTGATACAGAACCCAGATATCAGGATGCTGGTGCCGAGATTTCCAAGAACCCAATAGTCCTTGTGGGTAGTTAACCTGTAGTATAAGGCAGGCGCCCCTACCCCTAGATCGTCTCATCCATTAAATACATCCTTTATCTTAGGTCCAAAAGCAAGTTTTCAATCTTGCTAAGTGCTTTAGGGAAAGCAAAATGCACACTACATTCTAAGGAGAGGGCTCTCCATTCTTTGCCTTGGACTTAAACCCTGCATAGCACCATGGAATTTGTTGGCGTTTTACAAACAAAAAATAATAATAATAATGATTTAAATAAAAGCTGTGTTATTGTATTATATGTGAAGCAGCTGCAGAAACTGCTTATATCACCACACCTTTAGGAGCAACATAAGGGAAAGCATCTGTGACTCTTTAATGATGTAGAGAGAAAATACAATTAATTTGTTTCAAAACTTACAGCATGTACAAAACAGCTCTGGAAATTATATTTTTATAGAAGCCACCTGGACAAACAGGCTTTTAACATCTACTGTGCTTTGCACAATATACCTGTTGTAGTTTAATTTGTGCACCAAGCAAATGCCCTCTGAGGACCTAGCATCTGTGAGTAGCATTCAATATGTTAACGACAGGATGTTTTTTTCTACCTCTCATTAAAATTGCACTTTGGTAAACACAGTGTTTATGAACTAATGTTAGCAGCACTGGGAAACGTTTACGAAGTGTTTCTGAGTCTGAGATTTCTTTTGTTGACTTTTATAACTCTAAGGTGTCTGGTGGAAGAGCTCATAATCTTATATGCTCATCTGTGGAAACTAGTAAATTATCTCAGTTATAGTTTTGAGGCCTACATGTAATGTACATAATACTAATGCTGTTATATGAATTATTAACTTAAGTAGTAAAGTCAGAGTTGTGCTAAACCTAACAGTCACGGAATATGCAGATTGTGGGATTGTACTTAAAATCAGTAATATATGCATTACATAATTGCATAGTTATCTATCAAATTCGCTGTCACCACTTCCTTTGGTGGAGAATTCCACAGATTAACCACCCTTACTGTGAAGAACTCTTTTCTTTCTTTAAGGTGAAATCTTTTTTCCTCTAACATCAAAGGATGTCCTCTTGTCAGTTGAAAATCTCTTGGCACAAAAAGTTCACTTGGCAAAGCCTTATATTGACCCCGGATGTATTTAAATAAGGTAATCATATCCCCTAAAAGACGCCTTTTTTCTAGGGAAAATACGTTTAATTTGGTTGGTTTTTCTTCATAACTTAGCCCCTCCATTCCCCTTATTAGTTTTGTTGCCCTTCTCTGTACTTTTTTCAGCTCTAAAATGTCCTGGTGTTGCCCAAAATTGTACTCCATATTCAAAATAAGGGCGTACTAGAAATTTATATAGTGGTAGAATTATATTTGCTTCCCTTGCTTCTATACCATTCTTAATACATGCTAATATTTTACTTGCTTTTTCAGCTGCTGTTTGACATTGAGCACTGCTACCTAGGTGGTTGTCCACAAGTATTCCCAAATCCCTTTCTATATCAAATACCCCTAGATGTGCTCCATTAAGATTATAAATTGCATCACAATTTTTCCTTCCCTAATGCATACCTTTACCTTCATTTGTATTAGATCTCATATGACACTTGAGGGATTTAGCAAAAATGGATACTATATTTTCGAGTCCTACTTCTACGTCATTAATAAATATGATAAAAAGGAGAGGATGTAATACTGAACCTTGAGGAACCCCACTTACCACATTAGTCCCATCGGAGTATGTTCCATTGACAACAACCCTTTGCTTCCTGTCTTTTAGCCAGCTCTAAATCCATGAGCAGATATTAACTGCAATTCCTGTATCCCTTAGTTTGCACAATAGTCTTCCATGTGTCACTGTATCAAAAGCCTTTGCAAAATCCAAAAAGACTACATCCAATGAGTTGCCCTGTCTCAAGTTCCTACTTGCATAGTTACATAGTAATTGAGGTTGAAAAAAGTATTTCAGTCCATCAAGTTTAACCTCTTAAGATCTCCTCTGATCTGCAATATGTGGATTAGTTGTTAATTAATTGATCCAGAGCAAGGCAAGCAGAAAAAAAAACACAAGTGAAACCTTGCCAATCGTCTCAAAGGGTAAAAAAATCCTTCCTGACCCCAGATACTGGTGACCTGATTCCTCCCTGGATCAATACTCTCTCTCTAATTATCCAGGATAACCCTGAATGCCCTTTTTAATTAGAAATAAATCCAGACCCCTTTTAAAGTTATCTATTGAATCCACTGTCACCACCTCCTTTGGTAGAGAATTCCACAGATTAACCACCCTTACTGTGAAAAAAACTTTTCTTTCTTTAAGGTGGAATCTTTTTACTTCTAACCTCAAAGGATGTCCTCTTGTCAGTTGAAAACCTCTTGGCACAAAAAGCTCACTTGACAAATATTTATACTGACCCTAGATGTATTTATATAAGGTAATCATTTCTCCTCTTAGAGAAAATGAGCTTAATTTTGTTAGTCTTTCTTCATAACTTAGCACCTCCATTCACCTTATTAGTTTTGTAGCCCTTCTCTGTGCCTTTCCCAGCTCTAAAATGTCCTTTTTTATGTAGTGGTGCCCAAAATTGTAGTTCATATTCCAAATGAGGGCATACTATGGATTTGTATAGTGGCAGAATTATATTTGCTTCCCTTGCTTCTATACTCTTCTTATTACATGCTAATATTTTACTTGCCTTTGCAGATGCTGCTTGGCTTTGAGCACTGTTACCTAGGCGGTTTTCCACAAGTACTCCCAAATCCCTTTCAATATCTGATACCCCTAGATTTGCTCCATTAAGATTACAAATTGCATGGCTATTTTTCCTTCTCAGATGTATAACTTTACATTTATTCGTATTAAATCTCATCTGCCATTTAGATGCCCATTCCTCTAATTTATGCAAATCCCTTTGGAGGGAAAGTACATCATTTTCTGATTACAGTCCCACCTCTAAGTCATTAATAAATATGTTAAAAAGGATAGGACCAAATCCTGAACTATGAGGAACCCCACTTACCACATCAGTTTAATCGCAGTATGTTACCACAACAGAAAGTCTTTTAGCCAGCTATTTACTGCAATTCCTTTTTTACTGCAATTTGGGGGTTTATAGCATATTCCTACCAATATGCGTTTAGAATTAGCCCCTCTGCTATTTAACTCAACCCACAAAGATTCAATGTTGTCGCTAATTCCACTATAAATATCTTCTCTGACTACAGGCATAGCATACAGACAATTCCCTCATCCTCTTATAACATTACCCATATCTTTCCTAAATAAGTTATAACCTTTCAGATTAACAGTTCAGTCATGAGATTCATCCCACCATGTTTCAGTAATGCCTAGTAATTCACATTTTTCTTGTACCACTAATAACTCTAGCTCACCCATTTTCCTAGGCAAACTTCTTGCATTAGCAAGCATACACCTTATGTTGCTATGGCTCTGCCTTTGTGAAGTGCTTGCCACTGTATTTGAGTCACCTAGTAATACCTCCCTACTGTCTATTGCAACCCTTCTCCTCCACTATGGGTAGATAATTTATCCCATTCCCCCTCTACCCTTTCTACCCCAATACTTCTATCTAGCCCCCCCCCTACTACTTTAAAAACTCCCCCAGCTGTCCTACCATCCTTTAACCTAGCACAAAAGTTATCTCATCATTAAGGTGCAGTCCATCAATGCGATATAGATTATACCCAAGTGAGAAGTCAGCCCAAAACTCTCCGTCCTGCACCACTTTTTTAACCATGCATTAACCTCCTTCTGTCAACATGTTTGTTTCAAGCTTATGGTCATCAGAATCAACTGATATTGCCCCATATGCATTAGTTTAATATGTATGAGTTATTGTGGAGTCATATGTAAGTGTACATTATAAGTGAGTGTTGACAGAATGCAGGTGTTAACAAAGTACTACATCAAAAATATGATTTTTGTTTGAAAGGTCCATCATTATACAACAGGGAAGATATGTCCATAGACTTCTGTAATGTGGTGTGCACAATATATTTTATCATAACCTCACCGATAGCATATCAAGACATTTGTATCCAGTTAAAAGTGTATATACAGTTTTGCTCAAAAGTTTACATACCCTGGCAGAAATTGTGAAATTTTGGCATTTATTTTGAAAATATGACTGATCATGCAAAAAAATGTATTTTATTGAAGGATAGTGATCATATGAAGCTATTTATTATCACATAGTTGTTTGGCTCCTTTTTAAATCATAATAACAGAAATTACCCAAATGGCTCTGAACAAAAGTTTACAAACTCTTTAATGTTTGGCCTTGTTACAGACACACAAGATGACACACACGTTAAAATGGCAATTAAAGGTTAATTTCCCATACCGGTGGCTTTCTAAATTTCAATTAGTATCTGTGTATAAACAGTCAATGAGTTTGTAAGCTCTCATGTGGATGCACTGAGCAGGCTAGATACTGAGCCATGGGGAGCAGAAAAGAACTGTCAAAAGACCTGCCTAACAAGGTAATGAAACTTCATAAAGATGGAAAAGGATATAAAAAGATATTCAAAGCCTTGAAAATGCCTCCCTTAACCTAGTGTGCTCCTGTAGCAATACAAGGGTAAGAGGAAAGTCTCCCTTAAAATGCTCTTTGCCCATTCTATATCCCATTATCTATTCTGGCCCTGACATACATTGGCTTGTTGGTTATTCAATTCACGTGAGACCTCCAAGTAGTGAGTACACCAACTCTGCTATAGAGTCATTACTGCAGCCTCTAAGCCTCTCCGTATGTACTCAATAACATACAGAGGAGTTGTAGTCTGCAGGCTCCAGGGCAAATTCATCAAACATCTCAGCTAAGGTAATTAACTGATAGCGGAAGCGTGATCTGCTGACAATTCAGTGTGGGAGGCTGCCAGATTACGGAAGGTGACGAAATTATTCAGCCCAGAATAATTGGTCTCCTACCAGTATATGCAGTCCAATAAGAGTTTCCTGTTTGGCAATGTTGGTCAAACTGAAAGCGTCCTGCAGGTTCTCCCCATACATGCCTACATTATCGCTGATCAAAATGGTTGCATTTAGAACCTGCTTGTATTATTTTTAAGTCCAGTACACCACGCAGCTTTTTTTATTGCCTTCCCCAAAGCCTCTTACATTTAGTAGGCATCCAAATCGACCATACAATATATAAGTCGTCCTTCTTTGGCCACTTGAAATGTAGGGATGTATGCAAGTTCATTGTATCCTTCTTTATGCACCCAAAACAAAAGCTGTCAAGAGACACAATGCTGAACAATAATGCATAGCAAAAAGGTTTTTTTCTTGTTCTAGGAAAAAATACACTTGAAATTCATTTTCACTTACAGGTTTTTGGTGAACAACAATAATATTTGTTTTGTTTGTCTTGTAAAGTTTTATGTTATCTCTGGCATATATTGTTCATGTCCCCATAAGCCCGACAACATAATTAGTTAACACAAAACAATAAAACACATTGCATTAACAACCAGCCAGTGGGTACAAGAGATTGCAAACTGTCTTGTCAGAAATATCAGCAAGAATTGTAAAAACTTTCCTAAGTGTGACATAAAATAATTGTACTTGATGCATATTTCTTAAGGTCCTCTAATATTAGCTATGTTTCTTTTGCTGGAGTGTTTGGTCAGTTAACTATTTCACTGCAAGAGGTTCTCATTCAAACTTTAGCCTTCAAGTTCTGGAAGGCATATTATAAAACAAGTTATAAAAGTAAAGAAATTAGTGAAGGGAACAGATCAAAGGCAAGTTTGTCCAACTCTAGTCCTAAGTCAAGTTAGATTTATAAGATATAATTTTGATTTACTTAAATGTGCTCATGAAGGATCATCCTAAAAATCAAACCTTTCTCCGCCCCGCAGGACTGGCAATGGACAAGCCTCTATGCAGTGAAAGACTTAGTCAAAATAATGGACACAAGTTTTATATGAGTAAATGCACTGAAAATAGTATGGATAAATTACTATATGAAATACTATTTAATATTATTCAAGCTCACCAGTTTGCAACATTTGTCAAATGTATATGTATTCTGGCAAGTAGTGTTCCTTAGTAAGATTTGAAGGACCACAATAGTCCTAAATTGGGTCTGCACATTTAGATAGAGGGTGAAAAAGCATGTAGAAAAAGTGTTTTAATTTTTTTAATTGATGCTGAATTCATGGAGTTTTGATCAATAGAAGTCAGCCTATTTCAGTGTGTTGCCTCTACCTGAATGAGTAATGAGCTCTGTACCGAGCAGAACATAATGAATATTAATTAGAATCAGGTGTAGAAACTTTGAATGAGGTAATGACTAAGGCCCTCATTCAATTGTGATTTGCCCAATTGAATAGGGGTCTAAATTAGCACATAACATATTTTTTTAAATAAGTTTTTAGTTAGTAAACATCTATCCAAAAGCAAGGTTTTCACTAACTAAAAACTTATCTGAAAAAAATATGTTATGTGCTAATTTAGACCCCTATTCAATTGGGCAAATTGCAATTGAATGAGGGCCTAAGTGATTTGTAACTAGTTGTAACTATTCAGTTTAAGCAGCAACTGAGCAGGTGACACACAGCTAATGTTGGTGGAGATGTTCCAAAATAAATTCCCACTCAGAGTGATTGTTTTTCTTTACTGTTTAAAAAATTAGAAATAGCATATGTCAATTTGAGGAAACTGTCTATAGTTCAAATAAAATTAATTAATCAGAATGTTTTGGTGTGTGGTCAATGTGTTTTATAAAATGTTTTCTATTTTAAGACAATGGTTCAAAATCAATGCCTTCCACTTGTTTTTTTTTTAATTAACTGATGCATTTATTAACACATATATGACTGATATATTTAGATAAATAAGTGCTATTTTAATAAAAAAACACAAGTGGAAGGCAGGAGAATTGAACCTCAGACATACAAATGAAAAAATATTTAGGTCTGGGACCTAGACGAGACACAATAATTTAATGAAAAGAGATAAGGTATTCTTTCCGTTAAAAACTATGGAAAATAAGAAAACCAATGAAGGCGACTCACTACTATTCCTATTTATTTATTTATTTTTTCTTCTCTCTATGTTATTTTACTTCCTATCATCTTCCCTTTTGTTTTCTTTCTCTTTCTTTTATTCTGTTTATTTCTCCCTTTACCCATTTTGCAAGGGTTATTAGACACAATCATCAATATTTATTGCTCTTCGATTTTCTTTTTTTATTTCTTCCTCTTTGACTTATATAGACTTATTGATAATACAAAAATAATTATTCTCATGAAAAGTTGTATTTCTAATTGTGTTAACTTTAAGAGAATAAAAAGTTAAGATTTTTTTTACCACTGCACCATCACACTCTGCTTTTAAAGAGGATATAAATATATAATACAACGTATAATAGTTACAGACTCCAGCATTATTCTTTATGCAGATTCTTGTGGTAGGACTTCAAGGGATAAACTAAAATGACAATGTCTTAAACAATTCTTGATCAATTTAAAAAAATGTAAACAAAATTTCCACATAATATTCTACCCTATACTTGATAGTGCAGAGCACATATGGCGGCCTTTGTGGTCCTTTAATGATCACTTTGAATTCTCTGCTTATCTCCCAAATAAACCTCAAATATATATTTTGGGGATCAATAGTGACTATAATCAGACATGGATTTATAATTTCTACATCATACAGTATTATTAGGGGTGACATCATATATTTTGGTTGTTGTAATTAGTCTCATGTTTACAAATGTGGGCTACATAAACAGCCCCATGCAGAGAGCATAAGCAGAAAGAAAGCTAACCCTTCACAAATACATTGATGCAGGGAAAGGACTGCTGGAATCAGCGAATGAGTACTGTTGGGGGTTAAAATCTCCTGCTGCATTCCTGAAGTTCAGCGAAAAACTATAAATCTTTGTGTTCACTGAGCATTCACCGCTCTGTCGGCATATGATGTTAATCGTGGAACAGTCAGGAGTGTGTTTGTAAACAGACCTAAGCCCTTAGATTTTTAGCTGTTATCGATTGTAATAAAAAAAAAAAAGATAATTTTAACATTGAATCTTGTGCTCTTTTACACCACAAAGAGCACTTATAGTGAGGTAAATGGCCCTTTAATAACAATTTTCATAACTAATACACAGGTATATTTTACATTGACTTCCTCAGTGTTGCAGCAAAAATATCTAGTAAATGTATTGATTTTCCCTTTCACAATATATTTTGAATTATAGTAATTACGGTAGATATTTCTGAAGGGTTTGGTCCAAGAGAAAATTGGAGCAAAATACTCATGCCAAGACAGATAAAAGAACAATGATTTTATTGAAATAAAAATAATTTCCATATATTTTCTGCCACAGAAAAACTCCAATTTTTCTTGATACAACATATTGATTTGTTAATGACTGTCAAAAGCAGAACAAATGCAAACATTAAAATAAAAAAAAATGTTGCCTTTTTTTATTTTACAAAAACTATCATTCTCAAGAAATATAATGGGATTTTCTCTCTTGATAAATATAGCATTAAGGTTTCCTCCGGTTCAGGAGGAGGAAGACTGGATGATACAAAAATAAAATGGTACCAAATGATCATTTGTCATAATTCAATGAGAAGGTATAAAACAGACTCTAATGAAGGCTACTCTAATGGTCATAAATTAGGGTTTCATTTGTTTATTTAATAACTGACTAGCAATACATTAGACCAGATAATTGAAGTAGTTAGCATGAGCTTGATGGAGCTAAGAGGGGCAGTGGCTGACAGATGTGCCTGGCATGCTGCGGTCCATATGGTCATGAAGAGTAGGGCATGACTAAACAACTAAACAACAACATGCAATACATTTAGTATTTGAAAAAAGTAACGCAGCATTTAAATCTTACATTTGAACTTTAGTATTTCAGATACTAACAGAACGGTTTCTGTGCAACATCTTTTCAGCTGTCCAAACGATCTGACAAGTCTGGATCTGTCAGCATTGCCACTGCACAGAAGGAGACAGATAAAGACTCCTATCAGACCACTTGGGATGAACCTCTTCCAACCCCTGGATATCTTAAAGGATGCGGGCAGAAGCATTGGTGTGGAAGTTTAAATATTTAAAATGCTAATCATTTATGGTGAAACCCTATGAGCATTACTGTGGCCCTTTAAGGACATGAAAATTAATGGACTTATGTGTTCCCACAATCAGGTAATGTTGTTTTAAAAAAAACTAGACATGATAATGGTCAAAATATGTTTGAATTTTATTCATAATGCATCATTTGATTTATTACCTACTGCTTATATTTATTACATAATGATACCAGTCATTACTTTACTTATTAAACTGCTTTCTCTACACGGAGGGAATCTTGAAGGCTAATAAGAATTCAATGAGTCCTAAAAGAAATGACACTAAGGTACGCCACATTTCAATAGAAGTAAGCATTATATTCATTTAAGATCCTTCATTTAAGATATACAGAAAAATATGATGGCTTGAGTGTATATAATAGTTAATATAATAGAAAGCAGTATTTTACTTATATAAATATTTGCACATTATCATGTCTAGTTCTTCAAAGAAACACAGCTAAGGAACACGGCTAACTAACACGGCTAATTTCCTTCTCATATTGGAGCTGAAAAAAAGCCAAATGCAAATTTAATGTGAAAACAGTCAATTCCAGGCAATACATTTTGTCAGTTTATTGTGTTTGATTCAGCTTCTTATCATCTTGATTTCTACCATTTTGTGTGTAGTTTGATTTGATTGTGTTTTGTTTTCTCAAAATCGTTTTATAGAGATGACAAGATTAGGTTAATGCTTTCAAAATTCCCATGAAATAAAAATGGGAATTTATTGTAGACTATAGAGAAATGTTATTTATAGGACCATGGAAACTCTTTTCTTGGGTCACTAATTAACACTCACAGTGGGGAGTGGGTAATTAATAGAATGAACATGAACAATTGGAGAAATCACAATAATCTCATCAGTTTTAAAAGACAAACCTCTGAGATGCTGATTCAACAAACTGAGCGTGCTCACCTTACTATACACCCCTCTCTGCAAGTGATAAGAACCTGAGCCATGTGGAAGAATCCTGAAAATGAATGTCTGCCTAAAAATAGCACCATTCAAGGTCAGTTATCTAGTTTATGTTCTTTTTAATAACAACCAATTTCAAATATTTATACACAAAGCATTAATTTGGTTCCATTACTAGGATTGGATCTATCCCATTTCAAATTCTCCACCAGTGACAGCAGCAGTTGTGGCAAGTGGCCGCTAGATGTCGCTGTCAATATTTTGCATCAATGACAATATTTGAAACTAACCCTAACCTTCACCCTATCCCTAACAGTTTACCTAATCCTAACTCTATGGTATCGGCACTGAAAATCGGCAGCACCATCTAGCGGTTGGTGGCCACCACTGCTGGGGAATTAATGGCGGATTTAAAAAGGGAAAGGACCCTAGTATTCTCTTTTTATATAAAACACTTGTTTAAATGCATGAGTTAAAATTTTTGAGCTACAGAATCCTAGTTTTCTTTAGCTTATTTAGTTGGTGACTGCATTAATTAAAAACATGGAACTTCCATATCGCTTTAATTAAGAAAAGGTAATTTCATGTAAAGTGGAATTCAGGAAATAAGCATTAAAATGTACATAGTTTCCATTTACATCATCACTGTAGGCTTATCTTCTTAATTAGGATTTACACACTGTTAAGAATGTACCAAAGAGTACAAATATTTGCATTCCTCATTGGCGTTCTGGTACATCCACAAATATAGAGGATGATTATGATTTTTTTGTTCTATGCAAATTACTGATTTATTTTTTTAAAATAAGTCCACCATCATGTGAAAGGCACAGACATAACATTTTTTGTAGAAACTGAAAAAAAATCTGCTTTATACCTATCACTGCCGCAGATGGCACAGATATTGAGGATGGATTTTATTAGAAAGTTAGGACCTTTCCTGTTATATGCACGCCAGCGCAGTGGCATGCAGTGGCCATGCATGTGGCGTACCAAGACTTTGTTAATCTTGTTCTTATTCTTAGGATTTAGGTTTAGAAGTAGGGTTAAGATTTAGGGTAAGGGGTTAATGTTTAGGGTTAGGGTAGCGCCAGAGGATAAGCTTTACATAGTAAAAGTAATAGGGCGCCACTATTTTACTATGTAAAGTTTATCTTCTGCTGCTACCTTAACCCTAAGAACAAATTCAAGTAAATCATAAGTGCGCTGCGGCATGCCACCTGCTGGCCGTTAAACGCTGCTGTGCTGGCGGGCAGATAACAGGATATGTCTGACATGTGGCCATGGGAAGTCTATTTGTGCAATAAAAATACATACATACATTTTGTAGGAGAGTATAACATTCTTCTACACAGGTTGGATTTACAGTGAGTTGCACCACCTTAAGATAATATTTTAGAAGTTGTGCAATGTTTCTTCATCACTGAGAATTATTAGGCACATCTTAAAAAAACTAAAGTAATCTCTGTTTGGTCCCGTTGTCCTCAGTAAGCAGAGGATTAGTCTTTATTAGCACATGTATGGTCTCAGTTTAAAAAAATTGCATGTGGAATATTACACAGAGGCTAACAACTGGTTTAGTTAAATGCTTTTCAATTCCCAAATTGATCTTTGAGAGGAGAAACAAAGTGTAAAAATGGTCCCTAACGGCAGTGCAGCCTCTCTTTATGGCAGAGCTGATAGACCCCAACAGGGTGCTCATTCCAAAGCAAGTGTGAGTGCCTGCTCGGCATGGAGGATGGAAATGCCAGTTTATATATTCCAGAACAGTCTGCCGTGATCAAATATTTCCATATGTCAAAAATCCCTTAAAGCTGAATCTAAAAGAGTCTAGAGTTTCTGTTAATAATTGTACATTATAAAATGAAGCATCACAGTCTAAATAAGAAATATATAAATTTATATTTGATACAATATTGTTTGAAATATCTTGTAATACCATCTGTCAGCACAAGGAAGAAGATCACTCTAATAAATATGTTCTCATCTGTCACATATACACAGTAAATACTACCAAGAAACAAAAGGCCTTGTTCTACTAATTTTGAACTCGTGTTGCTTTTTCTGCCTTAAAAAGGACATTATTACCCCCAAAACTAACTGGGTTCTTAGTAAAAACTGGCTACAAATTGTGCTAGCCATTGGTTTTCTTCGAAATCCTTTTTTAGATATAAATTAGATTGTGAACACATATCTTCATGCCAAGTCTCACCTAGATTATGGTGGATATGTACTAGGGTGTGATGCTTGAAGAACGTATAGATCCAATTTATAATATGAGTTCTCCAAGTGTCACACTTAGTGGCTCATTTTCAGTAATCCAATAATGATGTATTTACATATATATTTTGCACAATATAAAGGTTGTTTGAATATCCTTGAAAAGTGTAAATAGTTTGTTTTATTGGTAAAGATGTCCCTTTATAAGTACACTGTAGTCCTATAGTTACAGTATGCTCTTTTGAAGAACCAGATGTAACATTTTTGTAGAAATTTAAAACAATACACACAATTCTTATCATGCATATTACTATTACATGTGACTATTCTTTTTTTTATTTTGCGTCATTTAGTCATGTCCAACTCTTAAACCTCATGGACGGCAACACATCGTGCTTTTCCACATGGTATTCAAGGCAGAAATAATGGAGTTTGTTGCCAGTTCCTTCTACAGTGGGCCACAGCATACAGCTCCTGGTATTCCTAGGTGGTCTCCCATTCAAGTTCTGACCAGGCCCAACCCTGCTCGGCTTCAGGGTGGTGTGACCTTTTGGTTCCCTGACTGGAATCAAACCTAGGTATCAGTGATGAAAGCACCGAATCCTAATCACTGGACCACCAGGGAACCCAGCTATTTTTTACTGGGGCACTAATTGCCATGTGCTATTTCAGAATTCTCAACATGATGAGGCCTTGTAAACTGATAAGATTTCCATTAGACCTTTCAAAGATTGTCACATTTCAAATGAAGCAGCTGAATGGTTTGCCTTATTCAAAGTCCTGTCCCACTTGGAAGTGCAGGTAAGCAGAAACCAGAATGGTGGCTCCAATTGAAGCATAGTTCCATATAATAGACAATAAATTAAAGGCTTTATTTGATTTTCTTATTTTCTCCAAAAAGAGCACATTGTAAAATTAGTACTATAGTGGTGCTTTAAGAAAACTTTTTAATCACAACTTTATTTAAGCTTGGAAACTAGTAAAAACATACAAAATATATTCCTTTATATAATGCTACATCACATCAATGCAGGTTATATTTCTTGCAAAGCCTCACTGTGCAAATACCAGCAGCTCGATCCGGAGGTCGTATGGAAGGTTGCTCTTCTTAGGTGATTTACAAGCAGAAGGCATCACTTTTAGACTTGGATTCGATTTAGCAAATGCTTCTGGCTGCAAAACTAGGCAACAAATCAAACATCACCAAAACTATAAAGGAAACACAATTCCATATAAAGACACACTCTTTGGATTTATTTTACTTAAAGGACCATTGTATTTATGAAAAACCTTACATGTTTATGAAGTAGATATTGTGAAATGTATATAAATGCAATGCTTAATTGTTTAATCTGCGCTTTTATAGACCCTATCTGTGTATAGCCTTTGCTGCTAGTTTGGAGCTAGAGGGGTGCATTGATTTTATCTTTCAATTGTGGGGCGGGACTGTTAAATCAGGAGACCTTTTGGAATTTGACACCTATCCACTTCAAAACCAGGCAGACCTGCTTCCACGGAAATTTAAACACCTGTTTCACACACAACACCTTCACAAAAGCATCATGGATGCCCCCAATGATCAAAGGCAAACTTAGCTTTATGACACTGTTCATACCTATTTATGCTCTCAATTTTTTCAAACATATACATATTTTTCATCCTACAATGGTCCTTTAAATGGAAATTAAAGCAGTGTATTATTCTAACAAGCATTCATAGGATGTTTGAACATTTTAATTTGAAAAACAAGTAAAGTCTAGAAAATGTGCTTTTAGTACCTAAATTTGGAAACTATTTGGACCATCTTCAAAAAAAATCCCAGCTAGATATAATGTCCTTCACATGCAAAGGCTGAATACATATAATAAGTACCCGCACACTTGGTTGTGTCACTTAAGACGGTCACACTTTCCGTCCCACTGTGTAAACATCTAGGAGCTTTTGAGAGGGATGCCCTAAGATTTGCTAAAGCTCAAAGTCTAAAAGTTAATTTCCCAGTTTGAAACCAGTTATTTTCAATGCATCATAGAAATCTAAGAAATTTTAAAATATTAATTTAAAAATTCTATAATGGTACAAAGCCACTTTCATTTTAATTGGTTTATTTATTCCTAAAGGGACACTTTCACCCAAATAGGAATTATTATTCATTTTAGAGTTTGAAAGACTGGCTTTACATTATACAAGCTTGTTTTTCTCTACAGTGACAGACAAGCAGACCGTGACCAAAGTCGCTAATTAGTATTCAGGAGCCACATAAAAATGCAGCATACATAATACTGAATTACCTGGGAATGATCCACTTTAAAAAATGGTTAATACAACATAAAGCCAGTTTTTCACGCTCTTTAAGGATAACCTAAAAAACAACTTGTTTTTTGGATGCCAGAATTCCTTTAAGATACAAGAGAAATATATCTGCATATTATGAGATCCATATTAACTGAAATAACCTTTTATTTTTAAAGGGACATGGAAAACACATTTTTAATTTGTTACTTGTGAAACATGCTATTGGAAGATATTGCACAGTGTATTGTTACATGGTCCCAATCCTGAGAAAACTGTCCTGAATGTCTAACTGTACTCGGAGGAAATCCCTGTCAGTCATCCAGCCAATGAGATAGCAAACAGCTGCTTGATCTGTTAATTTCTTGCTAGTTTCAAGCATATTTTGCTCACTTATTGTCATGTTATGAATGTACAGTTGGAAGAACTAGCCTTCATGACAAGCAACATTTTTTAAAAGATCAAAAAATGTATACAATGATTCATTTGATTATTATAAGCAATTATACCTTCCAGAGAGTTGTTGGCAGTGAACCTTGAATTTTGCAAAGCTTTCCATTGTTTTGTAGAATTGTTTGCACTTTAGTATAACTATATTGAAATCTTATCACCATCCATGGCACTGACATGGTGACAAATCAGGTTAAGAAAAAAACTGCCAAAATAACTTAATAATAATTTGGTAGCTACAATTTAAAATTACCAAAAAACGTTTTATCCATTACAAAGTTAAGTTCTTCAAAAAGCATGCAATAAATATGGGCCTTGGTTGGTCCATTACATTTCATCACTACATTACTTCATGTGTATTTTTTGGGGAATGTTTAAAGGAGAAGTTCCAACTAAATTCATAGTTGTTCTTATATGAAAGAGTTAAAAAAACGTATAACACTTGACTGCTAGAAGTTCCCTGTATCTTAGGCGATTGAGCTATGGTGAAAACAATTAGGGTAACTACCATACTTTGGAATCTGAGTTGTGGCTCCATTGGCGCTTACCCGTACCAGATCACACAGCTCACCATTCTAAGTGACCGGGTATATCCCTCTAACCTCAAACATGGAGTGGTTACTGGCGAACCTGGCAAGCGTTGTAACTTTTGCATAGCAGTTAATCTTTTCTATCTATTCTCTTAAATATAAACCTATGTTTTGGTGGAACATGCCTAATAAAACATGTTGTATTAAGATGTATGTTAGAGAGTGTATATGTTCCATGTTCCTTTAACCGATAACAATTGTTTTCAATGGTTGATTTGGATCTTGACTTCAAATACAAGTTATACTTGTCTCCAAAAGGAACTGAGGTTAAGTGTCCAAACAAAGTACACCAGAATTGCAAATCTATATCCATACATACTAGAAAACTAGACAAGACTTGACAATGTGATAAGGCCCCTCAACTGCAACAAAGGTTGCAAAACAGAACACTGTTTTATCAAAGAAAATAAATCCTATTATATCAAAACATTTTTCTTTGATAAATTTGACACAGTTTTCCTTCCTGCTCCTGCCTTGATTTTCCAGCTGACACACACTGAGAAATGACCTGTCATGTATAGTCCCTTTCATACCCATATATCTCCATTCACCAAGGCGCTGTTTTGTATAATTTAACAACTGTCCTACATGATCCAACATTATGCTGTTGTTTTTTTGGATAGTAATTTACCCAACATATATCTCAGGAATACTGTCATTCTGCAGCTGGTAACTCAAGTCATAAATCCACTGCTTAAAAGAATATCCTACTTCCAAAAATGTCTGCAGATTAAATGTAAAATATGAGCTGAAATATTCTTGGACTGAAGATATGAATAAAACAGTCAGCAGACTGACCAGAATCATATTGCAGAGGAGATTAATACATCTCATACAACGTCACAATCTGGGCAGTAATACCTTGAGCAATGTGTCACACTGAACATGGCCCTCAATAATATCATCATTTTTAAAAGGTAGCCATCCTGAAATTGTTTCATACATTTTTTTATAATATCAGGCCATTGTTAGTACATTTGGAAGCATCTAGTTAGCTTTCCAGTTGTGGGCTCTGCTCCCAAAATCCACCTTCCTCTTGACTATCTGCTGACCCATCTTGGTTCTCAAGGTCACTTAACTGTCCCTCTCCAAATTCTAGAATGGTTGGCAAATTTCCCTGTTTTGGGCTGCGTTTTTTGAGGCTAACTAGAAAAGGTTGGGGTAGCGAAAAGATGTCTACATTATTGCCAAGGTCAATCCAGGTTATGGAAGGGAACTTCTTGGTGTCCTTCAAGACTTCGGTAAGTTCTCTTAGAATAGCTTTGGTCAACCGGTTGCCATTCAGAGCCAACGTAGAGAGGTGAGGAAGGGAACTGAGGCCAGGCATAATATGGAGAAACATATCATCTGTGATTTCAGTGAAGCAGAGCTCCACATTCTCCACATGCTCAGAGTTGTGCTGTAGATAAAGCGCCACACGCTCCAGATCTTTCATAGTGAGAGGGATTCCTGAAAGATCCATGGTACCATCATGAGGTTTCACTGTCAGAATGGCTTTCAAACTGCAAGAAGAAAAACAATGTAATTAGTACAAACCTTAGACTTAGAAACCACATTTACATAAAATCTCAAGGAAGTTTTTTGATTATGAAAATACAAAGACAAATATACAGTAATTGCTAAAAACAAAATATATTTGCTGTAGATATTTAAAAAAATGCAATCAGAGTATAATGATTAAGACATATTATACACATATATCACTTTTATCTGCTGAAGTATATACATAAACCTTAGTGGGTGTTGTGATAAACAACATTTGCATGAAAAACTCTTTTGGATAACAAACAGCCTTGCACTGCAATGTTCTGCACAGATTGTATTACTTTGTCATGTTATTTTCATATTTAAATATGAGGCATTTTGGCACACAGGTTGGGTCATTTTTATATATGTTAAGCTCCTTCAAAATATCATCAAGAAAACATATTTTGTTATTGGACACATTTTAGAATAGATACTAAGGTAACATAGTTATCAAAAGCTCATGTAGAGGTATACAAAGATGACGTAGATCAGCATTTAATTATGTTTATATATATATATATATATATATATATATATATATATATACTAGTGAATTGCCCGTCAAAAAATGACGGTCATAACATTGTAAGGCAGGTAATGCTGTATGGCACAAAAAGTAAGGCTTTCGTGGTTTGAGTACCTTCTGCTCTCATTGTGAGCCTCGCGCTGCGTGCCTTCGGCGTTCATTGCGAGGCTATAGGTTTGGTGTATTTTTGGTCATGTGAGCCCGTTTGGCGCTCATTGCAAGGGCTGCGCTGAACGCTTTTGGGGCTAAATGCGAGCCTCTCCCCTGGTGTACTGTCGGAAGAATTAACGCCTTCGGCGTTTATTGCGATTCTCTTGCCTGTTTTTTTTCTGTAGATGTATTTTTTTATGATAATTAATTAATTCCTTAATAAAATCATAAATGAATATACTTGACCTATTTGTAATTAATATATGCAGCAAGCAATATCCTGAAGAGCTAACAATCTTTTTTGATTTTCGTGCAGCATACAATGTACATTTGAACTCTTGCTGAGCTGAGGTGTAAGAGTCAGCAATGTGTGACGTGTGTAGTATAGGTTAGCTGCGTGCGCGAGGGTAAACCGTTTGTTTAGGTGTGTAATTTAGCATTTTGTAACGGTAATGTTATTAGTTTCAAGTTAGTGTTGTAAAATGTCGAAATTGTTTATGTGTTACGCGGGTGTGGAGCATTTTGCGTGCTCCCTAATAGTGTATTTTATACCTTGTACGTTCTTGTGTAAAAGTCTTTTGTGTCTTGCGGATTTTTGTGTGTTTATTTATGGTGTAGCCTCATTTTCTGGTATTTTTGGACGCCATTTTTTTGACGTTTTTCGTGTGCCGAAACTCATCAAATTGTGGGTAAATTGTCGTGCAACCTCACTCACAGACGTCGTGGGTGTCCCTCAGTGCTGTGAGTGATGTCTTTTTGTATTTTTGTTTTACATTTTGGTGGTATTATTGTTGTTTTTGTATGTGCGCGGTTCGGCCGTTAACTTCATATTTTTTGTACCTCGTATTTAATTTTTTTCCTAAGTGCCGAGGGTCGTATTTTTTTTTGTGCGTCTTGCTTTCCTTTTTGCAAAGTGTTACAGGCCGTAAGTGCCACAGGTCTCGCATTCTGAATTGTGTAATTGAGTTTTGTGTTGATGTGTAGTTCCGCAGGTAGTAGGGAAGAGCGCCAACGGCGCTCATCTCGACCAGCGCAGTGAGCGCCTTTGGCGCTCCTTGCCTAAGTCGTACGGGGTCATATATGACATATATGATTTTGAATATTCTTTCATTTAACAAAATGTAAAGCATGAAGAGGCATAAGCCTAATGGCAAAAGAAAATGGCTATGTAATAGCAGCTACTGTTTAAAAAAAAAAAAATATATATATATATATATATATATATATATATTTGTATATATATATATATATATATATATATATATATACACTGTATATACACATTATACCTCTATTTATTATATATATATATATATATATATATATATATATATATATATATATATATATATATATATAATACATAAATACATATATTGTACCCACAGAGAAATAGTAATGGTAATAGCAACATAAGGCAAGTACTCACAGAAGTCATTATAGATCACCATGGTACCTAACATAAACCCCTATACCATGGGGGTTATAATTTGGCAGTTCTAGGAACTGAATCTCCTGAAGACAACTGGTGGGGGGATTTAGATGAGTGAAAAAAACATCTTGATGTACCACATATAGAGAACTTTTCTTTAAATTAGTCCAGAGATGGTACTGGGTCCCAGTTGGTATAAAAAGATTTGATGTTGACTGTAATAACCTAGGTACCCATGCCCATATATATGGGAGCAATGTTTTTTACAGTTGATAAAAACGATGGATGTAACTTTAATATTTGATCCCAAGTTAGCTTTGTTTCAGATGTTTGAAGATAATATTCCCTTATCTAAAAGACTGATAATTTCACACAGTCTGCTAGTAGCTAAATAGCTATTGGTTAAAAACTGTAAACAGAAAAAGGTTCCTACTTGGAATGAAGTTTAGAAATAGAGAATTGGAAATAATAAAAAGTTATGGTAATATGACCTGTAGAAATCTTCTGTTAAAATGCCAGATTTGTGATTCTTATATTAAAGAGAATGAAAAGAGATAACCTAACATATTGTACGACTAGATCTCTATTAATTAATACCCCGGCTGATGATTGATTGTGTATGAGGAATGCTAGCAAGTCTTTCCCTTTTTTTTTTTTTTTTTTTTTTCCATTTGTTTGTTTTTTGCTGTATATGTTGTATATTTCTTTTTTATGTGCTGAAAAATAAAAAGGAATTAATATAAAAAATAATAATTTGGCAGTTCTAATAATGTCCAACAGAATTACAATGTCCATATAGCCTGGAATGGGATGAATGTGATTATACAGGGAGATTTGTTTTTCTGACCTACAGGAAAGAGATTTTGCATTTGCTCTAGCAGGCATCACAAAACAGAGACGTAAGGTGCAAAGCTTTATTTTTTTCAGTGAGGGTTTTTCTATACCTATACAGGATATTGAAGGGAACAGTTATCACCAAAAAATAATTTCATATTTTACCTTGCGCTCATGACTTAAGCAGCCTATAATATCAATGAACCAAAATACACTGAATTTAAGAATAAGAAATTAGTAAAGATCTTGATCCTATTCTGTTATGCTTACGGCACCAGTTCGCCGCTGCAATGTAGTGCTAGATGGCGCTGCCGATATTACATCGCCAGATCATAGAGTCAAGGTTTAGGTAAACGGTTAGGGTGAAGGTTAGAGTTAGTTTAAGGGTTAGGCTACCATTCTGAGGTTAGAACTTCTCTAACATATCGGCAACACTGCAAAATATCGGCAGTACCATCTAGTGGTTGGTCGCCGCACTGCAGCAGCGGACCTGTGCCGTAACTATACCAGGATAGATCCAAGATCTGGTTTATAAAAAACACAATTTGAATATTTAAAAGAACTTAACAATAATAATAATTGAGAGCACTCTCTGGTCCTAAACTGGCCTCTAAATATCCACCTCATTCTGACCTCCCACCCACACCTGCTACCACCCCATAGATGACTTCATCTAGGTGAAGACCAAGAGTTCATGTGGAGCATTAGAACCTGATTTTTATGATTTATCTTAATGCATCAGGCCCAATTATTATATTTTGCTGTTCTAACTTTACAGTGGCTCTTTAAGATAAAAAAATATAACTTCAGTGGCTATCTATCTTTGTATAACCTCTCAGATCAGGTCATATAGTTGGCCCCTTTGCTCTCTTAAACAATTATTGCATTTCCATTCTGCAGCAAGGTACAAAATCTGTGCATTGACTAAGCAGCTTAAGTCTACACTGGTCAGAGTACATTAAAAATAGATTTGCAAAAGTGCATTAAAATAAGGAGTCTCCACGCAGTTGAAAGCAGAGCGTATAATCCCGTCAAGTCAGAACTAAGCTGTTTGGATTCAATTGGTAAAAGGTTTAGCTGTAAAGACATAAATGGAAATACCATTAGAAGGATCTGTTTTTACAAGGCTGCCACCTGGTCCCAAGTAAACAACCTTTTATACAGAGGACATGGTTTGAAAAAGGCAGAAACAAAAGACGTGCTGAAAAAACAGAACTGAATTTATCAGAGATATGACTCATACTATAACATCTTTTGGGAGAATGTTGTAGATCTTCACCCCTTATTTGTAGATGTGAATAGCTGCTACTTTACATAAGCATAATGAAAATGCTTTCTTTCATATGTTAGTGATCGGGTGGAGGTGATTCTGGTGTGCACACAGACAAATATTTCTTAATTATTTTTTTTTACAGAGCTATTCTTCTTTAAATGACCCGTAGCATGTATATTTTCAGTTTAATATTTATTTAAAGGCACCAAATAAATTATATAAATATTTGTAGCATAAAAACAGATTTATTAAATACGGTAGTATGTGGGAGGGGCACCCCAATTCTCCCATCAATCTTATTTTTAAAATTTAATACATTTTTTTTTTTTTTTTTACATTTTTCATTTACCTGCTGCTTATAAGTACTTATTATAAGGCTGAAAAAATGCCATACTTTATTATTTTATATAGTGTGGATAGAGCATTGTACTATGAAAGTCAAAATTATAGTCTTTTTTTAAAATCTTTTCTACCTCCAGTTACACTAGCAATATGTTTTTGGAGTTTTCAGCTATTTTAAATTTCATCTTTTTTTTAGGTGAGCAAATTTAAAATTACATTTTTTTCATCAGTGCAGTAAAACCTAGAGCAGCATACAGAAATTAAGTAATAAAATATCCATGGATGAAATTAAAATAATACAATTCTGATAAAAACAGGAAGGATACAAAATGTGTGAGTTTTATGACCACTTGTACGGCTTTGAACAAACCTAGTAGGTGATAAGAGCAGCCATTAGTTAGTGGTCAGGTCTCGTGATTGGTTGACTCACTATCTGTGGCCATTTATAATGACTACATTTTGGGTGGAAAAAAGATGCAAATCATATTCTCGTTTGTTGAAAACAATGCATTCAATATCAATTGCAAATTCTCCACTTTGCCCTTCTCATGTTCCCTCTGGAATTTGCAACAAACTTACTTACATTAATGACCTATTCATCTCCAACTCCCTCAACCTTTTAGTTATCACTGAAACCTGGCTCTCTCCATCTTACACTGCCTCCCCTTCTGCACTATCATATGGCGGCTTACATTTCTCTCTCTTGACCTAATTTTCTCTAATCACTGCTCTATCTGCAATCGTATAATCTCCCCACTCCCTCTTTCTGACCACCATCTCCTAACCTACAGCCTCACAACCCCTTCCAATCTCTGCCCTTTATCACGCCCAACTACCAGAACCCACAGAAACCTGCAGACACTTAACTCACAACACCTTTCCGATTTACTACAACCCTTTCTCAGTCCTCTCACTACCCTCACTTGCCCTGATATTGCTACCACACAATACAATTTGACTTTAAATTCCACCCTGGACTCTCTAGCCCCCATAACCACAGGCGGATGCCCCGCTCACATCTACAACCATGGCACACAACGCGAACATGCAACACCCGAGTGCTGAACGATTATGGAGGAAATCTCGCTCCTCAGCAGACTTCCTCCATTACAAATTTATCCTACGATCCTATGACTATGCCCTCAATCTTGCCAAACAGAGCTACTTCTCATCATTAATATCGAATTTGGCCTCCAACCCCAAACATTTGTTCTCCACTTTCAACACTCTCCTCTGCCCTCCCCCACCTCCCTTTCTTACAGCTGAACATTTTGCTAGACACTTTAATAGTAAAATTTAAAATATTCGTAATGAACTCTCCTCTCAACATGGCCATATCACACCTCCTCAACAAACAAACAGCACCCTGCCTTCACCCTTTCCCAAACCTACAGCCATTATAAACTCCTTTAACCCTGTAACTGAGGATGACATTGCTAATCTTCTATCAACCTCTCGTCTCACAACTTGTCCACATTATCCTATTCCATCACAGCTGATCCCCCCCTCTACCACACTTATCCCAGCTCTCACACATCTATTCAACCTTTCCTTAGACACTGGCAAGTTTCCATCACCTTTGAAACAAGACACAATGACACCCATTCTTAAGAAACCCTCATCTGATCCAGCTTTTCACCTAATTACCGCCCGGGCTCTCTACTTCCCTTGGATTCTAAACTACTTGAGCGTGTCGTCTACAATCTAAATTCTTATTCACTATCTCATCATATCTCACCTCGATTACTGCATCTCTCTCCTTGCTGGTCTTCCTATCACCCGTCTGTCTCCACTCCAATCCATTTTGAATGCATCCGCTAGACTCATCTACCATACTAAACAATCAGTGTCTGCAGCACCTCACTGTCAGGCACGCCACTGGCTTCCCATAGCCTCTAGAATACAATTCAAAATCATGACCCTAACATATAAAGCCCTCCACAATAGTGCCCCCTCCTACATCTCTGCTCTCATCCCAATATACACTCCCACCCGCCCTCTGCTAATGACCTCCTCTCACTCCCGTCTTCAAGACTTTTCTTGTGCTTCCCCTATTCTTTGGAACTCCTTACCTCGCTCGACCAGACTATCTTCCTGCCTCAAATCCTTCAAAATCTCTTTAAAAACACATTTATTCAAAAAAGCCTATCATCTTTAGCCTCTTCATTCACTATGCATCTATCACTCTCCTGTACCTCACCCACACCCTTTAGAATGTAACAGCCTTATTAAATTGCAATTCGGCAAATTCTAAAGGGCTCTATATAAGCACATAGCATTATTTTTTTACAGAAGTTTTTAGTTGGTGAACTTCTATCCAAAAGCAAGGTCTTCACTAACTAAAAACTTCTGTAAAAAAATATGCTATGTGCTTATAGTGAGCCCTTTAGAATTCGTCAAATTGCAATTTAATAAGGCTGTAAGTTTGCAAGTTTCAATCTTGTGAGGTGCTTTAGGGAAAGCACTGTGTATCTGTTTGAAAGCTCAATCACAGGGTCTTCCATTATTTTTCATTGTGGGGTATTGTTTATACTTGTACCTGTATTGCGCTGGGGAATATGTTGGTGCGTTATAAATAAATAATAATAATACTAATGGCAGCAAATTGAGAAAGGTGTCCAAGTATTTGAGATATATATGCCCAATGTGAAAATGTTATACTAAAACATATAGATTTGGCAGAATAGACAGTCTTGAGTCTTGAAAAAAAACAGCCAAAGAAAAAAGTAACATGATCAGGATTGTCCTCAAATGTAGGATGTCCATTTCAAAATATGGACAGTCTCAAGGGATATTAATGATATATATATCTTTTTATAAAAATAACATTTTTGAATTTTGTGCAAAGTGTCTAAAATAGTGTGATCTGAACTTTTTATTATATACTTAACAGTTTAGTTGCAATTTTATCTTGTTAATCAAATATAATAGTTGTCAAACTGCGACTTGTGGCTTTGCGGCACCGTCACACTTGCGAGATGTGCACCAAAGGCGCTCATCTGCAAGCCTCTAGAAGCGAGGCGAGCCATTGAAGCACGTATTGCGTAACTCAGAAAACAAGAAAAATTAAAAAAAAAAAAAAAAAAAAACACTCACACACAGCACAGGGGGAGAGCTAGGAAACCTGGGAGTGAGCTTGCAAGCGATTTTAAGCCTTATTTACCATGTTTTGTCACTCAAAAATCGGCTAAGCGAGAAAAAATGTCGAAAAACAGGATGAAAACAAGGCTCTGCAATGCCAGGCACGCAGAACTTAGAAAATACACAACGGCGCAAACAGTAACACTTACCGAAGGTTGCTCATCTGCGAGGCGAGCAGCTGAAGCACGAAGTGCATAACTCAAAAAACATAACAAAACAAGCAAAATAATAACAAAAATATAAAAACACTCACACACAGCACAAGGGGAGAGGCAGGAAGCCTGGGAGTGAGGTTGCAAGCGACTTTGCGTCTTATTTGCCATTTCTCGTAACTCGAAAATCGGCTAAGCGAGAAAAAAAATGGCTGACGAAAAACTTAAGAAATCTGAAACAAGATGAAAATGAGGCTCTGCAACGCCATGCACGCAGAACGCTAACAGTAACACTTACACTAACCACGCCAGGCATATAGTACTTTGAAAATACAGTCAACGAGGCCCTAAACTACACAGGCCTATAAAGTACACTAGTGGAGAGGCTCGCAATAAGCGCCGATGGCGCTCATTGCGAGTCACGTGATGAGCGACAAAGGCGCCCAGCACAGGGCTCGCGATGAACGCCGAAGGTCCTCAGAGGGCCCATAGCCTCGCACTGTGTGTCAAACAGCATGGCTTATAATTTTATTGCCATCATTTTTTTACGGGCAAGTCGCTAGTCTATTAATAAAATTGATTTAAGGACACATAAATGCTGCAATATCTGAGCCAGATGTTCTGATTAGGCTGATCATTACTAGAATTCTTGTCCAATGGTTAAAAAAAAACAATATTCAGTATTAAAATTACTTTAAATTATCTGCTTCTAAGCCCCAAGTTAAGAAGCTTGTCTCCCCCACTTATGATATCATCATGGTAATAGGAGCAACTCTGGATGTGAGACACAGCTAAATGTTCAGACACAAGCTTATGGCCAGACACTACTAGCTTTTAAATTAACAAACTACCTTTGATACTATTTTAAACACCAAATATCAAATTAATCGTAAATAAATAAATATCAAATATTATTTCCAGCTGAGAGGGGACACTGAAACATGAAATGTCCCTGATTCTTGTGAGATTGAGATCTTCTAGCCCAGCTGGTAATAAAATATACAAAACATCAATGTGTTTTTAGACAGATCTAAAGCTACAAATGAGTTAAATATATTTGGAAGATGTATATCATTTTATGTCCCAGCCTTCTTCTGTTCACCAACCATTATTATGAACATAAATGATGCCACGAAGGACAAAATAGACTTCTGCAATGAAAGTTATGGCTATTTGATTCTTTTGTAAACATAATTTTAATTATCTCATTTGACTGACTGTAAAAAACAAGGAATTAGACTTTGCGAATATTTTCAAAATGATACAAGGTTTTAGTTGCGCTTTGTAGTTTCATCACTTATGTTGGTGCTTGAACCACAATGACATCTCGATTTCAGCACTTGTGTCAAGAGGTAAAGGTGGATGGGCAATCACCCTGACAGACACCAAAGTGCTCTTAAAGAGGCGCTTTGCTGATTGGTATATAATGACAGTCCAAGAGAGTGATCACATCTGCACTAAATTCCCAACATATCTAGACATTTATCAGTTTTAGCAAAGACAGAACAGTCATCAATGTGTGACCTGCTTTTTATTGTTTGTGTTAGTAAACCTAAAGAACCTTAGTAACAATGGTTTGGATCAGAATTCTGAGAAGGTTTGCAAGAAATTTTGAACTCCGTATCAAATAAATGTGTCACTTGCCGCATAGTGGCTTCATCTGATTGCTGGAAAGGCTTTGATTTGAATGTTTGGGCACAGGTTTCATCAATGCCTTGCTTGCAGAACGCAAATTGAGTAAGGACTGGAAAGCTGCATCATGTGACAACCAAAAGTGGACCCCTGTTCGTGAAGCACTTCCAAGCAATTGCCTATTATTTTTAGTGATGCCTGTGAGGCCCTGAAATAAGAAATATGTATACAATGGTCCAAACAGTACATGTCAATTGAAAAAACAAACAAAAAAAAAACGATGCACACCTGTTGGATAACGTTCTATCAGGGTTCAATTTCTCATGAAACTAAAGGGCAAGCGAGAATCAACATGAAAGTCAAGATTCCAGGATTCACAGACGTACTTTCCATCCTTTTAGCTTTCATCAGTGAGGAGCTACTGATCTCCCTAGGTACAGTGATTAAGGGGTCCATGTCTGGATGACCCTTTATCCTTAAGGAGTCCCCTAATAGATTTCAGTAAACTAAAGAAATAGGCACCAGCATCATAACCATTTCTTTAATGAGAGCTACTCTTGTTTAGTGAAAAATATTGCAAAGGTAATAACAGATTTCATGCTCTTTTACTAAACTATAAGAAAGGAAAGGAACGCAAGCTCTTAGTGTACTCTGCATTAAATAAAACCAAGTCTAAGCTCTTTTATTAACATTTATTATTACCATTTATTAGCATTTATTTGTAACAAGCCAAAATATTCTGTAGCGCTATACATGGGTTACAATCAAGGCAAAAACAATAGCAGTATTAACACATTGCAAAGGATGGAGGGCCCTGTCTTTGAGCTCAGAATCCGGTGTCCAAAGTGCTTTCTCCAAAGCACCTTGCAAGATTGAAAACTCGCAAATTTACAATCTAAAGGAGATCTTTTACCACAGCGTGCTAGGATAGGTTATTTTATGGTCAGTAGTGGGAATGGTTGCCACCACTAAGAAAAGAGCGACTACTGTAAAACCAAGTTACGAGGATTTCTCTACTTACCGCTTTGCAAAATTGTGGAAATTTACCATTAAAGCTTAAAATAAAAACAAAAATGAACCCTCTTGCGTTTTATACAGACTCCTACCTTTTTGAAAGCCAATAGGAGCTTTTCTTGAATGAGTTCTCATAGGCACGCATCCATTTGAGGATAATTTTTGTTATATGATGGTTGTTATTACATAGAGATTTGACCTAATTTAACAGATCATTACTGTCCTTGTATAAACTATGTTGGCATGCTTTGTTGAGAGATAATTGTATACCCTCTTTCTATTGGTTTTTATTTTAATTTGTCTGCTTCCCTTTTGAATAATTTCAGATCTGACCAGTTACGTCAAAGTCTTAAGTACTCTCCTTCCACTACAAAACCAAGATGGGCACTTTCCTCCCCAAAGAATATTATTTGGGGCTCTAGGTTTGCGGCATAATATATAATTTGCCCAAAGTGGTTTTGGAAATTTGTATGTCCAGGAATTCAAAGGTCTATTTTTGAATATTTTTAGTTAACTTGATATGCAAATTGTTGGTATTTAATAAGTCAATAAATTCTAGTACATCAAGTGATCCTATCCAAAATATAGAATATCATCTACCTAAAAAGTGTTTGGCATAGGTCGGAGAACAAACCATGCCCATGGAGGTTCCTGAGTCTGCAGGTAGATTGTATTCCCAGACACAAAGTAATTATGCATAAGTATAAATTTACACAGTCTAATAAGTATTTCAGTGATTTCTGTTGTGTACTCATTTTTATGCCTCAGAACATATTTCATTGCTTTACAACCTTTTTCTAAAGTAATAGATGTGCATAAAGATTGCGCATCAAGGGATATCATATGCATATCTTGTTCTATTGAAAGATCACTCAATTTATTCAAAACATGCATTGTATCACAAAGATCATACACATGTTTCCTGAGGCGATAATCAATGTATTTAATAGATCCTTCACAAAGCGACCATCTTCCTAAAACTATGGGTCGTCCTAGAGGGTTCTCGATGTTTTTGTGTATTTTCGTAAGGAAATATATATTATACAATCCTTGGATTTTTAGATATTAGAAAATATAATTTTTGTCTTACTAATAAGTCTTAGATCGTATGCTGAGTTGATCATGTTGTTATATTTAGTTAGAAAATCTCCAGTAGGATTGCTAAGTAGTATGGTATACTATTGTTTATTGTTCAATTATCTAAAAGCCTCTTTTTATACATATCTTTTGGCCATAGGACAACATCCACTTCTTTATCGCCCATTTTGATAACAATATCTTCTTATGGTATAAAGTTTTTTAGTGCTAGTATCTCTGTTTTGGTTAAAAAAATGTATTTTCTTTGCGTGATATTTGACATATTCGTATATACTAGATTTAGGAATGTTTGTGAAGCTGATAAAATTGAACCAGATGGTATAAATGTACTTCGACTTGGAGTTTATACATCCAATTTTGTTCAACTTGACCTTCATTTCTGTCAATATAGATTCTAAGATACTGAGCGCTTCCATATCTTCCTCAGTGAAATTGTTAGGATTCTTACAGCTGTCTTGTTTTGTGCTAAAACTATTTTTTTAGAGGTAGCTTCCTGACAATAAGATGAACAACTTTCACACATTCAAACGGATCTAATGCAGAGGATGGGATGAAAGTAAGATCCCTGCTCAGAACTGAAATTTCTGTTTCTGTAACAACTCAATCTGACAGATTTACCACACTCAGGGATGGTTCCTCCACCAATTTGGTGTAAAGTATTGAGTCTATCATTGTTTGTAACTGAATCTGAGATTTCTTCCCTTTGCCCCACCTAATGAGGAGCCAACATTTTTTAAAGTCTGGGATAGTAGTGTATGCTCTTGGGTCAGATCATTGCCTATTTGGATGGACAGATCTACTTCTATAGACTTTTACACCCATTGGTAACTATGGACGTGTCACCTAGGATGTGGTACCTTGGCCTGAGGGCCTAGACTGTGATTGGCTGAGGCAAGATAGTGTGTGTAGCCTCCCTAATAAATAGCAGAATGTCAATTAGTAGTGCTGGTTCATCACTATGACTATGTGGACACATAAGACGTGTCAGTGAGATACTTAATGTAAGAGTGAGCTACACATGTAGCGTTTATCAGAATAAAGAAATTGGTGCAGAACTTTCTCCACCAGAATACAGGGCAACCCAACTTCTACTGCTTTAATTCCATAAAATCCTTTATACTTTCAATTAGGATGTGGGAGATAACATAACAGATTATCCAGCCCAATATGCTTTCAAAGAAACAGTACTTTTAATAGCTTTTACAAAGATATTATTTCCAATATAAAAGCCAAGAAGCTCCTCTTCATCTGTAAGTCACCCTGTGTGGTTTAATCCGGCACTTAAAGAGTTTTTATATGCATTATTAAAAGTTAAGTTTGAACTAATAGCTATTTACTCCCTAAGGGCCTCATTCTATTACCGGCCGTAAATCGGCCATAAGGCTGCGATTCCTTGCGGGGGTTCTGTTAACTCGCGATTCTATTATACGGTCCCGCAAGGATCTCATCTTACGGCGGCCGCATATCTTGGAACCGGCCGTAAGCTCAGAAATATAAAAACGCAAAAATAAATTCAAGCCTGCACTGTACAGCTCTGTAAATGCTAGGGATCATATTGGGGGACATGAGGATTAAAAGAAACCCACTCTCAAGCTTGCACATCAGCCCAAACCCGAGTTTAAATTAACTGTTTATTTTCCGGCTGCGGCGTGGGCGGGTCTGAGGTGCTCCAAGCACTCTGGACTTTTTACATGGATATTTTACGGATATTAAAAAATATATATTTTACGGATTTGAGTATAGGATAATTATGTGCTATTTTTTCTAACACTTAAAATCCCTTTATAGTCTTCTCAAAGTGCAGGATGGCTTTATTTGAGCTATTTTATGTGCTTAATTGGTGCTAGCGGGACCTCTTTCCTGCAAGTAAGCTGCGGTTAGTTTTTAGCCTTGCAGAGAGGGTACCCGGAGCAATTGAATTGCAAATAGGAATTTCTTACGGCCGAAACTCTTGCGGCCGTTTTAGATCAAAGGCTTTCCTCCGGCGCGAGCGGCCGCAAGAGATAGCAAGGCACCGGCCGCAAGCCTGCCGGAATCCCCGGCCGGAGGGGAATAGAATAGCCGAATAGCTTGCGGCCGGTCCTTGCGGCCCCGCAACGGCTGCGGCCGCTAATAGAATGAGGCCCTAAGTCTTTGAGTGCACCAATTAAATATTATTTTTTTTTCTTGATAAATTCATGCACTGGTATGACTTGATACCAGGGTAATGTTTAGGTTTACCATACTTTTGAAATAGTTAGAACTGATCTATATCAGCGGTAGCAGAATGCATCTTTTGAAAACCTGTGTAAAGCATGCGTGACTCTATAGATGTACATTAAAGAATTATAATATCTACTAGCGAATTGCCCGTCACAAAATGACAGCAATAGAAGTTGTGTGTAAGTCAAGGTAAGTCAAGGAATGGTGTTTGGCACACAAATTAAGTGTTTTGTTGGTACTTTTTGTGCTGATTGCGAGCCTCGTGGTGAGCGCCTTTGGCGCTCAGCGTGTGGCTGGCTGGGAATGAGCGTCTTCACCGTTTATTGCGATCGTGTATTGTGGTGTTTTTTAAAGTGTTGTATATATGTATGTTTTAATGATAAATGAAATGATAAATTAATATAACTTACCTATTTGTAATTAATATATGCAGCAAGCAATGTGCTCAAGAGCTAACAATCAGTTTTGATGTTCCTGCAGCATTCAATGTAGATTTGCACTGTTGTTGAGTTGAGGTGTAAGTGTGAGCAATGTGTGCAGTGTGTAGTGTAAATAGGCTGTGTGCGCGAGAGGAAGCCGTTTGTGTAGCTGTGTCCTTCCGCATTGTGTAAGTTAGTGTTGTAAAATGGCGGCGAACGTGTATGTGGTACGCGGGTGTGGATGATTTTGCGTCCTTGGTAATAGTGTATGTTGTACCCCGTACGGCTATTTGTAAAAGTCGTATGTGCTTGGTGGTGTTTTGAGTCCTTAGGGGTTGTGTAGCCTCGTTTTTTTCGGCGGCCATTTTTTCTCTCGCTTAGGGGATTTTTGAGTGTGTAAACTGTGAAAATTGGAGTTCAATTGACGTGTAAGATGACTTGCAGGCGCCCTGGGTGTCCCCCCTTGCTGTGTGTGATGTTTGTATGTGATTTCTGTTTGCATTTAGTGTTTTTCGGTGTGCGTGGTTTGGCCGTTAGGTTCGTATATTTTACGGCTCGTATTTTCTCTTATGTAAGTAAGTGTGTATTTTTTTTTTGTGAATTTTTTTCAAAGTACTACTGGTCTTGCAGTGTGAATTGTGTATTTGAGGGTTGTGTTCATGAGTATTCCCGCGGGACATAGGTATGAGGGTAAAGTGCTACAGGGTCGAAGGGATGAGCGCCTACAGTGCTCATCTCCACCAGCGCAAGGAGCGCCTTTGGCGTTCCTTGACTGGCGCAACCGCAGCCGTCGCTTTGCGAGGGCCGCAGTTTCCCCGATGCGTTACCAACGGGTTTTGCCAAGCCTGCCTCCTGACAACTATGAATGTGATAATATACATTTATGGAAATGCCTGTTTGAAAGTGCATCTGAATCCCCTAAGTACACTAGTAGTCACCACGCTCTGGCTGGCACTGTGATGGATTCTCTCATGCAAAGCTTGCACAGTTGTCCATGTACTCATCAACTTAAAAACATGAAAGTGCATACATATTTCACCAGTCTGCCGCCAGACGGGTTTTACAATACAGAAACACTAGTCTCAAAAGACTGAAGTCAGTGGGAAAAAGTAGTTATGCTGTTTAATAGAAAAGTCCAGCACTGAAGTAGAGAGAGTGAGTTCTATGAAACTGCCTGTGCTAATAACTTGTTAGACTGACTATCTTATCACCAAGAGTGGAAGCATATCATTCAGCACTGACAGCTAGAACATTATGTTTCTGACATTTATAGGCAGAAAAAACATCTTGGACAAAAAAAAAAAATCAGTTTCATAAACAGAAACAATAGGTTATTGGCAATTTCACAATCCTGCTTAGCCTTTCTGTATATTACGGCCAAATCCCCTTGTAGTAAGACTATATCCTATTACCTTGTGACTCAGACACATATAAATCTATGAGAAAGCTTCATTACAATTACAAGCCGCAGAATAATCAATCGCACCATCCCAGAGCCAGTCTGACTGGAAGGTTAAGCTCTCACACAAAATAAAGTAAATCTCACTAATACAAGTCAGTGCTTTTACATGAATTGGGCAGTGCATTGTTGTTATGTTAAGGCTTGGAATAAAGAGACATAAACTAAATATTGATGACCACATACTGTAAACTTGGTTATTTTCATTTATTTTTTTTACATCTCATAGGATAAAAGTATCACACGTAGTAGTCCTAAACCCATTAACCAACAGTGTAGGCTCTGCTGGAAAACATTATTAAATGGACACTATTAGATTGTCTAAAATATGTGTAATTACTTTTTTATTGTTCATTTGTTACCTCTAGGGGTAATCGACTTTCTGTGTGGCTTAATCTGCTGCATTATTTAAAGGTTTATCTAAGTTTCCCTGTTTGTACCTTTTTCTAATCTAACACATGCTGCTTATATCAGACACACACATTACATTGAGTCATGATATGCAAATACAAACGTATTCTATTTAAAAATTAAATTTGTTTTCCACACCTCCACAGTGTACCTACCAATATAAACACTACATTTGGTTCCGGATTTTAAGCCTTTACTCACATTCAAGTCAACAGCAACTCAATGCAAATATCTACACAACAGTGTCTGACTTATCTTGCTTCATGTTCCTGGGTGAAAACAGGACTACACATCCCATGATTCTTCGGTGCACAATTTGGCTTCACAGATTGATACAATGTATTAGCTGCCTATGATTGGCCAAAACAAATTATGATTTTTATGCTCACTTTAGCAGGCATTTTAACACGCAAAACCTACTGCTTGCAAACTCAAGAGATTTAGCAATCATCAGGGTAAGTTTGTTAATGTTTATTTTGGTATTTTTGTAAGATAATGTTTTCATACACTACTGATTATCTTCTATCAGATGCATTCATAATCCAGAAAACTTAAATATGCCTTTAATTGTGGGGTGGGCAGCAATGCAAGCACAAAAACTTCACATGTTGTATATAACAAGCTCTGGGAGCCAGCACTATTAGTACTGTACTAGAACAAAGGAGTGCTGCCTGTCCCCACAAGTAAACAATGCAGCAGGTTATGACACACTGGGAGGGTGGAGAATGAGACAGACAGATACACTAATAATATATTACCACTGAAGGCAAGCAAATGAACAAAACGTGAGTAAAAATCTTCTAACATTTTTTTTTAGAAGATTCTATTGTTGCTCTAATTTACATTTAGATTTAAAAGATCTTCTATATCAGTGTATATTTAGGCTTCCTCTCAATAGGTAGGGGTCAAAAAACGCTATTATTATTTCTATTACTCTTATAGAAAACACTTGCATTTAGGATTGACACATTTAATTTGATCCAACTGCAAGGTTATCATCATTCAAGGTCACTGGATAGTTGTAGTAGTAGATATACAGAATCAAAAATATTTCCCACTACAGAATGATTATACCTAATATTTGATAAAATAAGTCTGGATTCTTAGATTTTGAAAACATTTTCCACTATTAAGTGAAAATGGGAAAAGTTGTATGTAACTGTGAATTAGTTATGCAGGAGAACGTTTTGAGAATTCAAAATCCCATCAATACTTTTGGAGTCCAAAAATGGATCCACAGCTCTATGAATGTGGGGAACATTGATGTTAAAGGTATAAAGAAGTTTCCTGGTTTTCAAATGTTTCCTAAAAACGGATTAGTAGAAAAATATGCATTGTACTGAAAAGTTTAATGTACTTACATATTTATATGCCAGATACTGCTATCTGGAATAGTACAACCCTAGGAAGCTTACATAACAGTGTACAGTTTGTGACCTCCAAATTAAGTGCTGCCGGTCACATGGTTGGTGGGGTCACAGCTGAAATTATCCACAAAGAGACAGGGACAGAGAGAAAAAAACACCAGCCGCATTTGATGCATCGAACAGACAAACTGCAGGGTTGTAATCTAGCGTGAATGGAAAATACACAGCACTTTCTAACATGTGTCAGACTACATATCCCAGGCTGCTTTGCAGCACACAGCAACCCCAGATTGTGACACAAATGTTTCAGCTTCTGCTTCCTATTGATTGGTCAAAACTATTTTAGAATGTTATGCTAATTTAGCCTGGGTTTGGAGAGGGTGTTAATGCTAGTTTTCAACTGTCAAAAATTTCAAGACATTTTGCTAACTTCAAGGTAAGTGTTTACATGTTTATTTTGGTATTTTTTCATACAAAAAATGTTTTCATACACTACTGATTGTCTTCTATCAGATGCATTCATAACCAAGGAAACTTAGATATGCCTTTAAGTATTGGCCCTGACATGTTTTTTTCACTTACATTTTTGAGCTATGTGGTTCCATACTGGAGAAACCTCCCTTTCATTTATGAAACAATACATAACTAAATAAAACTACAGAACATGATGTACTGCATATTTCCATGTTATATAAATCTGAACATAGAAATGTATGCAATGCAAACCCCATGTATAGATATCACTTTAATTATTTTTGTGTTGAATTACATCAGCCAAATGTCAATCTAGAGATGGGTGAGGTATTTTTAAAATATAAATAATCAATATAAAACATAACTAATGTTTTAAATCAACACAATCGGAACCTGCACATACTTTAAACTCAAAATCTCTTAAATTAGGTGCTGGTAATAGCCTACCCTCTTCCCACCTGAGGTCAGAATAATAGTGTGCACAGTATATCACATATATTGGTTCTTTGTGACCTCTGAAATATAGCTTCTTTAAATAAATTAGCTATATATATTCCAATTTATATACGCATATTTCTCAATGTGTGCAGTAACTATAGGAGATTGCTATAAATATGCAACATTTCACTTTGATGAACCTTTTAAATATTTTTTATAGGGGATTGATGAACCTTTTAAATATTTTTATAGGGGATTGTGCTGAAGTAAAATAATAAAGAGTAGCTTAATATTACATTTTTATCCCTGAGCCCTGTATTCAGTTTGAGATGTGTAAAGAGTGAGCCTATACTTATATCTGTCTGATTTTCATGTGTTGCTATAAATGAAGGATTCAGACAGTAGAATTATCATGGGTGGCCATTGGCAGACCTCCATGTGGAAAGAATGCTAGGTTCAATTTCCATGAAATTTAAGATCAGGCTCTTGTCCAGTTGCATATTTTCCAACCTGCCCACTCCTGCAACAACTGGGCTTAGCCATCTGCTTCCCATGGCAAATGTCCTTGCCAACATCCCTCACAATGAGTATGCTACAGAGACAACAAACCAAGAGAATACATTAGTGGTAAATGAACTGGAAATAATATTTTGCAAATGAAAGCAAACTAGCCATTTTGTCTTAAAAGATCCAACATGGTTTCAAGTAGGTTAGTTTATTGTGATTGCAAAAAAGTTAAACTTTTTGTCTTGGAGCTCTTCAGCTAATTTCCCCATATTCTGCCACTAGATCTGTGCAGTAAACAGGCAGCTGTTTGCTCTTCTGCAGCAGTTTGAGAAAATGGGAACTGCAGCCTAAAGATATTGTAAGTTCTTTGCAGTCCTCACATGTTAGGTAAAACAAAGGGGTAAGGGGTCTTATCAGTCCCTGCAATGCAACAATCTTATGTTTTTATCCCCATTAGAATGTAAACTGTTCTTGTACAATATATGGGCCTGATTCAATTGCAAGTCGTAACTCAATCATTGTAGACCGTATGTCTGCATGCGTGCTGCGGGCTCCTGTTCGTCTCCGATTACGATGCTATTCAATTGCTGAAACCTGCAATTTACTGGCCCAAAGCCGAAACCGTAAACCATGCACTGGTTCGTAGCAGTTCAGGGTGGTAACATGATCAATTATGCAACCTCCCATTTCGAATCAGCCACTAGAAAACGAGAACGTCATTATTACAGCAGTAAAACATGGAGGTTGCATTTCAATCAATTAGTTTAGGGGGTCCGATATGCGATCAGACCCGCAAAACAAACAATTATGAAAATTAATGCCAATACTGTTCTAGTCCATGTGGGTGGCCTGATATGTATTAACGCATTGATACCCAAAATTGATTTAGCCCCGAAATTAAACATAAAAATAAATTTAATTTCCTGACGATTTTCGAGCTTGAGACTGTTGTACAATTAATTCTAATGTCTTTCATCGATTTCCTCGTTATTTACAGTATTGATTTTTAATTTGCATCTACAGTGCAATGAACAGGTGTTTAACCCCCCTGCGAGTCCTCTCTAGCACATATGGGATTTTCTCCTTCTTTTGCCATTTACGGGTGTGAAAACATTTGTGGGCTTGGGGAAATTGAGAAATTGAGTAGAGATTTGCAATTTTAGCCATCGTAACTCTTGCAAAAGTGAAAGATCAAAGGCTTCGGGAAGTTACGGGTATTAACCATCATAGTTTTTTCAAGGCCGTAACTCGTAATCCGTCTGGAGCCCGCAAAAAGACACCAATTGAATAGCAAATTAACTTGCGACCTCACTTACGGGCTCCAGTAACTTGTGAATGCTCAGTTGAATCGGGCTCTATGTTTGCAAACCTTGGGCCCTATTCTTTTTCCCTCCCCTCCCTTTCCCCTTATCATCCTCCCTCCTCATCCCTTTCCCCCTCTCCCTTTCCCCTCTCTTACCTTCCATCAGCTGCTCTTCTGTGTGTTTTCTGGGTGTGTCGGGACCCGACATATGTTAATGATGTAACACGCATGTGACATCACGTCATTAGCATATGTCAGGTCCCGACACAGCTGTAAAAGTCAGAATGCTAGTTTTTGATAAAAAAATTAAGTTTGATGCCCTACTGGACCCTGGAGGTCATCATGATATTTTACTGGAAGTGTGTGTTTGTGGGAGAGATGGGCATTTACATTTCTAGAGAGCGAATTCGATGAGGTGTCAATATTAATAATATCCAATTATCTAACAAATACTATTAACTCCTCCATGTTCTGTCCTCTCCACCCTCCACTGATTGATAAAGAAACAGACACTGATGATCCAGCTCCCAGAAAGTGATATAACAAACACAAAATTGATTTCTGCAATTACAGAGTTTTCAAAGACTGATTTGCTTGAAAAATGTTTTTTATGTATGTAGCTTACACAGCTACTAATAATTATTTACATACTTCACAAACAAGTTTTCCCTTAAATTAAAGTCCAGAATCATATGCAAATATTCGAAGTCCATACAAACACACACATTGTCACATACTGGTATTCAGAGGGACATAGGAAAGATGTGTACAAAATAAAGGGGGCCTAGAAAAGAACACTATAACTATTAGTCTATTTACCATTATATTTAGCCCTTATTTGCTCTTACTTTTAAGTTTCTTTCTAATCATTAGTGGGCTAACATTGATCAAACACAGTGTTTATTATCTCTCTTTCTGCAGCTTTAATGTTAACATTAACATTTCTTAAATTAATATATTTTTTCCATGCAAAAAAAAAAACACCGCCGCAGAAGGATCTGTCTGCTTCTCCACTGGCCTAATCTGTTAAAAGAAACAAAACTGGGAGGACGCCTTGCAGGGTGAACACTATTCATTTAGAATTGTTTGCTTAGCTAGTTGTGCATTTAAATGAATATAATTTGTTAAAGGGTTTTACATCTAAATATACATTCTCATAGCAGAATATATATATTTAAATTATTTGTTTGCTCTTTCTGTACATGACTGCAGGAGTGTAGGAGCCAGAATAATTCTGAGGAGGATACAGCTCATTGTATACACAGGCCGTAAAATAGTTTATATATAATACGTACATACAAATATAGAAAAATATGTGGGAGATTTGTCTCCCCCATTCACCCCAGTTTCTACACCCATGCATGACTGCATATACTTGTGTGGGCATTGCTTATTATGACTGACTAGGTGATAACACATTTAGAATTTTCACTTTGGACCCCATGTACTCCAATGAACTGTAGTAGATGTCAGAAAATCTCAGACTTCCACAAAATAATGCACCATACAAAAGAATCAGCTGGAACCTTATCTGACTCAAAGGTTTCACGGCAAGAGTCAAATCAGGTAAAAAGTAAATGTCTGTCTTTGTAAATAATAATTACAGTGGATATAAAAAGTCTACACACCCCTGTTAAAATGTCAGGTTTCTGTGCTGTAAAAAAATGAGACAAAGATAAATCATTTCAGAACTTTTTCCACCTTTAATGTGACCTATAAACTGTACAACTCAATTGAAAAACAAACTGAAATATTTTAGGTGGAGGGAAGAAAAAAAAATAATGTGGTTGCATAAGTCTGCACACCCTCTTATAACTGGGGACGTAGCTGTGTTCAGAATTAAGCAATCACATTCCAAATCGTGTTAAATAGGAGTCAGCATACACCTGCCATCATTTAAAGTGCCTCTGATTAACCCCAAATAAAGTTCAGCTGCTCTAGTTGGTCTTTCCTGAAATGTTCTTAGAAGCATCCCACAGCAAAAGGCATGGTCCACAGAGAGCTTCCAAAGCATCAGAGGGATCTCATTGTTAAAAGGTATCAGTCAGGAGAAGGGTACAAAGGAATTTCCAAGGCATTAGATATACCATGGAACACAGTGAAGACAGTCATCATCAAGTGGAGAAAATATGGCACAACAGTGACATTACCAAGAACTGGAGCTCCCTCCAAAATTGGTGAAAAGACGAGAAGAAAACTGGTCTGGGAGGCTACCAATAGGCCTACAGCAACATTAAAGGAGCTGCAGGAATATCTGGCAAGTACTGGCTGTGTGGTACATGTGACAACAATCTCCCGTATTCTTCATATGTCTGGGCTATGGGGTACAGTGGCAAGACGAAAGCCTTTTCTTACGAAGAAAAACATCCAAGCCAGGCTACATTTTGCAAAAACACATCTGAAGTCTCCCAAAAGCATGTGGGAAAAGGTGTTATGGTCTGATAAAACAAAGGTTGAACTTTTTGGCTATAATTCCAAAATATATGCTTGGCGCAAAAACAACACTGCACATGACCAAAATAACACCATACCCACTGTGAAGCATGGTGGTGGCAGCATCATGCTTTGGGCTGTTTTTCTTTAGCTGGAACTGGGGCCTTAGTTAAGATAGAGGGAATTATTAACAGTTCCAAATACCAGTCAATATTGGCACAAAACCTTCAGGCTTCTGCTAGAAAGCTGAACATGAAGAGGAACTTCATCTTTCAGCATGACAACGACCCAAAGCATACATCCAAATCAACAAAGGAATGGCTACACCAAAAGAAGATTAAAGTTTTGGAATGGCCCAGCCAGAGCCCAGACCTGAATCCGATTGAAAATCTATGGGGTAATCTGAAGAGAGTTGTGCACAGGAGATGCCCTCGCAATGTGACAGATTTGGAGTGTTTTTGCAAAGAAGAGTTGGCAAATCTTGCCAAATCAAAATGTGCCATGCTGATAGACTCATACCCAAAAATACTGAGTGCTGTAATAAAATCAAAAGGTGCTTCAACAAAGTATTGGTTTAAGGGTGTGCATACTTATGCAACCATATTATTTTATTTTTATATTTTTTCTTCCCTCTACCTAAAAGATTTCAGTTTGTTTTTCAATTGAGTTGTACAGTTTATAGGTCACATTAAAGGTGGAAAAAGTTCTGAAATTATTTATCTTTTGGTGTTATTTTGGTCATGTGCAGTGTTGTTTTTGCGCCAAGCATATATTTTGGAATTATAGCCAAATAGTTCAACCTTTGTTTTATCAGACCATAACACCTTTTCCCACATGCTTTTGGGAGACTTCAGATGTGTTTTTGCAAAATGTAGCCTGGCTTGGATGTTTTTCTTCGTAAGAAAAGGCTTTCGTCTTGCCACTGTACCCCATAGCCCAGACATATGAAGAATACGGGAGATTGTTGTCACATGTACCACACAGCCAGTACTTGCCAGATATTCCTGCAGCGCCTTTAATGTTGCTGTAGGCCTATTGGTAGCCTCCCAGACCAGTTTTCTTCTCGTCTTTTCGTCAATTTTGGAGGGAGCTCCAGTTCTTGGTAATGTCATTGTTGTGCCATATTTTCTCCACTTGATTATGACTGTCTTCACTGTGTTCCATGGTATATCTAATGCCTTGGAAATTCCTTTGTAACCTTCTCCTGACTGATACCTTTTAACAATGAGATCCCTCTGATGCTTTGGAAGCTCTCTGTGGACCATGCCTTTTGCTGTGGGATGCTTCTAAGAACATTTCAGGAAAGACCAACTAGAGCAGCTGAACTTTATTTGGGGTTAATCAGAGGCACTTTAAATGATGGCAGGTGTATGCTGACTCCTATTTAACACGATTTGGAATGTGATTGCTTAATTATGAACACAGCTACATCCCCAGTTATAAGAGGGTGTGCAGACTTATGCAACCACATTATTTTTTTTTCTTCCCTCCACCTAAAATATTTCAGTTTGTTTTTCAATTGAGTTGTACAGTTTATAGGTCACATTAAAGGTGGAAAAAGTTCTGAAATGATTTATCTTTGTCTCATTTTTTTACAGCACAGAAACCTGACATTTTAACACGGGTGTGTAGACTTTTTATATCCACTGTATATGTAATACTAACTTATTAACTTTCTAAACACATTTTGCCCCTAATCAAGACTGGTTCTTTAAATGCCAAATTGTGAATATGGAGCTACAATGATAGTTGATTGAATTCACTGTTATTAAAGGACCACTGTAGATAAGGAATAACTTCACATTTGCAACAAATCAACAACATTAACAAACACGTGAGCCATGCACATAAAATCTTTTGCAGAGACTATCTACATTTTAGAGCATTCTGTCCGTGCATGTAAGTTGCCATGACAGTAATTCTTCCATTTTCAAAATATGAAGGGGTGTTGCAGACGGGTCTAGAAAAGTTTATGTAAGTTTACTTGCTGTTGTCCTCTACTGAGAATGTACAGAAGAGGAAGATGATAAATGCTAAAAGCTTATCTGAATCAGTCATTGAGTCTACAAGGCCAAGTCTCTCATTCCTCTCTCCTTCCACCATGACTAGATTAAAAAAATTAGCATAAGACCCCACAGGCTCTAAGACAGCAGAAAGTATGGAAGACTCAAACATGAAATCCCTCAGACAAAAGAAGAGTGTACTATTTTTTCTCTATAATACTTTCATGCCTATTTCAGTTTGTTACAAAACTTCAAAAACTGGTGTTTTAAGGAAATCTAGTGTTGTAACTATTAGATTCTTGTAGCCTCTTGTATGCAGCTCAATATAGGAGATTCTTTCCATAGAAATATGTCTATATCCCTTTAATAAGACAAACTAGTGATGCGGCTCTCCCAGAGATGTCTGTAGGAAGCTTGTCAATACGTTTTTCTTCCATAGGCCTGAGTCGGGCCTGTGCCTTTCTATCATCCACAGCCTGATAGGTTTTGGCGTGCGTGATTTCATTACTATGATTAAAGTCTCATTAAGGCTCTTTTACTCTTGTCATCTGTCAGTGATAGTAAATAAGGCAGCAGCCTGAGCATAAGCATATCTCACTGCTACAAGTTGTACAGTCTGTGCCCGAAGTAACAATTTATGCTCAAGCTCTTTTTAAAAAAAAAGTATTTCTTACTGTCAGCTCCAGGCTCTGTGTGAAGTAGAGAGACGTGCCATGTTCAGAATTGATATTTGTCTCACCTGTGACTAGCAAGGCCTGGATAAGAGAAAGGTACAACTTCCCTGTCACTGCCTGATATCTCCAGCTACCAGTCATACTATTAACTACTAATTCTCCTGGATTTCTCTGCTGCCTTTGACTCAGTTGATCACCATCTTCTTATGGAAATTCTCCGCTCTCTTGGCATCCCTGACACTGGTCTCTATTGGTTCACATCTTATCTAGAAAATCTAATATTTAGCGTCTCCTTCTCTGGAGCCTCTACTTTGCCTCACCCTCTCACTGTCAGCGTACCCCAAGGTTCAGTACTCCTTTTCTCCATTGGTACCATAATAAAATCTTTTGGATTTCAGTATCATTTATATGCAGACGACAATCAAACCTACCTTTCAGCACCTGATCTATCCCCCTCTCTTCTAGCTCAAGTTGCCAACTGTCTCTCAAGTATAACCTCATGGATGTTCACCCATCAACGCAAACTCAACATGTCTAAGACAGAGCTCCTTATCTGTTCACCCTCTTCCACAGCTTCCACACCTTACATCTCTCTCTAACTGTTGACAACGCCATCATCACTCCGCCCCCCCAGGCCCGCTGTCTTGGTTTCTATTGGATCCTGCCCTCTCTTTCATTCCTCACATTCAATCAATCATAAAATCTTGTCATTTTATCTTTAAACACATCTCCAAAAAGTAATTCCTTGCACAAGACACAACTCAAATTCTAATTCACTCTCTCATCATATCTCACCTTGACTACTGCAACTCTCTCCTTGTTGGACTCCCTATCACCCATCTGTCCTTACTCTAATCCATATTGAATAAATTAGCTAGACTCATATATCTTAGTTACCGAACACTCAGTGTCTGCCGCTCCTCTCTGTCACTCCACTGACTTCCCACAGACACCAGAAAAAGTAAAATAAAATCATGACCCTAAAGTATAAAGCCCTCAAGAATAATGCACCATCTTATAGCAGGATGATTCTCGGCCTGTGAGAGGGATGGGTTGTGGTATCAATTTCCATCTGAAAATGTCCATATGATCAAAGTCTACTGTCTTCTGCTTGTTCCCTCCTCCCACAACCCATCCCTCCAGTGATAGATAAAAACACACAATTTCATGAGCCAGCTCTCAGGAGTATATGTAACAAAGACAAAATGGATTCTTGTACTCATAAGCAGAGCCTACAAAAATTCATTTTTTTTAAACTACTGTGGTCCTTTAAGTTAGGGTCCAGAATCCACATTTGTTATGAACACACAAACACATATTGTCATAAAATGGCATTAACAGGGACACTGTAAGGTGTTTACATAGTTAAAGGACATGGAAAAGAACACTATACAGCAGCTTATTTAAGATTTGCAAGCTTCAGCTGAGATATAAGATATGTTTAATAATTCAGTAGCGGTACAGAAGAAAAGGTCCAGAGGTCCTAATCCAGACCCAGTTTTATTTTTTGTTTATACTTAAGCTCATATGATAAATCAAATATCACTTAGTTTAAGTATATAATGTATTTTAATAGACAGCTCATTACATTTGAAACTATGATGAACGTTAGAACAAAACAATACATTGTTAGTTTTATGTGTGATGGGAGAGGAACGAGAAACTGAATTAGGAAAAAACTTGCTCCTACTCTAAGCCTTAATGCATGACCTCATTGCCATCTCCATCCTTAATGATTATAGGCAATATAATTTTATGGTAAACTAATGAGAAAATCCATGTTGGTCAGGGCCTGTCCAATAAGAATCATTGCGTACTGGCATATTACATGTTTACTGCATCATATGTTTTCCTATCTTAGTTGCCATAAACTGGAGATATTTCCATAATGGATAAAGATATCTATAAGCAATAATATAGTACACATCTGCAAATACACTAAACTGGAAATTAGTGCAGAATTTATATTCTTTATCAGTATATACTATTTATGAATTAGTAAAATTAAGCATTTCCCTCTATAGAATTTAACAATTTACATGCTACCAAAGAAAACATTTTAAATAAAGTTCAAGATTGGTGCATTCTTGATTATGAAAAACAAAAATGTAAACACAATTAAGTATTTAAAGGGCCACTAGTAAACTGAGCTTGATAATAAGCAAAACAAGTTTAGAAAGCAAATAAATAAACAAAAAATAAACAAAATCTCAAATTTTTTACTTTTATTTGCAGTTACTTTTTACTGGAGGGTTCAATTTTCTCTAAATTTGCCTTTTACTTTCTCAGCATGGTCTGTCTTTATAAAATAACAAGCTTTCCATTAATAATTTTACAAACATTCACAGTTTTAGATGCCACATTCCCTTCAGGAACATACAAAGCCTCTTCCCATCTCAGGAAGTTACTCATCAGAAACAAAAAATATTACAGGTTTTATTATTATTTTTGACCTTCCAAAAACATTTAGCCTACTGTATTTAAAATATATGATTATATTGGCTCTTTACAAATTCCCCAGAAAGCACAGAACAAAATGTATAAATGATTATATTGAAATAACCTTTGACAAACCTCTAATTAGGCGCAGTAACGTTAGGCCATTCCACAGCTGATCTGTGGTGCCCAATGGGTATTATGGTTTATAAGCTCCAGGGTGAATAAGGATAAGCAGACTTGGCATGAGACACAGCTAATATCAGCCTTCTCTGAAAGCTCTTACGATAAATAGTTTCTTCTCAAGAATCACAACCCCACTTAATTAGTACAAGTAATCCCCTAGCAACGCTGGTTACCACGGAAAAAAATGATGTCTATCATTTCACACCTGTTAATGAGATATAAAATTCTGTATTCAAACCAGACACAGTCAGATTATAGTAAAATATCGTCATCACTGCTCAGAATATAATGCAGAAAAGAAAGCAGTTCATTAATTATGAGGTCATCTGACCACAAATCATGGCTAAAAAAATGCTATATGAAAACTAAGGGCTTTGATTTTAAGTGAATTTATAATGTATCATAATCATGCATTTTCAGTATTTTTGATCTCGGGATAGACTGATTACCTTCCATTGCAGATGGGGATCACCTCTGAGATCCAGAACACTTGAACAGGGTAATCCTACATTTGACACATTCAATTCCACTCTAGTTTTGCACTCGTTTGAATAGAGTAGAGAATATAGTACATTTTAACTGCATATCTATAATCTACCTATAATTCTCCCTAACGGCAGTGTTTGTCCCTGAGAACCAGATTATAAGGTCTCAGGGACTGGCACCATCTTAGCAACTCAGATATAGACTGTAATATAAGTGTGATGTACATTATAGACTCCATTGATTTTCTTTATACTCATTGTAGAATGTTTCAACAATGAGTGCACTAGAAATAAATTGAATTTCATAGTATTAACCCAGGATATGTACCACAAATTATCTTTTTGCATAGGGGTTCTCAACAGCCTGTCCCTGGGTCCTTATTTGCAGGTCCCCAGGGATGAGATCCCCTTCTGTGCACTTCAATGATGCCCCTTCATCACAACAAGGTAGCGATCTAAGATGGGCAGGTCAATTAAATGATTTTAGTAAATATCAACAGACTGACTGCACCATCCAACCTAATAAGATTTTCAAAAATTACATTGATCAAAGATAAAAAGAAAGACTGTCCGTATAAGAGTATTTTCACTTGATTACCGGTGTGTCATACAGTGTTTATTTATTTGATTGACTCCCCTGTGTTCAAGCTGTGATATCCTAAATTCAAGGTATATGCAAGTGAGCTGGGTTATTAATGCAATATGGTGGGGAGCTTCCAACTGAATCAGAGCACAAGGGTATAGAGAGAAATAGACTACATATCCCAGGCTGCTTTGCAACACAGGAACCCCAGAGTATGGTACAAATGTATCTGCTTTCTCCTGATTGGTCAAAATTAATTATGAATTTTATGCTTATCTTAGCAGGGATTTTCATGGGTGCCAAATGACAAAAGCCGCAGCTTGCAAACTGAAAATATTTACAAACATTGGGGTGAGTTTGTAGATGTTTATTTTGGTATTATTTTCATGCAAAAACATGTTTGCATACACCACTGATTCTCCTCTATCAGATGCATTCATAATCCAGAAAATTTAGATATGCCTTTAAGTCTTTTATGTGTTACATTTGCTTTGCTTATGCTTGTTGTTGAGAGAAGACCTTAGTGTGTTCAAATCCATACTATATACAAAAAAAAATTATCTGCTTTGGAAAAGAGCTTCATAGAATATATAACAAGGATCAATGCGAGATAAGTAAAAGATTTAATTAACAGAGTGTGAGATGAGATGCTCTAAAATGATAAAGTATCTGAGTAAGGGCATTTAAGAGACATCAGCTGCCTTGGTGAAGGGAAATAAAAGAACCGGGTAGGTTTGGCTATAACAGCATTATCAAGCCCAACTGAAGAAAGCATTTCTCCACAGCATGCTCTTCTTTATTACTCCTACTACTAACCGTGTTTAACTGCTGTTATTAAAGCCATTACTGGATCTTTCAGATAATTTATACATAAAATAAGTCTAATTTCAATATCAGCATTAAGGCAATTCCAGTTGGAATTTTTAAATTGCAACCAATTGCAATTATTATTTAATATACCGTATTAATTAATTTAGTCATTTCCATGCAGTCATTCCTTTCAGGAAAAATAATGTAGTCCCTGTTGACCTCCCTGCGCCCCCGGACCTCTGTGGCACACTGTATATTTCACTGGGGCAGGTGCTGGGGCAATTCGCTAGGGTTGGGGGGCAATACTCTGGGGTTGGTGGAGGTCACGAGGCAATTCTCTGGGGCTGGGGGGCAATTCTCTTGGGTTGGGTAGGTCACGGGGCTTTTCTCTGGGGCTGGGGGGCATTTCTCTGGGGCTGGGGAAGGTGATGGGGCAGTTCTTTGGGGCAATTCTCTGGGGCTGGGATGCAATTCTCTGGGGCTGTGGGCAGTGATGGGGCAGTTCTCTGGGGATGTGGGGCAATTCTCTGGGGTTGGGGGAGGTCACAGGGCAATTCTCTGGGGCTGTGGGGAAATTCTCTGGGGCTGGGGAGGTCACAGGGCAATTCTCTGGGGCTGTGGAGCAATTATCTGGGGCTGTGGGACAAATCTCTGTGATTGAGGGGCAATAATATGTGGATGGGGGAGGTCACGAGGCAATTCTCTGGGCTGTGGAGCAATTCTCTGGGGTTGGGCGGCAAATCTCTGGGGTTGGGGGAGGTCACGGGGCAATTCTCTGGGGCTGGGGGAGCTGATGGGGCAGTTCTCTTGGGCTGTGGGGCAATTCTGTGGGGTTGGGGGGCAATACTTTGGGGTTGGAGGAGGTCACTGGGAAAATTCTCTGGGGCTGGGGGGAAAATTCTCTGGGGTTGGGTAGGGTACAAGGCATTTCTCTGGGGCTGGGGGAGGTGATGGGGCTGTTCTTTGGGGTTGTGGGGAATTCTCTGGGGTTGTGGGGAATTCTCTGGGATTGGGGGGAATTCACTGGGGTTGGGGACAATTCTCTGGTGCTGGGGGAAGTAATGGGGCAGTTCTCTGGGGCTGTGGGGTAATTCTCTGGGGCTGGGGGCAATTTTCTGGGGTTGAGGGGAAATTCTCTGGGGTTGGGGGAGGTCACAGGGCAATTCTCTGGGGCTGTGGGGCAATTATCTGGGGCTCAGGAGGTCATGGGGCAATTATCTGGGGCTTTGGGGCAATTATCTGGGGCTGTGGGATAAATCTCTGTGATTGGGGGGCAATTATCTGTGGCTGGGGGATGTCACAAGGCAATTCTCTGGGGTTAGGCGCCAATTCCCTGGGGTTGGGGGGAGGTCATGGGGCAATTCTCTGGGGGAGGTGATGGGGCAGTTCTCTGGGGCTATGGGGCAGTTCTCTTGGACTGTGGTGCAATTCTCTGGAGTTGGGGGAGGTCACAGGGCAATTCTGTGGGGCAATTCTCTGGGGTTGGGGGGCCAATTATCTGGGGCTGGGGGAGGTCATGGGGCAATTCTCTGGGGCTGTGGGGCAATTCTCTGGGGTTGGGGGGCAATTCTCTGGGGCTGGGGGGGCAATTCACTGGGGCTGGGGAAGGTCACGGGCAAATCACTGGGGCTGGGGGGGGGGAGTATGACCTGGGATGTAGCTAAAACAATAATTGAATGGACAGAAATGTAAAGGAAAATAAAGTGTCTGGCATAATGTGACTTCCCACAGTAGGGCAGACTTCAGGTGATAACTGAGCATGTCTGCAAAATCCCCAGGCAAAAAAAAGAAACATTGTATAAGATATGCTAATTATCCCTGGGAATTTCTGGGGGTGTCAACATTGAGAGAAAATTCTTTGCAAAAGCAAGAAAATCATCAAACTTCAGGCTAACGGTTTAACTGTTCACTTTGGAATTTTTTCATGCAAAAAAATGTTTTCAGACACTATAAATTCTCCTCTATCGGATGCATTAATAACCCTCCTCACATTAATATACCTTTAATCAACTCTTGCAACTACTATGTAATGGAGAAAATTTATTACATGCAAAATGAACACACAAAAATCTCATTATATCTTTTCCATCTTTATTTGACAACTACAGAATCTAAGCATCCAGGGGCAATGCATTAAGACAGTGCAGCACATTGTACGTGTATTACGGTGACATAATGCTTGTTGTTAATTTAGAAATACAGTCCTAGCTCAATGTTTGGGGTTCCAATTTGCATGCATTAGCAGAGCAGGGTGCTCTATAACAGATGCATATCCTTACACATTTTCAGCATTAGCTGTTGAGTGCATATTGCAGTGTGATAATGCTACACTTGGAAACAGCAGACTCCTGGAGGGATATTTACTAAGCTATCATACAGGATGTGTTGAAGTGCTTTCATGGCAATTTTGCCCCATAGGAAACACAATGATGTTCATCTCAGCCCCTGTGATAGATTAGTACATATGCCTCTTGTTTTGCAAGACATCATAAATTAATGACTACATACAAAGTAAACATCAAAAATATAAGAACACAAAAGCTTTGAAATCTATATTTTATTTGTTATATAACTAGTCAATACCATTAAACACATCTCTAAAAAAAACTGCCTTGAAGCTATAGCCACTAGTCGCAATGTAATTAGATTATCCAGACCCCAGGAGCGCAATTTGTGAAACCATTTCGTTACCTCATCCCTGCTACAGAATATGCCTAAAGGGAGCAATATTAACATTTAAAAGCTCAAAGACTATCTCTGAAGCATCATGTTTGACTAAGGGCACACACTGCCTTTCAGTCAATTACTGGGAGGTCCACAAAATCCCTTTGAGTTTAATTTAGGTGACTGTGAAACCATAAGCACAGTGGTGAGGGGTAAAACAAGATTCTGTGTCATGTAGATAACAGTCTCAGAGGCCTCTGTATAACTGTATTCTTAGAGACCCAATGACCTGCCTACTGTCGATATGGTCATCACATCAACCACTAAGAACACTTAAACCACTGAGAACACATAAGGCCAATATTATTGAAAAAATAATAATAAGTACTTAAAACAAATTATAAAGCTGACAACCCAAAAGTAGCATATACAGTTAAAAAAACATAAAGTTCTATAGTCCATACATTTTGCGGACACTTATGAGCTAAGCAGACATGACCCAAAACAGCTGACTTACAAATTGCCTGATTCAGCCCATGTTGCTGCACTTAAGTCGTAAGGGAACCAGACCCATTAGCATGTTACTTACCACCACCTTCTGCGAGCAGAACAACTGCCCACGACTGTGTCTAATAAATTGAGTATCCAACATTCTCAGCCATTACTAATTTTCATTAGGCTGAAGCCCAGGGAGCAGGCATGCACCTCACAGGGGAGAAAGTGGAAATCAGTGATAAGCCTATTTAAGCCCTTGGTCTCCCCTTTTATTATAGTTAATTTATAACACGCCGACATATTCTGTAGCGCTGTATATAAGTTAAGTTCAGACAAAGATAAATACAAATTAACATATTGCAAAACAAAGAGGGCCCTGTCTTTGAGCTAGGAATCCAATGTCCATGGTGCATTCCCAAAGTACTTAGGATAGAAACTTGCAGACTTACAATCTAAGGTATAGTGAGTGGTAAAAGAGTGAGAGAGAGGTGATAAGCATGTTAGGGTGGTACGCTTCTTTAAAGAGATGCGTTTTAAGTGAGGTTTTAAATGTTTTGAAGCAAGAGGATAATCTGGTGGAGCAATGCAAGGAGTTCCAGAGACTAGGGGCAGCACAAGAAAAGTCCTGGAGGCGGGAGTGAGAGGAGGTGACAAGAGTTGTAGAAAGAAGAAGGTCATTAGCAGATCGAAGAGGGCGGGTGGGGGAGTATTTGGAGATGAGAGCAGAGATATATGGGGGAGCGTTATTGTTGAGGGCTTTGTAAGTTAGGGTTATGATTTTAAATGTTATTCTTGAGGCTAAGGGGAGTGATTTACAGAGAGGTGATGCCAACACTGAACGTTGTGTATAGAAGATGAGTCTAGCAGAGGCATTTATAATGTATTGAAGTGGAGATATTCGGGTGTGGTGGGTAGGCCAACAAGAAGTGAGTTGCAGTAGTCTAGTCGAGAGATGATGAGTGTATTAGGATTTTAGTTGTGTCTTGTGTAAGATAGTGATGAATTCTGGAGATGTATATTACATGGAGAAGACAAGATTTAGTTAGTGATTGTATGTGAGGCATGAAAGACAGAGCGGGGTCCAGTAGAACTCCAAGACAACAGGCTTGGGAGGTGGGAGTGATGATGTAATTGTTGACAGTGAGAGAGGTGTGAGGAATTGACACTGTGGGAGAGGGAGGAAAGATCGGGAGTTCAGTTTTAGACATGTTGAGCTTGAGATGGTGGGTGGACATCCAAGAGGATATACTAGAGAGGTAGTTGGAGACGTGTGTTAGAAGAGAGGGGGATAGATCTGGTGCTGAGAGGTATATATGCATAGAGATGATAATGAAGCCCAACATTTTTTTAGGGTACCAAGTGAGGATGTGTAGATGGAGAAGAGGAGGGGGCCTAGGACTGATCCTTGGGGTATGCCAACAGACAGGGGCTGAGGATAAGAAGAAGTGTCGGTGAAGCAGATACTGTATGATCAATTTTGTAGGTATGATGAGAACCCCGAAAAAGCAGTGTCTCGAATACTGAGGGAGAAGAGGATATGGAGTAGAAGTGGATGGTCTACAGTGTCAAAGGCAGCAGAGAGATCTAGAAGAAGAGTGACCTTTTGACTTAGCGGTAAGCAGGTCATTGGTGACTTTAGTGAGAGTTGTCTCAGTAGAGTGTTGGGGCCGAAAGCCGGATTGGAAGGTGTCAAGACGGGAGTTAGAGGAAATAAAGCTGGTAAGGCAGTTATAGACGAGCCTCTCCAGCAGTTTGGAAATAGGGCGGTAGTTAGATGCGATGTCAGAGTCAGATGAGGTTTTTTTGAGGGTGGGTATAACTATGGCATGTCTTAGAGAAGATGGAAACATGCCAGTAGTTAGGGAGAGGTTGAAAATATGTGTGAGAGCTGGGATTAGTGTGGTAGAGAGGGGAGAGATGAGCTGAGATGGAATAGGATCCTGAGGACAGGTAGTGAGGCGAGTGGATGATAGCAGTTTGGAGACTTCTTCCTCTGTAGCCGGATCAAAGCAGTGCAAAGTGGCTGTGGTATTGTAGAAGGGAGAAGACTTCCTCAGGACCACCCAGTTCTGCTCACACTCATGGGCAGGTTATGCCCCCATACTTTCCACAATATTCAGGGGTCGCTCCACACTTGATGTTGCTCTTAATCTAATAAATTACATACAGTAATTCGAAATAAAACCTATTTTTATTACAATGTCATATTACTCAGCAGTTGTGGGTCCAACCAATTTTTTTTCCTGGATGAACATAATGGACAGGCATAATATCCTCATTGTCTTTGTGCAACTCATTAAAAATAGATTTATTTATTTCTTTATTAACAGTTATACAATTTACCTGTTATCTATAAGTGATTACTATGAAGTTAATCATAAAATATGTAAGTAGCCCTTTAAGGTTTTAATAGCTGAAGCTTACACACCTGAAGAAGCAAAATTGGCTCAGAAACATGCAAAGGAAATGTACACTTGATCAAAGTATTCGTTTACAATGGCTGCTTGCCATTGTTCCATAATTTGAACTACAGTGTCTGAAGCAGTGCAACTACAGTCAAACAAGGAGTAATAATTTCAGAATACTTTACAGTTTTCTAACTTTATATTAAATAATAAATTATTTTTTTACATAATGTCCCTAAAAGATAAGCATAAACCGAAACATTCAATACTCCTGAAAATAAGAACATTTTAGCTTTTTTTATCCTATGAACACGGCAAACATTCAAACAATATAAATGTTTTTCTCAGTAAATGTGATATTTAGAGCTATTTTTAATAGAAGGCTAATCCTGGTGTAATGGGTTTTTCTATGTGTCAGTCTTGACAAGGAGCTTTGTTTTTGACATAAAATGATTTTATAAATGAAATTACAGTTGTTAATCCGATTAATTCTTCAGCTTTATGGCATAAGTGATGTCATTATATTTTATTAAACATTCACAAACTGGGATTTATACGTTTCTGTATACTATTTATAATATAAAAAAGTTTATGTTTTTTAATTTTAGGAAATTTATAAAGAAGAAGTTTTGGATACATATATTTACAGATTATTTCACCTAAAATAATCATTATACAGTAGGGTTTAATTTTGTTTTAATGACTAATTAGGAATGACATTTGGTATTTAGAGAAAAAAATAAATCAAACTTTTAAAACTTAGATTTGAAAAAGCAGGGCTACCTCTCTTCAAACTCTATTAGGTGCGCAGGGTGGGTGAGAAAATCTACCCAGGAGTAATTATTTCCTTTGTCCTTTGCAGTGGCTACTGCAGACAAACCTAGGGCCACATCCAGTTGAGCGATTTTGAGATCTGGTAGCCCTTAAGTGAGGTTGCAAGATACTTTGCTATTCAATTTGTGTCTTTTTGCCGGCTCGGAATGGCTTCCGAGTTACAAGCTTGAAAAAATGGAGATGGTTAACCTCACAACTTACAGCCTCCAGAAGCCTTTGATCTCTCACTTTCGCAAGGCTAAAATCGCCAATCGCTATTCAATTGCTCAATTTCCCCAACAAACGTATTCACACCCATAAACGGCAAATGAAGGAGAAATTCCTACGAGTGCTAGAGAGGACCCACACGGGGGTTAAATACCTATTTGTAGCACTGTAAATGCAAATAAGAAATCACTACTGCACTGTAAATAACGGGGAAAGGATTGATAGACATTAGAATTAATTGCACAACAGACTCAAGCTTGCAAATCGGCAGGAAATAATATTTAATTTTATGTGTCATTTTGGGGTTTAATCGATCTCGGGTATCAATGAGTATCAGGCCACCCATATGGGCTAGAAAAGTATTGGCATTCATTTTCATAGTTCCTTATTTTGCATGTTTTGCGAGTCTGATCGCATATTGGACCCCCCGAACCTAATTGATTAACCTCTATGTTTTACTGCCATAATAAGGACAGTCTCATTTTCTATTGGCTGACTTGAAATGGAAGGTTACGGCTTGCTTAATTGATCATGTTTCCGCCCTGAAGTGCTCCGAACCAGTGCATGGTTTACGGTTTTGGCTTGGGGCCCGTAACTTGCAGCCCTGAGCAATTGAATAGCATCGTAATCTGAGACCAATGGAAGCTGGCAATAGATCCGCAGACATTCGGCTGTCTGCGATCAAGTTGGGGGCTTCTACTTGAATCTTGCCCCTGCACTGATCAGAAAAAATTGAACAGCATCCTGGGCTGATCCTCTCCCACCCCCTGGACAACTAATATGGGACGGAGAGAAGTTGCAGCTCTGCTGGTCCCTGAAAAGCTAAAGTTCAAATGTAAGTTTTATAAAGTACATTATATTATTTTTTTGTAATTAATTATTTTTTGCTGATCATTTATTAACTAAAATAAACCCTGTAGACAACCACTACATGTGAAACATTTGGAATTCTTAATTGTTATCCTCCCCCTTTATTGATGGTTATTTATCACTATGATGGTTTCCATTCCAGAGGGCTTTGCTGTGCTGCAGTCTACTAACATAGTATCCCAAAAAAAGAAAATAGTGCAAAAATAAACATAGTGAATGAGTGTTCAACTGGAATCTTGACTCCGTCCTATGTGCTAGAAAAAATATGCAGATGTTGTGACCAATGCACACAGCTCAGAAAAGCACCAAAATGTCATGTATATAAACACAGCAATATCCCCAAACTCTTCCATTTGTCTATGCAATGTTGTTTTATTCATAAACCATATTCTACATGTTAATTTTATAAGCATAACAAAACATGAATGCAGAAAATGAGAACTATTTACTGTCCAACAAAAATCCTGCCTTAAATAATCCCACAAAAATATATAGACAAATGCAAAACTGTATCCCTACACAATTTGCTTGAATGTTACGCTGTGATTATATATTCGCTTTTCCTGGTATTTCTGATCATTGTCTTTATGCAATTTTAAGCGATTTAAATGTATTATTTATGAATGCATATATGTATTTGTATATATATATATCTATATCTACATGCATGAAATTCCTGTACAGAAAAGGATTCATTGTACTAAAGAAACCAAAAGTGCTTTGTAAATTCAACCTAATGCATCTCATGAAACAAGCACTAATATTTTTCCACCTCGTCGGTTCTGTTTTATAATGAAAACCTTGAGCTGGCTCCTTAGCAGTCACATGTTGCATCCCTGGATGTTTTCTATCTGTCATCCAATGTAACTGGTTGCAAAAGAGAGCTTTCGAGAGCAGGACAGATTTGGGACCTTATGGGATAGCTTTAATGTGCGTTGCATACTTTATTTGTGTGAAGTTTTCTTAATCTACAGTGATGTATTAATAAATGGGAGTAGGTATCAAATGCATTTATGGTTCGGTGGGGAAAAAAACAATCCATAGGCCCTTCATCATCTTCTTACCGTTAAATTGAAGCACAGCCACAAATCACATTTCCATAAAGAAATCCACCAATGTAAGAACAATATTGGGAAACAAAAGTTGCAGAAAATAGTGCAGTGAGATAAAAGCAACAAAATAGAAGGAGACTGATGAAAAAATCTCCTGTCTGAGAATTATACTCAATTTGCTAAATGTTTCTATATTCATAGCGGCATTCTTGATAATTGAAGATAATGTAATTGAATTACCACTTGTAGCTTATGATATCCTTTGTGTTCGTACTAAACCCTGCATCTATTTCCTTCACTGTTGGAGAAATTTGGTAAAATAATATAAGAATGATGATTCAGAAGGAAAATAGTATGTAGGAGGGTGTAACTGTAAAAGAGATTAAAGAAAGCACTAACACTCTCAGTTCTCTTTATTTCCCAAAACAACAATAACTGTGTAATTTGTTGAAATCTAGAAGAAGATTCAATCACACCACAATTCCAAGGAGAAAAAGTCACCTTGTATTGAAAATCCTGCATTGAACTGAGGTTTGCCGCACCATATCATAAAATATAATTCTCCTGTCTATACAGTATGAAATGTGATTTTTGTAGGTGGTGAAGTAAGTTTTAATTTTATATGTAAAATACATCAACCAATCACATTAGGAGGTGGTAGTCTTCCCTATACACTCATTTGGCTGGAATACGTTGACACTAATTTCAGCCAATCAGAGCCCTAGAAAGTCTGTATATAAGATGGGAACAAGAATAAAATGTGTGATTTGTCATGGAGAACTACTTATATGAGTAGCTCCTGTTGGTTTATCTATTCTTTTAGAGATTTTTGGCTGTGCCTTTGCCACTGCCCAGATGCTGCAGACATTGATTTCAATCAAGAAACAAAATTAGGAATATGGGCTTCAGTCAAGATGGATTTAATTTTGAGTGCCAATTTACCGGGACAGAAGAATGAGGACCAGAATGAAGACTATTACATAACTATTTATTTCCTGTTCAGGTTTTGTTTTCTTGTTTTTTTGTTTTTTTTTTGTAAATATGTTTTATTCTGTGTATTGTTTTTTTTTTTCTTGTAACTTTTTACATTTTCTGCAATTATTTTTTAATTTTCTGTAATTATTTTTGTTTTGTTTTACATTTTCTTTTTAGATTAGCCTTGGGGGTTAAGTTTAGTGATTGTATGGGTTCCTAGGGAATAGTGAAAGGGACCTTGCTGGTTCATATGGACCCTCATGGGGGATAGAAATATGAATGTTCAGTTGGCTGCGTTGTGGAGACTACTGTGTTTCATACTCATAGATAGATTCAGTTGAGCAATTGTAACTTACAGTAGTCTGTAATGGAGGCCGTAAGTTATTTTGCTATTCAATTGGTGTCTTTTTATGGGCTACAAACGGGTTACGGTTACGGCCTTGAAATCTAAGCCTTTGATCTTTCACATCCACAAGAGTTACGATTGCTAAAATCGCAAATCGCTATTCAATTGCTACAATTCCCCAAGACTGCAAATGTTTTCACACTCGTAAATGGCAAAAGTAGGAGAAAATCCTACGAGTACCAGTTAGGGGTTTAACCCCTGTCCGTAGCACTGTAAATTCAAATGATAAATTAATACTGGACTGTAAATGACAGGGAAAGCGATAAAAGACATTAGAATTAATTGCACAACAGTCTTAAGCTCGCAAATTGTCAATAACAAAAATAAAAGTGTATGTTTTATTTCGGGGTTATATCGATCTCGGGAATCAATGAGGTTATACATATCAGGCCACCCACATGGACTAGAACAGTATTGGCATTAATTTTGATTATTTTGTATTTTGCGAGTCCGATCGCATATCTCACCCCCAAATGTTAATTGATAGACATGTAACCTCCATGTTTTACTGACCTAATGATGACGGTCTCATTTTCTATTGGCTGTTTCTAAACGGGTAGTTACGGCCTTACTTAAATGATCATGTTCGCGCGCTGAAATGCTACATACGAGTGCATAGTTTACAGTTTCGGCTTTCGGCTCCTAACTTGCGGGCTTGTTCAATTGAAAAGCACCAGAATTGGAGCAGAGCTCAGGCCTACAGACATACAGCCTGTATACCGCGAGATGCGAGCTTCATGTTCACTTTTGGCAGGTTATGGGCACGTGTTCGAGCAAATCATTGACATTCAACACCCTCTGTTACATGAAAAATTACATGAATTTGTTTAGCAAAGGCCATGTAATAGCGTAGAATCAGACAGAAAAAGCAATAGGTGATCCCAGAAGACCCTCACTAATATTTAGGGGGTCCGCCAAGACCTAATCGATTTTTAAGTTGTCCAATGAAAAAAAAAGTTTGGGAACCACTTTTAGATTTTATAAATTTGTAGAAATAACTGTCTGAATTGAGTCAGTAACTTTTCTTTAACTTACTATTATAAGCAAAAAAATATTTCTTCTAATGGTTGGGGATCCACCACCGATTCCTTTGATCACACTTGAGTTGCTAATGAATGTTTTTTACACATAAGTAATTTGACAATCTTCTCTAAACAATATCCTCAGGCTTTAGCATTTCAGGCTATAAAACAGTATCAAAACTTATATCTACAGCATTAAAAGCATCTTGTCAACTACTATCTTACTGAGGAAGGGATGTTTACAAAGGGGAAAAAAGATGTCGCATAAACAACAGGGGAGCTGAATTACAGAGGCGGAAAGGCTACAGATGAGACAGGATTCTAGCGTGTGAAGCATATTCCTGTACTTTCACTCGATATTGTCACAAGATACAAAGCACTAAAGCATAAATATCAGATATTGTATAAAACAGTATGGACCTTTTTCTACATTTTAATGTTGTTTGGATATAACTTAATTTGTGCATTTCATAGGTATTTTTGATACATAGGTATAAAATAAAATGCAAAACACTAAAATGTTAAAGTTATAATTTATAACTGAAATGTAATGCTAAGCGGGTATATATTAATATGTCTCTAATGTCAATATAGAACAACGGTGTGTGTAATAAATGTAGGATATAAGTTAGCTTAGATCAGGCATGTCCAACCAAGTAGGCTGTGATCTACTATCCAGTATCAAAAAACTGTCAGTGATCTTCCCCACACACACACATATATATTTCCTTCTGTCTCACTCCATTTCTCTCTCTCCCTCATTCACACTCATTCTCTCTCCTTCACTCACTCTCTCCCTCCTTCAATCTCTCTCTTCTTGTCTCTCTCCCTCCTTCTCTCCCTTTCTCTCTCCCCCCTTCACTTTCTCTCACCTTTACTCTTTGCTTCTCTCCCTTATTCTCTTTCTCTCATTCTCTCCTATCTCTCTCTCTCATTTACACTCTCCTTCTCTTTCCCCCATTCCTTTTCTCTCTCTCCTTCAATCTCACTCCCTCCTTCCCTCTCTCTCTCCTTCAATCTCTTTTCTTTTCTCTCTGTTTCTCTTTCCCTCCTTCCCTCTCTCCTTTACTCTTTGCTTATACCCCTCCCACATTTTCTCTCTCATTCACCCTGTCCTTTTTTCTCAATTTTTTTCTTTCTCCTTCACTCTCTCCTTTTTTCTCTCTCTCTCCTATCCTTCTCCCTCCTTCACTTTCTCTCACCTTTACTCTTTCCTTCTCTCCTATCTCTCTCTCATTTACACTCTCTTTCCCCATTCCTTTTCTCTCTCTCCTTAAATCTCACTCCCTCCTTCCCTCTCCTTCAATCTCTTTTCTTTTCTCTCTGTTTCTCTTTCCCTCCTTCCCTCTCTCCTTTACTCTTTGCTTATCCCCTCCCCCATTTTCTCTCTCATTCACCCTGTCCTTTTTTCTCCTTCACTCTTTTCTCTCTCTCTCTCCTATCCTTCTCTCTCATTCACTCTCCTCTCTCTTTCTCTCCTTCACGCTCCCTTCTTATCTCTCTCCCTCCTTCAATATCCCTTTTTCACTCTCTCTCCTTCAATCTATCTCTCATTTTCTCTCTCTCCTTTACCTCCCTCTCCTTCTCTCTCTCCTTTTCTCCCTCTCCTCCTCTCTTTTTATCTCCCTCTATTTCTCACACTCCCTCTCTCCTTCACACACACTCCCTCTCTCCTTCACACACACTCCCCTCCACACACACTCCCTCTCTCCTCCACACACACTCCCTCTCTCCACACACACACTCCCTGATCTACCAAATGTCACAGCGAGATCGACCGGTCGATCGCGATCGACGTGTTGGACATGCCTGGCTTAGATCACGTATTATATGAATACACTTTAACAACTGTACTTCCACAGCTGATATTTATGCTAATAGTGTGATGATTCATACTATAATGACTCAAACTGCATTCCTGTGAATGAAGATGAACTTATCACTTACATTTCTACCGATTACTACTCTTGAATTTAATTGCCCAGAAGGAATGTTTTTTAATAATCTTTTTTTTTTTATCAAGGATCTGCCATATAAATAATTACTTCTGGCACATTTGAGGTTGATCCATTTATTTCCTGTCCTTCCTTCCACTGGCACAAATTCTGTTTAGGTCAATCACGGCAACAAGTGCGTGTTTGCTGCCCCTCTGCTGAGCTTTCATTCTGTCTTGTTGGTTAATAGAGGATGTGTGATTTACACAGTGAGGATAATTGCAGGATTCATTTAATCAGGAAGAACATGTGAATGGGGCATTTCCTCTAATCGGAAAGGAGCAGACTAGTTTTAAGATGATCCTGACAAATACAGCTCCTGTAATAAAACAAACTTTATATGGCATCTTCATGATGCTTACCAGTAGAAAGTAACACTGATGTGTACTTTAAGCATTACAAATGTTGTTTTTTTGCAACTAGTGACCTGAAAGTTTTCACAAATTCTGAAACTGTTTACCTAAGTATGTATCTATATTGTACACAATTATAGATTTACATATATAAGTAGATAAACATGTACACATATGCACCGGGATATATAAGCATCTGCCAACCCACATAAAAATGCATTCACCCCCAAGACTAGCAGCTTTAGGACACTATATACATAGATGGAAAAGAACAAAATCGGATTCGGGAACAAAAAGAGCCAAAAGTTGAAAAAAGTTAAAAGGATACTGTATTGATAAAACATGCCATAGCCATGAAGTATGAATTGCACTACACTTATATGCATTAAAGAACCTACGAGGCAGCAAAACATTAATTCCTACCTCGCAGGTCCCTAATGGAAGCATGTGGCGCACTAAATTAACTCCTATGCCACAGAGGTCATGTAGGACTTCGTAACATCTAACTTAGAACCTAGAAATGGAGGTCCTGCAAGGGCCTCCATGGCACATACACTGTACTTATATGCGAGGAGCTTCATGGCACCTTTCATAATGATATACAGTGCCTTGCAAAAGTATCCACCCCCTTTGACTTTTTACCTATGTGTTACAATACAGCCTTAAGTTTAATGTTTTGTTAATCTGAATTTTATGTGATGGATCAGAACACAATAGTCTAAGTTGGTGAAGTGAAATGAGAAAAATATATACATAAAACTATTTTTTAGAAATAGAAAAGAGAAAATTGGCATGTGCGTATGTATTTACCCGCTTTGTTATGAAGCCCATAAAAAGCTCTGGTGCAACCAATTACCTTCAGAAGTCACAAGATTAGTGAAATGATGTCCACCTGTTTGCAATCTAATTGTCACATGATCTGTCATTACATATACACACCTTTTTTGAAAGGCCCCAGAGGCTGCAACACCTAAGCAAGAGGACCCACTAACCAAACACTGCCATGAAGACCAAGGAACTCTCCAAACAAGTAAGGGACAATGTTGTAGAGAAGTACAAGTAAGGGTTAGGGTATAAGAAAATATCCAAATCTTTCATGATTCCCTGGAGCACCATCAAATCTATCATAACCAAATGGAAAGAACATGGCACAGCAGCAAACCTGCGAAGAGATGAAAGCCCCCCAAAACTCACAGACCGGGCAAGGAGGGCAGAGACCTAAGGTAACCATGGAGGAGCTGCAGAGTTCCACAGAAGAGACTGGCGTATCTGTACATAGGACGACAATAAGCCGTACGATCCATAGAGTTGGGCTTTATGGCCAGAAGAAAGCCATTACTTTCAGGAAAAACAAAATGGCACGTTTTGAGTTTGCAAAAAGGCATGTGGGAGACTCCCAAAATGTATGGAGGAATTTGCTCTGGTCTGATGAGACTACAATTGAACTTTTCGTCCATCAAAGAAAACGCTATGTTTGGCGCAAACCCAACACATCACATCACCCAAAGAACACCTTTCCCACAATGAAACATGGTGGTGGCTGCATCATGCTGTGGGGATGTTTTTCAGCAGCCAGGATTGGGAAACTGGTCAGAGTTGAGGAAAAGATGGATGGTGCTAAATACAGGGATATTCTTAAGCAACACCTGTACCACTCTGTGTTTGATTTGAGGCTAGGACGGAGGTTCACCTTCCAGCAGGACAATGACCCCAAACACACTGCTAAAGCAACACTTGAGTGGTTTAAGGGGAAACACGTAAATGTGTTGGAATGGCCTAGTCAAAGCCCAGACCTCAATCCAATAGAAAATCTGTGGTCAGACTTAAAGATTGCTGTTCAAAAGCGCAAACCATCTAACTTGAAGAAGTTGGAGCAGTTTTGCATGGAGGAACGGGTAAAAATACCAGTGGTTAAAATGTGGCAAGCTCATAGAGACTTATCCAAATTGACTTGGAGGGGGGTTAATAGTTATGTACATTAACTTTTTCTGTTATTTTGTCCTATTTGTTGTTTGCTTCACAATAAAAAAAAAAACATCTTCAAAGTTGTGGGCATGTTTTGTAAATTAAATGATGCAAATCCCTAAACAATCCATGTTAATTCCAGGTTGTGAGGCAACAAAACATGAAAAATGCCAAGGGGGGGGGGGGGGGGGGGGGATACTTTTTCAAGGCACTATATTTTGTAAAGACCTCTATAGCACCCACTATTAACCCCTATGCTCTCAAATTCTTTATCTGATATCATTATTCTTTATTTTTTTATGTGATTTATTTTTTTATTTTTTATAATTTAATTAGTGTAATTGTCGTGTTTTTTTTTGTGTGTGTTTAATTCAATAGTGTGGTTTTTAGTTTTAACTTTAGGGTTAATTTTTTTTAATAGTGTGCTATGTGGTTTCTCTTTAGCATAACATGAGGGTATGTAGAGAGGGGTTAATTTTAGATATCACAGAGTTCTATATAGACCCCCATGGTAATAGAGGAACTCTGTAAGAATATGGGTTAATATAGGGGGTGCATTGCATATAGTTATATAGTTAAGTGGAGTTCAGGGTAACCAGTTAATGTTTAGGTGCCATGTTTATAGATGTATCTAGCGCTCGGGTAAGAGGGGTTTTGGGCTCCCTGGGGTTCCCTTCAACGCATGGTGTCTTAAAACCCTTGCCTATTTTCATTTTTTTGTTTTTACTCCTGCCATGGGTTTATATAGATAGATGGAGAGGGAGTTAGTGTAGGGCTGTGCGGATTTATGATTAGTATAGGGCTGTGTGGTTTTGTGCATCACTGATGCAGACTACTGAGCTGATAGCTTAGTGTCTCTAGCAGCAGACTACATGGAGACTGTAGGACTTCGGGACACCATAAAAAAGTCTGGGTACATGTTCACTATTTTATTTGAAGGTTTGTAGAAGTTGGGATTGGGATGTATGAGTAGCTTGTGCAAAAAAAGCTTCCACAGTTACGAGAGAGCCTTTTTGCGCAGCTATGTATCAGATTAGCACAGGCCCCATGTCTGTGTGAGTAAAGTATACTTTCTGATTGATAAAGCCAGCACTCCACAGAAAGTGCACTGAAAGTGTAACAAATATGCCACCATCTAGTGACCCATACCCATAAGAGAACGTAAAAAAAGTCACCACTAACCAAACACTGCCATGAAGACCAAGGATCTCTCCAAACAAGTAAGGGACAATGTTGTTGAGAAGTACAAGTCAGGGTTAGGTTATAAAAAAATATCCAAATCTTTCATGATCCCCAGGAGCACCATCAAATCTATCATAACCAAATGGAAAAAAACATGGCACAACAGCAAACCCGCCAAGAAACGGCGGCCCATCAAAACTCACAGACCGGCCAAGGAGGACATTAATCAAAGAGGCAGCACAGAGACCTAAAGTAACTCTGGAGGAGCTGCAGAGTTCCACAGCAGAGACTGGAGTATCTGTACATAGCACGACATTAAGCCGTACGCTCCATAGACTTGGGCTTTATGGCAGCGTGGCGAGAAGAAAGCCATTACTTTCAGCAAAAAACAAATGTCACGTTTTGAGTTTGCGAAAAGGCATGTGGGAGGAAGGTGCTCTGGTCTAATGAGACTACAATCGAAATTTACGTCAATCAAAGAAAATGCTATGTCTGGTGCAAACCCAACACATCACATCAACCAAAGAACACCATCTCCACAGTGAAATGGTGGTAGCAGCATTATGCTGTGGGGATGTTTTTCAGCACCCGGGACTGGGAAACTGGTCAGAGTTGAGAGAAAGATGGATGGTGCTAAATATGGGGATATTCTTGGGCAAGTTCACAAGCGCAAACCATCCAACTTGAAGAATCTGGAGCAGTTTTGCCAGGAGGAATGGGCAAAAATATGAGTGGTAAGATGTGGCAAGCTCATAGAGACTTCTCCAAAGTGACTTGGAGCTGTGATTGCCGCAAAAGGTGGCTTTACAAAGTATTGACTTTAGGTTAGTGAATAGTTATGCACATTGACTGTTTCTGTTATTTGGTGCTATTTGTTGTTTGCTTCACAATAAAAAAAAAACATCTTCAAAGTTGTGGGCATGTTCTGTAAATTAAATGATGCAAATCCTCAAACAATCCATGTTAATTTCAGGTTGTGAGGCAACAAAACATGAAAAATGCCAAGGGGGTGTGAATACTTTTGCAAGGCTCTGTATTGGCCCTAAAATCACCTCATGATTTTGCTTCATGTTCAATGAATGTCCCTCCTTGGGTAATGCCATGAAACATCACACAGCAATTTATGTGCCTAGAATGCAAATTATCACTCTTTAGCTTCCAAAATGCTTTTTAATCTGAAACCTGCCTAAAGCCTCTACTCACTGTAATAAATAGATTTTGCTGCCATGGAAAGGCGCAAATAAATCAGAATGAAACACCCAAATCTGCAATAGCAGAAACTGAAGTTGATTATTCTCTAATGTGAGTTACTAATCCAACTCCATTGCAAACTTTCTCTGATTAGGGAAGTTAAAAAAAAAGTATGATACGTAATTGATAAAATATAATACAAATGCAGAAACAAGTAGTATAGAAGTGCCTAAATGTACTGTTTATATGTTTAATGTTTATGAATGTGCACTTAACACTCCAGTATAGCCTAATGTATTTAGTCTGATAAACATAAGTGGTCTGACAATACCATCTCAAGTGGCCCATGGGGGTTGCAACAAATTCCAAGCTTGTTAATCTAAACAGTAATAGTTTCTGCGCTATCACTGTATTACAGAGTTTGCAATCTCATTGTATTGCCTTAGCACAGACAAAACACCATAGAGTCAGTAACTCTGAAGCATTTGCAATGGTAACATTATGAGATGGGTTATGCCGCTTGAGACCTGACACATTCACTAAAGCCTTAGCTCCAAATGTGTCATAACACAACACATTCGAACTGTTTCCTTATAACTAATTTTGTATTCCGAGCAGGTGCGTTCCTATTGAAATCAACAAGGATTCATACCGCCAAGGTAGCAATTTTTCTCTTAAGTTTTAATTCCACACATGGCATTTAACACTTTCATTCATGTAATTTTGTATATACACAATTCAAGTTGAAGTGCACCTTTTCTTTGGTATTTTCTTCTTCACTTGTCATGTTACAGTGAGTTTTAGCATTAGTGGCAATGGCCAAATGTGTGAGAGGCCTGTATTATCAATCAATGATTAGCTGAAGCAAGATATATCTCTCGAAGCTTATACCCGCAGTTCTAAGTGATAATATATGAGGCTGTTTTCTATGTAGTAAAATGTAAATTACTATAACAATCCTAAATTCTAGGTAACTGCAACATCCACCCAGTTAAATATTATTATGAGACACTATGACTTAAATGGAACACTAAAAAGTATATTTTGTTTCCACCCATCTATAAAACAATAGTAACGATGGGAAAACCTTCAATGTGTAATCTGTAAAATACTCTAGAGGATAATGCTAGTAATTGTGTATACACATTGTAATTGGGGAGAAAAAAACACACAATTATTTACCTTGCATATTTCCATATTTCCAAATTGGTGATAATGAAGGATTGCCTTTCCATGATAGTCAAAACTATTCACCCCCCTAAAGTCAATACTTTGTAGAGCCACCTTTTGCAGCAATCACAGCTCCAAGTTGCTTTGGATAAGTCTCTATGAGCTTGCCACATCTTACCACTGGGATTTTTGCCCATTCCTCCTTGCAAAACTGCTCCAGCTCCTTCAAGTTGGATGGTTTGCGTTTGTGAACAGCAATCTTTGAGTCTGACCATAGATTCTTTATTGGATTGAGGTCTGGGCTTTGACTAGGCCATTCCAACACATTTAGATGTTTCCCCTTAAACCACTCAAGTGTTGCTTTAGCAGTGTGTTTTGTTTTTTTGTTGAACGTAATTGCCATTTTGTTTTTTGCTGCTTATTGTCGTCCTATGTACAGATACTCCAGTCTCTGCTGTGGAACTCTGCAGCTCCTCCAGGGTTACCTTGGGTCTCTGTGCTGCCTCTCTGATTAATGCCCTCCTTGCCCGGTCCGTGAGTTTTGGTGGGCAGCCGTCTCTTGGCAGGTTTGCTGTTATGCCATGTTCGTTCCATTTGGTTATGATAGATTTGATGGTGCTCCTGGGGATCAGGAAAGATTTGGACATTTTTCTATAACCTAACCCTGACTTGTACTTCTCAACAACATTGTCCCTTGCTTGGAGAATTCCTTTGTCTTCATGGCAGTGTTTGGTTAGTGGTGCCTCTTGCTTAGGTGTTGCAGCCTCTGGGGCCTTTCAAAAAAAGTGTGTATATATAATGACAGATCATATGACACTTAGATTGCACACAGGTGGACATCATTTCACAAATCATGTGACTTCTGAAGGTAATTAGTTGCACCAGAGCTTTTTATGGGCTTCATAACAAAGGGGGTGAATACATACGCACATGCCAATTTTCTGTTTTCTATTTCTAAAAAAATAGTTTTATGTATATATTTTTCTTATTTCACTTCACCAGACTATTGTGTTCTGATCCATCACATACAATTCAGATTAACAAAACATTGAACTTAAGCCTGTAATGTAACAAAATAGATAAAAAGTCAAGGGGGTGAATACTTTTGCAAGCCACTGTATATAAAATATAAAGTTTATTAAAACAATTAAAAGTACATAATTCACAGGCATAAAAAATGAAATACAATGTAAAAACCGAAGGTAGTAACCTATCAGTAGTAGGATTGAAGAGGGTCTGTTGTCAATATAATCAGTAGCCACTGTTTTAGCTCTAGTGAAAACATATGCGAGCACTAAGTAAAAATGCAATAGATCTAATACAAACTCCCTACAGCAGTAAAAAAAAAAAATGCTAGTATGCCGACTACACATGGGAGGGATGGAAATTGGAAAATTAGATTGTAGTTACCCCAAAGCACCCAGTCGCTACCTGATATACTGCAAAATCTTGTACCCTGAGTAGCTGATGCCACTCAATTAAGGCTTTCTAACCTCTAACGTTTGACGTCACCATGTGTGATGACATGTATATTTTGCTTACGGCTTAAACTGAAGACGACTCTGGGACGACTCTGTACTTTTAATTGTATCAATAAACTTAGTATCTTTCTGGTGGATTCATAATGTTTAGACTAACATGTGAAAGCATTTCTCCATTATCACCAATGTCTGGGAATATGCTAATTAATCAATTGTGCTTTTCTCTCCCCAATATAAATGGAACAACGTAGCAACTTTTTACATTTTTTTTAAAGCATACTGCCTGTTTAGGAAATATGTCAAGCAATGTAACTGTGTCTTTAATAGTAAAAATATATACATAAATCATACATTTTTTAATGTGAAACTTTTGTCTAGGCTTCTCCATTTCCAGATCAAATTCTTTGTATTCCCACACATTGTACTCGGTTCATGAAGCACGCACCCACCCAATTAACATGCCGACTCCATGAGATATGGGGGAGAGAGGAGGAATACAAGTAATTTGATCTCAAAATGGAAATGCCTAGACATTAGCATTCACACTAAATAAAATTATGATTTATATATAGTTTAAAGGCACAGTTATATTGTTTGGCATACTGATGTGTTCTATGTATGCTGTGAAAGTATAGTGGTACAGTATGATGTAAGCATGTCTGTGTGCATTGAATGTGTTCCTAGAATATGATGGTATAGTGGTATGACTGTGTGAATTTGGTATGCTGTGAGTGCAGCTGTACATTCAGTGTGTTCCTAGAGTGAGTGGTGAGATTGTGTAGTGATGAGTGTGAGTGTGTAGTGATTGTGTAGTGTGTATAACTGTGTGGCTAATTTGCAGAATGTCTACGTGCAGAATGCTTGAGTGTGACTGCACAGAGTGGTACTTTATATAGTGAGTATGCTGTGTGATGTGTGTGACTGTTTTTTGTGCGTAGTAATTTTGACTATGCAATTAGTGGGACTATGTGTAATGAGTAGGTTGTGTAGTGTGTGTGCACACTGTATTGAACATTCTGAGTGTGTTGTATTTTTGTGCTTTGGGTGTAACTGTGCAGTTAGTGTAGTGAGTATAAATGTGTTGTTAACGTGTATTGAGTGTTCTATGAGTGCTACTGCTGTGACATTTCTGTTTTTACGTATACTCAAAACTTTACTGTATCTATAAACTAACAAGCAACCCACACAACCCAGAATAGCCATATCACTTTGTCAGCTAATTCCTACAAGCAAGTTATTTGTGACACTGCTCAGCAAACTTATGAACAACCCAGATCAGCCATATCACTGCAGCTAATTCCTACAAGCAAGGTACCTCCATTGGACTCCTCAAAACTGCAGCAACTATCTCCTCTTCATATAGGTTATTACACTAATTTCTCTGATATTATATGTAAGCACATCGTTTTTTTCTTGTTGTTGGTATCAAGATATCTCCGAATTTTCCACTTCTTAATAAGTGATTGTACTGACCGGCATTATCAAGGCTTTGGATATCTTTCTATATCCTTTTCCATCTTTATGAAGTTCTGTTACCTTGTTACGCAGGTCTTTTGACAGTTCTTTTCTGCTCCCCATGGCTCAGTATCTAGCCTGTTCAGTGAATCCATGCAAGAGCTAACAAACTCATTGAGTATTTATACACATACACTAATTGCAATTTAAAAAGTCACAGGTGTGGGAAATTAACCTTTAATTGCCATTTTAACCTGTGTGTGTCACCTTGTCTGTAACAAGGCCAAACATTCAAGGGTATGTAAACTTTTGATCAGGGCCATTTGGGTGATTTCTGTTATCTTTATGATGAAAAAAGGAGCCAGACAACTATGTGATAATAAATCGCTTCATATGATCACTATCCTTCAATAAAAGACTCTTTTTTTTGCATGATCAGTCATATTTTCAAAATAAATTGCCAAATTTCACAATTTCTGCCAGGGTATGCAAACTTTTGAGCACAACTGCATATATATCACATATAATAGTTGTCAAACTGTGATTCATCGTCACGCTTTGCATCAAATTGCAAAGCTGATTGGACTGCGCATGTGCAAAATGCTGCGTTAGAGACACATGGGGGGGAGAGGGGGAAAGAGACACAGGGGGCAGAGAGACACAGGGGGGAGAGGGGGGGGAAGAGACACAGGGGGGGGAGAGACACAGAGGGGGAGAGGAAGGGAAAGAGACACGGGGGAGACACAGGGGAGGTGGAAAGAGACACAGGGGAGGGAGAGGAGGGGAAGAGACACAGGAGGGAAAGAGACACAGGGGAGGGAGAGGGGGAAAGAGACATAGGGAAGGGAAAGAAGGGGGGAAGAGGAGGGGGAAGAGACACAGGGGAGTGTGAGGAGTGGGAAGAGACAGGGGAGTGAGAGGAGGGGGACCAGACACAGGGGGAGGGGGGAAATAGACACAGGGGAGGGAGAGGGGGAAAGAGACACAGGGGAAGGGGAAAGAGACACAGGGGAGGGGGAAAGAGATGAATGGGAGGGAGAGGGGGGAAAGAGACACAGGAGGGAAACAGACACAGGGGAGGGGGTTAGAGACACGGGAGGGAGAAGGGGGTAAAATAGACACAAGGGAGGAAGTAGACAGGGGGAGAGACTCGCAATGAGCGCCAAAGGCTCTCATCGCAAGGCCAGTAAAGTAGAGGGGGCAAGGTAGAGGGGGAGGCTTGCTAGTGTATATATATATATATATATATATATATAGTATGTCAAGTACTTACATTTACATGTATAAACATCACTGCATAGACATTTCTGTGCATAGGAACCCCTTATTCCATGTACAAAGGAGGAGCAAACATTTATACTCTCACTTTACTTCTTTATACCCTATAGAATATTCTTTTGTATATATACAAATTGTAATGTTTAAAGACCGTCTTTTTAAAATTGGATAATTTGTCAATTTAACACCCTTTTAAGCATATGGATTGTTAAGTGTTGGAAATGCGTTCTCTAAGCCCTTTCTGTAAGCTTTTTCAAATGAAGTCACTTGCAAAAAAAAAAATCTTGTTCAGAAATAAGCAAACATGATTGATTTGGACATACTGCATATTCGTTTTTACCAAGCTAGTATAATGCATATGAGATTCGGATATCTGAAAAAGTAGGCGCATAAGTGAAATAATTTCATTCTACAACAGGGTTGTCCTCCAGTGCCATAATGTCATTATGTCTTATCTGAAATAGAACCCGACAACTAGTCATCAGCAAAGATACCATTTTCTGTGGGTGCCAGCATTTTCATTTTAGTTGCTCTGCTTGTAGTTATAATATAGAGAGGCTTTCAAGAAGCAAATGTATACTGCTGCTACCTTCAGCACCTGAATATACTCAATATTGCTGAGACAAATTGCAAATCAGCTGTGAGACAAGAGGCAGCAGGAGGAGGTGTCGGAGGGTGAACAAATGTTTAGGGTTGGAGGATAGATTAGATGTTAATGTTGAGAAGTATTGCTATTTGGTGAGGTTAAGGACAGAGAAGTAACAGCGCAATATAAACTTGTTTCCGCCAGTAAAATTATATACGTGACTCTTTTATCCTAGGGCATATTTCTAAACCCACATTGATGCTTCTAAACATTACCCTGAGCCGGTTAAGCCCAAATACTTACAGAAATTACCCTTTGGGTATCCAGGATACATGATTAGGGTCTGATGCCCAACACAATATTACACTTAACTGAACAAAATGTCATAGTCCTTTTAAAGCTCCTTCAGATTGATGGCCCCATGGGCTAGTAGACACAATGGTCCAGTGGTCAACCTAAAAGAGTCCATAATAAATTTTGGCTCTGTAAGGATGTTTTTGGTGGGGCTCAGGGGGGACCCCCATTTTACCTTAATTTAAAGTTGTTGTGTATCCCTTGTGTGTCAATTTATTAGGCTAGTAGTGAAACAATATTGTGGCCTAATAATTACTATATAACAAAATCTGTTATATTAGCAAACTATACAAACTGATTACAGTATAAAACTGATCAATGAAATATAGATATAGTTTATCATATTTAATAGTAAAGTGTCACATACTAAGTTATCAAGTCACATGATTTCACTACCAGTGGATGAATTGACACATACATGATCCATAAAAACAAGGTTTAAATATAACTTTTTCAATTATTTATTTTTGTTCCTCATTTCTTAAGCAGATATAAAATTCTAGAACAATATTGTATATCTCCATATAATATACCGTTAACATATTAGTACCAATTCTAGTTCTATTTTTGTTTTACAAAGTTTAAGCTTTGATTATACAAACATACATATACATACAAGGCACAGTATTGGTTTAGAGCATCAGCTCTAGTGTTTAATGGATGATAATGTGTGTAGGTGGGCATGACATTGGAGAGGAGTTAATACAAAAGGTAGGGTCTGGACTGAGTTTTCCACCCCACCAATTTAAAAGTTCCCCAGCCAACACTGGGTATTACCAGTATTACATGGATGTGAGAGATGGACCATAAAAAGAAGGCTGTGTGTCATAGAATTGACACCTTTGAATTATGGTGTTGGAGAAAACTGCTTACAGATCCTTGGGCTGCAAGAAGATCCAATATACCAGGACTACAGGAAAGAAAAACTGTTCACTGGAAAGTATGTTCATGAGGCTAAAGCTCAAATATTTTGGCCATATCATGAGAAGCCAGGATTACCTAGAGAAGACTCTGATACTGGGAAAGATTAAAGGCAAACCAAGAAGGGGAAGGCAGAGGAGTAGATGGATAGATGAGGTCACTTAAGCAATGAACATGAGCTTCAGAGAGCTCAGAGGGGCAGTGGCTGATAGATGTGCCCTAGCATGCTGCAGTCAGAGAGAGTTGGACATGAGTGAACAACAACAACACATAACATTTCCTTTTTTGAAAAGAAAATACAATACACAGATTAAAATGTTTTAGCTGTTTAGCTTGCCTTGTCAGCCAATGAGCAGTAATATACATGTTATATACATGACTCAAATTGTCCTGTGAGGCAAACATGTTGCTCATTTTCTTTTAGTTTTAATGAAGTTTAAACAACTTTTGTAATACTTTATAACACGAGGTCCATGAAAAATGTCCACAATGATGTTGCTTTAATAAACATAGAGAAATACTGATATTCCTAATAATGCTTACACTGACCCAGATAGGCTAAATAGCGATTTAAATCTCTAATTCAGCCAATCTGGGTATGGGAAAGTTAAAGGGCCATGGAAAGGTATTTGATATTGTTTCACACTGAGTTATTTTTTTTTTTTTTTTTTTAAATCAAGGATACTGTAGCAGAATAAACTGTTTTGAATGTATAATTGCCTATAGGGCATGTTCCTATTAGCAATGTGCAGTAATATAGTACTTTCTGTGCAGATATATGTATTTCCTGTTAATTTAAAGGAAGTATGGAAAAGCAAAAAAAAAAAAACTTTGTTATGTTTAAACATGCTCTTTTCTTTTTTTAATAAAGATTGAATATAATGACAACTATTACAAAAATTAAGCAAGAGATGGAAGAGTGGCAAGATCTGAAACTGTTGTTGTCAATGTACAATAGTACAAAATTATTTCTCATTTTCAAAATTTAACATATAAAATAATGATGTGACTTTTGTTACATGACGGAAAAAAGCTGGGGGTCTAGCTATTAACAACGTAAAGGCAGTGTTAAAGTGCACCAAACGTATGCTACTATTTTCATGACTTGTATTGTATCCGCTCAGCATTGGTATTTTCCATTACTAAGGTGATCCTGTTCATAACTGGATATGAGTAAATTCATCTTACTATTTGTTCCTTTTATTACTTAACATTAATCAAAACATTAATAAAAATACATGGCATCTTGAGTCAGCAGGTGATGGATGCTTAGTCTGTGCCAGCTCTGACTCATTGTTGTGACTGTTCTGGATCATCTGTTTCAGGGACTCTCAACCTTTCTGCTTCGTGACATTTCTGGCTCATTACTCAACTCCCAATATTTCAACTGATCAAAGAGGGGCACGTAGATTTGGAAAGAGACACACTATTTACTAGTGTTATTTTTACTTCCTAAAGGACTATGAAATATGTAGGAAATGGACACAACTATGAAAAAGCTTTTGCAAAGCCAAATTGAAACTATTTTTGAATAAGATGCATTTTTTTACATAATCAGACCGCCAGGGAGGTTAAGCATTAAGTTCAAGTATAACTGCGCACCGTGCCCCAGTCATTTCTCCCTGTGTCATTGCTTGAGTTCCCTTAAAACAATCACATATATAGTTGTCAGCAATGCAGGTTGTTGCTAACGCGTAGCGAGCCCGCCGCAGTTGCTGGCAAGGAGCTCCAAAGGCGCTCCTTGCGCTGGTGGAGATGAGCGCCGAAGGTATCAAAAAATACGAAACGCGGGACTTACAAAACACCCATTACAACCTCGCCAAAATACGACCTTCATGTCCAAACCGCGCGCATCTGAAAACATTAAAAACACAATAGGGGGCACAAAGGACTTCTGCAAGTTAAGTTACACCTCAATTTAACTCCAAATTCCTGAGTTTAGACACACAAAAATCCCTGCGAGAGAAAAAATGGCCGCCGAAAAAACCCAAAACGAGGCTACAGGACCCTAAAGACGCAAAACTGCACCAAGCACATACAGCTTTTCCAAAAACCTGTACAAGCTACAAGATACACTCTTACCAAGGACGCTACATCATCCACAGCCGCGTACCACATACACATTCGCCGCCATTTTACAACACGAACTTACACAATGTGGAAGTACACAGCTACACTAACAGCTTTCCCTTGCGCACGCAGCCTATGACACTACACACTGCACACATTGCTGACACTTACACCTCAGCTCCACAACAGTGCAAACCGAGATTATATATGCAGCAACTAAAACTAATAAAATATATTCAAACAGGATGATCGAAAGAAAACATAACTTTGCTATATGCTTGTCCTCACCGAACACAGTTTTAGATCTTCAAAAAGAATCGTGGAACTAGTAAAGAGAATGTCTCTAAATTTAATATAGGATTTGATTTATAAGAAAAGGCTAAGTAAACACTTTATGTTTGCTTTAAGGAATCAGGAGATATAGATGGGATATGCTTTCTATATATAAAAGGTCAGTGCAAAGACTTTAAAATGAACTTTTGATTGTACAGATCTTTTTTATAAAAAGAAAGGACACTTGAGCAATAACTTTCAACAGTCATAGTGTAAATCCAGGGCAGGATATATTGAGAGAAATCAAATAAAGAATGGCACTCAAGGGATAAAGGGTTTAATAAATTAATATAAAGATTGATCAGGTTAAATGTCAATTATGCCTCCTTATCAAGACAAATAAAGAGTGGATCATCTAATCCCAGGAGAACGGAATTGATCTTAGATGTTTTACATCTGTTTCCTACAGGTTTTGATTACTATATATAAATCCATAGATATGTTATTAGACATTTCCCTGGCTCCCACAAATATTTGGCTTCAAAATTTGATTATATATATATATTAGGCAATGATATATACATATAGGGAAATACATTATATACAGAGAGCTTCTCACACCCTACATTCTAAAGGAGATGGTACAAAAAAAGTGGGGGAGATGAGTAGTAGCTAGTTGTAGATCGAGGAGGTGGATATGTGTCATATTGAAGAATGAATCAGAAGGTCAACTGATGTTAGTAAGCTCTACGTGTGAGAGCAATAGGTGATATACACACACAAATAGGGTGCTTCTTGGAGCAAGGGAGAGAGTCCATTCATAGAAATGTAATATACTTATGGAAAACATTTAAGCTCCAGAGATCCCACACACATGGAAAAAAAAAATGAAATTATGACAATAGTCCATAGACACATCATAAAATAACATAATCAGACATACTACTTTGACATACTAGTGGAATGTCTGAATCAATTCATGACCTGTGTTATAGGCTGATTTATTTGTTATGTGCTATGGGCTGATTTATACTAAAGTGAAACATAGATATTGAATTGTTTATGACAAGCAGCAAGTGTTACTTAATGAAATGTATCTGATGGACACCTTCAGACATTACTTAAATACATCTGTTGATATATATCTGGATGTCAGCCTATCCATAACATATGTTACAGATAATATGAAAAATCTGGATAAGGCCAACAGCTATACTGACAATATAACACATAAGTTACTACAATTACGCAATTCCCTGTCTGCCTTAAAGCCTTCCAACCACCACCCATATTTGTCACTATCCTTTATCTACTTGCAGCTCAGTATTCAACAATTATTGCTGTAGCTCCATTTCAAATAAAAATGAACTAGTCTCCTGTTGCACACAATCCACTAGCTTCACTAAAGTTCACGGCGGTTGCAAAACATGTCGATTTTATATTACTATTATCATCATTTATTTGTAACGTGCCAACATATTCCATTGCAGCCTCAGTGAAGCATAGTGAATCTTTGCAGGAATCTCCACCTTCTTATTGTGATTAAAAAAGCTTCAAAATTTGTATTATTGAAGCACCTTTGGATTATCCAAAATTCTAAAACTGGTGGCATTTAGCCTCAATCTCTGGGCATCTTGCCAATATTTTAATCATTTAGTATGTGATTTCCCCGCTAATTAACACATCTGTGACTCCTCTACTGGCATATGTTTTCAGTAATTTATTCCTGCTCACATATATTTTCACAGTTTTTGTATATTTTTCATATTTATATGTGGAAATTGTCCAGGAGTATGGCTGTTCTGTCTTATTAAATATTACTCCGAATTGTTTTATCCCACTCTGTTCTTTATTTGATTTTAAATAGCTGTCCGGCTACGAACGTCTTATTCTTACATATTTTGGTTACCCATTTCATACTCATGTGCAGGCTACGGCTGCTGTTACTTACCCTGAACATATTTTTAAAGGACCACTGTAGATGTAGCTGAGGACATGTACAGTGTTTGGAAGGGGTGGGGGCTTGTAGTATACTTGGTGAGTGAAGTTAGCTTGTAGTACTTGACACCCTCTACCTCCACAGCACATGCCCAGAAATAACTACATGCATTTCAAACTCCAAATCTTGATTTCCCTGCTCTGCATCCTCTCCTTTGTGCACAATCAGGTAGTATGACAAGGATGTCAGCAACTGGATGCAGTGTTGGCTTAATTTTTGTATTGTTCCTGTTTCGTCACCGTCAGCAGTGGTGTGCAGCGGCCACTTAGTGGCGTGATGGTGGTGCGCTGAGACTTTGTCCAATTTGTTCTTATAGTGAGGTCTAGATTTTGGGTTTAAGGTCTTAGTGTAGTAGCAGGTGATAAGCAAAAGTGGCACACTGTAAAGCTTATCATCTGCCACTACCCTAACCCTAAACCCTTAACCTAAGCCTAACCACAAATTTAAAAAAAGTCTTCACATGCCACTGATGCTCTGCCTAGAAGCGGCTGCACGCCACTGCTGGCAGAGACGAAACAGGAAAGGTTCAACAGTTTTTATGCTCTTGGATACGCTGCTGCTAATATCTGAGACCCATACCTGTTGTTAGAATCTACCTTAAAGATTGTCTTGGCAAGAACATGGCTACTGTCAGGAAGTTGTGGTCTTGCTGCCATGTCACATTCATGTGTGCAAAGTTACTTCACTCCCTTTTCTCTGGTAAGAATACACAGACTGCTAAAAAAACAAAGCAGAACAAAATATGACTGGAGCGTTATGAGATTGGCCTGAAAAGACTTGGCAGGTTTGTGATTATGCTGTCATGGCCAACTGGACTGCTCCTTTAATCTGACACTTAGTAATGATTTGGGACTTTTCATTCCAGTTCTGTGGAGTTTAAAGACGCAACCTCTCCATTTCATGCTTTCAGCAATAAAACAGTAAGAAAGAATTGGCAGATTTTCTGATGAATTGCTCTGTCTCTAAGTGTAGAAACAAAACATTTAAAAGTATATCATAAAAATATCAGTTGCTACTAAAAACCCTCTAAAGTTTAACAATCAATAATTGCATCACGCCCACTCTTTTAGCGGGTGTAGAGGTGGATTATTCCTTGAGCCTCACACATCTTCTTAAGAACATGTCTCTGAGTGGATTAGTCACATAGGCCGACTGGAGGTGACAAGGTGAAGATCTGCAACCAGTGCGGACCTGAACAGAATGGAAAAACAGCTTTTCAACAAGAACAAAGCTAACAGCTCTCATCTCACTTGAGCCATGTAATCAAAACACCCTTTACAGTGCACACAATCTCATCCTGCTCACAAATACACCTGCTTAAATAATCATCTGCACAGGAGAGGGATTACCTGTAGAGAAAAGGGCATGCTTCTCATCTGCTTTACACTGCAAAATGAGTTCATAACCATTGGCTTTTCCTATTATCAATCATTTCACAAATGCTAGTTTTAGAACCACCAAAGGTTCCAACACATTTCCAGAGACACTTTTATGTTATAAAGTGGCAACGTTTGGTGTTCTATGTTATCATATTAATTATTACCATTATTATCATTAAACATTTTTAAAAAATTGTTTTTTGAAAAATGAGTGGTCTAAAGGGCTAAAAATATAATAACATAATAGGGTGGCTATGGTGGCTCTATCACAAGACAACAGTTTATAACAAAAAAACAGTATAGCTCTCACTTGAGCCAAGTTTGAGACACCAGCCAAATTTAAGACATCAGCTTTTCTTGACTTCGGACAGGGGGAAATGTGTTTTCCTATTACCTCTTGTCTCAGACATGTGTATAGTTCTACACAACTCAAACACTTGATTTACCAAGTACTTTATTTATGATGCCTGTCTTCTGTTGGCGTGGGTTTGTTATTACTTAAGATCCCTGATCTGTATATTCAAATGCTCATGCTAATCCTTAATCAGCATTGCTTGTCATTCAAACTAAACTGTTTGCCCAATAAAAAAATCCATCACTATATATTGCAATACTCTGGTTATTCTTTCCAGATTACTGGACATTTATGGCTACCCCACTCTTCATAAATTATAGGCAAGTAGGCATTGCTTCATCATATCTCTACTATATATCCTGTAATACAATGTTCAAGTTCAGTATGATCACTCATTAAATGAGCTACGTTACCTGGAGGACAGGAGTGGGTTCCCTGATACTATGCTTATAGGTGACTCCAACTATGAAAGGCTCAAAAATAGGTGACCTGACCAGATGATTATTTTCATATTTCTCCATTCCCCCAAGGAGTCTTGGTATTTTTGACCTTTTGTTAACTTGAGATTTGCATAACGCCTGGAAAGGACTACACAGAGGATCAGCGATGAGCAACAGAAGTACGTGTGCACAGTGTGGCAATAAAAAGGTGCAGCGACTGTCCGGTTGCTTCTCTATTTTCCTTTTTGTTTTTCAGCGATACTGAAAAATGTATAATGCTACTGGGAAGGAGACTCTAGGAAACATAAGTCCAAGACTTATATTACTCAACTTGCTATACTCAAATGTTATACCTTCAAATGTTATACCTTCAAATGTTATACCTTCTCCACCAACCCACAGATACTCTGGAGGTATTTCGGAATCTAAGATAACCTATGACCTCAATTCTCATGAACCCATAATGAGAATGATAGGTTGGATAGTATTCCAAATGATATAAATGTATTGGTCAGACTGCTGCACCTCTCTGGTCTTATACTCCATATTATATCTGACTATCATGCTTAAAGGACCACTGCAATTCATTTAAAAGTAAAGTTCATATATTTGTTTGTTGGGCAGAGTCTATGAAAACAGTATGAAGTTTAAAATAAGTAAAAGTTAATAGGACTTTTTAAATTGACTTTTTTTCTGCTCAAGTAGAGCTGCCTTTCTTCACCCCTCTGTGCCTTGTCGGGGTGGGGGAGTGGACAGTTCTGTTTGGGAGCTGGGCCATCATGGAGCTTAGAAGCAGGCTGGGCTATGATGTATCTGCCCTTGCCCCATGACATCATTAGCACCCCCTCTACTGTTACCTACATGAGTAACAGATGTTTTGTAATCTACTTGTAGCTGCCACATAGGGCTGTTGACTGACAGTGCACAAACCATCATAACCCCACCCCCTTTACCAAGTATGCTCACTCTGAACCAGAATCTGACTGGTCTGACTTTTTTTCAGTCCAGCTTCCAGGCAGAGCTGGCCACGCCCCCTGATAGGCACATGTAGGAGGAGATAAGCAGCATTGCTTAAGGGAAAACTGACACATACAAAGTAAGAACAAATGTTTTTTATATGTTAAACTGAATTTTGTTTTTAATAATCTATGCCCAACAAACAAACATATACTTCAGGGGTCATCAACCTTTTAATACCTACGGCCCACTTTTGATGGTGACATTTGCTTAGCGCCTACTGGTGCAGCAGTAACTAAATGTGCCCAGTGTCATTTCTGGTTAAATAAATCATTTGATCCTAACTATCAGCCTTAATAAATTGCGATCGGCCAATTGAATAGGGCTCTATATAAGCACAGAGCATATATTTTTTACAGAAGTTTTTATTTAGTGACCTTCTATCCAAAAGCAAGGTCTTCACTAACTAAAAACTTCTGTAAAAAAATATTCTCTGTGCTTAGAAGCCCTATTCAACTGGCCAAACCGCAATTTAATAAGGCTGTAAGTCTTGCCCTATACTTACTAGATAGTGATTCGGTCCTTACTGCTGTCCCTAGGTTCTCTCACCAGCTCTCCAACCAGTCAAGCTTACGGCTGTGGGTCTCCGGTGTGTGATGTCACTCGTCAGTTACCCCACCATGAATCTCCCACTAGTGGGCAGTAGGGATCAGGTTGACTACCACTGATATACTTGGAAATGTATTACGGTGGTCCTTTAAATTTAAAATTTGCAGCTAAGAATAGTGAATCTAGACCAAAGCTACACTAGTTTGAGCTTAAGGACAGGGTCTTCAATTCTTTTGTGTTAATAGTGTTTTTGCCTTGTACTAAACCACTATATAGCATAATAGAATATGGTGGCATGTTACAAATAAACGATAATAATAAAAGACCATTGCATAGAAGCAGTATATCAACGGTAACACCCTGCAGCAGCAGGGGACAAAAGAACATGTCTAGATGGCGTGTACAAATATGTATGAATAATTCTCTCACTTCAGCCCTGTAATGGCTGTGACAAACTGAAACACATCTAATAACTTCTCCACAGTGTCAGTGTGACTCTGAGGAAAACATTTTACACCTAGATACGCTGCTAAAGCAAGTGAAAAAACTTCATTCCCAAAACAGCTCGCTGGAAATTTCACTCTCTCAAAAGATTTTGAAGCTTAATTTTCAATAAACCGCCCCCGCATGAAATTAGAAAGGTTCTGCCGTCGCGTTAATACCGCATTAACAATCTGAAGGAATCGTATTCGTTACAATTAGCTCTTGTCTTTCATTTCCCCTTCATTCAACACAGATCTGATATTTCACGGATGAGCAGCCTGAACATGGAATTGTAAAACAGTATTTAAATTGTGTTTGTCTTTCTTTTTTTCCTATGAAATGTGACGAGGCAGCACTGAGCTGGAAATCTGGTGTCTATTAAATTTAATCTATTCATCAAAAAATTCTTCTTGAAATTGTTTTTAGCTGGAGAGAACTCTGAAGATCTTAAAGCAGTCAGGGCCCTCCTTCTGATTAATTACAGATTAGGTAAAGAGAGGAAAATTCATTCGTTTTCAGAGGCTCCAACTAAACTTTTTAATTACCTAATTAAAAAAACTCTGTAATGATTTATCTTTACTTTACTGTATTAAATAAAAAAAAATATCTAAAAATGTCTTTTAATAACATCAAATTACAAATATTCATATTTTTATAGATACTTAACTATTAGGACCTCTGCTGTGTAATTATCTTTTATTTGAACAAATCTCAGGTGTTTTATTCAGCTGTATTATTATATGTTACATTCTCACTGTATTCTGTGTTTTTTCTTCTTGCATATAGTGCTGGGAAAAAGAAAGTGAATAAAAATAGCAATAATACATGTCTTATAATATCTTGAGACTCTTTCTATTTAAGTTAAAGGGCCACTTTTAAGTAGTCAAGTATAAACAACTTTTTTAATTATTAAGATTACTAGTCACTTGCCTGCCAAAAATGACAGTATAATATTAAAAGTCTTAAAAATGGTGTCTTCTGTCTGTTTGTGCACCGTCTCTCTCTTTCTCTGCGCCCTCTCCCTCTCTCCCTCCTTCTCCTTTTCACTCCCTCTCCTTACTCTCTCACCTCTCCTTTTCTCTCCCTCCCTCTCCTCTCTCTCTCCCTCCCTCCCTCTCCTTCCGTCCTCTCTGCCCCTTCAACACCCATTGCGAGCCTTGTTTCATGCACAACTCACATTATGACAACTATATTAGTGATTGAGCAGTTTTTTCCACCAGCTCCATCTGATTTTCCTCCAGCTGCTTATTTGCTGTACAACTTTGCTGACAAATAGTTACATAGTAAATGAGGTTGAAAAAATATTTTTACTCCATCAAGTTCAACCCTGTTAGATTTTCTCTGATCTTTGTATCATGCGGATTAATTAATAATTGACAATTGATCCAGAGGAAGGAAAACAGAAAAAAACACATTGAAACATTACTAATTGTCTCAAAAGGGGAAAAAATGAAATCCCTTCCTGACCCCATATACTGGCGATCGGACTCCTCCCTGGATCGATACTCCTTCTCTAATTATCCAGGATAAACAAATTTGTATCCAAAAATGTATCCAATCCTTTTATAAGATTATCTATCAAATACACTGTCACCACCTCCTTTGACAGAGATATCCACAGATAAACCACCCTTACTGTGAAGAACCCTTTTACTTTCCAGTGGAATATTTTTCCTACTAACCTCAAGAGATGTCCTCTTACCTTGTCTTTTTTCCAGAGAAAATAAGTTTAATTTGGTTAGTCTTTCTTCATAACTTAGCCCCTCCATTCCCCTTATTAGTTTTGTTGCCCTCCTCTGTACTTTTTCCAGCTCTAAAATGTCCTTTTTCTTAAGCGGTGCCCAAAATTTTCCTTTATATTCCAAATGAGGACGTACTAGAGGTTTGTATAGTGGCAGAATTATATTTGCTTCCCTCGCTACTATACCCTTCTTAATACATGCTAATATTTTATTTGCCTTTGCAGCTGCTGCTTGGCTTTGAGCACTGTTACCTAGGTGGTTGTCCACAAATACTCCAAAATCCCTTTCAATATCTGATACCCCTAGATTTGCTCCAATAAGAATATAAATCGCTTGGCTATTTTGCCTTCTTAAATGCATAACTTTACATTTATTCATATTAAATCTCATCTGCCATTTAGTTGCTCATTTCTCTTATTTATGCAAATCCCTTTAGAGGGAAAGCACATCATTATCTGATTTAATTACAACCTGACATATGCTGCACTTCCTGCTACAGTCATAAAAAAATAGGCTGTGACCAATTAAAAGATCACTGGGGATTTGTATTTACCATACATTCTGGCAAATATTTTTAGAAATAAATAAAATAATGCAGCCATTATTTTATTACTAGCGACCTGCCCGTCAAAAATGACAGCAATAAAATTGTAAGCCAAGCAATGCTGTTTGCCACAAAATGTGAGTCTTTTGGCCCTCTGAGCACCTTCGGCGCTCATTCCGAGCCTCTCCCCTCGTGTACTTCAGCTCTAATGCTTTGCAATTATCACCTTCGGCGCTCATTATGAGCCCCACGATGAGCGCCTACACTCTTCCAGCCTACTGTACGGGCCGCTCATTGCAGGGTTCATTAACCTGCAAGTTTAGTGCTTGGGAATGCCATGTGTCTCTTTCCAGCATCTCCCCCTGTCCCTTCCCTGTATGTTTCTCCTCTGTGTGTCTGCTGAATCTTTACGTTAGTTTTATTTTCAAAGTCCTGTGTGTCTGGCGTTGTTAGTGACGAAACACAGCAAATTGAGATAAAATTTGCTTGCAACCTCACTCCCAGGCGTCGTGGCTCTCCCCCTGTGCTGTGTGTGAGTGTTTTAATTTTTTTTTTTTTTGCTTTTCGATTTCCCCGGTTCGACCGTTACATTCGTATTTTTATTTATAAGTCCCGCGTTCCTCAAGTGTTTGAAGCCTAAGTAATCCTCGCGTTCCTCAACTAGTTGCAGTCTAAGTCCTGCGTGCTTCAATGCCTCAACTGCTCGCCTTGCGAGGCTTGCAGGAGTGCCTTCGGAGCTCCTTTCAGCCTAAGTCCTGCGTGCTTCCATGCCTCAACTGCTCCGCTTCGCGAGGCTCACAGGAGCGCCTATGGCGCTCATTTCAGCCTAAGTCCCCCATTGTTTACATGCCTAAACTGCTCGCCTCGCTTCAGCGCTCATTGCCCAAGTCCGCCAAGCTGGGAAGGCTTCTATGCCTTAATGGCTCACCTCACTTTGCGAGGCTCGTAAGCATGACGACAAATCGTAGTTTGACAACTATTATATGTGATCTAATATATGCAATCATTCTGTGGTGGAATGTTTGCTTCTGCTAGTCTGCTTCTTTAAGGAGGAGACTTTGAATGAGGAAGCTTTCATACTACAATGGAAATGTAACAATTAAAGGTGCCAATGCTAGCAGAAGAATGAATGGAGGCCTCAGTAGTTTACAAAGACACACCCTGCTGAGAAACCAGCTTATATTTGCTAAAGAGCATATTGTAGACATGTGACTACAGTGGCTCTTTAAAGTGACACATTGTAAGTTGCAAGTATGGTATGATTTGAAATTATACATATCAACAAGAATTTATCAACTGAACGTTATTTTAAAAAATAGCATTTTCTACAGTAAAATAAAATTGAGGTTTGCCAATTTGAGCATTTTGATAAGTCTTTCATTTTTTTTTCTTAGCAGTCACATGGATCTGGGCATGCACAAACTCTTTTTGTGCATCTATGGGGATGATTAATAATTAGATGCAAATAGAATTTCTGATCCACCAAACAAAATTGTAACAGCTCAACCCATCAGACTCTAGTCTTATTTTACTGTAGGAAAATGCTTTTTTGCTATAACATTTAACTGAAATTTTTAAATTATACCTTATTAGTAGCCTCTGCAATTTAATGTATGAATGTTAATGGTAACTCAAGCCCTGATTCGCAGCATTTCTTGTTAGATATTCACTGTAATATTGTGTGGTTTGTTATGAAAAGCTCCCAGAACTTGTAACGTTAATTAGTATCAGAGTTGTAATCGCTTACACTTATGCATACATCATGTCTGGGGATGAGAGGCACAGAAGGAAATTACCCAGTGAAATGTAATTAATCAGTCACAACTACAGAGCAGGTAGTTAGCATGGAGGGTAGTCTGTGGCAATGAATAATTATTCTAATCAGTAACCCTTAACCCTTAAAGCCCACAAAACTCCAGCATGTGGTAAATACCACTTTACTCTAACAGTTTCCTTTATTTCAGTGCTATAAATACCAATTTCCTTTAACATTTCGGTGCTTCCAAGATTACAGTGCTATAGTTAGTTCCTTAATACTGCAGACAGTACTTTCCTCAAATGCTTAAGTGCAATGGAATGACTATTTTCTCAATGCAAGTGCTCTTCATTGTGTTAAAGAGCACACGATTGTACCGTATTGGTCCGAATATAAGCCGCACCCGTAAAGTTCAAGGTGAAAAAATAGAAAAAAGATAGTACTCAAATATAAGCCGTACCCGTAAAATTGGAGAGAAAAAGACTCTCAAAATGATGCGCCATTGCAAGAAACAGGCTTTTTTTGCAGGTTACAGGCTTAACAGGATGTTAGAATCACTAAAACCGTAAATCGCTATTCAATACTGCAGTCTAAAGCACGAAAATCAGCACCCTTAACTTGCAATAATCGGCAGTAATTTTGCATTCGCGAATAGAAGTCGCAAGCGTTACAAGCAAAGTTCGCAAATCGGCAATGATTTTTTGACGGTTGCGAATATAAGCCGCACCCTTAACTCGCAAGCTCAAAAATCGGAAATAAGGTTATATTCGGACCAATACGGTATGTTAAAATTATCTATTTTTTTTAAGGAACACTAATAACACCTAAAAAATCTAAAGTTCCAAGTCTGTTTACATACAAAGTATATCCTGCCTACTGGCTGTTGCATTAGTAATAACAGATGTGTGCGGTGAAGACAGTGATTGATAGCAGTTTTCCCTGCACTGTCTAGTTAACTCATAACAGACCTGTTTAGGTGATTCCAACATTCCATGCTCGGTACAAAAAGATTTGTTATGGGTTACCTTTTTTTTTTTTTTTGCTCACTACATAGAGCTGTAGCTGTGGGTCTGGCAGTGGGCAGTCAGTGACACAAACTTTATTGTATTTGGTTCCTCAGAAAATTCAAACATTCAAAAAGTATTTCAACATGCTTTTAGGAGATATTTACTGTGATGTGGTCCAAATTGTGCTAAATTAAGTGGCTCTTTAAGATGGCACTCACATCTCATTTATCAATGCTGTAGAATATCACTTTCCTCCATTTCACTGCTGCAGAATGTATTTTATTCTCTTGCCTATTGTTAGTATTCTTGTCCCTATCCCTGTACTGTGTGCATGTGTCACCATGCCTATCCCTGATATCACGAGTAATGTCAATGCTTTTTTGTTGCCTGATTTTCCAGATGACAGAGACACCTAAATCACAATTCCAGAATATCTAAACAGCTGTCAGATGACGCCAGTAGCTTATGGGCAAACAATGTGCCATGTGATGGGTTGGAGGTAGAGACAGCCCAGGCACTTGATGTTCGATCCTAAAAACAAATTTATTTACAGATTACTTTATTGCTGACTTTGCGAACTAGATACTCACACGAGGCCCTTACACTGGCCCTTTAAAGCAGACTAGTTGTTGGCAATCATATCTTTATCTCTACTTGCATTTTTTATATGAACACTATGTACCAGGTATTGACAATCTATAAATAGGTCAGTGTTATTAGTTCATTGTAGTTATAATGAAAATTGCAACTTTGAAATAAGCCACTTTTGATATAAAGCTACTGGAAAGCATTTGGCACTTGCTTCATTTCCCACAGAATCTTGGGATAATTTGAGTCCAAAGATTACAAATGATTTGCGGATGGATGCACTTACAAGACGATTTGGATGAAGCCCTCTGTGGGTTTCGGCATAACGGCCCCTGTAGCTGTCTGTTCATATAATTATGCACCTACAGATGAAGGGACAACTAGCACTGTATGTAATTATTGTTCTTCATAATGTGGTGCAATTAAATTCTCATAATACAATTTGTCAAAAGCACGGTCTACTCGCTTTGACAATTGTTACACTACAACAAATGATAGCGAGGGAAAAAAATGTACAAAAAACACAACCGAGTCACCAAATTAATGTTTGCTTCTGAACCAGAAGGGTAACAGAACTTGTTAAAGTAGAAACCTCCTTAAATTGATTAAGAGAAAGGAAAATTCTTTAGATTTCATAAGGCATCTAACCTTTTCTAAAATAGTTTCCTGGGAAGTAGAGCATATGCTCACAAAAAAGCTCATGAACTGATTTGAAGAACATTTGGTAGGGTTATATTAATAAAAAAATTCAACAAATCAATCACACCATTAGAAATAATTACATTTAGACCAGTAATTAAATGTATTATGGTGAGTAGAAATCAGCTGCAGGAGCTTTTTTTCCCTATGTTACATGTCTATGTGAACCATTTCCCTATATTCACAATATTTCACAATATTACATCGCTCAGCCAACATCCGTAAACCCTGTCTGTGGGAAGTAGGTGTCAATTGTAAAATACACCAAAACCAGGCATTTCACTTAGACTATGGATGAGACACAGCTCTAGGAACCAATAGAAAATTAGAACGTCATGATTATTATGAGTAAGAATAAGTGCTGATAAATGCAGCCAGAAACCATTTTGAGAGTAGTTGAATATATATGCACTCACTGCAAATAAATAAAAGGCTTCTCTATATATATATATATATATATATATATATATATATATATATATATATATATATATATATATATATATATATATATATATATATATTCCACAACAATCATTTAGTGTATGGTGAGCACAAAAGTGAGAAAAGCTCTCCACCGTACAGAGTACAGAAAACGAATAATACATTAATAAGCCCACTTGCATGTCTAAAAGGCGGGAACATGCAAATGAGAATACAATGTACCTCACTCTTTTAATCCAAAAATAGCAACTTTATATATTGCTCCCTTAAAGCATATGCCCGCTGTATTAAACAGCTTTTAAGCAAAGCATCGGGTTGGATTTTACACAAACCAAGAATCACTCATATACAGGCCTGTTTCAAGCTTTTGGCTATCATCGGTATGAGGTAGATTCTGGTTTGTGCAATAGATTTTGTAGGATTGGGTATTCCACAACAATCATTTAGTGTATGGTGAGCACAAAAGTGAGAAAAGCTCTCCACCGTACAAAGTACAGAAAACGAATAATACATTAATAAGCCCACTTGCATGTCTAAAAGGCGGGAACATGCAAATGAGAATACAATGTACCTCACTCTTTTAATCCAAAAATAGCAACTTTATACAGACATTGTATTCTCATTTGCATGTTCCCGCCTTTTAGACATGCAAGTGGGCTTATTAATGTATTATTCGTTTTCTGTACTTTGTAAGGTGGAGAGCTTTTCTCACTTTTGTGCTCACCATACACTAAATGATTGTTGTGGAATACCCAATCCTACAAAATCTATTGCACAAACCAGAATCTACCTCATACTGATGATAGCCAAAAGCTTGAAACAGGCCGGTATATGAGTGATTCTTGGTTTGTGTAAAATCCAACCCGATGCTTTGCTTAAAAGCTGTTTAATACAGCGGGCATATGCTTTAAGGGAGCAATGTATAAAGTTGCTATTTTTGGATTAAAAGAGTGAGGTACATTGTATTCTCATTTGCATGTTCCCGCCTTTTAGACATGCAAGTGGGCTTATTAATGTATTATTCGTTTTCTGTACTTTGTACGGTGGAGAGCTTTTCTCACTTTTGTGCTCACCATACACTAAATGATTGTTGTGGAATACCCAATCCTACAAAATCTATTGCACAAACCAGAATCTACCTCATACTGATGATAGCCAAAAGCTTGAAACAGGCCTGTATATGAGTGATTCTTGGTTTGTGTAAAATCCAACCCGATGCTTTGCTTAAAAGCTGTTTAATACAGCGAGCATATGCTTTAAGGGAGCAATGTATAAAGTTGCTATTTTTGGATTAAAAGAGTGAGGTACATTGTATTCTCATTTGCATGTTCCCACCTTTTAGACATGCAAGTGGGCTTATTAATGTATTATTCGTTTTCTATATATATATATATATATACACACAATGCATTGGAGTATCTCTTTCTAGTCCACATGGTTTCCTGATATGTATTAACCTCTTGAGCACTGGGTTGTGTTTCACCCTGAGTGTTGTATAATGACACAGACATAATAAGAAACATATATAATATGTTGAAATTCCACATAAGTGTATTTTTGAATGTTAAGTGTCAAAATATGAGGAACTTTCATGCTTTTTTTATTGTTTTTTAGCGCTGTGCTGTCTTTTTAACTGCTGCTCCGGCTTTTAGAAATGGTTTTAAAACCATTTACGAGTGCTATTTAGTACCCGTAGATTTCTCTTAAATTTGTCCTGTTTACGGGTATGTAGTAATTTGGTAGCGCACAGTAAAGTCTGATTTGGATAGGGTTTAATTAAGGGAAGGAGTAACTTGTAATATTTCAGCAATGAAACAATCAATGGGAAAGTTTGCTGTATTTTGTGGCTCTGGCTTGCTTCAGTCACTCGTAGTAGTTCTCTCGCAATGAGATTCTGTGATGGGTGAAAATAATAGCTAGGGAGATTTACATTGTACTTAAAGACTGTGAGTCTCATTCAATTCAGAGGCTGCAACTCGATCGAAGTAGGACGTACGTCTGAGAACCCTCAGCGGCTGCAACTTATGGTGCTATTCAATTGGCCGGGCTCGCAAGTCCCGGTCCAATAGCGCACATTGCAAACCATGCTATAGAAAGTAGCATTTGCAGCGTGATCATGATCACTGGCACAAGGCCGTAACTCGCGCTTAGAAACAGCCAATGTAATGTGGGTCCGATTGTGACTCATGGTTGAAGCCCATATGACTTTGAAATCCAACCTCCATTTTTCATTGAAGTCCTACGGGCTTGAACTACGAGTCACGATCGGACCCAGATTCCATTGGCTGTTTCTAACCGCGAGTTACAGCCTTGCATCAGCGATCATGTTCAAGCCCATAGGACTTCAATGAAAAATAGAGGTTGGATTTTAAAGTTATACAGGCTTGAATTATGAGTTATGATCGGACCCACATTCCAAGAATAATGCAATATTGATAAAGGCCTAAATATGATAATCTATTACATGCGAGTTCCAATATATGTATTAACACATAGATTGCCAGGATTGATATAACACGGAAATTTAACATGAAATAAAGTATTTTATTTGGTTGATTTGCGAGCTTGAGAATGTTGTGCTATTAATTCTAAGACATAACATCACTTTCCCATTTAATAAAAGTACAGTAGAGTGTTTATATATGCATTTACAGTGTTCTGTAAATGTCATTAAGCCCTTTGCGAGACCTCCTTGGTACCAGTAACTTGTGGTTCAACTTTTGCCATTTGCGGGCTTGACGTTGTGGTTAGTGAGTGGGAATCGGAGCAATTAAATAGCGATTTATGATTTTAGCAATTACAACTCTTGCGGCCATGAAAGATCAAAGGCTTGGGGGGGGCATTAATTGCGATTTTAAAAATCGCAAGGGATTGCAATGAAACACAGCCTGGACCCGTAACTCGATCGGAGACCGCGAAAAGACGCCAATTGAATAGCAAATTAAGTTACGGGCTCCATTTCCGAGCCCAGATCTCCCGAAAGGCTCAATTGAATCAGGCTCCATGTAATTTATGATATAGGGGAATTGAATAAGGCTCTAAAATCACCTCCTCTACAGATACAGTATGAAAAGAAAAATGCATTCTCTGTATATCTGCATATCCCAAGAAAACCACAAGATCTGTTTTACCACATAATTATTCAGCAAAGAGTGTTTCCGCTGCTACTAAGGATTTTGGGCAGTGATATGCCAATAAGCTTAACATGTGTCAGAATTGTGTCTCCAGTTCAATTAACATGGGATTCAAATAAAAGTGTGTGTGTGATGCTTTTAACCGCCCTGGCGGTCGGGCTGTGTCATTGCCCCTGAGTGTTAAAGAGGTACACTCAGGGGGGCTGATGTGGTCAGACCGCGTTGCTCTGCCCCCTGCAACGATACGCTCACAGGGATGTCGGAGGTGGAAAGCGTGCGATCCTGAGAGTGGCTCAGGGTTGCCGCTTTAGGTAATGAAAATTAACCCTGAGCCACGCTCGGGATTATCGCTAAGGCGATTAAACAGCCTTCAGAATATAGCCATGATTAAGGTGCAGTTACATCCATATATTGGGTTCATAAGTATGAGGTTAGTTCTGGCAACTGTGAAATGAGGATGAGAGAGTCCTCAGACCAGTCATGAAGTATTGTATGTAAGAAGATTGAAATATGCTCCACTCAGGGGCGGCCCGTCCATTGGGGCGTCAGGGCAAACGCCCCCCCCAAATATTTTCTTCACCCTGCAATAAAAAAAACACAACAATGTATTAGTATAACCTAAAAACAAATAAATATAAGGTGTACATCATCATTTCAAGTCTAAATAGTATTAAAATGAATTAAAGTTAGAAAAGGGACACTGTCACTTTAAAATAACCCTTGCGCTACATTAACTAATGCTGTGTATCTATCTATCGCCCCCTGCCTGCACCCTGTGTGATCAAATACAATAGTTACACTGTGTACACTAACCTTTAGACTCTTCTCTTCTCTTCAATGAGTCCTGGCCTGGCCCACTGACCGTTAATGCATGCCGCCCACCATCACAGTGACGATATGCATGGGCGGTCATAAATGTATCAATTAATAAATGACAGTCTTCCATCATTGACCAATCAATGATGGAAGGTTGTACAGTTACTAAGAGAACAATCTAAACCCACCCAGACCGTTAGCCCTGAGCGCCCGCCAGCAAATAGGGCCTCGAGTTTGATTTTGATTGACTGATACAGTCAATAAAACCACCAGTTCCCTGTCCCTTCCCCCTTTCTGTTTCCTGACCCTGGTCACGCTGAGACTGAGAGACCTCCCTGGCTGAATCTACTCATCTGCTCTGCCTGCCTAACACAGTAAGTCTACACCTGCCTCTGCCTGGCACCTGCCCCTGCCCCTGGCCAAACCAAAACCCCTAGTAGCCCCTAATAAAAGTTAGGGGTGACCAGTTACCCCCAGTCCCCCACTATGCCTGCCTGGCCTGCCAGTGACACCTACCCAGCCACCCACCAACTACCACCGACGACCCTAGGCCTACAATGCCTGGTGCCAGTGCCACCCCCAGCCATCACCCCCATGTGGCCTGTGCCACCCCCGATCAGGCCTGCCCTATGCTAGCCTAGCTATGCCATCATGCCACCACCGGATTACACCGATCACGGGATCGGGGTAGTCGGGTGGTGAGCGGGGTGGCACAGGCCCACATGGGGGTGATCGGATCACCCCCTTGATGAGGCCTGTGCCACCCCTGATGACCTCCATGTATGCCACCCTGCCCGAGGCCCGATCACCACCGGGCCCCCGGCACCACCCCGATGCGGCCTATGCTACCCCGGGTATTCGGGCAGTGAGCGGGGTTGACCAGGCCACATGGGGGTGGATGTTCACCCCCATGAGGCCTGTGCCACCCCTGGTCGTGGCCTATGGGCGACCGATGGGCGCCTGACCGTGACCGACCCCACCCTGGATGAACCATTAACCAACTACCTAACCCCCCCCCCCCCCCCCCTATTTTTATTCCATTTTTAGAAGTAACAGGCATGTATATGTGCATGTCACTTCTAAAGATAAAATAAAAATAAGCCAGGGAAGGGAAAAAAAAAATACAGTAACAACATTATTACAATTAATTTACACACAGTAAGCAAACACATTGTTAGTACAGTTAGTAACACAACACATCGTATACAAAAATAAACAGCTTTAAACAAACATTAATAAAAAATAAAATAAACAGCACATACACACATTGTTAGTACAGTTAGTAACACAACACATTGTATACAAAAATAAACAGCTTTAAACAAACATTAATAAAAAATAAAATAAACAACAGCACATACTTACCTGTAAAATTGACCCCTCCAGCGTTGGCCTTCTGTCCTCTCTGGATATAGTCATGATGAAAAATAAATAATCCATGTTGATTGAAGCCAATGATCAAAAATAATCCAATCTTGATTGAAGCCATTGTCCATCCATCCATTCTGGCCCATTGAAAGAGGCCTCCAAAAAAAAAAACCGACGCTCTAAAAAAAAAAAAACAACACACTAAAAAGAGCTCCTCCTACAAGGAGCCCCTCCCGCGATTAATTGTTTTTTTCCCACGGTCTGCTATATATACTAATTTTTGAAGGACTCTGATTGGCTGAAATTTTTGATTGACATCGATTTCAACCAATGAGAGTCTTTAAAAAATTAGCAAATCAGCAAGCAGGTATGGAAGCCTGTAAGGGTAAAAAAGGTTAGTGTGAACTTGTTTGACCCTGTATGTATTATACATATTACAGGGCTATTTTATGTGATATACATGTTACAGGATAATATCCTGTAACATGTATAGCCAAAAAATAGCACTGTAATATGTATAACAAATAAAGTGTAATAGAAATGCATGAACAATATAATATATCATGAAATAAAGAACATCAATTAATCAAATAATAAATATCAATTAATATATATTGTTGTATGTATATGTTTATGTTATATTTATGTGTAATTTTTTATATATATATATATATATATATATATATATATAAATTAATATCAAAATATCACAATAAATAATATATATATATATATATATATATATATATATATATAACAATTTGATATATATATATATATATATATATTTATTTATTGTGATATATTGATATCAATTTTTATATATATATATATATATATATATATATATATATATATATATATATATATATATATATATATTTTTTTTTTTTTGGGCCTATTTGTTATTTAGGGTTTTTAAGGTGCGGTTGGGGCCTATATGGTCCCAATTTGTTATTTAAGGTTTTTAAGGTACGGTTGGGGCCTATATGGTCCCAATTTGTTATTTAGGGTTTTTAAGGTACGGTTGGGGCCTATATGGTCCCAATTTGTTATTTAGGGTTTTTAAGGTACGGTTGGGGCCTATATGGTCCCAATTTGTTATTTAGGGTTTTTAAGGTACGGTTGGGGCCTATATGGTCCCAATTTGTTATTTAGGGTTTTTAAGGTGCGGTTTGGGCCTATATGGTCCGAATTTGTTATTTAAGGTTTTTAAGGTGCGGTTGGGGCCTATATGGTCCCAATTTGTTATTTAGGGTTTTTAAGGTGCGGTTGGGGCCTATATGGTCCCAATTTGTTATTTAGGGTTTTTAAGGTACGGTTGGGGCCTATATGGTCCCAATTTGTTATTTAGGGTTTTTAAGGTACGGTTGGGGCCTATATGGTCCCAATTTGTTATTTAGGGTTTTTAAGGTACGGTTGGGGCCTATATGGTCCCAATTTGTTATTTCAAGGGTACGTAAAGTTCTCAGAAATGGCACCACCTCACTACCAAAAATAACTAGTGGTAAGTAAAGTATGAATGGTGTGTGGGTGTGCATATTGAAGGAGCTATGAAAGGTGTGTGAATGGTCAGTAACAATTGTTGAAGCCTTGGCGTGGCGTTACTGCTCATATGGTTATCCATATGCTAATTCAACGTGTTTGTTTGACATTGATTATTGTGTGGTCTAAACAGAAGTGAAATGTTGTTGTTTTCTTGAATCCCAAGATCCACTGGTTTGGGCCTATGCAGTGCTGATTGGTCTTCTAAGGTATGTTTGAGGCCTATATGGTCCCACTTGGTCTTCTAAGGTATGTTTGGGGCCTATGGCCACACTTGGTCTTCTAAGGTATGTTTGGGGCCTATATAGTTCCACTTGGTCTTCTAAGGTATGTTTGGGGCCTATGGTCACACTTGGTCTTCTAAGGTATGTTTGGGGCTTATATAGTCACACTTGGTCTTCTAAGGTATGTTTGGGGCCTATATAGTCACACTTGGTCTTCTAAGGTATGTTTGGGGCCTATATAGTCACACTTGGTCTTCTAAGGTATGTTTGGGGCCTATAGTCCCACTTGGTCTTCTAAGGTATGTTTGGGGCCTATATAGAAACACTTGGTCTTCTAAGGTATGTTTGGGGCCTATATAGTCACACTTGGTCTTCTAAGGTATGTTTGGGGCCTATATGGTTCCACTTGGTCTTTTAAGGTTTTGAAAGTATGGTTTTGTTCTTGAATGGTCTGATTGATTTGCTTGTTTTCTTTCAACCCCAGGTGCAAACCCTATGTGGCTGCAGATTTGTTTCTACTCATTGGTCAACTTAATGAACATGAATACCCTGAGAAGAAGAGCCGACTAATGGTAGGTGTCACTCCTTTAATTTTTCTGTTAATACGTATAGGTGCAATTATGATATTGCTGTAGTCTTGTCACATGAGTTTTTTCAATCTATATTGTATACCAATGAATTTAACACATTGTTACTTTACTTCTTGACATTTCTGCATTGCAGATCATGTATTTCAATGGCTTCACAAGCATAAGGTCATTGGGCGGGGCTTATAAAGGTCATTATGACGTCAGGGGGAGGAGTTATAAAAATGGGTGTGGTTTGAAAAAGGGGGAGTGGCTATGTTTCGCCCTGTTGCCCCTCCAACTTGAAAAGTCACCAGCCGCCACTGGCTCCACTGTACATACAATGTGGAAAGAAAAAGCCACCACATATATAGTTGTGAGCATGTGAGCCATTGCCAGCAACTGCGGCCCTCGCAAAAAAATACGAGACACGTTACGACCAATTACGACCTTGCAAAAATCGGCCGCAACCCACGGACATGAAAAAATGAAAAACACAATAAATACACACAACACATACATACAAACCTACCTTACCTACAGCAAGAGGGAGCATCCAGGACCTCAAAAACTGAAGTTACACCTCAATTTAACTCAAAATAAAAGAGTTTAGACACTAAAAAATTCTCTTAAGCGAGAGAAAAAATGTCCGCCGATGAAAACGAAAACGAGGCTACAGCACTCTAAACATGCAAAACACCACAAGAAACTCGCAAAACACCACAAAACACCTACGGATATTCCGCTACAGACGCATACCACACATTAGCTGCCATTTTCGAACAATGCAGAAGTACACGACTACGCTAAGGGTTTGGTCTCGCGCACGCACACTATTACCCTGCACACATTCATCACGCTTACACAGCAGCTCAACACCACTTATGCTGCAGCAACATCAAAACAGATTGCAGCTCTTCAACACAATGATTCCTACATATATTACTTCAAAATAGCTAAAGTATATTACTTTATTAATCTATTAGTTGTTTTATTATTATACACCAAACAGCATTAGCTCATTTACAATTTCATTGCCGTCATTTTTTGACGGGCAGTTCGCTAGTTCTGAGTATATCTATATGTCTAAAACAGACCAGCAGGCAAGTTTTCCAATAGAATTACCCAGGGGACAGGTTTTCAGTTCTGCTATGGAGATTCAGTCTAATACTGATCAAAATAAATCTACAAATGTATTAATAAAATAGAGAAATAATTTAGGTATTATTATTTTAAGCAAATAAATACATTAATATGTTCAACTATTTTTTTACAATTAAACTGCAACTGTGATCAGGATCCTCCTCTTAACTCTATCTAATTATACATGAACTGTACTAGATCTCAATGGAGTTGTGCCAGGTCAGTTATCTCATTCCCTATAGATGGAGCACTGATGAGCAGGGCACTCAAACCTTCTTATGTGATTAATCATCCTAACATATGAATCTCTGACAAATATACTGGTGCTTAACAACTGAAAGCAACATTGAGGTTTGTGATTGTTTTCCTCTAATATGATGTATTAAAAGGGTTTAGCAAACATGGACTTTTTTTCAGTGAGCTTTCCCCCCCGTATTCTATGTGGAAGTCTTGCTCAGGGGCATGTGATGATATGAGGCCTCCTGTACTAGTTAACACACACATCGTGTTGCTGAGCCGCAGGTGAATTCATGACTAATCACAAACATAAAGCCTGGATATTCAGGGAGCATCGCGATTAGTGCCAGCTCTTGCAGGATATTGTGAAAGCTACAAATACACTAACTAACCTTCCTGACTTCAGGGGATTTGCAGCAGATCCATGGGCTAAACTCCTTACAGTACGTGGGCTTATGTTACAATCAGGCCAGCAGAAACCCATATAAGAAGGCTAAGGCAATGCTAGACTTTTTTGAGAACAAAATCTCATTATTGAAAAAGTCTTCTTTAAACACAGTATTTTGTTGCCCTCACACTTGGGATCGAAGCTTTAGCCACTGAAGTAGATAGAATGATTTTATACGGTAAAGATAATGTTTGTTAAAGGACCACTGCAGAATGAAAAGAAATATCTGTTTGAAAACTTTGGGCTTGAAATTTGCTACAATTACAGAGAGATTCATTTGAACAAGCCCACAATTTATGGGTTAAAAGCTGAAACCGTAAACCATGCAATTGTAAGTAGCATTTCAGAGCGTGATCATGATCAATTAAGGAAGGCCGTAACTACCGATTTAGAAATAGTCAATAGTAAATGAGACCACCATCATTACATCAGTAAGATATGGAGGTTACACATGAATTAGAGTTTAGAAGTACGATATGAGATCAGACTCGCAATCCTGCAATCTACAAAATAATAAAAATTAATGAAGGAAATGTTCTAGTCCATGTGGGTGGCCTGATATGTATTCATTTATTGATTCCTGAGATTGATATAACACCGAAATGAAACCATCACTTTCCCCATCTTTAAAAGCGCAGTATTGATTTTTTATTTGCATTTACAGTGCTACGAACAGGTGTTTAACCCCCTTGCAAGTCCTATCCGGTACCCATAGGATTTTCTTCTACATTTGCCAATTACGGGTGTGAAAACATTTGTGGGCTTGTGGAATTGTAGCAATTGGATAGCGATTTGCGATTTTAGTGATTGTAACTTTTGCAGGCTTGAAAGTTCAAAGGCTTAGATGGGTTGTAAGTTAGGATTTTGACAACCGCATGGATTTCCAGCCTGTAACCCGTAGATCGTTTGCGGCTCGCTAAAAGATGCCAATTGAATAGCAAATTAGCTTACAAGCTACATTACGGGCAGCATTAAACAACAATTGCTCAATTGAATTAAGTAAGAAAAACATCATACAGCTTGTTTTTTTTTAGAAAACATACATTTTGATGCCTCTTTTGGGCTCTGGGAAAACCCATAATACATTGGGTAAGGTGTATGTGTGAGAGAGGGTTGTGTACATTACTGGAGCAAAATTGTGGCATTTCTTAAGTCTGCTTCAAGACCAGTGAGGAGGAAGGGATATGGTGTCATTTTCCATCTTATCCAGTTATCTCATTAAAAGCTCTTTGTTCCCTCCTTTCCCATCTCTCTCTCCATTGATAGTAAGTGATGTAACAAACACAAAGTAAATTCCTATATTTATAAACAAAAATCAGATTTCCCCCCAACATGTGTATGTCTATTGCTTACACATCTGCTAATATTGTTAGTTTGATACATAGTTGAGAAACACGTATTTTTTCTTGAACTGCTGTGGTCTTTTACAAGCTTATTTAACTGAAAGTGATCTCTTTTAAAAAGCATCATAAATTAGCTATACTTAGCACTACCATTATACACAGTTGAGTCTCATAATATCCTGAATGTGCAACACAGACAGCAGCTATACAGCGTGGTAGTGAGTCATTAAGATGCTGGAAGGTTGGCAAGGGTATCTGGAGCCATGCAGACTGCAGTGCATCTGACAGCTGCTGAAGAGTGCATAGTGGAGGATCTATATGGCGAACATGGAGCTTGAGGTGGTCCCACAGGTGAGTGATGGGGTTCAAGTTCACAGAATTTGGAGGCCAGAGAAGATCTTGGAAAATCCTGTTCGTATGACATGTTGCATTGTGCTGCTGAAAGATCCCATCCTTTCCAGGGAAGACAGTTAACATGTACGGGGGTTCTTGATCAGTAAGGATGGATAAAAAAGCAAATCTGTTGAGAGTGCATCCCAAAGGTAGGAGTGGACCCAAACAATGCCAAGAAAACCTTCGCCAGACCATAACGCTGCCGCCACCACCTTGTGTTCTTCCAACAATGGTTGCAGAGTGTTTGTTCTCTGCGGTTTTGCGTCTGACATACAGTCAATGCAGCAGAAAATGTGACTTACCAGAGAGGGCAATCCTTTGCCAATCAGAAGGTCCAATTTTGGTACGGTCGTGCAATTATTGGTCTAGGCAGAAATATTGCACCGCTATTATGTTTTCATTTTTGTTTGATCCCCTCTTGTGCTCTCAACTCTCCTGACTTATTACAATGCACAAAAGCATTTAATGCAATTTAGAAATAATTCAGATCACCAGAACTGCCAGATCCATATTAAAAGCCACAAAATATTATAATCTAATAAAATACCATATAACTAGAAAAGCATAAAATGTTATATTTCTGTACATCACTTTATATATTTCTTATAACAGGGTACACAGAAATCTTTTATTACAAGACTAGAGCAATTCCTTTTAAAAAAATGCAGTTCCTGTTTAATGGAGATAATGAATCCATTTGATAGCAACTGGAGATGTTTGAATGATATATCTTGTTTTATTGTTTATTGTCATTTAAGGAAAGTTAAGACCCAATATAAAGCATATTTGAATCTAAGCTTGCAATGTGAAATACATTATTTTTGTATATTTCTTGATATAAAAGCTCTTAAGGAAATATTTTAGATTTTTACAACATGCTTAGGGCCTCATTCAATTGCGATGTGGCCAATTGAATAGGGCCCTAAAGAAGCACATAGCATATTTTTATTAAAGAAGTTTTTAGTTAGTGAAAACCTTTCTTTTTGATAGATGCTTGCTAACTAAAAACTTCTTTAAAAAATATATGTTATGTGCTTATTTAGGGCCCTATTCAATTGGCCAAATTGCAATTGAATGAGGGTCTTAGAGTTTATGACCAGTGATTTGTATTTGCTAAATCAAGAGTCAGTAGTCCATGATGCTTGAGCCAAATGCTGCTCATCCCCAAACGTGACAGCAGTAATTTAAATCATTGTTAGCTGTGAATTAGAATCAGTGTTTTTTAGTGCAATCGAAATGATGCATATGTCCTATGCTAGCTCTCTTTGGTCCCTAGCTCAAAGGGTTTATTTTGCTTGGCTCTTTAATTATACTTAATATAAGTTGCAGACCCCTGTGCTAGTTATATATTTCATACCTTTTTCTCAGCTCTGGCAGAATATCTAGAAGCATTACCTCGGTGTGTATGAATTTGTTTCACTAAGGTGTGATTGCATTTATACTTTACAAGTATATTTAGTCTCATATGGTTAGTAAATCCCAACTGACACCCTGTGGGGAATGTGTCACAGCAGCAAAGCAAAGGTGGTACATTTGATAAAAGATATTATCTCAAGTTAGACAGTTTTTACTGATTTAATGTATAATGAGCAATCTAAACTGTACAGTGGAAGAGGAATAATAATAATTCTGACATTTAATAACACTATATTTGTATCTCCCATGATTGAGGTTACTGTATCCTTCACACCCAATAACCTGGCTTCCTGATGCTACAACCTCACATCTTTCTCTCTCTCTTTCTTTCACTCCATCCCTTACCTTAACATGCACCTTTAACCTCTGTCTGCCCGCTGGCTCCTAGCTCTAATAAAACATGTCTCTCTTTACCATGTTACTACAATGACCTATAAACTGATCGCTATTTGCTCCAATCTACTTACATTGATGATACATAAAACTTGATTAACCTTCTCTCCTCCAGTTCTATATTTAAACAACCACTTTAGCGTTCATACAATAAGGGTATATCTGTTTTTTGTATTTTTATTAACTGCGTCACAATAAAACCTATATTGGAAGAACATTTAAATGTAGCTTTTAAATCTCACATTTGAATTTTGGAGACTAACAGCTCATAAGCCTGTAACTCGCAATTGGAATGAGAGTTACGATTAGTAGCCAATTGAATAACCGTAACATTTACGGGCTACATTATGGTTTCAAGTAATTGCAATTTGGCCAATTGAATGAGGCCCCTAATATGGAGTAAAGAAAAATGTCTTTCTTAGGGCCTCATACAATGGGCCAAATGATGACGGCCTCATTTATTATTGGCTAAAAAGTAACTTACAGACTTAATTAATTATAGCCAGATCACATGATTATGTCCCCTGAAATCCTACTACCGAGTTCATGGTTTGCATGTGCAGGCTGTGAGCCTGTAATTATAGGTTAGAGACAATTAAATACATTGAAATGTTTAGAAAAAATGTAACCCGCAGCCAAAATGTCAGGTTAAAGGTAATTACAGGCTTGCAATTGAATGAGGCTCTTGGTGTCCATGGAGCTTGAGTAGATTTGATCAAGAGGTTAATGTATTTATTAATTCATTTTCTGCAGTGTACTATCTGGGATGTATAGGGTTGTGCAGATTAATTACACTCTGTTTCAGGGTTTACACCCAATTTCAACTTTTGTTTAAATCTAAATTATTATGCTTAGTTGTTGGAGAACTGGATATTTTCCAATTTTGCTATTTTCTGAAGTTTACCTTTTGTCATTCTGCTGTTAAAAGCTTTGTGGCATTAACATATTCATTTTATACAATATGTTCATGAGTAATAAATAACAAATTATAATATTAATGAGCATTTATAGCATTTTCGTTGACAACACGTGGTAAAATGTCTCTCTATAGAACTTATACAGTATATACATATGCTTCGTTGTTGTACAAAGCAATACAACTGATAATTTCACTTAAAATATAGGTCTCAGGTTGTTACGAGACTTACAGTCTCGCCTCAGTTAGGTATCACCTTGACATTAATTCTTTTGGATTTTGATTATTGCACTCCTACATCTATTTCAGCTTTTATGGGCTATTGGAAATGACACTGAATAGACAGAAGCATGGCACAGCATATAATGAATTGGGACTGAATTAAAGTGAAAAGTAACTTATATCAAATACTTCATTGTATGTTTGCAAATATGAGATGTGTTAGCTTTGTAATAAATATAATGCCTTTACACATTTTCAACTCGTTTCATACTTACACTGTTTCATGATTAATATTATTAACTAAACTGAATGTGCATTGAAATTGTTCACTGCTAATCAGTGGCGGCGCTACCGCTGGTGCACTCGGTGCAATGCATCGAAGCCTTGCTCCTGGAAGGAGCCCCAGAGCCCCCTCTTGATCCCCCCTCAGCAACACCTGATGATTCTCTCTCTGCCCCTCTTGATCCTCTCCCCCTCATGATCCCCCACATCGTGACCCCCATTGGCGCTTCCTACCGCACCAGCAGCACTCCCCCGACCTGCACCCTCACCTGCCAACACATCCCAATGACGTCACCCATACACCGCAAGGGAAGGCTGCAGTGCGGGAGGAGTGCTGGTGTGGTAGGAAAAGCCAAGTGGGGCATGGCGGGGGGGATCAAGAGGGGCCAAGAGATGATCAAGAGGGGCAGGGGGATCCAGAGGGGAGGATCAGAGGGGGGATCAAAAGGGGTGGGGGGAATCAGGTGTGCGTGTGTATATATATATATATATATATATATATATATATATATATATATACACACACATATTATATGTAATATATATATATATATATATATATATATACACACATATATTATATATAATGGGGGCCCAAAATAATTTTTTTGCACTCGGGGCCTCCATTGACTAGCCCCGCCACTGCTGGATTTAAGTACAATTAGCAATGTATTAAAGCACTATTGTATACTCATATTTACAATAATGTGCTTAAAAAATGTATAACAGGCAAAAAATGAAACAAATACTGCTTTAGTTTATCACATTTTATATCTAATTATTCTTGTATATTCTGCACAGTATGCGGTTTTGATCTGTTTTAGATGTTTTCTAAGAAGGATGCGTAATTTTAAACTAATTGTCATTTTGAAAGCACTGGCAGTTTTAATTGCCATATTTTTGCTTTAGCATTTGAAGCTAAGCAATAGCTCCCACTGCATAACTGTATATAAAAGGTAATACAGGTTGCAATATGTTTATGTTTTAACTCTTAAAACAATATTCTCATTGTCAATTCTTCAAAAGAGAGCATTGTAACTATAGTACTATAGTGGTCCATGAAATGATTACATACAGGGGGGAGAACAAAGATCCTATTATAGGGCACACCTACTAATCCAAATCTAAGAAACAAGAGAGTAAACTAAATAATAAAACTTAACATTTAATGGTATTTAAAATCCTTATTAAAATATATGCACATAGGTAGCAGAGAGGTAGTAATGTTCTAATTGGCAGTATGGGTGTATATAAATTCCTGAAGGGGCCAGCTTGTTTGCAAGCTATATTCAATATAAAGTGCTAGTGTAAATCACAGATAAAGTGATAGTCGTGCAAAAAAGGTGCAAAATATAAAGTGCCAAGTGCTAATAGTATATAAGGTACACAACTATTGGTGTGCACCAAAATAAGTGATTGATATATAAATATTGTAAATATAGCAAGCTATATGGGTTTAGAACATGAGGTAGTCCAGCTTCAATGCTGGAATTGAATAGCAACCACTGTACCCTATATAGGGGGAGAAATGCCCCAAAAATAATACAAGTCTCTAAGCTGGACCCTAAATAAATATGAATTCCTGTCCTAGAGTGACAGTGTGGACCATAGGAATGTAGACCCAATATTGCCTGAATATAGATACAGCGTGGTTCTACAGGATCTAACTAGTAAAGCTGTGCCTTTCTGAATATAAATGTGCTAAATAGCTGGTTCTAACCATCGGGGAAGGGACTTTAAACTATGGGCCTGAGATGGAAACCACGCTAGCTCTCTGCTTAGCACGCCGCGGTCTAGACGCACAGCAGTGACGTCATCGGCTCGCGACTGCGTTCCTACGTGAACCCACGTTGGGTTCACGTAGGAACGCAGTCGCGAGCCGATGACGTCACTGCTGTGCGTCTAGACCGCGGCGTGCTAAGCAGAGAGCTAGCGTGGTTTCCATCTCAGGCCCATAGTTTAAAGTCCCTTCCCCGATGGTTAGAACCAGCTATTTAGCACATTTATATTCAGAAAGGCACAGCTTTACTAGTTAGATCCTGTAGAACCACGCTGTATCTATATTCAGGCAATATTGGGTCTACATTCCTATGGTCCACACTGTCACTCTAGGACAGGAATTCATATTTATTTAGGGTCCAGCTTAGAGACTTGTATTATTTTTGGGGCATTTCTCCCCCTATATAGGGTACAGTGGTTGCTATTCAATTCCAGCATTGAAGCTGGACTACCTCATGTTCTAAACCCATATAGCTTGCTATATTTACAATATTTATATATCAATCACTTATTTTGGTGCACACCAATAGTTGTGTACCTTATATACTATTAGCACTTGGCACTTTATATGTTGCACCTTTTTTGCACGACTATCACTTTATCTGTGATTTACACTAGCACTTTATATTGAATATAGCTTGCAAACAAGCTGGCCCCTTCAGGAATTTATATACACCCATACTGCCAATTAGAACATTACTACCTCTCTGCTACCTATGTGCATATATTTTAATAAGGATTTTAAATACCATTAAATGTTAAGTTTTATTATTTAGTTTACTCTCTTGTTTCTTAGATTTGGATTAGTAGGTGTGCCCTATAATAGGATCTTTGTTCTCCCCCCTGTATGTATTCATTATTTATCCTAAGGAGCACCCTACTCTTATAATTGCATTTGGTACTTTAGCAGTATACCTGAGCCACCACTACCCACTGTTTTGTCCATGAAATGATTATATCACTATAGTGCTCTTTTGAAGAACTATATTTGATAATGTGCAAAATAATTTTTGTGCGTTATAAATAAAATAAGAAAAACTTTATAATTTATTACATGCAATTATGTAGCAGTGGGAGCCGCCATTTTTGTTTCTGCTACAGAATGGGCTCAAAAAGCAGCCTAAACGAAAAACTCAAAGAAATAGCTCCCGATGGTGAAAAATAACTACAAATATTATTTAATAAATTATAAATATGTATTTTTTTTATTTCTAAAATATTTTGCCATTATCAGATTTACATTTTTGGGGTTTTAAAATATGTGAATATAGTATTATATATGTATATATTTCAAATATGTCATATTTTACCAAAATGCCTATTTTTAAATAATATATATAAAAAAATAAAAATAATTTATTTATATAAATTTTTTTTTCAATGTATAACTAAAAATGATATATTATGTCATTAGTTTCCAGTCAGTGGGAATATAACAGCACTTGCTTGAGTTGCTATCATGGCCGCTCTGTGACACGCTCTGAGGTAACTTGTTACATGATGCTATTACCTCTCGGAGGATGCACCTTGTTATTGCTAAATACTTTTTTCTCTCTGAAAAATCATTTGTGGTGTTTTTAGGACTTGTTACAAGGTTATAATTCCATTTAAAAAAAATCAATAGAACATGAGTTGAAAAAAGAAACTATCGACTTTTTCTCAGAAAGACAGACAAAATTCTGAGTGAAAATAAGGGGAGGAGGAGAGGGAACCGCTGGGCTCTCACACTCACTTCTAGCGGCTGGATTTCATGCTGACTTGTACTGGTTGAGCTTTCATATTAATTGTTAGTGGCAGTACTTTCAAATTCACTTTTAGTGGCTGTGCATTCACGGCGACATTTAGCACATATGGTGGCTTTTGTGGTCCTTTAAGGACATTACATAATAGCACTTACTGCACTTTGATGGAACGTTCTTCTTAGTCATTGAATCATTTACATGCTTTGATAATTTTATAATTATGTTTGGTTTGGTGTAGTGTTACTTTTCTGTATATATTTACATTCTGACTGGTAAATCTTCCAGTAGTTCTCATGTTTAAGCCACTTCCTTATCCACTCTATGAAAGCAGTTTAGTCTTGATTCGACGGTGAGTTGTCCAAAATTATACTGAAGGTAGAGTAATTATATCCAATAAACAAACATTTTTTTACTTGAATCTAATTAAATAAATGGACCATCCCAATTGCGCGTGTGACTAAATTGAGAGCAAAATTGAAAGATTTAAAACCAAGAAAAAAGATAAGAACAATACGTTGTCTCACTGAAAATGGTGCATTGCAAAAAATGACTGTAGCAGAAACCAAAAGTGTGATCACAGGCATAATTATTACATATCTTTTTTCTTGGTTTTGCCAGGCTTCAAATTTTATTGCCGTCATTTTTGATGGGCAATTCGCTAGTATATATATATATATATATTTCAGAACCATTTTTTGTACTAAACATGTCACCCTCTAGAGGCTGCTAACAGTAAGGCTTTTATGCTCATGGCTCGCATATTGTTTAATTTAAACCTAATTAAACAACTTTCCTGCAGCTTAAAATAACATCCCGTTATTTTACCTTAGTCTCAAGTAGACTTGTCTACTACCGTCTAATCCAGTCCCTGTCCTTCAACTCCCTTCTTTACCTCCTCCAATCTTGCTTTCGGCCCCAACACTCCACAGAGACAGCTCTCAAAAAAGTAAAAGTGGTACATTTGAGTGTCATCTGCATATAGATGGCTCTGAAATGCAAAATATTTTATTGGGGTACCAAGGGGGGATGTATAGATGGGGAAGAAGCAACATTGGGGTATGCCAACAGTCAAAGGAAGAGGTGAAGAGAAGGAGACCTTAAATCGATTTTTCTAAAATGTGAATCATGAGAGCTGTGTTACAGATGCAAAGAGAGAGAAGAATTTGCATAAGAAGAAGGTGGTCAACTGTTTTAAAGGCAGCAGACAGATCTAGAAAAACTGGAATAGAGAAGAGTTCCATTGATTTTTGTGAGAGATGTCTCAATGGCGTGTTGGGGCTAGAAACAAGATTGGAAGGGTTAAAAAAAGGATTTGAAGGATAGTGATTGGGTTAGGTGGTTGTAGATGAGACCACTTGAGACTAACAGTCCCATTACATTAGAAAAACTGCAGCAGCATCGAAATTTGGTGGAGTTACAGAGCTATTAAATTGAACTATGTCGCAATTTACGGGCCATAGACACAAACCCGTAAACCATTCTAGCGCATGCTGGATGTGTGGCCGTGAACATGATCAATTTCTATGTAATGACTATGGGCCTCATTCTATTACCGGCCGTAAATCGGCCGTAAGGCTGCGATTCCTTGCGGGGGTTCAGTTAACTCGCGATTCTATTATACGGCCCCGCAAGGATCTCCTCTTACGGCCGGCCGCATATCTTGAAACCGGCCGTAAGCTCTGAAATATTTAAACGTAAAAATAAATTCAAGCCTGCACTGTACAGCTCTGTAAATGCTAGGGATCATATTGGGGGACATGAGGATTAAAAGGAACCCCCTCTCAAGCTTGCACATCAGCCCAAACCCGAGTTCAAATTAACTGTTTATTTTCCGGCTGCGGCGTGGGCGGGTCTGAGGTGCTCCAAGCACTCTGGACTTTTTACATGGATATTTTACGGAAATTAAAAATAAAATATTTTACGGATTTGAGTACAGGATAATTATGTGCTATTTTTTCTAACACCTAAAATCCCTTTATAGTCTTCTCAAAGTGCAGGATGGCTTTATTTGAGCTATTTTATGTGCTTAATTGGTGCTAGCGGGACCTTTTTGCTGCAAGTAAGCTGCGGCTCGCTTTTAGCCTTGCAGAGAGGTTTCCCGGAGCAATAGAATCGCAACCAGGCTTTTCTTACGGCCGATTTAGATCAAAGGCTTTCCTCCGGCGCAATCGGCCGCAAGAGATAGCAAGGCGCCGGCCGCAAGCCTGCCGGAGTCCCCGGCCGGAGGGGAATAGAATAGCCGTAAAGCTTGCGGCCGGTCCTTGCGGCCCCGCAGCGGCTGCGGCCGGTAATAGAATGAGGCCCTATGTAACTATGTAATTAGTCAAACCGGTAGTTTACAGGATTAGGTGGAGCCAATGGCAAATTAGATCGTCATCATTACGTCAATGAAAAATGGAGGTTAGATTTCAAAGCCTTACGGGCTTCAATTACGAGTTTCGATCGGACCCATGTTCCAGAAATAATGCAATTGTAATAAATCAGTAAATATTATATTCTAAGCCATGTGAGTTCCATTATATGTATTAACACATTGATTGCCAGTATCGATATTACATGGAAATTAAACATGAAATAAAGTATTTAATATTGCAGATTTGAGAGCTGGAGAATGTTGTGCTATTAATTTTAATACCTAACATCACTTTCCCTTTCATTGAAAATACAGTAGTGTGTGTGTATTTGCATTTACAGCGCTACGGATAGGACTTTAACCCCCTTGTGGGTCCTGTCTAGTACCTGTTGGCTTTTTGGATCCATTTGCAGGTTACAGGTTTAAATGCCAGTGGATTTGTAGCAATTTAATAGCGATTTTCGAACATAACATTTACGGGCTTGACAGATCAAAGGACTTGTGGCCACGGAGTTCAAATTTCGACGTCCCGTAGGGTTTTTCCACCTGTAATCCGTAGATCGGGGACAATTTAATAGCTGTAAGTCTTGCGGGCTACGTTACGGGCTACAGTCTTACACGTTGAGGGAATTGAATAGGGCTGTAAGTTACAATAACAAGATGTAGTTGGGAAATCAACTGCAGGAACATTATTTAATGAAGCTTACATTAAAAAAAATACTTATTTTAAACAATACACACTCACATTGACATTGTCTTAAAATGCTTTCTATTTTCTAGATTCTAGGTTTGGATAAACTTCATATCTTTGTGAAACATTTAAGAAACTAACAACTGAAGCTATATGAGCCATGAGCAAAAAACTGTAAGCAGCCTCTGGAGGCTGGCATGCTTGTCATTCTTCTTGTTTAGTGCATGAATGGGTAAGTAGAGAACAGGGTACAAAAGATTTGCAGTTTGTAGTCCAACTGCCTGCTACTGAACATGTCAGATGAAAGATGGCATATCGAATTGTAAAAGCTGAATTCCCTCACCAACGAGGCCAAATATCTTGCTTTCTCCATTGCTGAGAATAAAATTAATTGCAGGAGCACAACTCTTCAGGCTCTAGACCAGCAAGTAATCCTTTAGAGATCTAAAATGTAAGACTTTGTCTAAAAATGCTTTGACCATGTCTTACATAGCTGTTAGCTTGTTATAGATTCACAAACATGATTTTTTTTTCACAATCTACCCTATTGCACGTAACTTCTATTTCGGTATATTATGAGACTTTGGAAAGTTTAATTTCTTCTCTGTGCAATCAAACCCAGATGTCCCATGAAAGATAAAAGGTACATTAAGCGGCTTCATTCTCTGAGGGCATAGGCTGGAACATATTGCTCTGCAGCTGGGCATGATGGATCTTTTATTTGTGTTTGATTTCAGCTGCTGTTTGCAAGTTTTCCACAGCTCATTTGCAATGAACTTGATCAGTATTTAAATCTTTTGGAAATATTTTTCAAGCTGCAATACTAGGTAAACACTAAATAAAGTGTAAAAAAACACAAACATGAACCCCAGAGAAAATGCAAATGTGTTAGCTGCTTGGGCCCATTCCTGATTGTCCAAAACGAATTATGCATTTAATGCTAATTTAGCTTGGGTTTCAATGGGGTGTTTACTCTAATTTTAAACTGTCAGAAATTACAAGACATTTTGCAAACTTCAAGGTACGTTTTTAAATGTATATTTTGGTATTTTTTTTCATTAAAAAAAATGTTTGCATACACTACTGATTTCCCTCTATCAGATGTAGTTATAATCCAGGAAATTTAGATATACCTTTAAAGAAACAAAAACAGCATTTTAACATTATTATACTTGTAACTACCATCTTGATTTATAGGATATTGTACTAATTTAAATTTACAATTAACAATTACATTGAAAATCACTTCTGAATCTTAATGCTGAATATTTGTCCCTCTGTTTCATTTTGATCTTCATTTTATCCCATATGTGCAAAACTTATCATGTCAACTATTATGACCTGTTGTATTGATCACCCTCATTACAATCATAATTTCCTTACATTTTGCAAAATTATTTTATAAGTATTTTCTGCACCTTAGTGTAACCATCTGTAGAAGACTGTGATACGTGCTGCCAAAACATCATTCCAAATTGTATTTCTTTGGAGATATAATACACTTCCTTTGTGGGTTTTACAAGTAATGACATCGGCCATATAGGCAAAGCTAACCACTTTGTACTAATTAGCATGAATCAGTCAGCTCTGCTCATGAAGCTGAATTAATCAGAGAGGGCAGATCTTTTTCAGGTTATGAAGTGAAGGTATCACTTTTTTTAAACAAAATAAAAAGTAGAAATGTATTTATATGTATAACACAAGCTGAGATCCCGCTCCACGCTGATGATAGCCAGTAAGCTTAAAACAGCTGTACTTGGATAGGATTCTCAGCTTGTGTAAAATCCAGCCTTGGCTTTGCATTAAAGCCGTGTAATACAGCAGGCATAAGCTTAAAAGAAGCCATGTTTGAAAATGGCTATGGATTGAAGAGCGAGGCATTTGTGGGCACATTTGCATGTCCCAGCTCAGCTTCCCAGAATGCAGTGTAATAACTGTCTTCCTCACAATTCTGAGCTTGAAGCTGTTTTTTTTACTTTTTAGACATTTGAATGCGACCACAGATGTACTATTTATATACTATATATATATATATATATATATATATATATATATATATATATATATATATATATATATATATATATATATATATATGTGTGTAATCACAATTAAGATGGAAAGGGTGTTATTTTCCCTTTTTGACGGAGACCAACATTTTTTTTGCTGCAGATCACTAGTAGTTTATGAAGACACAAGTGAGATTATAAAGAATAAAATGAAACAAAATTAGTACAATGGCATAACATTAGTAAAAGTGCATAAACAAGTAGTTCATAAATTGATAGATACTGTTTTTTTATAGCTAATCTGTAAACATGTTATATAATAATATAGCATTCCCAATAGGATGACACATTTAGGAGTCGCACTAAGTCACCCAAAAACACTGCCTGGAGTAAAGTTGTACATGCCATTGGGTCCCTTGCTCCTGAGTATGTCAACACTGGCTGACACAGTGCTTTACATTTTTTTCTAAATAAAGGCACATAAATCACAAGGTAGTCAAACAAGACTCTAATACTAGTAGTATGCAGAAAGAAATATATGAAGCCTGCCCAGCCATAGTCATGTTGTTGGTGTTCAGACGCACAGTGGAGTCCGACTCTCCATGACGCAAAGGGCTGTCTCTGGTTGTGCTTATCCATAAGGTTTTCTTGGCAAAGATACTGAAGTGGGTTGTTGTTTCCTTCTCCAGTGGACTGCAGTTTGTCTGACCTCTCTGCTATGGCCTGCCCATCTCGGGTGACCCTACATGGTATAACTCACAGCTTCATTGACGTACACTAGCCCCTTCACCACAACAAGGCAGCAATCCAGAAGGGGATAGACATGAAAGGCCCCAGGAAAAGTAAATACTAGTCTGGCTGATGCTAATATGTAGGGGTTAAAACACATTCTAGTTGAGATAAACTGAAAAAAAAAAAACTTGAAGAACAAAGAGAGAGAATAAATAGTCAATTGTAAAAATATTCGTATTTTTTTATTCAAATTGTTTTTTATTTGCTTTTTTGGAAAACTGATGAAAAAAATCAATTTAGGCAAATAGCTTACAAATCTGTACTGCTCCCTGACAGCAAGTGGCAGACCTGTTAAAACCAACGGAGATGAACAGCGAATTCCAGTTGATGCTTTTTATAAAAATGCTTTCTATTCATGAAGCGGACTCACTAATACAGAGGGAGAATGTGTTTATCAGAGAGGATATACAGGAAATCTAACTTAGTGCTGGGAGTTTGTCAGAAAATGTGGTTATAATGTACAGAAAGACAGTAAAAGGGAAAATCTACTTTAATTGAAGGTGCACTGTGTGATGGATATATATATATATATATATATATATATATATATATATATATAACATCATCTGACATCATCAGGTAAATACATATAGGGGGAATCAACACAACATAGTATAGGAAACATATATACACATATCCATCTATATATATATATATATATATATATATATATATATATATGGAAAAAAAGAGCACTGTAGTCCACAGTGATAGTGCTAAGCCTGTTCTGATATAAATGATTGTTTAGCAAATCTTTAAATCTTGTCCATTTATGTTCTATATTTCAACCTGCCAGTGCTTTGTCCCAGCCTATACTTTGTATTGATGCCCTTTGACTATTAACATTTCTCCTTTTAACTATGTCACAGTGGAAGTTAATTCAAAAACAATGTCATGCTCACAGATCCCCATGGGAACCCTACAACAACATTTCATATTATATCAATATTCAGATTATATCAATACTATTTATGATGACTTGATCAAATACATCCTCATTTCTAGCAGGTTCCTATGTAACTTGGGCCAGATAATGATCTCCTGGTATACTTATCCAGCTTATTACTAATATAGTTTCCGTTGTGTGTAGTGCTGTCCAGCACATGCGCACTCCGGAAACTATATTAGGGCAATAGAAAGGGCATGGAAGGCATGTGCGTTGCGCGGCAAAAAGAACATATTAATGGGGTTAATATGACGTATGCGTGTTGTGCTATAGTCTAGCACATGCATACATCATTGCGCTCTGCGAGGGGTGGTGCAGTGGGAGAGAGAGGGTGGGAGAGAGACAGGGGAGGGAAAGAGGGGGAGCGAGACAGTGGAGAGAGACAGGGGAGACACAGGGGGTAGAGACAAAGGGGGTAGAGCAAAATGGGAGGGGTGGGAGAGAGAAGAAAGGGGGGAAGAGTGAGAAGGAGAGGGAGGGAGAGAGAGAAGGAGGGATAGAGAAGGAGAGGGAGGGAGAGAGAAGGAAGGAGGGGAGAGAGATAGTGAGAAGGAGAGGGAGAGAAGGAGATGGAGGGAGAGAGAAGGAGATGGAGGGAGATAGAAGGAGGGGGAAAGAGAGGAGATTGAGGGAGAGAAAAGGAGGGGGAAAGAGAGAAGGACAGAGGGAGAGAGAAGGAGGGAGAGAGGGGAAGAGAGAGAAAGAAGGAGGGAGGGAGAGAAGGAGGGATAGAAAGAAAAAGGGAGGGGAGATAGGAGAAGGGAGGGAGAGAGAGAAGGAGAGAGAGGGTGCACAGGGAGAGAGAGGGAGACAGGGTACACAGAGAGAGGTCACACAAACGAGACAGGAGATGATATTATACCATAATTTTCTGACGGGCAAACGTCTAGTTTCTATATAGTTGAAATTTCCAATTTGTCACTTGTCTGTGCTTTTCTGCATTTCCAATCTGTAGCAGTAATTGCATTTTTTTCACTTTCTCTTTTATTTGGGTGCTTATGGCACATAAAATGTTTAGTACCTCCACTATGTATTTCTACCCACAAGACTTCCCCATTATCACTAGTTTCACCATGAACATCTTCCCTCACAGAAGGCTATAAATCAGGTTTAACATACCCTCCTCTTCCTACCTCTCCTAAACTGGTTATAACCTATGAACTGCCCAGTCATGGAAATAATCCAACTCTGTTTCTACCATGTCGATCATATTACATTTCTGTAATCTATAGAACCAAGAAATACATTAAACAGACAATAAACATGAAAACTTTGTAATAATAAGAATTGTGTTTTGGTCTATGAAGAGTGCCCGTATAAAGACTGTTATCTATTCACAAATACATAATGTTCCCAGAATCCACCAGAACACAACTGCACTGAAGTGAGCTTTAAACATAACACTAGCTCATGCTGGCAATACTATGGTCGCATCAACTGCCTTAAGTGCTTTAGCTTGTATGAAGCACGTTCTGTTAGTGAAACCATCTGGTATTAAACACTCCAAGGGGAAACTCAACTTCTGGCTTGTGGTCTATCCTTCTGCGTATAATTTATGTTCATGGACTGATCAGTATAATTGGGCAGACGCTTCTAAACGAGCTGTGATTTTTCCAAGGTGGCGCAGAGCACTGCCATGAATAATGTACACTTGAAATGTTATTACAGAGCACTGGGCTGCGAGCATAACTGCTGCACGATGAGCAAATGACATAAATTATACAGTTATACATTAACGTGGATGTACAAATGAGAACGCACACAGTGGGCCAGATACCTTATGTCAGGACAGACATACTACTATCTATATCTACCGGTCAGACACATTGCTGGCTTCTTTCTACATGCGTGTATGCAGCAGAACTGAGATACAGTCACATGTACTGCAAAACTGGCACACGTCTCTCTGTACATGAATATACTGCAAAGCAAACACACTCACAACCTCACTCTAATGCAGATATGATGCAGTACAGACACACAAGGCCACTTTCTATGTTAAAACACACTGCAGAACAGTATAAATACATATTATTTTGAATAAATACATGCCTGGTCTATCTATGTATACATAAGTATTACAGAAAAGACACATCACCTTCCTCTCTATATTCACATCTACACTGCAGAACAGACATACTGATGTGCCCCTGCAGAAATATGAATACTGCAAACCAGGCACGTTCCTAACCTTGCTCAAGACACATACATACAGCAGAATAGACACTCCTGGACTCCCTTTACACACATATATATATACTGCACACTTGGCCTTAACACAAAAACAATGAAGAGGAAAGTAATATAATATACACACAAAGTTAATGGAACCAATCTTAAAAATATCCATATTCTTCTTTCATTTGCAATACCTGCTAGAACTGATAGAAAACTAATTTAAGCAAATAGGCTACAAATCTCTACTGCTCCCTGAAAACAGAAGGCAGAGCTGCTTAATTCAGATGAGCCGCATAACCAGTTGTGAAAGATGTTCTGATATAAACATGGTTTTTATTCATGAGGGAAAATTTCTGCTGTTTATCAACTGGGTTAATCATAGAATTCTCTATTGAACTCGACGGGGCTGGCCCAACCATACGATGTATGTGGAGTAAGCCGGGGCTTATGGTGTCAGGCATTATTCTACTATTTTGCAACAGTAACTTACATTTTTTCAGAGATTATTATTGTTACTAGCGAATTGCCCGTCAAAAAATGACGGCAATGAAATTGTAAGTGAGCTAATGGTGTTTGGTGTATTTAATGTGGCTGATGTAGCGTCGTGCGACTTTTTCGTAATATCCGTAGCTGTTTGGTGGGCTTTTTCGGATGATCCGTAGCTGTTTGGTGGTGTTTTGCGTGTTTAGGGACCTTTAGCCTCGTTTTCATTTTGTTCGGCAGCCATTTTTTCTATCACTTAGGTGATTTTCGGGTCTCTAAACTGCTAAATTTGTGCTTAAATGGAGGTGTAACTTCACTTGCAGAGGTCCTCTGTGCCTCCCCTTGCTGTGAGTAACCTTTTTATGTGTTTGTTGTTTGTATTTATTGTGTTGGGTCCTTGTTTTTTAATCTCGTAGGGGTTTTTCAGCAAATACGTGGGTGTTTGGTGGTGTTTTGCGTTTTTAGACTGCTGTAGCCTCGTTTTCATTTTTTTTCACGGCCATTTTTTTCTCTCGCTTAGAGAATTTTTTAGTGTCTAAACTCTTTTAATTTGACTTACATTGAGGTGTAACTTTAGTTTTCGAGGTCCTGGATGCTCCCTCTTCCTGTAAGTAAGCTTTTTATGTATTTGTTGTGTGTATTTGTTGTATTTTTCATGTTTTGATGTGCGCGTGTTGCGGCAGATTTTTGCGAGGTCGTAATGAGTTGTAACGTGTCTCATATTTTGTTTCCGTTACAACGTAAATTTTGCGAGGGTCGCAGTTGTTGGCATGGTGCGCCTTCGCGAGCCCGCAAGCGTGAGCAACGGCTCGTATGCTCACAGCTATATATGTGATTACACTTTATTTACAGAGTGACAACATTTTCTGTAGTGCTAGTTGCAAGGATAAAGTAAAGTAGGGAACATTAAATAAACTACAAAGGTAAAATAATATGTAATTATACAGAAATACAATACAATAAAGTAACATACAATTTGATGCAAAAGACTTAAGAGCTTACAATATGGAAGCTAAGATTGATGCGTAAAACAGGAGGGTACGCAAATGCATAATAGCGGTCATCAAGGCAATAGGGTGCAGCCAGTAGAGGTGGCTGTTTATGAGCAATTTGGTAGGACATGCAGATGGAAATGTTAAAGATGTAGATGATAAGCCTCTTTGGAAAGATGTGTTTGAGCACTTTAGGAAACATTGGGTGGGCCCTTCTGTTCAATAATAAAAACTTTTAATGGTTGTATTAAAACGAAAAAAACACAGGAAATTCCCAGTTGCGGTTCACTGTGTACTCCTCATAGAGACAAGTGAAGAGAAATTAAAATAAAAAGTAACAGTCTATAGCTTTTTATAATAGTGTTATATGGTAAATACTTTAAGATGGCAGGGCTTCTTATACCACTACAGGGTCCCTATAGAGTGTATGCTACTTAAGTCAGTGTAAAATGAGAATGCTGCACACATTGAAATAACTTGTTCATAATTGATCTGAAAATAGGGCTGTGGGAACTTATTTCTTAGTTCTACAGTAATGTAAATCTTTCACTTCCCCAGATCAGAGCACTCAGCACACAGACGTAAATCCTGACTTGCAACAGATTTCTGTGCATGGAGAAGCCAAACCAAACTTTATGGGTGAGACGGCCCTAAGAATTTATTTTCTGTGCAAAAATCAATGAAGATTTCCTCCTTGCTTTTCGGCTTTGTCATGAAGCTCACTCGTAGCCGTTCTCTCGCAATGTTTTAGGGATGGGGGATTAACATAACTAGGTAGAATTTACTGTGCAGCTACGACACTCATAATTGCTTTTCAGAGATTTACATAGGGCCCTTAGTTAGGTACCCTACCTGCCCCTTCTCCTACCATCAAAAATACTAAGATTCACTGCATAAAAACCAATCAGTAGGCTGTACAAAAGCATGCCCCTTTATAAACATTTTCTGACAATGATTTTAGCAAGGTCACTTACCTTCACCACAAAAAACTTGCTAGGGCTCAAACAACTGCAAGCCACTGAAGAAGTTGTTTACAACTTTTTGAACCTTAAGTAAGCCCTCTGGTATCTAAAATTGGATACCAGAGTTCCGAGATATGTGGACAAAAGTTCTAGAGCCAACTCAAGAGCCAATCAAGCAACATCTCTGGTAACATCTATTTTTGTGTCTTCTTCAGCAGCTCCCATCATATAATATACAGAGAACTTGTAGCAATAAAAGACAAGTGCTATACATTTTACACATATATTTGAACTTCTACAAATTAAATTTCATATAAGAGCAACATGTGTTTAGTTGAAAACTCCCATTTAAAACAAATCAGAAACCATGTACTCAGTGTATATTAATAGTTTTTATTGATTTGTCTGATACATTATCCTATGTGTTAAGCAATCATAAACGATACAGCTTATGGGTCTTTATTGTAATATAATCCACTTGCCCATTTTATTTCTGCTAGAGGTTATTTATTTCTGGATCATATCAGTGGGTAATTCAGGGGCAGTTTGGGAGATTCATCCTTTGTACTTACACTCTTGAAAACAACATCTATTTGTAATACTCAGATTGGTTTAATAAAAAGTATTACAAATCGCGAAGAATCTAATTATTTGCAGCTACTAGAGTTCTCCCCAGGGAAATTAAACACACAAGCGCTGAAGCGCTTTGCAGTGATCCCAATTTGTTTTGTTTTTTGCGACTTTCTCCAGTGATATTAAGCCAGTTGTGAAGGGCTGCCAAGTTGATTTTTAAAATCACAAAAATGGCGATGGCTCCCCTTCATATGTCCTGAACTTAAATACCATATACCAATAGCACATCAGTCACTTCCAAACAGGATACAGTGTCGTATGTTATAAAATGACATGTCAATTATGCTCAGTTATGGGTCCTTTCCTGTAAGCGGCTGCAGTGACGGTGTGCATCTGCTAGATGTCACTGCCAAGATTTTGCTCCCGATGTCATAGCTTTAGCGTTAGAGTAAGGTTAAGGTAAGGGTAATGGTTTAAGCTTGAAAATTGTATATGATCTCAGCAGCGCTTACAAACTGTACAATATTGGCAGCGCCATCTAGCAGCTCCTTGCTGCAACTGCCACTGTTGGTGTACTCATAACAGGTAAGATCCCAATTATGTAAACAGAATATATATATATATATATATACACACACACAGGCATACCACAATTGCAGTGCATATTTATATATATTTATATAAACAGGTATACTCCGTTTAGCGCGGTATATGCGGTCCTGCATACAGGAGCACTATGCGGAAACCGTGCTAAACAGGGCATTTTATCGGCATAGTGCTGAACAGCACAATGTTGAAAAAAGAGTGCTAAACAGGGATTTAAATGCCAGCCGCGCAATATCACGAGATTTGTCACTGTTCGGGGTCTGGCCCCGGAAACAGAGCTATAGCAAATCAATACTGTGCGGGGTAGCATTGAGTGGGGTATCACTGTGTGTGTGTATATATACCGCATATATATATATATATATATATATATATATATATATAGTTGAATAATCAGAGTATTACAGTGAATAGTGATACCTTTTTTATTGGACAAACGTATTCATAATAAATGCAACGAGCTTTCGAGAGATAATGCCTCTCTTATCAAGTCAAAAAGCTATACTGATACAAGTATGAACTAAAAACAGTAAACAGAAAGAGATGTAAAAAAAATAAATAGAAAAAACAAGAAAAACTAAATTTATTGGCCAGAGTTAAGTGAGAAATAGGCCAGCATTGTGAATAATGTTTTGTATTGCAACAGGTGTTCCCGGGGTGTTCTGACGGCAGAGGTTACTTTCTGAGTGTTAATACGAACACCTGTTGCAATACAAAACCAAAGAAACAACTTCACATACACCTCTAGTAACCACATACCATCCATTTTAGAAGTAATACGCAAAATACTTAAGGATTTACTACCACCACTCTCAGAGGACACATAATTGAAACATATATTCCCCAAACTCCTCATTCTTGCATTTAGGCAGTCACCAAATTTAAGACAAACATTGGTGAACAGACGATGCCAAATGAACAGCATAACAGAGAAAATGGCACCAAACCCTACAATAAAAGTCGCTGCAAACTATGCCAACACATCTGCAAAGAGGACATAGCCACACACAACAACAAGACCCACAACATCAGAGGCTCATATTCATGTACATCATCAAATGTAGTTTACATGATACAATGTACTGTATGTGAAAGGGGGTGCTACATTGGGGAAACCAGCCAGAAACTACATATGCGAATAAACCTCCACCGCAGCTCCATCAAAAAACACCAGGAAGATAGCTATTGTACTCCAGTGAGACACCATTTCACCCAGGAGAATCCCTCCATCCAGAACCTCAAAATAAAAGTACTCAGAGAGAATTTCAGAACTATGCAACAGCGGAAAACTTTTGAATGAAAAATTATTCAATTTTTTAATACAAAGGATTTGGGCATTAACATCGACTTAGGCTTTCTGGCCCACTATCTTAATGTATTATAGCTTACACATTCCACTTACCTCCCCCTCTTCTATTGCTGTTTTTGAAAGCTACATGCTATGCTGAAATGTATTGCTCTTTATTTTACTCTGCTGTGTTCTTTTCTACAACCTGATCTATAGACTTACTGACCTATCAGGACATTATTCACAATGCTGGCCTATATCTCACTTAACTCTGGCCAATGAATTTAGATTTGTTTGCTTTTCCAATTATTTTTTTTTCCATCTCTTTCTGTTTACTGTTTTTAGTTCATACTTGTATCAGTATTGCTTTTTGACTTGATAAAGAGAGGCATAATCTCTCGAAAGCTCGTCACTTTATTATGAATACGTTTGTCCAATAAAAAAGGTATCCCTATTCACTGCAATACTCTGATTATTCAACTGGATTACTAGACATCAATTCAATTAACAATTAACAATAATAATAAATAGTCCACATTAAAAAGATCAATAGAGATCTAAAAAGGTTGAACTAACTCTTTATTCATCCTCCAATACTATACTATTAATAATTATTTAATCAATAATTTAATTAATAACTAATCCGCATATTGCAGACCAGAGGAGATCTTAACATGTTAAACTTGATGGACTGAAATTCTTTTTTCAACCATAATTACTATGGCCCTCATTCAATTGCGATTTGGCCAATTGAATAGTGCTCTAAATAAGCACATAACATATTTTTTTTAAATAAGTTTTTAGTTAGTGAAAACCTTGCTTTTGGATAGATGTTTACTAAGTAAAAACTTATTTAAAAAAATATGTTATGTGCTTATTTAGACCCCTATTCAATTGGCCAAATTGCAATTGAATGAGGCCCTATGTAACTATGTAACATTCACGGCTACCTCACTCTTCATATATATATATATATATATATATATATATATATATATATATATATATATATATAAGCAGCCAAACCACAAATAAAATGATGTATATGTATATATATATATATGTATATATATATATATATATATATATATATATATATATATATATATAGTATTCCCTCTTTTTCTTTGCCAGAATAATTTTAAATTTAGTTATTCACGTATACCCAATAAGCCACAATAATGCATAACCTCTTTTATAGTCACTATGTACAATCAAATTTATTTTTTTCTTTATTGATTTAACATATACATAAAAATGAGGAATCAGAACACTAGAGAAAATAAAAAAAACTTTTAAAGCAGTGGTTCCAGATATGGTATAAATTACAATTAAAGATAGTTACAAGTACTTTTCAACGGCATATTATTAAAAACTAGCGAATTGCCCGTCAAAAAATGACGGCAATGAAATTGTAAGGTAGCTAATGCTGTTTGGTGTATAATAATGAAATATGTAATACATTAATAAATGAATATACTTTACCTATTTTGAAGCATTGTGTTGAAGAGCTGGCAATCTGTGTTGATGTTGCTGCAGCATTAGTGGTGTGGAGCTGCTGTGTAAGCATGCTGAATGTGTGCACTGTGTGGTATGAATATCCGTAGGTCGTTTGTGGCGTTTTACGAGTTTCTTGTGGTGTTTTGCGAGTTTAGAGTGCTGTAGCCTCGTTTTCGTTTTGTTCGGCGGCCATTTATTCTCTCGCTTACATTTTTTTTTAGTCTCTAAAGTCTTTTCATTTCGTGTAAAATGAAGGTCTAAGTTGCATTTTTGAGGTCCTGGGTGCTCCCTCTTGGTGTAGGTAAGGTTTTTATGTATGTGCTGTGTGTATGTATTGTGTTTTACATTTTGTAATGTTCGCGAGTTGCGTCCGAGTGTTGCGAGGCCGTAATGTGTGTGAACGTGTGTCGTATGTTGTTTGCGAGTGTCGTAATGTGTGTGTCGTGCTCTTTGGGTTGCGACGTGAACTTTGCGAGGGTCGCAGGCGCTCCATGCCAGCAACTGAGACCCTCGCCCAGTGCCCTCGCTTCGCGAGGGCCTTGGCTCGCTGCGCAAGCCGCAGCCCTCACTACGCGAGCCCGCAGCGTTAGCAACAACTCGTACGCTCACAACTATATATGTGATATATATTTGATTACAGTAAACTTACTGTCAGTTTGCATGAATGCTATACCCACTAAACACGGTCTATTATCTCTTTGTTATAGGTGATTATTGACAAATATTGCTAATTATGAGCTAAAGGTCTGTATGTATTGAAAACCATAGTAAAATGACAAACCCCAGGATTAGGATTTGAAGCCAGGTCAAATTTCCCACTTGCTCTCTGCCCATTTAAAAAGAATTCCACAAAAATGCCAAGCCTTATCAGAGGTCTCCATGGGCTATCTTTTCTCCATGAACCACTGTAATGGACTAAGAAATGGCAACATAATCTCCTGTGCCTGTGTTCTTTTTGGAGGACCACCAAATGATTTGTATGTCTGTTTGACAACTGGAATGCATTATACAATTTTGGTGTATAGCCTCAGCACTTATAAACCATATCATGGATCACTGGTGCCTCCTGGACCACAAATTAAAAGCTTCTAGAGTATATTGAGTATTTTGCTCACGCTTATTAACAATGAAATCTAATATCTTTGTACTTTGATTACTCATCTTTATGGAGGTTTTTATATTTTGTTTCTGGGCTTACAGTTATTTTACTGACCACCTAGATGATGGTTGAAGACCACACTTTGGGAACCACAGATGTACAACAATGTACATTATGAGTGGGGAACCATCATTTTATTAGCAAGAGCTACATGTAAAAAGTCAGAAGAATGTAACCAACTTTTCTTCATTGTAACCACAAAATTGTAATATTAATTCTAGATTAAATGTTCTTGTGGTGTAATAGACTCCATGAGCCTCATTCAATTGCAAGGCCACATCTCGCGGTACACAGGCCGAATGTCTGTGTGCTTGCTGCGGTAAGGAACTCTGCTACAATTACAAGTTACGGACCGAAAGCCAAAACCGTAAACCATGTAGTCGTTTGTAGCATTCAGAGCGTGAACATGATCAATTAAGCAAGGCCTTAGCTACCCATTTAGAAACAGCCAATAGAAAATTAGACCGTCATCATTACTGCAGTATAAGATGAGGTCACATGTCAATCAACTAGCGTTTAGGGGTCCGATATGCGATCAGACTCGCAAACAGGGATTTTCTGCCCGTAACCCGTAGACCGTGTGCAGCTCGCAAAAAGACACTAATTGAATAGCAAATTAGTTTACGGGCTCCAGTAACTTCTCAAATGCATCAATTGAATGAGGCCCCATGATCATAACAGTGTCTACATTCAAAATTTAAACTTGTAGATATTTGGGGCCCTATTCAATTGCCCAATTCGTAAATTAATACACACTTGAAATCAATGTTAATATTGCTACATATTCGGCAAATATTACATATTGGCAAAAATGACTTCTTAAATCAATAGAAGGCATATAAACATTTTTTTTTTTAAAGCACCCAAAGACAAATTTATGAGTTCAAGACATTTGCAAGTACAGTGCCTTGCAAAAGTATTCACCCCTCTTGGCATTGTTCGTGTTTTGTTGCCTCACAACCTGGAATAAACATGGATTGTGTGAGAATTTGCATCATTTAATTTACAGAACATGCCCACAACTTTAAAGATGTCTTTTTTTATTATTGTGAAGCAAAAATAACAGAAAAAGTCAATGTGCATAACAATTCAGCCCTCTAAAGTCAGTACTTTGTAGAGCCACCTTTTGCAGCAATCACAGGTCCAAGTCGCTTTGGATAAGTCTCTATGAGCTTGCCACATCTTACCACTGGGATTTTTGCTCATTCCTCCTTGCAAAACTGCTCCAGCTCCTTCAAGTTGGATGGTTTGAGCTTGTGAACAGCAATCTTTAAGTCTGACCACAGATTTTCTATTGGTTTCAGGTCTGGGCTTTGACTAGGCCACTCCAACACATTTACATGTCTTACCCCTTAAACCACTCAAGTGTTGTTTAGCAGTGTGTTTGGGGTCATTGTCCTGCTGGAAGGTGAACCTCCGTCCTAGCCTCAAATCACGCACAGAGTGGTACAGGTTTTGCTCAAGAATATCCCTGTATTTAGCACCATCCATATTTCCCTCAACTCTGACCAGTTTCCCAGTCCGGTGGCGGATGGTGTTCTTTGGATTATGTGATGTGTTGGGTTTGCGCCAGACATATCGTTTTCTTTGATAGCCGAAAAGTTCAATTTTAGTATCATCAGACCAGAGCACCTTCCTCCATACATTTTAGGAGTCTCCCACATGCCTTTTCGCAAACTTAAAACCTGGCTTTCTTCTGGCCACTCTGCCATAAAGCCCAACTCCATGGAGCGTACGGCCTATTCTCGTCCTATGTACAGATACTCCAGTCTCTGCTGTGGAACTCTGCAGCTCCTCCAGGGTTACCTTAGGTCTGTGCTGCCTCTCTAATTAATACCCTCCTTGCCCGGTCCGTAAGTTTTGGTGGGCGGCTGTCTCTTGGCAGGTTTGCTGTTGTGCCATGTTTTTTCCATTTGGTTATGATAGATTTGATGGTGCTCCGGGGGATCATCAAAGATTTGGATATTTTTTTATAACCTAACCCTGACTTGTACATCTCAACAACACTGTCCCTTACTTGTTTGGAGGGTTCCTTGGTCTTCATGGCAGTGTTTGGTTAGTGGTGCCTCTTGCTTAGGTGTTGCAGCCTCTGGGGCCTTTCAAAAAAGGTGTGTATATGTAATGACAGATCATGTGACACTTAGATTGCACACAGGTGGACATCATTTCACTAATTATGTGACTTCTGAAGGTAATTGGTTGCACCAGAGCTTTTTATGGGCTTCATAACAAAGGGGATGAATACATATGCACGTGTCAATTTTCTCTTTTCTATTTCTAAAAGATAGTTTTATTTATATGTTCACTTCACCAACTTAGATTATTGTGTTCTGATCCATCACATAAAATTCAGATTAACAAAACATTGAACTTAATCCTGTAACGTAACAAAATAGGTAAAAAGTCAAGGGGGTTGAATACTTTTGCAAAACACTGTAGCTAATAGAATAGGGATAGAATAGGGCCCTTGGTATGCTCATTGGATAACATACTTAAAGAACCACTTTAGTGGTCATATAGAAGTATATAATTTTTTTTTTTTTTTAATAACTTACTAGCAATGGAAAAATACCAGTATGGCTTTTAAAACTTACATTTGCACTTCCAATAGATCTGCTTCTTTCTGTCTTAAATTATCCATCCTGGGGATGGAAGACAATCTGTCCAGCAGGCCGTCCTGATATGGATTATTATGTATCTCTCTCCCTGCAGAAGTAGAATCAGGATCTCTTGGGCAGGTCTGCTCCCTACCCCTAGACGGCAACTAATAGGGACTAGGGGGAAGCAGCTCTGTTAGAGCATCTAACATTAAATTCAAATGTATTTTAAAAAAGTTAAATTGATTTTTTTTTTCAAAAAGTGGTTATATTGATAATCTGGCACTCAATAAAAATATTAAATTGTATGGACAGCCCGTCCCTGGTAACCACAGCCCCTGCATGTGACTAAGAAATGTATGTGACAGTGCCACTGGCATGTCTCTTTTGAAAAGTTTTATAAACATATATTAGATATTTTTACATAGTACATCATGATTCTATATTTGTAACAAGTAAACGCAATGTCAGAGCTTCCTCTGAATACACTCCAGCTGACAGAATGTAGCTCTGGATAGCTGTCAGATTCTATTAAAGTTATAAACAGTTTACTGGAACGCTGTTATCTGGGGCCGCCAATAACGCACAGTACGAGATGCAGAGTTACAGCAGTTGAAAGTGAAGTTTACAACACAAGCAGTGTTCAATTTAGAATTTTTCAACAAAAAAATGCAAGAATGAGGACGGGTAGGAAGAAATAACCTAGTACGTGACTCTTCCAGGGGGAAGGCAGCTGACAATCAGATGATAAAGAACATCACTTTATATATAAAGCATTCAATAGGAAATTTCTTGTATTATTGAATACTCTAAACAAGCTGTAAATGGCCAGATATACTGTATAGTTACTCCCCACATGCCCTTCACTCCCTCACACAATTCTGCTTCTCACATCCAGCCTAACTTTTTAGATACTTTCAGTATCTCACATGGAAAAGACTCCAATTTGCAACCCTCTCCAGAACACTGAGTGACTGATCTGAGGGAGTTGTTATTTTTTGTTTTCTTTCAGTTGAGATTACTGATATTACGACAATACTGTAGCTTCTGGTTCACTACCTTGTCGTGGTGAAGGTGCTTGTGTACCTCAATGAAGCTGTGAGCTATACCATGTAGGGTCACCCAAGATGGGCAGGCCATAGTAGAGTGATCAGACAAATTGCAGTGCACTGCAGAAGGAACTGGAAACTCACTGCAGTATCTTTGACAAGATAACCCCTAATGGATGAGCACAATCAGAGACATAACAATATATGTGCCTGGCGTGCTGCGGTCCACGGGGTCACAGAGAGTCAGACACAACTGAATGCCTAAACAACAACAATAGTTCAAAGCATGCTATGTAGAACAGAGAGGAAGAGCATAGATTGGCAGGATAATTCAGCCAATCAGAAAGCAGCTTTGCTATTGCCACCATAGAAAGCTACATCATACACTGTGTAAGCTGTAAAAGGGTTATGGATTGTTTTAACACACTTACGAAAACATTGTACTCTCTATAGGAATGCATACATAGGCACATATCTGCTATGGGTAATGAGAAATCTGGCTGTGCCTATACACTCCAAAAGGCAGGGGCTTCCCTTTAATTTGACTGGTTTAGTGCACTTATGTTACTAGCATTGGTGGTGTGCGTATTATGATGATCTGCGCATTCTGTTAATACAATAGCATATATATATATATATATATATATATATATATATATATATATATATATATATACATACACATATACACATATATACACACGCATGTCCTTCTCAGCACTAGCAGTAATTACCAGTGTCCTTATCAGTTATCTTATTTGAATTTCAGTGCATCTTACGCATACCTAACACACAGCCCATGCAGCATACTTTCCCACACTCTGCCACTAAAACTGTGCACCAAAAAGGAAGCTGCAAATAAGTCAGCTCCATACTCTACCTCATTTTGGAAAAGCTCTAGCCTAAAAATTGAAGGAAAACCAACTATTAACAGCGTATTTGTTTTACGAAATATCAATTTGTTTTAACCACAATCCATTGAAAAGTTGTTTATACTGTTCTTTATGAAAGCTGGACCATTATACCAGCCAGGTAGGGTTCTATATGTCATGGTGTGGATTTGTTGATTCTGTGTGTTGCAGAAGGGCTTATATCTTTAAAGTCACACAAACAGACTCCCTTGTTGATCCTGGTCTGTTTTTCACAATTACAATCATATGCCATTTGAAATGCTCCATCGGCGCCTATTATGGCTGTTCCCAATGGAAATCTTATTCAAGTCCACATAATTATAACCTAGAACGACCTTGGTAAGCAGTAGCCCACCTTTATGGATCATCCCCATTATCTCTCCGTGTTGTACAGTAGCGAGTGTGACCTTGCTCAACCCTTCACTACAGCCTCATTAAACAAGTGACCTCCTGTGTCTGTGGCATGGAGGTCGCAGCCTGCACAGCTCCTTGCTGAGAGGATAATTAACCTATTTCACTAACAAACCCTTGATGTGCATGTTTTACTAAAATTGAAGGAGCTACAATTCTTTTTGAACAAATCTGTGAAAAAACAGGAATAGTCTAAATAATGAGCATGGTTTATTAACCCTTTCACACCAACATTGTAATAGACAGTAATCTAATACATAGAAAACTGTCATACCTACTAAATATTCAAATAGCCAAAGAAGGACACATTTGCATTATTAGATAGTGTTACCACCATTCTGTGCAATGAGTAATGTTTTTTAGGGATTAACACACATAATACATGCATAATGCGCCACAATCACATATACTGTAATACTGACATTCTACCTTTCTATTTTTCTCCTACATTTGAAAGGAGACAACAGGAGAAAGATTGACATGGTCAAGGCTAAAAAGTAGGGTATTATCAATGAATATGGGATATTCCTTCTAAAGAGGGACATTTGGAAGGCCACAAGGGGCAAGGAGGTTTCAGAAGAAGGGGATTTACAGATACAAATATAAAACAATGTTCTCATTTTCAAATGTATTTATTTAAATGAGCATGTAACAAATGTATCAAAGTGCTCCTTTAATATCATAATGAGGGCTGTTCAGAATAGGTGTTTATAAGCCAACAGTGATGTGAGAATCCGTCATCATATTGATATAACAGAATAGTAGTGATAAGTGACCATTTGGTGATATATTTATTATGGCTAGCAGTGGTTTCAAAACCAGTCGTTACTTCTTCCACTCGTTAACTAGAGGCTTGTAAGGTTCTCAGCCTACATGCTAGTAGGGAACTAGCCCCTAATAAGGTTATTACAAACTGCCAGTGATATTAGAACTAGTCTGTAATATTAGCTCTTAATACATGTTATATTATAGAGTTGTCCTAAAATATAAATGTATTGGCAATGTATTACTAAATAACAAGAAACTTCTGAAAAAAAGAACTAGTCTGTAATAAGGTTGTTACAAACTAGTAATGATATCAGATCAACAGCCTTATTAAATTGCGATTCGGCCAATTAGGGCTCTTTATAAGCACAGAGCATATTTTTTTACAGAAGTTCTTAGTTAGTGAACTTCTATCCAAAAGCAAGGTCTTCACTAACTAAAAACTTCTGTAAAAAATATGCTCAGTGCTTATATAGAGCCCTATTCAATTGTCCAAATCACAATTTAATACGGCTGCAAATATGTAATGCTATTTACAGGCTAGCAGAAGTCATAACCATGTGATAAGGTAATTACAAGTTAGCGTCAGGTGTAATAAGGATATTACAGGATAGCATTGAAGTTATAACCAGTGACTACAGGCTAGTAGTTACATTAAAACCAGATGGCTAGCTTCCCCTCATTTCTGAAAATCTGGGAAATCTGGCTGAGGTCCCCTAACAGCATTACCTTACGGTAAGGGGAATATATCCGCCCTAATTCTCTCACTACGTCAAAATGCTAAGGATGGTGCAGACTGATGGACCTTGGGCTTGGTGCCAACCCTAGAGACAGAACTGGACAGTAAGTCAAAACTTTTGATCTCAAACTACATTTAGAACGGAGATCCCCCCCCCCCCCCTTTTTTTCCTTCCCCAACTAGTGCTCTGGGATGAAAGGTGTCTGGTTTAATATTTATTCGTCCTTAAAGTAAAAAAACTAAAAATACACAAGCAGATTATTCAATTCTTGAGTATTAATTTTGAAAGATACGGCCTAATTATACCTTAATCAACCTTCTGATTCTCGACCCTCTGCACTAGTCAAATAACCAACACCGGCTCATTCCTTTTCCCTATTACAAATTTAAAATTGTAAATCACACTTTAATCTTTATGAACATCTAAGACAACCTCATTGTTGTTAAGTTGATAATACAAGAAATTGTATGTTAATATATAAACGTGTGATAATAAAAATGATTCAAACAAAAACCAGCTGGCTAACACTGATGTCTGAGCCCCTCCAGTAAAAAGGTTATTACAGTTGTGATGTCATATGTACAAAATAACCTGTCAGTTCATCAAGGGATACGTCGTTTCTCTATGCAACAATGAAAAAGTTAAAAGAAAGACAAGAATTTTATAAAAACTTAATTCAAATTAATTGTACTCTAGTAAATATGAAATACTTGTGAATCAATAAACATTATATTTTATTAATCGTTTTTATTTGTAATGTTTTATTATAATTAATGATGATTTTTATTATTATTAATATTATGATTATTATTAATAATGAAAATAACCAGGAATGTAAAAAATCTATGACCTTGGACTCATAACATTCCTATTATGTACAGTAAATTATTGCATATATATTTATATGTACTTACTCTAGAAAAAGAACAAGGTGCATCTGTACTCACATGCTTCTTAATGTCTTATAATTCTTCTAGGTCAGATACGGTACAAAGAAGATGTATGCCAAGTGGAACAAACTCATTTGACCAATTACAGACATGAGGCTTAGTGCAAAATTAAAATGAAGAAGCATTTCACAGTTGATTTACTGTATTGTAGAGGTTCAGTGGAAGGCAGCCTCAGATCAATTACCAGCGCTTAGTAAAACCATCTCTAATTGTGTGTGCCAAGAAATGAGGTCTTGACATCTCCATTAGAAGGAGTGTATTATCACTAAATGGGCTTCTGTAGCACATGTACAAATATTGTATGTGAGGCATTGGCTGCCTGCATCTGTGCATTTAATTTAGGTTTAAAAAAATACATGTGTGAAAAAGTAATTACTCTTAAAATGTATTTTTGTTACATTTTTCGCTACGTTCTTTTACATAGAATGGAGTGTAATTAGGATATCAATTGACAAAGCACCACCAGATCACAATTTATTTGTCAAACACTTCAAGTGGTTGACTGATAGTACAGAGATATTAATTAAGGAAATTCATTTAAGACCTAATTAAATTGAAAAGCTGCACTAGTTTTAAGATCAAAACAAGTGAATATAGGTATGATAGAAAATAAAAGAGCACAATATTCAAGTACCATATCCAATTGATGTTGAAACACATTATTCTTAGTCTGATGTAGATTTATTTCCAGGTTTATTTTGCAGCAGCATCAGCAACATCGCAATACAGTCACGAGATTCTGCTACTTTAGACTTTCAAAAGGATTAATTATGTGCTGTATAAGGTAAAATGTATTTAGAGTGATAATGCAAAGTTACCTTTTATTCTTCTTTGCTGATATTGTCTTATCGTTTTTGCAAGAAGGATTGAGCTGTTTTTTTTTTAACTTTGGAGATATTAAGCCTTATTAAATTGTAATTTGGACAACTGAATAGGGCTGTATATAAGCACACAGCATATTTTTTAATAGAAGTTTTTAGTTAGTGAAGACCTTGCTTTTGGATAGAAGTTCACTAACTAAAAACTTCTATTAAAAAATATGCTGTGTGCTTATATAGAGCAATATTCAATTGGCCGAATCGCAATTTAATAAGGCTGATCATTTTTCTGAAGATAGGCATTTTATCTAATTTTCCTCATCTATTCCTCTTTTTCCCCAATGATCCTACACTTTTCCACTTTCCCCTCTCCTCTATACAACTTTTCTCTGGACACTTCATGCATTTATTACCTCATTTAATTTCATTCCACAGAATGAAAATCCTGGCCTGTGTTCACCAATGATGGCAGACATTGCATAAACTGCCTTAGTCAGACTCCATAAGATATATAGATCACACACTGCTGACGAGAAATCTCTTATTTAAAAGAATATAGCGCAAGAGTAATGAAAAATAGCCAGGTGCAGAAGATAACATTCACTAGGTTTTGCAGGTCATGCTAAATGTTCTGCTGAGGCTGCTATGCCTTTAAACCATAGAAAACAGCCATAACAAAACATTATGGAGGCCTATGTGAAATCGTTTTGAGAATCCCAATGTCTCAGTCATTGGACAACTTCAAGAGGAAGCTCAAGGCGTTGATATATGTAAAGCACTTTGTGTCAAATCAATGGTAAACTATGATATATAAGATTATTATTATTATGAGGATGAATTTGGGCAAAAATGCATGTGCAATTTGCTGATACACTTTATATCATAGCTGCACAAAGCAAATTCTTTTTAAGTGCAAGCAAATATATATATATATATATATATATATATATATATATATAGATATATATATACTGTCACACTACAGAATAGAATAAAAAGCAAAGAGATGGAGGAGGTATGATAAGATACATACATGACAGGGTATACATTTTCATATAACAAACAACAGTGTGAAAGAGCAAAATGAAACATATGAGAAGAAAATACTGGTGTTGAGAGAGGTTAGTTTTAAATAACTGGGTCATTTGAAAGCCCAGGGCTTTAAACACAGATAATGTGTACACAAAGCATGCCATGGACTGTGAGTGGGAAAGAAACACTCCACTAGATTAATGCAAACACTTGCAGGTTCCCAAATCAGGCACAAGTCTATGAGCCATCAAGAGCTGTCCTACTGCTAAACGGTGACTCACCAGGCCTGCGGCTTGCGCTTCACGATACCTTGACGTCTCAACTGTGAGTGAGGGCTGAGGTGGTACGTCAGCTGTCTGCACACTTTCTCCATCGCCCCAAGTGAATCGCCCTCCTGCAATAAGAGCACAAAGCCGATTTAGTGCTACTAGTCATGTTACTTACTCTCATTTACCAACTACCTGCCTGTCTTCATCAGATCTAACCCTTTCACAGACTTTTTATGACGCCCAAGATCTCAAGTTAGCATTTTGCTTTTCATGCTCAGCATGTTTACTTTGGCAAATTCTGATTTAAATAAGAAAAGTGTGCATTGCTTTTTGTCTTCAATGCCCTTTCAGATTTCCACTTGCATTTTGTTATATAAAATATGATTATTACAGCTAATCTGCATTTTGAAGGTTTCACTGTTTTAAATCTAACACATGCTGCTTATATCAGAAACATACATTACATTGATTCATTCTATAGACACACATATTTATTTTATTTAAAAAATTGGTTTCACCACCCCCAGAGCTGCCTACACTGGCACCCCGTACTAACCAATTGAAACACTGCATTCAAGTATGTTTTTTTAACCCTGTACTAACCTTCCAGACAGTAGCAGCACACTACAGAAATCCAGAGCAGCACTGTCTGAGTTGCATCATTCAAGGGAGGAGAGAGAGATGTTTAGTCGGAACAAAAGACTACAAATCCCTGAATGATTTGCTGCAGAGGTTGAATTCTCTATACTGCTACAATGTTGTACCTGCCTCTGACTGGCCACAATAAACTATGAAGTTTATGCTAACTCATCTTGGATTTTCAGGGGCATTCCTTTTCAAAATCAACTGGCAGGAAACTAAAGACATTTTGTAAAGGTAAGTTTATTAATGATTATTTCTGGATTTATTTCATGAAAAAAATAGTTTTCATAAACTAATGAATCTCTTTTATCAGATGCATTCATAATCCATGAAACTTCAATATTCATTTTAAGAATGATAAGTATTCTGTATTAGGAATATTCCACAGCAGCTTTCCTGAAATAGCTGCAGCAACCCAGGAAATCTGAGATTCATGACTGGTAGGTGCCAAGGAGCCTCATTCAATTCGGAGGCGCAAGTTATAGAGGTACAGGCCGTAAATCTGCTGGCCTCCTGCAGGCCTGCAGCGTCTGCAACTTATGGTGCTATTCAACTGGCTGGGCCTGCAAGTCCTGGGACGATAGCGCACATCATAGATCATACTATCGAACGTAGCATTTGCAGGCTTGAACATGATCAATCACGCAAGGCTGTAACTCACAATTTCAAAACAGCCAATAGAAACAGAGATTGTCATCATTACGTCAATGGAAAATGGAGGTTGTATTTTAAAGTCCTACGGGCTTGAATTATGGGTTACGATCGGACCCACATTCTAGATATGATGCAATATTTATAAAGCCATAAATATGATAATCTATTACATGCAAGTTCCATTATGTGTATTAACACATTGATTGCTGGGATCAATTTAACACAGAAATTGAACAATAAATAAAGTATTTTTGGGACCAGATTTGCGAGCTTGAGAATGTTGTGCTATTAATTCTAAGACCTAACATCACTTTCACTAAGTGTACAGAATTGCTTTTTTATTTGCTTTTAAAGTGCTACGGTCATTAAGCCCCTTGCGATTCCTCTTTTATACCAGTAACTTGTGGTTCGACTTTTGCCCTTTGCAGGCTTGACGGAGTGGTTAGCGAGGGGGAATCGAAGCAATTGAATAGCGATTTGTGTTTTTAGCGTTTGCAAGTCTTGCGGCCGTGAAAGATCAAAGGCTTGGAGAGGCATTAACTTGCAATTTGAACCATCGCAGTGAATGAGAGGCCTGAGCCCGTAACTTGATCGGAGCCTGCAAAAAGATGCCAATTGAATAGCAAAATAACTTGCGGGCTACATTTGCGAAGCCCAGATCTCCCGAAAGCTCAATTGAATGAGGCTCTATTGCAGAAGCCAGCAAGTTCTTCTAGGCGCTAGATGCCAATGAGGGAGTCCTTTCAAAGAGATACAATGTAAAATATTAGGAGCCTGTACTCCAGGTTCCAGAGATTTTATATTATGTAAATTACTGCCCCCCCCCCCCGGCAGTATGCAATAAAAATATTTGTCTGAAAAATGTAATTCTGACTTAGAGCATAATTAAGCAGGAAAAGTAAAACATCTGGTTAAATAGAATACATTTTGATGCATTTGGGAGAGATCCATTAAACTTTGGTGGAAGTTGTCTGTGTTAGAGGGGAGTTCACATTTCTGGAGAACTAATGTTGCAATGAACGATGCAAGGTGTCTGCTACAGGCCCAGTGAGAGAGAATGGGAGTTGTGTCTATTTCAGTTTTACCCAATAATGTTTACAAATTGCTCTCTATTTCCTTATTCATTCCCCATCCCTCTTTACACTGAGGGGGGAAAAAAACACCCTCATGATTGAGCTCTGACAAGGGTGTAACAAAAATTGGTTTCTGTACTTTTAAACGGTCTTAAAGAACTACATTTTCACAAAAAATGTTTTATGCCCACAGCTTACATAGCTGCTTATATTTCTACATACTTGACAAAAAGCCTTTTTTCTTGACCTGCAGTCATACTTTAATGTACAGCAAACAAAACTATTCCATTAATAAAAAGTGATTATACTAGGAAATATATCCCATCCGCTGACTTTCATGAACAACTCAAGATTATATATTAAAGTTACTATCTTCCTAAAATTTTGTGGAGAAAAGGCCAAATTAAAGAGAACAAATGTATAAAATGTAAAATTACAAGCATTATTATTATAAGCATTATTTTGGCAATGTAGTACAGTATATAGATTGTGGAGGAAGGTTCAAGACTGGCTAAGTATAGATATCATATTAAATGCACAAATAGTCTTTTTCAGAGGTATTAATCATAAAATGTATAAAGAATGGAGATTTTTGGAAATTATTGTTTTTCTGGATAAAAAACTTATTATGAGAAACTGGATAAATATGAGAGACCCCTCAATATTAGAATTAGAACAAATTATTATGATACAGATGATCCATGATCAATATGATAGAATCGGTAACTTAGAAAAAAGGAACAATGAATTTAAAATAAAGTGGTATAATTCTTATGAAAAAATAATTAAACTTGAAAATGACAACTATTCAAGTTTATGTCTAAGCATGTTTTGCTAATGGCCAAAATAATTTTAGTTCCCATCAAACGATTCACTGATTTCATGTTTATGATAATGTTTGTTCCTTCTTGCCCCCCTTCCCTTTTTTCCCTCCTTTCTCTTTCTCTCCTCTCTCTCTTTCTTCCCTCCCTTTTTCCCCTTATATTATTTTTCCCATCTATTACGACATTTAAAATTTTGATAGCAAATGGTTTAAAATCTTTTAGGATAATGACTGTCAATTAGCATAAATAAGTTATCAATTACTAAGCGATTCAATTCTATTTGAATTTCTATTCTACATGTTTAAATTTAATTTATGAAGCAATTAATTGTTTAAAAATGAAAATATTTTATATTTTTGTCTGTATGATAAGAATTTGCTTGTTTTTTTAATATCATTGCAAACTTTTTCAACAAAAAGAAAAAAAATTAAAGATAACCCCCCCCCCCCCCCACACTGATTATACTTTCAAAATGTAAATAAACATAGATAGCTGGGTTCAAAACTTCAATTATATATGCATTATTTGTACCTGTTATTTATATGTATAAAGATACATATAATAATTAGTGTCCTGTAGAATAATGTATTATACTTTATTTGTTTAATTAGTATTCCTTTCCTATTAGGGGAACATAGCATCCTATGAAATGCAGAGAATCTCCACCAGTCATTTTGTAAGTGGAGCCTGTCCTGCTATGTGGATCGGCCCACTCCCAACACTGACATTATCAGTGTAATATATTGTAATCTCATCTAAAAAAGATGGAGGGTGACATCAGTCAGGTAGAATGTGAGTGGGAAAATGGCAGCCCCTAAACTGTGCAAGAGGCAAAAAAATTAAATATGTCATCTGTTTCACAGAAGAGGGATTATACAAAGTATAGAATAACTTGCTTTTGGTGCAATGTATTTTTTTTTGGGGGGGGGGGGGGGGGGCAGAGTTCAATGGTCCTTTTTGGCCATTAGGGAAAACCATGGAGAATATGCTGCTTCTATCTGAACATGATAGGAATGGAATGCAGCACAGATAAATTAGTAATTGATATATTTTGTATATTTTAATATTTAAGCTCTTTCATGTGCACGAGCAGAGAATGGACCGCACATATTCAGCCTTATTAAATAGCGATTTGGCCGATTGAATAGGGCTCTATTTAAGCACACAGCATATTTTTTTACAGAAGTTTTAATTAGTGAAGTCCTTGCTTTTAGATAGAAGATCACTAACTAAAAACTTCTGTAAAAAAAATGCTGTTTGCTAAATAGAGACCTATTCAATTGGCCGAATCACAATTTAATAAGGCTGATTGTACTTAGTTTACTGAGCACAGTACATAGTGCACTGGTCTGAGCGCACATACTAGATACACGTAATGTTATGGACATACAATTGTAGGTGAAGGAAGAGAGGTGGTGTACCATCCAACACAGAAAGGATTTAGCTAAAAATGGGATCTCCACATACACTCAAGGTACAGCTCTTATCTAATGACACTATTGCTATATACATTTGTTGATGATTTCTCATATATGGTAATGAGTGGGTGTTACTAACCGATAGCATTTGCAATTGAAGGGTGCGTGACAAAATCCTGCGCAAGAACAGGTGGGTTGGACCCAGCATCTGGTTTGGCATGGAATCTGCGGTTTATTGGAGAGAAGAGGGCTGTGCCAACAGTGACAGACCCTACTGGCACACAGCCTGAGAGTACTGTTCCTGTGAGATTTGGGAGGGTTGTGGATTGGAAGAAGCCGTGAGCTTGGTATGGTATGGTATGGTACAAGTGGAGGCACCAGCTGAGGATTTGGGTGGTAGGTGCGCCTGTATTGACCAGACGTGAAGGAGATTGTGCCCTGTGTCTGTCGTGGAGGCTGTGTGTCAATGCAAAGTGGAGGAGGGGAGGGTTGCTAGTATCTGTAAATTCACAGAGGAGAACTCCCATGAGGACTGGAAAGGCCATGGACCTAGAGAATCTGGGAGACTAAGGTCCCAGTGGTACAAGTGCTCTGAGAGGAAATAACAGCAGTGGACTTGGGCAGAGAATGTCCCAGTAATAGGTAAGTAATATAGTAGAAAGGCTTAAGGAAAGACCTGGAGTGACCTCATGGGCAGGGGAGATCAAGGTGGAGGTGTCTCTGAAAAAGTTCAGATTGGAAGGTGCCATTGTTATTAGAAGATGGTCAGGGCCTCGGGGAGATTGCTGAGGTAGCTGCTTGTGCAAGATGCATGCTGGTTAGGCCACAGCAAAAAAGGCCTCGTAGTGAGAGTTGGGAAGCCTGGTAAATCTGTAATGGAAGTGTTTCTTGTGGAGGCAGAAAATAAAGATCTGTACAATTTACATGCCTATGATAAAATGGCAGCAAAAAGACCCAAGAATGGTTGTGAAGGTGCGGCCTGTGACAAAGACGCATAGTGGTAGCAATAGAAGTCCTGGAGAGTGGCAATCTTGGAGAGGATTGTCAGATCACCATCTTTAAGAACAAGTCCAGGAAGTTGGAGGGTGAATATGGTATCGGAGAGTGTAAAGGTAGTGGCTAATAAAAGAGGTTTACCGTCTGAGACATTACAAAGAGGGGCCCAGTAGTGGAAACTGGGAAGCATAGTAAATATATGATGGATGTTCTGTGAGAGAGGCACATAGAGATGGAAATAGGGGAGCTGGAGGTTAGCATAAGGACGTCTGTCAGATTACCCCTATTAAGTGCTGGACTTTCAGATGAAACAGGCCAGGGCTATTCATACTGCAATTATCTTAAAATTGATGATAGAATAACCTGACGTGTGTGTGTGTGTATATATATATATATATATATATATATATATATATATATATATATATATAGTAAATAGATAGTACATTTGTGCTCACATTTGAACATCTAAAATAAGTTAAAAACCTATTTCCTGCTAATAACCCAGCGAAATACAGTTATTGCACTGCACTCTGGGAACCTGGACAAGAACATGCAAATGAGCCCACAAAAGCTTCACTCTTTTAATCCAATACCAGTTTAATATGGCATATTTTAAGCATATGCCTGTTGTGTTACACAGCTTTAAGCAAAGCTTAGGATGGATTGTGCACAAACCCACCCACAGACAGCACTTTTAATGCATCTCGTCAGTGTGGTGTGGGCCTGGTTTGGGCAATAGATTTGTGGGGAGGTAGTTTACCACAACAATCGTTTAACTTATGAAGGGCAAAATAGTGATAGAAGCCCTCCACCGTACAGTAAATAAAGATACATATATATATATTTCAACTAGGAATCTTGGTTTGAAGGTAGATGATTTTATGTGGCAGCTCAAATATTGGAAACATTTCTCAATGCATTTGGGGAGAGGTGAAATATTCTTAAACTATAAAATATATTTATAAATTTATGAAAAGATCACCAGGGATTTATGAAATGGTGTGGTTTAGATTCAATAAGAGTAAGTTAAAAAATGCAGAAATCAAACAAGAAAGAGCAAAGGGAACAGGGAGGAGTTAAATAACTATTAGAACTTTTCATTGATATGACACCAGAGGAAATAAGAGATCAGAAATTAGTGCAATCCATTGTACAACACAACTTGGTAACCTTTATGACATTGATAAGGAATGTACAGAAGGAATTGAATTAATTTAAAGACGAATTTAGAATTATGAATCACAGCGGCTCAAACAGGACAAAGAATATCATATGTGGAAGAATGATTAATAGAGCAAAAAAAGCAAATAAAATTCCTGGCACAGCAAAATGCGAAGTTACCGTCTAAAATGGACGACTTCAAGAGCAGAAGTAGACAAAATAACCTAAGAGTGATTGGTTTGTCTGAGTCAGTCAAAGTCAGTAATTTATTTCATTTTGCATCAATTGAGTTACCCACCTGTTGCAATAGAAAGAGCTCATAAAATTGGAATTGAAAGAAATAAATATTATCACGACTATTCTATTACCAGCTGAACCATTGCAAGATGATGATAAGGGGGGGAAGGAGGAGGATGATGACAAGGGGGGGAGGAGAAGGATGATAAGGGGGGAAGGAGGATGATGATAAGGGGGGAAGGAGGAGGATAATTGTCGGAAAGAGGAGCATGAGGGGGGGGGGAGGAGGAGGAGGAGGTTTTTCTTTTTGACTCGAGTATAAGCCGAGGGGGGCTTTTTCAGCATAAAACATTTGCTGAAAAAGTCGGCTTATACTCGGGTATATACGGTATATTAATTTATTAATTCATATTACTTTATTAATTCACTGTACTCACATTTTTTTTTGTACACTGTCTTTGAGATGAGCGCAAAAGATGATTGTTGCAAAGCAGGACACTTGAATTACAGGGGGGGGAGAGACTCACAATGAGCGCCAAAGGTCCACAGAGGAGCAAAAGCCTTACATTGTGTGGTAAACAGCATTGCCATGCCTTACAGTTTTACTGCTGTCATTTTTGACAGGCAAGTCGCTAGTGTATATATAAATAAGTAAATTTTTTAGTATAAAGAAAACAAGTGGAAGGCAGGGGAATCGAACCCATGACTTAGCAATAAAAGAAAAACTTTAAAACAAGATGCTTCCTACTATGCCACCATATGTCACTTATTAATAATATTAAAAGGTGTAAATCCCTAATACAAATGTGTAACAGTTACAGACAGACCCCAGCCTCATTACTGATGCGTGTTCTTGTGGGGTGGCTTCACGGACAAAACTAAAATGACAATATCTTGATAAATTTTAAAAATGTAAACAGATTTTCCACATGATTTTTTACCTTCAACTGATGGTGCAGAGAACATATGGTGACTTTTGTGGTCCTTTACGTGCATGGCGTGTATTAAATCCATTGAAACAGGAATACACCTGCTATTCTAAAACGTTTCATTCTTTATTATGAATTGACTTTTTTTTGGGTTACACCACATTTATTGTCATAGCATGCACCAGTATGGGTTGATGTTAAATTTGGACAATAAGAGACCAAAGTTAAAAAAGGTGAAACAATGATGGATTATGACTAGAAAGTGTCATTGAACGTTAATGAAAAAGTGACATATCTTCTACATAATTTAATACCAGGTGTTCCACTGAGGATTAAAAATAATATCTTAAATTACCCATTGATTATAGCTTGCAGGAATATTCATGAACATATTATAGGCACATAGGTTATAATGTATCAAATATCGATAACATATAATCCAGATTTTCAAGGGGGGGAAGATAGAACCCTCCTTGAGGGAAATGGAAGTGGGCTAATTAAAAGAGAATATTTTCTTGATAGTAATCCAAAAGTGGTAAAATAATTTTAAATGATACAAGATCAATATGATGTCCAAACAAAACAAAGGGATACATATCAACAAGTATGTAGTTAAATAGATAAACAAACAAACAAACAAACAAACAGAGAAAGGCTCAATTTATCAGAAAATTAAAAGATAGACAAAATATTTTGAAAGTATAAGGAGGGTTAAAAAAAAACATGATCCATCTGCAAATTACCATGAACAACAGCTAAAGATAATGCATCAAATCTATTGCCTTTCTAAATTAATGTGGAAAGTGGGTAAAATCAAGAAAAATGAATGTGTAAAATGCAAAATGTGGAATCCAGATTATATAAACTTTTTGGAAATGTAGTAGAATATGTAGTTTTTGGAGGAAAGTTCAAGACTGGATTAAAAATAGAATGGGAGTGGAGATTTCATTGAGTCTTGAATTAGTGCCCTTTGGGGGTTTTCAGAGGAATATATGTAAGGAACTGAGATTTGTGGAAACACTCATTGTTATAGCTAAACATGGATAAATAAGAAAGTCACCTCCATTTTAGAACTGAAGGAAGCCCTTTTTAAACAGATGATTTTGGACCAGATCGATAGATTAGGAGGTTTAGGGAAAAGGCATAATATTTTTAAGTTCAAATGATTTAACTATTTAAAAAAATACTTAAAACTGGGAGACCTAGTATTTATCTCAATTCATACATAGCTTCAATGGATATTGAAACGTTACAAGAAATTGTAACTTGTCATAGGAAGAAGAATATGATACATTTTGAGATGTGATTAATAATTAATAATGATTAATGTTAATTAAGGTTTATTCATTTTGCAATCTATTGGGTAACTTGGGTAACATATTTATGATACTGATAAATCATAATCTTTTAATATATCACAAACAGAGGGTTATTACCTGATTTTAATATAAAGAACAGTATGTAGGACTAAAGATGTGGAAGTAATGGTAAGAAGAATGAAATTAAACTTATTTTAATCTTGGATTCTAATCTTTTTCCAAGTAATGTATGAAAATGGTTTATGTAATTTGTAAATTATGCTTGTGATAAACTAATGTAATGAAATTAGGAAGTGCTTTGTCTTTCACACTCCATTATCCAGACAGAGTTCACCCCAATAAATACTTGTTGAAAAGCCCAGTAGAAAATATAACCCTGAGGCCACTGTGGCATACAACATAGTGCAAATCTGATATTAGACACAATCAAAATTGTGTGTCCTCCTTATGAGGTTACACAAAACCAGTGTTTCCTATTAACCAGGAGAGATCAAGGGAAGCTAAATAGGAAAGGAATTAATAGGTAAATATTAGGTATTTTATTTTTATTTGCTTAGGCTATATTGAGCTGGCTTACTGAGGAGTTTAGTTTGGGGAATACTGGTGCAGTTATGAAATTTGAACTGTGTGTGTACTTTAAAAAAAAAAAAATCAACTGTAACACCACTATGGAATGGATTAGGTATTGGATGAATCACTACTGTATGAGTTGATTAGCAATTATTTTGATAATTCTCCCTTGAGTAAAGAATATCAAATATGGCTAGTGGGTGTCAATGGCTAGTGGGTGTCAAACAGAAAAATCAAAGTGTTCAATCATGGAGTAAAGTAACCGTTTGGTCCAAAATATAATATACATTTAAAATAGCTTCTATCAAGTTCTCTGTTTATGGTATCAATAATAGAAAAACAATGACAGTTTTAATTTGCATACTTCCAATAGAAGACATAGCATTTCATCACTTTCCCTTGTTGTGTTGCCTCCCCCCTCCTCCCCATCATAAACCCCTTGCTGACTTCCCCTGACACCTACACACGTTTCGTCTCTCACAAGACACAACACAATCGCAGGCTGAGGTAAAAATTAAACTGAGAAATTGAAAGCTCTGAGTCACTGCGGCATCCTGGAACAAATATAAAACTAATTACTGATGCCTATCCAGACTCTAACCCCAGTGCTATGTCTATGATTAACCCATGCCAAGCTTAGTGAGTATTTCAAAAATGCTCTTTGGGCAATGTAGGTCAATTTGGGCAATTTAGCTTCCAAAGGTATTTATTCAACTTAAATGAGAACTGAATACAATCTAAAAATTAAGTATTTGGATTGTCCAAAAACCATAAAGTACTTTAAGGACCACAAAAAATTTTTATAGGTTGTGTTAGCTCTATTTTATGGATTCTATGTGCAATATTACCACTGCAATCTCAGAGAAGCACTCTGATTCTTTAATAGCCTATCCCTAGTTATTCAATCTTTCCAATAGATGTTGGGCAGCACAATTCGGCCAATTAGAGAGGAACTTTGTATGCCTACCCTTAGATTGTAAGTTTGCGAGTTTTCAACCCTGTGTCAGTGCCTTGGAAACAAGCTCTATGTACATTTGATTTTATGCTCAAAAACAGGGCCCCCCATTCTTTACAAGGTGTTAAGTTTGTTATTTGCCATGTACTCAACCCCTGTACAGCGCTACGGAATATGTTGGCGCAATATAAATAAAGATAATAATAATAATAAAGCCTGCCCCAAGGCATTTAGTATTCTACAACTTCTGAAACATGGCACTCTCCATAGGCAGAGTGTGTACTTTGTCTAATTTGAAATTGGACCCTAGTAATTAGAAAGAATCAACAAATGTGAGTTATCATACAAAATGGTATTAAAACCATTACATGCAAAAATCACTAGAGAAAATGTAGGAATGGTATATAAAGTTGATTACATTTTTTGCATTAGCTGAATTGCAACTAAATTGTCGTTCTGCTGTGTGGGTGTTAAGTTATATGATTAATAAAAAATATTGCTAAAAATATAGGCAATTATCAAAGTACAATATTATCATCAATATAGGAAATATACTAGGCCATAAAAAACACCCACAGAGTTTTACAATGTAGTGAAGAAAACATATATTTGATTTACAAATAAATACAAATATATTTTATTTTCCTATAAAAATCAAGTGTGAGCCATGCTTGGTTTGTCTTATTAGCCATGGCAGTGGTGCTTTTCTCTTTGCCTGATGTTTTACACAGTAGATGTGAGACAATGGAGATGATGTAGCTGTTAGAAATGACTAATATGAATGCAATTTAATCTTGCATTTCTTCTTTATTAAAACACATCAAGAAAGCCTAAGTGCATGGCCAGAAATTACTAAAATAATGTATTATGATGTGTTTCTTATTTAGTACAAAGTGTTGGAGAGCAGGGAGAAGAGTGGTCTCCATTATCCAGCCAAAAGCTATTGTACGGAGAATGATTATCTCATATCTTGGTTCACTGATGTGGAAATAAGAGCATGTATCAGACACACAATGTACATATATCTACCACAGATCCATAGGTATCCACAAATGAAACATTGATGGCTTCTTTTAAAGTGTTGTATGTCACCTTACAAAACTTATAAATGTACAGAAAACTTGAGAATTAAATTTAAAATGTGCTCGTTGTGGATTAAACTTTCTACCAGTCATCCGGACCAGGATGTTACCCTGCAACTGATTAAAAAGCCAATGGCAGATATCATAATACACTAAAACATACCATAGATTTCCATCCCATGAACCTAATAAATTAATTTCCATCCCATTTACTTTATAAATTAAAGAATGACAAATATTTACAAGACGAGCTTGCTTTATAAGTTAAGGGACCTCATCAGAAGATGCCAGCTGTAAGCTACAGACATATAAATGCCCCTTTCATACACAAAAGATTGATAGATAAATATCATGGATACCTTCAAGGTCCAAGGGAACATTTTAAAATGTTGTTTCTAACTAATAATCAGAATGACCATAATCAGAGTATTGTCAGTATTGTCCATATAAAAGAGCTTGTTTTAAACATTATAGCAGTTTTGTTCATAAAAAGAAATTAGTGTGGCATGGTTTAATAATGCTCTTTGAATACATGACAAATTCTGGACTTTGTTCTGAAAAAATGATTTTGGCAGTGTCTGGCACTGCTCCAGTCGAGTCATGGAACTCTATGAAAAAAATCAGATACACCCTCTAGTGGTGTATGTTACAGCTAAAGAAAAAACAGGTGACGGCACTCACAGGGTTCCAAAAGCAATTTGTATAGGTATGTAAAGAACATTTTAATAAGCTGCAAAACTTTTTTTCATGCTAATGAAAAAGCACGGTAATGTTTTAAACATTGTCTTTTAATTTTATTAGTACAAATTTGTGACCAGTGTATCTACAACTAGGCTAAAACTGAGAAATATATCAATCTATTTAGGAACATAGTAACACAGGCCCCTTATTCTATTGAGCAGTTAGTTGCTGGTTACTGGAGTCCATAATGTAGCCCGTTAAATAATTTGCTATTTAATTGGCGTCTTTTAGCTACCTGCAAAAGATTAGCGGGTTAATCTTGGCAATCAAGGAGTTAATACATATCAGGCCACCCACATGGACTAGAACATTTACTTCAATAATTTTTATTATTTTCTACATTGCCGGATTGCGAGTCTGATCGCATATCAGACTTCTAAATGCTAATTGATTGATGTTTAACCTCCATGTTGTGCCAACGTCATGATGATGGTCTCATTTACTATCGGGTGTTTCTAAATCAGTAGTTACAGCCTTGTTTAATTGATCATGATCACACTCTGAAATGCTACTTAGGGATGCATGGTTTAGGCTTTCGGACAGGTAGCTGCGAGCTTGATCAATTTAATCACTCTGTAACTGTTGCAAATTGAATAGGGGCCATAGAGTAGAATATAAATAAACATAATGAAAATCTATTTGTTTTACCCTTGTTTATATTCCCGATATTCCATTGTTTTGTGATAAATGTTCCTCTAGCCGTCCCTTTCCACTTCATTGTGTCTGGATATAAAATCTCACAAAACGTTATGAGACATATTTAGAAATATGTATTTGATTCTGAGATTTAAATAATAATAAGTGTAATATAATGTTGAAACTGATCGTGTTTGTGTGAGTTGTGTTGTGATCATGTTTCTATCTGGTCTATATTGTGTCTTCTCATCCTGCAAATTTATTTTACTTACAGAGACATGGAAATTACATATTTGTCCAGCATGCGTTTAAAAGAAAAGGTTCCCAACATTGTCGCTTGCATCTAAAATGAGGTTTAATCTCTTTGCAAGTTGCTTTGCAACAATGTTAAGAAATCCATCTGTCAAACTCTGATTATGTGTCTCCCTAGAGAAATAATGTCCATTCATTGGGGGCAGCTGGCACTAAAAAAATGGAATTGGTGCTTATAGTGCTTACATTTTTTATTTCTGCAACAAAACTATCTTAGAATTAAGAGTTATTCTTCATGAAAAATGACCACTGTCTGCATTTTCTATATGGTCTTTGAATAACTAAACTTGATAATGGTTGAGCAAATAAAACTTTCCATTTTCAACCTTTATATGCCATTATTCCAGTTCCATTTCCTTTAGCAAACTGTGTCCTTGTACATTAGTCCTGTTGAAAACACTGACAGTTTTAGCTGCCACATTCCCATTGTGTAGATGGAAGCTTCCTCTACAAATTATGCTCTTACTTCAGGAACCTCGGGAAGTTGATCAACAGACATCAAAATGGTACATTTCAAAGCAGCATATATACATGTAAAAAAATACAACAGAATAAATCTCCCCTTACATCAAACATCTTGAGAAGATTTATGTGATATATTAGAAGATTTCTAACATATAATGAATCAAATCATTTTGATATACCTCACTTACTATGTGTACGTTTTCACAAGATGTTCTGGCCGTGAAAGTTGAAATACGGTATATATTTATACAACATTTGCAAGCATTTGGATAATGACATTTAAAATGACAACATTCTCTGCTTGAGATGACTTATTAATGGCTGTAAGAGATCAGACCATATATATTAATCTGACGTTGCACGGCGCTAGGTGTTTGTTCCTGTAGTTCTGATTAGTTCCACAGTGGTGGGAAATCTGCACTCTCTATGTGGTACTTTGCGCCACCGCTCCGAGCGTGTAAACTGATTTCAGAGGAGAAACTGAACAAGATATGTAAATGTGCTTGGTGAACGAATTTCATCCAAAAATAACACAGACCAACATGAAACGTATAACTGGATTATACGAGCAGCGCGTACTCTGGCAATGTTTAGAACCAGTTTAATTAACTTTATTAATGAAATGGAAGAAAAATGTATATAAGCATGAAAATGAATTCAAATTTTCCATATGATGGTATAGACCACAAAAAAATTGTGGCCACTCCCTTAAGTTGAAGTAATACATTCTGTATGTTTTTTAGCTATTTAGTCATAGGAATTGCAGGTAAGAGATGATTCATATATATATATTTACTTTATTCTGTTATTTATGAAAAATTTAAAGTAAGACAAAAATGTTTAAATTTTGCATTTTATTCTAATTAGCAGAAATATTTTTTTATTTTTAAAATTGCATTTCTTAACTGTAAAGGTATATGCAAGTGAGCTGGGTTATGAATGCATCTGATAGAGGAGACTTAGTAGTGTATAAAAACATTTTTTTGCATGAAAACATCCCAAAATAAACATTAGTTAACTTATCGTGTTTTTTGGCATTTGCATTTTATTGTGTACACCCCTAGAAAACTCCACCTCAATTAGCATAACATTCAAATTCAGAATCAGGACAATACATTGTATCATTCTTCACCTCAGTGGCTTCTGGCATGTGCTCAGTACAAGAACTGCAACAGTTACTTCTTGCCCTCTGTACCAAAAAGGTCAAAATTTGTATCTTGCTGTATTTCCTGTGGGTACACTGCTGTATTTCCTGTGTGTACCCGGCGAATGTAAGCGTCCTGTGGGTGTTAACCACTGGATTTGACTTTTGTGCAAATAACTCTGTAAGTAAACTGAACTTTGCTATATAACACATGTTTTGTACACTACTAATTCTCCTCTATCAAATGCATCCATAATCCAGCTCACTTGCATATACCTTTAAAGAGACTAAGGGCTGCTTCTTCCTCCTCCATACTTTAATCATTGGTGTCCCACTTGATAAACATTCTGCTAGTGGTCCAGGTATAGCAAATATTGCTAAATAGCTCTCATACAGAATATACAACTCAATACACATCAGTTCTGAGGCTGACCAAGGAAGGCATATCACTGGGTCTGAGTACAGCTAAGAAAATCCAATTTGTAGAGTAATACTTTGAGAATTAAATGTACTTTTTGCTAATAACTATAAAGAGTTTATCTGCTCTTGTGAGGGGGTTAAGTTTACTTGTAAGAGGGAATTCACAGCGTTCTCCCGGTTCATAGAAGGTATTGGGAGAAATCCCTGGGCTCAAGGAGATCTCCTCAATTATTGTAGCTAGGAGTATTGGAGATCCCTAGGCTCGTATTAGATAGTGAGTTTTGGGGGGCTTTAGATCCCCCAAAAAATGAAAATTAGTTAATGGACCACTCTATTCTAGGATACCATGATATTTGTGACATACCTAAAAGTGTACACAACCTCTGCTTCTGCTCATTAATGCAAATATCTAATCAGCCAATCAGGTGGCAGCAACCCAATGCATAACAGGTTGCCAATATGGTCAAGAGGTTCAATTGTTGTTAAGACCAAACATCAGAATGGGGAAGAAATTTGATCTAAGTGACTTTAGAATGATTGTTAGTGCCAGATTCGGTGGTTTAAATATTCAGAAATTGCAATTGCTGTTATGAATTTTCATGCACAACAGTCCCTACTATTTAGAGAAAATGGTGCGAAATAACAAAACCACCCAGGGAGCAGCCATGCTGTGGGGCGAAAATGGCCTTGTTAATGAGATAGGTCAGAGGAGAATGACCAGACTGGTTCAACATGGCAGGAAAGCAACAGTAACTCATATAACCACTCGTTACAACAGTTGTTTGCAGAAGAGCATCTCTGAAAGCACAACACATTAAGCCTTGAAGTGGATGGGCTACAGCAGAAGACCACATTGTGTGCCACTCCTGTCAGGTAAGACAGGAAACTGAGGATACAGTGGGTACAGGTTCATACAAAACTGGAAATGGTGCCTAGTCTGAAGAATCTTGATTTCTTCTGTGACACTCAGATGGTAGGATCAGAACTTGGAGTAAACAAAATGGCTCTATGGATTCCTCCTGCCTTGTGTCACCAGGCCCACTAGTGGTGGTGTATGGGTGTGAAAAATGTTTTCTTAGCACACATTACGCCCCACAATATAAATTGATAACTGTTTAAATGCCACAGCCTACTTAAGTATTGTTACTGACCATGTGCATCCCTTTATGGCAAGAGCATACCCATCTTATAATGGCTACTTCCAGCAGGATAACACTCCATGTCACAAAGCACAAGTCATCTCAAGCTGGCTCCATGAACATGAGAATGGGTTCACTATGCTTTAATGGCCTGTGCAGTTGCCAGATCGCAAACCAACAGAGCACTTTTGAGATGTGGTGGAACAAAAGATTTACAGCTGACAAATCTACAACAACTCTGTGATGCTATCTTGGACCAGAATCTCCAAGGAATGTTTCCAGCACCTTGTTAAATACAAGCCCCAAAAAATGTTTAGGCTGTTCTGGGGGCAAAGGAGGGGGGGGGGAGGGGGGGGGAGGAGGAGGGTCTTATCCAGTTCTAGAAAGGTTATAAATTGGCCATTCAGTGTATGTAACAACAGGAGCAGCCATGTAACCCATGAAAATAAAACTGTTTTGCATATTGAATGTTTCCATTTTGTTTGACTTGAGCACTTCCTTATAAGACATTGTCTTCAATCTCTAAGTCATCTTCTGAACATTGGAGAGTGAGGTAGGGGAGGTGGGAGAGAGGTAGGCAATGTGCTATAGTATGTATTACTCACTTCCTTAGAAGACAGCAGTGTGTGACAATAATAACTTCAAACCCCATTCCGAGGAAAAGAAAATGCCCTATCACACATCCAACCTTCATCAACGTAAAACCAGTACATTCAGGGCACAGGAATGAAGATATATATTTTTTCTAATTATATACTAACTTTATGATATTTTCTTGCCTAAAAATGCTCTCAAACTGAAACTTTAAATAAATATATTTTTCTTTCTTCAATCAAATTTAAATACAATATATTCCAACTACATTACAGGAACACAGAATACAGAATTTAGAAATGTGTTAAGTTTTAAAAAATAAAGTTCCCTTTGCACCATAATTACATTTGAGGAATGTGTATCAGACAATAAGAGTTGTGCTTAAAAGCTAATGAACTCCGCTGTATTACTGAACACCGGCTAACAAGGAAAAGCCCATGTTTTGTGTACATATACATTTCAACAGCCTGTACTACATTTTATACCAAAATATTTATTTCCTAGATTTTAGTAAGCAAGGCTTCAAATGTAAAGCTAAGCGGGTCACCCGTGCGATGTGCGACGGCGATTCTACTGCATGAAGTACACAACTGAATGGCTGCCTTTGTAGTAGGAATGCTACCCTCTTGGCAAAGAAAAACACTACATTAAATACAAATTGTAATGATTATGTTATTAGTTCAGTAACAAATCTCCGTACATGGTGTTTCAGGGCGAGACAAAATGACTAAGCATTTACATCCGAGAAGACACAGCACGCCAGCAAAACAATTATAAATCTTCTAGGATCAGCACCAGCTGGAGGTGGGAAGAGATTTGAGGTGAAAACTGCCTAAAGCTGTAATAAACAAGTACGAGCAGCGCCGCCTGGCACTTCAAAGACACCTCCTGCACACTGCATGACAAGTAACTAGCGGGAGCAGAGGAACTGGCAATCTGGTGACTAATACTGTACAAAGAAAAGTTATATTTTATTTCTCGAAATCATTAAATCTAGAAACCACTGTGGAAACAAGCGATGTATAAAAACAGTTATTATATATCCGCTGAGGTCCAATATTTACAGCATTTTCTTTTGATGAACTAGGCTTATCCTAGGCAAAATGTGATAGCCGCAAAACACAATACAATGAATTAATTAATTAGCTTACGTGCTTTTGCTGCTATAATTTTATTGTATAACCTGATTTGTCTAGATGGGACCTTAGAGACAACGAAGTTTTTTTAGTTGCTGTATTATATTTAAATACCTTAGTGCAGATGATTTCACACCTAAACCGAAGCATTATTTGCATCCAAGGATCCAGGGGTGTAGGAGCCAGAACAATTCTGTGGGGATACATCTCATTATATACACATTCCATAAAATAGCTTGTATATACATACATATAACCCCCCCACCACCCAGTTTCTACACCCATGCAAGTTAATAAATCCAGTTAATAAACAAAGCAATGGTCATGCTCACCACAGCATAATTGCAAATTATAGTTAAATAATTAATCACTGTATTTATTTTTCATGTTCTAGCATAATGTAATCCATTAATCTCTAATAATCTTACTTTTAATCCTGCTTTACCTGCTTTTATCTCATGCATAGACCATGACATCACATAATCTTAAGTGTTGCTGCTGTAGGATAGCTGAGACTATAGGCACTTCCTTACAAGATCTGCACACAGTACAGTATATATAGTATACTTCTGGTGTCAGCAACAGATAGAAGATCTTCTAGTCACATGACGTTATCTCTTTCACTAATAGGTATATAGTGCACATATAAGAATAAAGATGAAATATCCTATTGCAACAATACAAATGTTTGGAACTCCAGCCATGTCACATGAGAACATTTTAAGCTGTTCCAAACCAGTAAATATAACATATTTATCTAATTAAAAATATAATTTTTATCATATCTTTGGGAAGAAGAGATTCACTATCTGTCAGTGTTCCTTAAAAAAAACAATGTTAACTCATTGGTTTCCTGAAGGGAGTATTATTTGCTCTATCGTGAACCAAAATAACTAAAAAAATAAGTGAGTATACCAACAATGATGTAATGCAAAAGTGAGAGAGTCCCAAAGGTCTGAATATGGTGTCCATATGTCTGACATTATGACCTATTGCTGAGAATCATCAGATCTATGTAAACAATATGATCATGTTTCCAATTTGTTAAAACAAGTGACCTTGGAATATCAATATCCTGCTTCCTGTCTCTTCTAGGGCTTTTATCCCTGAGCATCATGAATATATAAATGGCATTATCAAGTTTCCAATTTCTACAATATATCTAATTTGGTAAACGAAATGACTTTCAAATATCAATATCCTGTTTCCTGCCTTTTTTATGTTTTCTAACAATATATTAAAATAATTCTACAAGCAGCACCAGAATTCCACAGCTGGAAATGACATCTGTCTGATTTCAACTGGCTACTAAATCTGCACCTGTATCAGAAAAAAGGGTTAATACTAATACTAACTGCAAGAAAATAAAATTGGTGAGCAGAAAAAGAAATAAACCCAAATATATTACAAGAAAGAAAAAAACACCTGCTTAATTTCTAAGCTCAGGGCCATCCACAACTCCTGTACAAGGCCCTCATTCAATTGCGATTTGGCCAATTCAATAAATAGGCACATAGCATATTTTTTTAAAATAAGTTTTTAGTTAGTGAAAACATTGCTTTTGGATAGATGCTTACTAACTAAAAACTTCTTTAAAAAATATATGTTATGTGCGAATTTAGGGCCCTATTCAATTGGCCAAATTGCAATTGAATGAGGGCCCAAGTATGTAACTTTTATCATGTTTGTCTTATGTATTCACTGCACTCCTTATATTTAACGCTAAGGAAAATGTTGGTTCTTTATAAATAACTAATTAAATAAATAATAAACAAATCACATATCTACCATACACTTTTGAAGCCATTTCTTATGGAAATCATGATCTCAAGAGAAGTGAGACCATTTTTTCTTTGTGATTATTATTGTTATTATAGTTTATTTATAACGAGCCAATATATTCCGTAGCGCTGTACATAAATTAGATTCAGACAAAGATAAATGCAGATTAACATTTAGCAAAGGAAGGAGGGCCCTGTCTTTGAGCTAGCAATCCAATGTCCATGAAAAGAATGTCCAGAATAATGCACAATGACAAGGACCTTGAGGCCTACAACATTAGCACCACAGTCAACAGCTTCACTTTCTTTGATATAGTTGCTACAGTGCTGCGAAAACCAACCAGATCACATGGATGAAAATCTCACTGTAGTCTTAAGATTTGAATTTAAGTGTCATGAAGCATATTCTTTTGTAACTGAAATGATCAGTCTAGCAATGTATCCATCCTACCAGCAAGCTTTGGTTCAGAAAGAAGCTTTGCAATGGAGTTCCTTTGTGTTTCAGCTCGAAAATCACTTCTAGTTCAAATTAAAGTTATTAAAAACTTTAACCTGTAATTTAGCCCGTAAATATTGCTAATATTCAATTGGCTACATCTAGCTACTCGCAGTCCAATTGTGAGTTACAGGCTCAAAATCACTGCTGTTATCAAAACCATAACTCTGTCCTATCTCCTCCATTGATTTTTCAAGGCCACACATGTTACCAGTGCTAAAGACCCAAAATTGATATTCAGTAACACAGATTAAACAAGCCTGCAATTGCCTTAAAACCTGTAAATGGCAAATGTAGCAAAAAATTATACAAGTACTAAATAGGACTCGCAAGTGGGTTAAACACCTGTTCGTATAACTGCAGAAGCAAATAAACACACACTACTGTTCTTTAAAATACTGGGAAAGCAATGAAAGGCATTCTAATAAATCACAAGTCTGCAATAAATAAAACTTTTTTTTAAAGTTTTATTTCCGTGTTATATTGATCTTAGGAATCAATGACTACATATCATGGAACCCGCATTGACTAGAACAGGTGCTTTAATGATTTTTAGTGATTTCTACATTGTGATGCCAATCACAAATTGTACTTCTAAACACTAATTAATTGTAGTTTAAATTCCATGTTTTACTGATGTCATGATGACAAAATCATTTACTATTGGCTGTGTCTAAAAAGTAACTTACGGCTACTTCATGGTGTGGAGGCTGTGAGCCTGTAATTAAAGGTTAGTAACAATTGAATACATCTAAAAAAAATATTTTAAAAAGATTGACCCACAGAAAAAGTTCAGTTTGGAGTTAATTACGGGCTTGCAATTGAATGAGGCTCATAGAGACATATTTCAGCAAAACATTGGTTCATTCAGTGTTTCACTTGCTTAGAGTTTTCCTATGTCTATACATGTAATAGAGGTCAAGACAGCTTCTTTGGGTCACTAAACAAAGCAAAATAAGTGATCTGCCGTCGTTTCAGTAGAATGCACAATAAAACATGGACCTGACTCACTATACTAGGTGTTGATATTAAGAGTCTGTGGAAACAATTGTAATGCCCTTGTCCAGTTTAGGGCACCGCATCCTGTGAGCTATCCTCTACAGAATCAGACAGGCACATATCATTTTTATTTAAATGCTAGTTGACAAAATAACAGGCTATTCTCTTAATTCTTATTTGGTTCAATTTACTTTATGATTGATGATGATATTCTATTGCTATTGATATAATAAAACAACATTTAGTAAAAATAGTATGCGTTTCATTTTGGTCAAAACTGACTTTAAAATCATTTTAAATATATTCTTGAAGAACTACTTTTGTTAATAAGTGAACAATAATACATCCTTTAACGTATTAGATTTATATAGATGAATTAACATTTACATTGTTAATCATTTATTAAAAATATTTGTTATTTAATATTGTATGAAACAAGTGAACATGATGTGGGTAATAAATAATAAAAATGGAAAAGGGCAAGAAATCTTTTTTATATAATAGTTATAACACAGATTATCCGGCATTGGAAATTCCGGCACCTTCTTTAATCCAGACAAATTTTCAGTGGGGCTTGCTGTGACGCCTGTTGGGGTTGCTCTCGTGCAGCTGTGGTGTTGGCACCATTTTCACATTCCCCTTGGTCTGGTTCTCCTCTCCTGTCCGGGTCTCTTCAGGGAGGGACTTCTGGACGGCCTCTTTATCTTTGGATTGGGTGGATTTGCCTGATTATTCATTTTGCAGGACCACTGCTGGTCCGGCAAAACAGTTAATTTGACAAGGGACTACAACGGAGGATGCCGGATAATCTGTGTTCTATCTGTATTCATATACATTTTTAGTAAATAAAAAAAAGGAGTTTACTTGGCCTATACAGTGAGTTATCCTGAATGTAACAGTTCATGAATGATTAGAAAAAGGCAATACAAATAATATATAGTAACTAATAAACAAAAAAGAAGAATATTGAATTCAATGTTTTAAAAAAATATAAAAATTAAAATGTATCCCTGATTAATAATTGATATAGTACATCAGTTTAATAATTATAATGAATATATCTTCTAATTAGAATAATAATAAGGAATGATAATCATTCTGTAAAATATGGCTTATATAAAGGCAACTTTTAACATGACTTCAATGTGTATTTTATAAATATAACTTATTATATACAACTCTAGTGTTAATAATTTGTTATAACAATGGTGAGTTTGTTTCATGATATTATAAGAAATGTCTCCGGTCTTTTTGGCATACACTGGATAATAGGTCCACAGATATATTAATTTATATTTTTGTATTAATGTAACTAGTTTAAACGAAGTTTGTACGGTGGGAAAAGACAACAGGTGAGGGTAGCCTCACTCTAAATAACTCGTAGATGGTTGCAGTGTGGCATAATCTAAATCCAACTTTACCATGTATGACCTATAGAGAGGGTGGGACATAGGCCAAAATCTGATATAAAAAAAGCCAAGAATCTATGGAACAGGGGACATCCATCAGAGTCCAGAGGGAATAGTGACAGGAGAAGGCCCGATGAGCCCAGCTGAGCAGAACAATCCTGGCCAGAGAACTTGATGAAGAATGAACTTCAAAAGCTGACCATAGAGGGTAGTATACTGTATCTTTACATTACATAAAGTAGAATTCCTATAAATATTATATTTGTAAAAATCGTCTTAATACTTCTTGTCTGTTATCTGTTTTATCTAAACCCATATGTAAAATATATCTTTTTAATTATACTTTATTTGTCTGCTCGTTTATTGACCTTTCCAAAAGAACTTATGATTGATGGAAATTATATATTAATTTCTTACAATTCATTTACTGGTTAAATGGTATATATTTATAAAAAAATAAATAAAGGAATGTTTAATCATTCTAGAAATAAGAGGTACCAAGATAATGTGGTTTTACTTTACATACTCCTGCATTGTGTGGTATTGTTTGCCATGGCAGCCAGAAGCTCTAAAGAGGGCTAAGCTGAGGGAAACATGTGTCGGGACATAGGCACTTATTAATTATGTCACTGAATGCCTCTGTTAGGGTGTCGTCTGATCCAAAAATAATAAATAAAATTAAATGACTACAAAATACTTCTAAAGTGACTTAGTTACACAGAAGGTGAACATGCAGCATAGAAAGGACGACTATTATTCAGATATTAGGAAGAGTTGTAACAAGCTGCTAATAGCAACTGCGACCCTCGCAAACTTCACGTCGCAACCCAAACAGTACGACACACACATTACGACACTCGCAAACAACATACGACACACGTTCACACACATTACGGCCTCGCAACACTCGGACGCAACTCGCGAACATTACAAAATGTAAAACACAATACATACACACAGCACATACATAAAAAACTTACCTACACCAAGAGGGAGCACCCAGCACCTCAAAAATACAACTTACACCTCGATTTTACTCGAAATAAAACAGTTTAGAGATGCCAGCAACTGCGACCCTCGCAAACTTCACGTCGCAACCCAAACAGTACGACACACATTACGACACTCGCAAACAACATACGACACACGTTCACACACATTACGGCCTCGCAACACTCGGACGCAACTCGCGAACATTACAAAATGTAAAACACAATACATACACACAGCACATACATAAAAAACTTACCTACACCAAGAGGGAGCACCCAGCACCTCAAAAATACAACTTACACCTCGATTTTACTCGAAATAAAACAGTTTAGAGACTAAAAAAAAATTGAAGCGAGAGAAAAAATGGCCGCCGAACAAAACGAAAACGAGGCTACAGCACTCTAAACTCGCAAAACACTACAAGAAACTCGCAAAACACCACAAAACACCTACGGATATTCCGATACAGACCTATACCACACATTACTCGCCATTTTACGCCAATGCGGAAGTACACGACTACGCTAACGGTTTGGGCTCGCGCACGCACAGTGTTACACTGCACACATTCAGCACGCTTACACAGCAGATCCACACCACTAATGCTGCAGCAACATCAAAACACATTCACAGCTCTTCCACACAATGCTTTAAAATAGGTAAAGTATATTCATTTATTAATGTATTATATATTTCATTATTACACACTAAACAGCATTAGCTACCTTACAATTTCATTGCCGTCATTTTTTGACGGGCAATTCGCTAGTTTATGATGTTTTCTAAGAATAGTTCACTGTGAAAATCAACATGTTTTAGAAGCTGCAGTTGCCAGAGAGGTAAATCAGGTAGTGGCAGCATAATGGCAAAAAATACTGATTTAGGGCAGCATTTATGAATAAATAAATCAAAGGGTTCAGAAACATAACTACATTAAACTGGAGCAAGTAAAAACACTTAAAAGATAAGGCAATTGTAGCCCCAATCATTCATTTAAGAAAACGCTATATATACACATCACATAACATTTTGAAAATTAAATTAAAATTAAAATGGATGCAACATAGATATTGAGAGAAAACAAATCTGAAACAAAGTATAGTTAAAGGGCCATTTACCACACCGTAAGTGGTCTTCATGGTGTGAAAGAGCACAATGTTGTATGTTACAATTATCTTTTTTTAATTACACTAATCACAGATAAACAATCTAAAGTTTTAATTCTGTTTACAAACACAGTCTGTCGTGCCTACTGACTGTTTCATGATTAACAGGCATCAGAGCATATGGTGAGGACACTGATTGATAGCAGTTTATCCCTGAAGTTAGGAATGCACAAGATAACCCACAACTGAGCTGTTTAGGTGTCTCCAGCATGCCATGCTCTGCACAGATTGATTTGTTGAGGGTTGACTGTTTTTTCTTTTTCACTACACAGAGCTGAAATGGAACTGTCTGGGAGTGGGCAGTCAGTGACACATGTAAACACAGACTCTACTTTATTAAACTCTCAGTGAAAAATGCACGTATTTAAAAAAATTCTAAAAGTATTTGAACATGTTTTTAGGAGATCATTACAGTGGTGTGCTCCCATCTGTGCTAAATTAAGTGGCCCTTTAAAACCTATCAGTATTTGCTTAGGTAATTCTAAGTTCAAAAGAATAGTAATAAACAGTAATGAAAATATAACCCTGTGAACATCTCAATTTTCTCAGCGCATCCTGTATCACATATATAGTTGTGTATCTTTGCGCTGTTCGCAACGTTTATGATGTTGTTCATGCAGTTTCAATCAGCGGCGCCGGCACCAATGCAAGCCTCAGGAAGCGAGGCGAAGCGAGGCGAAGCAGGCGCGCACCACTTAAGCTGCAATGAGTGCCAAAGGCGCTCGATGCAGCCAGCGGCGCCGTCACACATGCGAGCCTTGAGAAGCGAAGCAGGCGAGCAGCACTTACACGCTCACAGACAGGACAAGGGGAGAGCCAGGAAGCATGGGAGTGAGGTTGCAAGCGATTTTGAGCCAATTTCGTCACTGCAAAATCGGCTAAGCAAGGAAAAAAATGGCCGACGAAAAACGTAAACATTTCTGAAAGTGCATGAAAACGAGGTTGAGCAAAGCCAGGCACGCAGGACTTAGAAAACACACGGCAGCAAAGACACTAACACTTACACCAACAAAGCCAGGCACGCGGGACTTGGAAAATAAAACAAACGGCCTTCAGCGCGTAACAGGTAAACATTCAGCAGACACACAGAGGAGAAACACACAGGGAAGGGACAGGAGGGAGATGGTGGAAAGAGACACATGGCATTCCCAAGCACAAAACAAGTAGGCGGGAGGAAAGGCTTCCAATGAGCGGCAAAGGCGCTCATCACAGAGCTCACAATGGGCACCGCGAGCGAGAGAGGCTTGTGATGAGCGTCACAAGCGGGAGAGGCTTGCGATGAGCTCCGAAGGTGATCAGTGCAAAGCAGGAAAGTTGAAGTACACGGGGTAGATGCTCGCAATTAGCCACATGGTGAGCGTCAAAGGCGCTCAGCGCGGGGCTCATGATGAGCCCCGAAGGTGCTCAGAGAGGAGCAAAAGCCTCACATTGTGCGACAAACAGCATTGCCAGCCTTACAATTTTAATCCTGTCATTTTTGATGGGCAAGTTCAGTAAAAAGTTCAGAAAAAGAAGAACAACCCCACAGCTATTTAATTTTAAATTAATATTTCTACATTACAGTCCTCTGAAAATAAAAACGTTATAATATTTAAAACATGATTGGTTAAATACATATTATAATAAATAGATCTACAGTATGTATAATAAAATAAGAAATTATATGCAACATATTGGGCCCTTTCAATGTGCTTTAAAAAATTGTTTCACTAAAATGAATAATAATCTGTACTGCGGCAAATACTCTATATGAAGATTATGTGGTTTACTACTGTCTGTTTCTATTTCCACAGATCTCCAATAAATTGGTTTTGAAATGTTGGTCAATGTTGGTGATACACCGTGATTTACTTAATTGCATCTGTATATACATACCGCCAAAGGTCATACATAATCTCCGTATCTATTGCAGGCCGCCTGTCATTTCCCAGAAGCACACAGTTATCACAGCCGCTAATACAGCCTTTGCATTTTTGTTTCAGCTTAAAATAGACACACAGTGCACACTTAGAGCATTGCTCTTGTTATAGAAAAGTTCTAAATATAGTCTACAAGCTCAGGCATTATTAAAAATCAGGCTCGGGCAATGACGTGGATTCAGCTAAGTCAAAGAAAAAGTAACAAAATGAGTAATGAGTTCATATATATTATTTGTTTTTGTAGTTTGTCATATTGCAATGCATGGAAATGACATATTGGCACTCGGACCGGAACAAGTAGCAATTAAAATGGAATACTCTGCCAGTTTCTAAAGTCTCCAAAGATATAGAACATTATTATCATTATTTTCTACATTTTTTATTATTACCGTATATACTCGAGTATAAGCCGACCTGAGTATAAGCCGAGGCACCTATTTTACCACAAAATACTGGGTAAAATGAGTGACTCAAGTATAAGCCGAGGGTGGGAAATGTGCTGCCCCCTGTGTCCCTCTTGTGCCCTCTGTGTCCCCCCTCTCTCTCCCGTGTCTCTTCTCCCCTCTCCCTTCCCTGTGTCTCTTCCCCCTCCCTTATCACCCTCCTCATCCTCAACCTCCCTCCTCAACCCCCTCATCCTCAACCCCCTCCTCAACCCCCCCATCCTCATCCCCATCCTCAACCTCAACCCCCCTCCTAATCCTCAACCCCCCTCCTAATCCTCAACCCCCCTCCTCATCCTCAACCCCCCTCCTCATCTTTAACCCCCCTCCTCATCCTCAACCCCCTCCTCAACCTCCCTCCTCAACCTCCCTCCTCATCCTCAACCTCCCTCCTCAACCCACTCATCCTCAACCCCCTCAACCCCCCCATCCTCAACCCCCTCCTCAACCTCAACCCCCCTCCTCAACCTCCCTCCTCATCCTAAACCCCCTCCTCAACCTCCCTCCTCAACCTAAACCCCCTCCTCAACCTCCCTCCTCAACCTCAACCCCCTCCTCAACCTCAACCCCCTCCTCAACCTCAACCCCCTCCTCAACCTCCCTCCTCATCCTCCCTCCTCCACCCCCCCCAACCTCCCTCCTCAACCCCCGATCCGCATCCTCATCCTCAACCCCCCCATCCTCAACCCCCCCATCCTCAACCCCCTCCTCACCCCCCTCCTCAACCTCAATCTCCCTCCTCAACCTCAATCTCCCTCCTCATCCTCAATCTCCCTCCTCATCCTCAATCTCCCTCCTCAACCCCCCATTCTAAACCCCCCTCCTCAACCTCCCTCCTCAACGCCCCATCCTCAACCCCCTCATCCTCAACCCCCTCATCCTCAACCCCCTCATCCTCAACCCCCTCATCCTCAACCCCCTCATCCTCAACCCCCTCATCCTCAACCCCCTCATCCTCAACCCCCTCATCCTCAACCCCCCGATCCTCCACCTCCCTCCTCAACCCCCCTCAACCTCACTCCTCAACCCCCCTCCTCAACCCCTCTTCTCAACCTCCCTCCTCCTCATTCTAAACCCCCCCTAAATACCTCCCCCTCTCCCCTCACTTACCTGCTTCTGCTCCGGCCTCTGCTCCTTCCGTCTTGACCCAGCGCGCATGTGATGTCACATGCACACCACGTCATTAGCATATACCGGGTGCCGGCATATACCGGGCTGAAAAACTCGGCTTATACTCGAGTATATACGGTACATTGTTATATAAAATATGCTTTGGAAATAAGAAATTAGTATTTTAATATCAGAACTAATTAATGGAGGACTCTGGTTCAGTACAATCCTCCCAAACTTCTTTAGTATTCAGTTCCCCATCTCTTCTGCCACTCCTCATCTTACAGTAACTGCAAATACATATACAGACAAACCCCACTTAACGCTACCCTGACGAACGCTGATTCGCTATAGCACTCTTTTCACGTCTAAATCTCATAATAGCAAATTTTTGCACATAAAATCTCATTTGGTCCTCTAAATCCCAGCTGAGCGATCGCAAATACGCCATATCGCTGTCTATGGTGTTAAAATACCAAGTTTAGCACTGTTTACATAGCGCTCCTTCGTGCAGGAATGCATGTGAAGCGCTAAATGGGGTATTCCTGTATGTAAAAGGATACATTCATGTGTGTATATGTATCTATACAACACATTGCACATTGTCAGATATATTTTCAATAATCAAGCGTAATCTGTGACATTGTACTGCAGTTCAAAACTGCCTGCTACCCCCTGAAAACATGCTGCCATTGTTTGCCTGGGCCAACATGGGTGGTAGTGGGCAACATGTTGTTATTGGACGCTTCCTATAAGGCACCAGCTTGTTCTCTGGAGTGGGAGGTTATGTCCCATTTTAACAGCACGTAGTCCATAACTGATATTCCCGACTAGCAGGTCACTTTCTCTTGCACTAAAAACAATTACTCTCACTTGATATCCGTCTATTGAACCTTAACCCACCTCTACTATCTCCCAGTGATATTACCATTTTTGTATTGTGTGGTATTGGGATAGAGACCACATGTCCCATCATTCAAAAAAAAAGAAAGAAAAAACAGGTTGCTCGTCACTGGCTTGGGCAGTAAGACATTCCTGTCATTCCTACAGCATCCTTTCTTGAGTTTTAGAGTTCCTAATGTTTTAGAGTTCCTAATGTGACTAATGAATGACTGGGATTAAAGGGGTTAAAAATGCTGCAGATTAAAGTTTATCTACAAAGTAATAGGATTCTACCATGAAAATTATACAACACTGTGGGAAATATTACTACCGGATTGGTAGATGAAGGTATTATTAATGGTTTGGTCTGATATATACGTTTTGGATTAGAATTAAAGTTAGATATTAGAGTTAGTGTTGAGGTTAAGGTTAGATTTAAAAATGATACTCTGGTCAGTGTTTTTAAGTATGGTATTTTGACTATATGTCTGTATTCTGCAGCCTGGAGCATTTATGCCTGTCCAATCAAAAGTAGCCATGGATGTGCAGTGATAAAAGTAAGCAAGTCCCTCCAATGTTTTTCATTCTCTTGAGACTTTATCAAGATCCCATTGTATTACATTTAATTTATGTGGGTGAAAGACCAACCACAGATTACAGTGGTTTCAAGTAGTCCTTGAAAGGCTAACAAATGTTATGACAGGCAGCTAGATTCTGGCAACAGGACTTTTAAAGGCTTTTAAATATCCCAGTGGACCAACAGAGGTTTTCAGAGGACCACTCACTCACAATTTTTGCACAGAAATGTGCAAGTGAAATGTGTCTGTGTATTGTACAGGTTTATTCTAGAAACAGTTACACAAAGATCATGTTTTTTTCTTTCAATCTGAAATAAATATTGGTGACACCCATTTATTTTTTTCACTTTATAGAATTTGCTTACTTGTGCAATTTATACACCAAGGCGACTTAATGGTTATTATATATTAGGTTTGTTCCCTATTTATGTGAGTATTCATTTAGTTATATTTCACACACACACACACACCCCCACACACACACACACACAAATATATATAAACTAGCAACTTGCCTGTCATAAATGACTGTATCACATTCATAGTTATCAGTTCAAGAACGTTGGTCACGTTTGCGGGTTTGTCACGCTTTGTCCGGTTGCGGGCCGTAGGGCTGCAACTGCAAGCCTCGTGAAGCGAGGCGAGCCGTTGACCATGCGGGACTTAAGCTGCAATAACCGCGGATGTTGCTCTATGCACTGTGAGCATCGACAAGCAAGGCGAGCAGTTGAGGCACGCGGGACTTAGGTGCAACAGCGAGCCTCGCATTGTGAGGCGAGCCGTCGACCACAAGAGACTTAGGCTGAAATGAGCGCCGAAGGCATTCATTGCACTGTGAGCCTCGCAAAGCAAGGTGAGAAGTTGAGGCACGCAGGACTTAGGCGCGAGGAGAGCCATCGACCACGCAGGACTTGGCGCTTATTGCACTGCAAGCCTCACAAAGCAAGGAGAGCAGTTGAGGCACGTGGGACTTAGCGAGGCGAGCAGGTGAGGCACGCAGAACTTACGACCCGTACGACTTAGGACCGAAACTCATACATGCACTGTGCACCTCGCAAAATTACGACTTTAACGGCCAAATCACTGAACTGAAAAGAACTGAAAAAACAAAAAACAAATATGCCTCAAATTAACTTACACACACACACACACACACAGCACCGTGGGAAAGCCAGGGAGCCTGTAAGTCACGATCGAAAATCGCCTAAGTGAGAACAAAAAAGCTGCTGTAAAAATGCAAAAGGACGAAAACTGGGCCAAGGACGTAAAACTAGCCGGAAGGACGTAAAAAATAGCCCTAAGGCAGTAACACTTAACCCAAGCCACTAACACTTAACGCAAGGCAGTAACACAACCCAAGACAGTAACACTCAAGCGCAAGGCCTATAAACTACACAGGGGGAGAGGCTTGCTAAAGGCGCTCAGAGGGCCTATAGCCTTGCATTGTGTGGCAAACAGCATTGCTAGCCTTACAATTGTACAGTAGAAGGCGGGAGAGGCTCAGAGCGGAGCACGCAATGAGAGCGGAAGGTACAGCATTCCCAGCCTTAAAATGTTATTCTCGTAATTTTTGACAGGCAAGTAGCTAGTTACAGAATGTTATCTTGAATTGTCTGTGCACTCTTTGCCTGTGTACTCTCTCTCTCTGTGCACTCAAACTAGCTCTCTGTACTCTCTCTGTGCGCTCTGTCTCTGCACTCTCTTTATCTCTGTGTTCACTGTGTGTGAGCTCTGTACCTCTCCCTCTCTGTGTGTTCTATCAGAGCACAGAGAGAGTGCACAGATAGAACACACAGAGAGGGAGAGGTACAGAGCTCACACACAGTGAACACAGAGATAAAGAGAGTGCAGAGACAGAGCGCACAGAGAGAGTGCACAGTCTGAACTCTCTGTCTGTGTGCTCTCTCTCTCTGAGCTCTCTATCTATGCCCACTCTGACTCTGCATTTCTCTCTCTGTGCACTCTGTCTCTCTCTCTCTGTGCTCTCTGTCTGTGCACTCTCACTCTGGGCTCTGTCTGTGACCTCTCTGTGTGCGCTCTCTCTCTATGTGCACTGTCTTGCACTCTCTCTCTCTGCGCTCTCTATCTGTGCATTCTATCTCTCTGTGCTCTCTCTGCGTGCACTCTCGCTCTGTACCCCCTCTCTCTCCTTACCTCTCTCTCACTTTTTTTTGCTGTCTGTTTCTCTTTGCTGGGTCTCTCTATACCTCTCTACCCCTCTCTCTCGCTCATTCACTCACTTTGCTGTCTGTCCCTCTCACTCTGTACCTCTCTCCCTCCCTGTCTCTCTCCTACTCACTAACTTTGCTATCTGTCTCTCTGTGCAGTAGCCCACTCTCTGTACCTCGCTCCCTCTGGTCTCTGTCTATCTGTGCTGTGTTTTCTCTCTGCTGTCTCTGAACTGCATCATGGCTGCCGCTGCTATTAATTCCTGCTTTTAGGCCCTGCCCCCGATGATGTCACAGAAACGCCCCTTAATTACATCAGCGTTACACACTACCGAAACTATATTAGTGATATATATAAATATATATACTATTTACTTTGTTATGTATCTTTTTTTAACTAATGTGAGGATTCACTTACTTTATTTTAGTACCATTGATAGTTTATGGTAGTGCCATTACAGATTTCACATCTGATGAAACGCTATAGCCAGGAAGCAGGAGTCCGGAGCACAGCAGTGCAGATAACCAGGCCTGAGGACAGGTGACACAGCAAATGCAGATAGCCATTTGCAGCCTGATAGAAAACAATGTAGGTAGCCATTCATACTGAAACAGTCAGGATACAGAGTTAACCAGGAGACCCCAGTTCAAAATCAACTGGCACTTTGAGAATGAGATGCGAAAATGAAAAACAGTCTAAGAGAGTTGTCTATGATTGTTTTGTGTGTACTTCCCTCATCGAATGACTAATGTGTGAAGTTCATTAATTGCTGTGGGGACTGCTTCCTCATGTATACCAATCTTTTATCTCCCTTATTATATGCAGAGCTTTGCGAGCTGATCTTGTGCGTGTACTGTGTCTGGAATAATCTCATGCATTACACATGCTATATTCTTTAAATTATTTTTTCTCTCTCAGCAAAGCTTCATTTTTTAATAGACTTCATCTTCGCTTGGCTAATTTATGCTGTGTAGACAATGCACGTTATTTTATGCAGTCAGAAGGCATATGAATGATTGATGTGAAAGGCTCTGCTCTGAGAGTTAATCCCATCCTGTCTGTATGGGTGCCCTTCTGTGCCATGGAACTCCTGGACAGGGCTATAAAAGCCTTACAGATCACACTATTTAAATACTGTGAATAATAACCATTCAAATGCATTGCGTATAATGCAAAAAATGTAAATATCTTTGGTTATAAATCTAAAAATAACCTAGGTGTTTACCTACAGCTTTAAACAGCGAACTGCTATATGTTTATCTAAAAGGACACAAAAGTCCTAGTGTTTCTATTATGTATTTAAAGAAGCATCCCATAAACATGGCACATACTGTTTTGCATGAGAAGCAAGTTATATCTATTGAAATCATACTTCCACTTCCAGCACAGGCTGCTGCATTTTGAAATGAGACACATTTTTATCTGGTCAATAAATAATTTCGTCTCCCTCTGCCTACCCCATCCTAACCTTAAGCCTGGTCCTAACCCCAACTCTAATTCCAAATAAGATCCTGCCTCAAAGAACCACAGCTGAGACACAGTTGTGATTGGCTAGTACATCCATGTTCCTTTTAAAGACAGCATTTCTAACATGCTTGATAAGTGTAAAACGTTCATAGTGACACCACTGTACACACAAGTTACCTTTTACAGGTATTATACCAGATCAGACGTTATATTTAACTGATACAATTTAATTAATGTATTGATCGACTTTAAGCAACATCCATATTCATAAATAATGAAAAGCACACAGGTGTTATAGTTTGTGATAGGATAAACTTAGATTAAAATAAAACTTAACAGTCAATGTCAATTTTGCTTTTAGGCAGGGATAACTTCAAATCATGTCCTGTTGGCGATCCCATTTTGTTGTACAATCTTCATAAAATAAAATAGAATAAATCCTGAAACTTTATTATAAGGCTAACAAAGTATATGTAAATTAAAGTGTTCAGTAATATAGGAATAATATGGAATATGTAAAATAGTAATGTGCAGATATTCCAGAACATATTATTTGACAAGAAATGACTCTTTGTACATGCAGTAACCTTTTAATTATGTAAGCCATGTGAAGACCTCTTAGGATCTATGCTAAGAGACAAGCTGGTATTAGGAAATTCTGACATGGCAAAAAGAGCTGTGTCAACATTGTGAAAGCTTGTTACTAAAATCTGCCAGGATAAATTAAAATGAAACTAATTAATAAAGGCCTCTACTGACAGATTGCTTCTAGTGCCGGCAGCCTGGTTCACGTATGTCACTGTAAGACCCCAGGTCTGGGCAGTACATTATAATTATTACAATAAAGACGTTTCAATGCACAACATGCTGTATCTCAGAGGGAAGTATGTATATCATTTATACAGACATAGGAGTATTTATGTATTTAGCTAAATGATAGGTCCAAGGAAACCTAATTACCTCATTAGACATTTAAAATATAAAATCCTGAAGGCAAAAACTATAGCAAACATTTGGAACAGCCAAACAAATTCTTAATAAAATTAATCTAATTAAAGAGGCATTTTATGACCATGATGTGATTCAGAAAAAGTGAATTGAAGAGATACATGATTATTATTTTTTACTAGCGAATTGCCTGTTAAAAAATGACGGCAATGAAATTGTAAGTGAGCTAATGGTGTTTGGTGTATATAATGTGGCTGATTTAGCGTCCCTCGTTTTCTATGTCGTGTGGCTGTTTGGTGGTGTTTTGCGTGTTTATGGTGGTGTTTTGCGTGTTTAGGGACCTTTAGCCTCGTTTTCGTTTTGTTCGGCGCCCATTTTTTCTCTCGCTTAGGTGATTTTCGGGTCTCTAAACTCCGAAATGTGCGCTTAAATGGAGGTGTAACTTCCCTTCCAGAGGTTCTCGGTGCCCCCCCTTGCTGTGAATAACCTTGTTATGTGTTTGTTGTTTGTATTTATTGTGTTTGTAATGTTTTTGGAGTAGCGCGGGTTGCGTCCTTGTTTTTTAATCTCGTAGGTGTTTTTCGGCAAATACGTAGGTGTTTGGTGGTGTTTTGCATCTTTAGACTGCTGTAGCCTTGTTTTAGTTTTTTTCCGGCGGGGTCGTAATGGATCGTAACGTGTCTCGTATTTTCCTTGTGTAACAACGTAAATTTTGCGAGGGTCGTGAGCATGCGAGTCGTTGCTAACGCTTGCAGGCTCGCATAGCGAGCCCGCGGCCCTCGCTTTGCCGCAGTTCCTGGCAAGGAGCGCCAAGCGTTAGCAACGGCTCGCATGCTCACAACTATATGTGATCATTTTAGTGGCCAGATTTCAATTAGAGGTGTCTTTAGGCAAAGATTTCTCAGATGCCCACTCCCAAAAACACAAATATGTTGTTTAATATTAGATAATTAATACATTAGCCCTGAAAAGCTAAATTAGAGCAGTAGACAAGTCTATATATACGTTTTACATTTTGGCACCCAAAATAGCCAAAGGTATTGGAAACATGCACATATATGCTCTACTTAATAAAGTATGGGAAAGTATTACCTATTGTAAACCAATGCCCTATTACTTTAATTAATATTAGTACTACAGTATCATTCCTCTGAATATATCAAATGGCCAAAGAGGGATACTTACATTCTTGTAAAATGATGCACTAGTATTAGTGTTACCACTTTTCTGCATGAAGTGTAAGATACACACAGTTAATATACACACAGACATATTTTGTAGGACTGACACGTCAAGATTCTATTGTTCTCCAAGACTGAGAGAAAAAACAGGAGAAACCAGAGAAAAAGTAACATATAATAATCTCGGTAGAAAACAGGGGTTTGCCCTTAAATGTGTGCCTTTTCTTGTATATAGTAGACACAGTCTGTTACATACCTCTATTGCATTAATGTATTTTGCTTTGTAGTTAACCCCTGCACTAAGGAATACGTTGGAGCATAACATATAAATGATAATAATCATAACATTTTCTGAAGGCTTAAAGCTGATGTATTGCTAATCTTACTTAGGGCTTAGTGTTTGTTTGTGATACCGGATCATGCAGTCAGTCTAACAAATAATGTAATATTCAATTATTGCTATATACATGTTATGATACACAAATAAGAGGTATTGACTGTATAATAAATGTTTATGTAACAAATAATAAGAACAAAAGGAACAATTCAATGGGTAAAATGTGATAAATACATATTATTTACAGGATAGTAGAGTATGTCATTATCTTCTATTTTAACCCTTTAGATGACATAATATGTTGATACTCAGTACCAGAGCCTCTTTAATATTTGTAATGGCACAGATGAGGTAAAAAAATTAATTTGAAAATACCTTCCCACTTGGGGGGGAATTTACTAACAGGATGAGTGATCAGTCGCTATTTACCACAGCTCATCGTGCATCAGTGCTACTCAGGTCTCCCTAGTATTATAATTAGGTCCGCAATGATCCACGCTAAAGCCTGTTGTAGCACTGTGCATTCACCCCCAATCGTCACCTTAACACATCTATACCCATGGGGGTTCTTATGGACCCCCATGGCACCTAATATACTATAACCATCTTTTTCATGATTGGCTATTTCAAAAGCCACATGCAGAAGGTTTAGATTGCTATGAAGCCCTATTCTGACTGGCTGTCATTTCAAACAATCAGAATATGGAAAATCGAGCCCTCTGGTTAAAGGCTAACTAATCAAAAAGCACAGATTCTGATTGGCTGACATATGATGGACACAAACTTGAGCCACTCAGAAGCCATGGAAATAGTATAAAAGGTGAGTGTACGGTCAGAAAAGCATTAGTTGGAGTGTAAGTTCATTTGTTTTTAGAGCGTTGGGTGTGTTTAGGCAGATACCTTTTCTGTGGGAAGAAGATAAGGAAGATCGAAGAGAACGGAATCTACTATAAACATGGATGTGCCCATTTATTGAGGGATGAAGATTGAGGAAGAGGGCATCACGGCTTATCGCTGGAGGGCCCTCAAAGGATTTGTAAATATGGTTTCTGCCCTACAGGCTTAGCTTCTTTATTTTATGCAGATTTTAATTGTATTTGTATTTTTTTTATTTTTATATTTGACTATGAGGTTCCTTGTGAACCTCTGTGGGTGTAGGGTCCATATGGTGCCTGAAGGACCACTATGGTAGTAGTTAGGGTGCCATGGAGGTCCATTGGAAGCACCATAGTAGAAAGTTAGGTTTAGGTACCATGGGGGTCCATAGGCACCCCCATGGTTATAATATAGTATAGCATCGGGGTCCGTAGGGACCACCATGGTTATACTTAGGGTAAATGTTAGGTATATAGGGGTTAATGTTAGGTGCCATGGGAGAATATAAAGACCGCCATGGATTATACTTAGAGGCTTCATAAGGTTCTAAAACAAGTAGTTAAAAGCAGGATGAGGATTAGTAAATTTGGAGTAGTTAGATTTACATGGTAGATGCAAGTTACATTCCCATCACATGCTAATAATACACTCTGTTCACTATAACACAAGTTCAAACTATTTGCTAGGTATAACATTGGAGAAAGGGCTTCAATAAACCATACAATTAGCTGACAAGATGGATCTTTCGTTAACACAGGCTATAGTGGGATCGTTAGCACCCAAGATCCTTGGAATGTTTATTCTTCAACGTTCCTGTATTACTACGTGTAACAGTGGCATGGACCCTGGTGAATTTATTCCTTTATTGTTCATACAATGTGCATGTTATTACCATTTCTTATATGTAAAATTAACTATGTAAATACAGATAAGAGATTTACTGGGACAGTAGGCATATTTCCTAAATTTTCAAAAACGGTTTCAATTCACTAGTCATGCTAAGGTAGATAAAATACATTGTTTCCTTATTCATTTAAGTGTTTATGTTGTGTTATTTTTTATTTAATATAATTTATTTTTCGTGAAAAAAAAAATACTTGTGATCACCAAATATGCTCATTAAAATGCATGATAAACTATAGTGACCCTGTCCAGTGAGTATCCTGTATTTTTGCATGTCCTGAGCAACATTGGTGACAATCTTTAAGAGACCATTGTGAATGCTTATAGTTCCCATTTGTTTCTTTAGACCTTAAAGTGAGTTAAAGGACAACTTTAGTTTGGGAAAACATTGCATATTTGTAAAGTATGTAACAAACACACAACATTAGCACCTGTGTAAGCCAATAGCAGAAAACTTATTTAGAGAAAATGTAAAATTTTGTTGGGGTCATTGATGTTTGGTCTTGGACTGCTGGTCTGACTGTAGCCTGAGTGGGAGGTTTATCTTACTTTCATTTACTTTCAAGAGTGCTATTTTTTATTATTGGAAAATTGTGTTAAGTTGATTTCCCCAACCTAGGCGTAGAGCAGGGTAGGCGTGATTATCTGATGGTGTAGCCTCCCCTGATTGACCTCATACAGGATTTACAGAGGTACACTCTTTTCCTTTTTAAAGAGTGAAATGGAAGATCAGGTGAGTGCTTGCTCTTGCTTCAGAAGAAAGAAGACTCTCGGATTCTCTTGATGTCAGTGGAGATCTGCTGCTTTTGCTTGGGCTCTGTTCACATCAGTGCCCGAAATCAGAGCTGAAAGGTAATGGTAAAAGAGGAGTGGAAAAAGCGCACAATCTCCTTTTATTACCTAGATATTCTCTAGTAATAATGGAGCCTGAATCAATGGATTGATATCTCACTTGTGTGGCTGTTCTTCTGTTGTTGTCGTGATCAACTCCCGATGAGATGTGTATCTCGACAGTGTGTTGGATAAATACTATGTATTTTCCCACTGAGTGATGGCGTGCATAGAACCTTCAGTAGCTATTACTGGTGGAGTGGTCCTCTACTCATGAATGACAATGAGAAAGGCCTTGAAAGAATAAATATAAATGTTATTGATAGAAAATCATAGATAAGATATACAATTGTCCACTGTGTTGGTGGAAAACTCTGTAAAATAAAGAGGATCCCAAAAGTGGAATAGTGAATGTAGATGGTATGAAAACTGATGTTTATTGTAGCTAAGATACTTGGAATGTGTAAATACACTTCAAACTCGAGCTTCATTTGTGCAAGGTTCATGCACCCATTGCATTATATTGCATTATTTTATTGCATGCTTTATCCCTTCCATTATTATACATTCCGCAAGCAGTGGGGGTTCTAAATCTGCTCATTTATTGATGGTTTTAACTTATAGGCCATATTTACTTCTTCTTGCACCAGCCCATCCACAGGGTTGTATTTTCTAGGGGTCTGACACCCAAATTACCCACATACAAGTTTCCCACCTATGGGGGACAGGATAAGTACACCTAATAGTGCCACATACACATTCCCACATACCATACCTAGGACATCATATGCTTTGAACACTGTCCTATGCTTGAGACTAAGGACTTTCGTAATCCACACTTATCCATAGATATATTGTTGATAACTAATGGCCAGTTATAGACAGAGAGAACATAGTCCCACTACATCACGCACATCAATCCGAATGTAGCAACTAGTGGAACAACCACAATAACCCTTGCATAAGTAGCCATTTTTCTATCACGTATACACTGTTAATCCTACATGGACACATACTAGTTCTCTATATGTTTATCCCAACAGGGCAACGCTATCACTGAGGAAGCCGTTTTGAGCAGCGAAAAGCGTTAGAAGTGTATTTACACCTTCCAAGTATCTTAGCTACAAGAAACATCAATTTGTATACCATCTACATGCACTGTTGGGGTCCTCCTTATTTTATAGAGTTTTCCATCGACACAGTGGACAATTGTATATCTTATCTATGATTTTCTATCATTAAAAATATATTGTTTCTTTCAAGACCCTTCTCGTTGTCATTCATGAGTAGAGGACCACTCCACCAGTAATAGCTACTGAACGTTCTACACACGCCATCACTCAGTGGGAAAATACATAGTATTTATTCAACACACTGCCATTGAGATACACATCTCATCGACAGTTGATCGCAATAACAACAGAAGAACAAACCCCACACGAGTGAGATATCAATCCATTAATTCAGGCTCCATTATTACTAGAGATTATCTAGGTAATAAAAAGGAGATTGTGCGCTTTTTCCACTCCACTTTTACCATAGTTTTTTTGTTAGAAAGAAATTATTTGATTTCTATTTTGCTCCCAGGAGGCATCAATGATGTTTTGGTAAAGGTTGTATACATTTATGAAGGAGCTTGTAATTATTCTTACAACTGCCTACATCTGCGCATGTGCAAGGAACAATCATAGCCGTCAAATTCTAAATCCTCTAATGATATAACAAATTCCCTTTCTTTCTCCCTCCACTGATGAACAAGTTAACCTACCATGGCACATCTTTCCTTCCATTACCATTTCTGTTGGTGTTCCCCAAAGCTCACTGTTAGGTCCATCACTCTTCTCTCTCTCTTCACCTCCTCTCTTGGTAAACTTACCAGGTTCTATGGGTTTCAGTACCATCTTTATACTGACCACACCCAAATCTATACCCCACTCTACTAAACCATGTCAATAAATGTCTTTCACACATCCTCCTGGATGGTCTTCCAGCATTTAAAAATCAAGCTCTCCAAGAGTGAGTTGTCTTACTGTAGACAAGGCACAAAAACCCCCAGCATCTCAAGCCAGATATCTCGGAGTCACACATGACTCAGACATCTCCTCCATCCCTCACATTCAAACACTAACCAAATCCTGCTGTCACTTGAGCTGGAACTTCTCCAAGATTCATCCATTCTTCACTCAAGACACTACTAAGACACAAGTCCATGCTCTCATAATGTCATCTGCTGCCCCCCTCTGGCATTCCCTAGACTGGCTCCCCATTTACTAAAGAATTGCCTTCTCCACTGTGCCCAAAATGTGGTCCTCTTATCCTTTACCATTACCTCCTCACATGCTCGCCTGAAGGACTTCTCAAGATGAACTCCAATTCTTTGGAATTCTCTACCTTGCTCTGTATGACTCTCCCCTAGGCTTCAAGTATTCACGTTCCTTCTTAACTAAATCATCCACAACTATATATTAGGTTACAAATTCTGGTTTGCAAACCTCTCATACCTCATCACTAATCCATCCAGTCCCCATACTTCATGTTTCTATTTCCTATCACCTCTTAGACTTAGAGTGTTTTATCTGCCTTCTAATGCATGTACATTTATGTCCATTGTTTATTGTACTCCTAGGGCTATGGAATGAAAACATAATAAAAATAATAATAGTAACCTTTAAGCATTATGATTTTCTCTAAAAATGTTTTATGCTCATAGCTTACACAGCTGCTAATCTTGACAGTTAAACCTTTTATTGAAGAATAGTAGTCCCTTAATCCATCCACACAGCAATTTATTTTGGGTCTCCAAAGATATTTTTGGTTAGGGTCCCAAATATGTAGAGCTGGCCCTACTCAGGAATCTAATTCCAAGAATGCAATAGTTTCTTACTGGACATTGTTTGTTAACAACTATTGTGGTGATGTTCTTTCAACACAAGTTCTATTCCGTTTAAACATTGCATTATATCCGGCTTCCTATTCAACACTTTCCTTCCAAAGGTGCTTCACCTGATTAAACATGCATGCCATTAATAAATATATAATGCTCTCAACATTACATTAGATCAAATATTCAATAAGCCTTACTAAAAATATGGGAATTATAGGCTTCAGAGTAATTACAGGCTGCTGATTGCTTTGCATTTTTAGACTTTACCTGACTGCAGAGACATGGAAGAAGCAACAGCAAATACTATTTGCATCTAGTCTGTCCATACAGCTCAATAAATCCATTAATTTGAACACATGACATCAATTTGCAGGAAATAACAACTGCAAACAAGATGGTTAACCACTTCAGTCATTGTTCACGCATGATGGGCCACATTGCTCTGTTGTTGGCCATACAAACTTCAGTTTGTATTCTAGGTAAACAATGATTAATATGCAAATTTCAGAGCCTAAACATACCTGTCTCTGATTGGCCATACCGGAGAGAAGGTGGAGTGAATGGAAAGCTACACCACCGGCCCCGTCAATCAGAAGTCCCTATCTGTGAGGTGCCTTGACAGTTTATTCATTTGTTTACTGGTAATTCAACTTAAAGTCACCTTCAAAGCCCAAATGTTTGTATCAACTGGACCACCTATAGTTAGTAAGGCAGATACTTATAGGAATTCTTTATAGATATGGCTTTTTCATTTTTAATTTTTTTTATTTGACCAGTTGTGTCTATATGGAAAAAGGATAAGTACTACATTGTTTTACTACTACAGTCTACACCACATTTGAGACAAATCAATGATTTACAACCACTAGCTGTGGATATAGCAGTGAAATAATATGTTAAAAAATGGTTAATAAGGTAGATAGATGAATTAGAAGAAGATTTAACTTTGGTCATATCATTTACGTGCCTCTCAACCCAGCCTAACAAAGGCTATGGTGTGGAGTAAAAATGGACCAGGTTTCCGATTGGTCCTCCCGGGGAGATAGTGGGTCATAGTGCGGATGGGTATAGAGTACCCTGGATGGGTTGGTGATATCAGGGCAGTCCCCTAACTGGGGGTTATAGGTGTTAGGGCACTTTGTCGTCTTGATAAGGACTTCTCTTGGGTTGACAACCCTTTATTGAGTCAGAGGCAGTTCGGCTAGGTGGAATATTGTGCCAGGGGCAATATGTTTGACTTTTAGCCGGCCAGGACTTCCATGAGATTAACTACCAAGTTGGCTTCACATAGAATGCATGGGGGACCTTGGTTGATTGCCAGATTAAAGTAGGTACAAAGTAGTAGTGTCTGACTCTTTCTGATCCTCAGGACCACAGCATGCCAGACACAACATTCAGCTACTGGCCTTCTGAGATCCATCAAGATCATGCTCATTGATTCAATGACCTTATATATCTATCTCCTGCCTCTACCATCTTCTTCTTTGTGTGTCTTCAATCTTTCCCAGCATGACAGTCTTCTGTAAGAAATCTTGTCTTATCATGATATGGCCAAAATATTTGAGCTTTAGTCTCATGATCATACCTTCCAGTGAACAGTTTAGCATGCTTTATTGTAGTATGGATTTATTGGAGCTTCTGGCAGTCCAATAGACTCCAAACAGTTTTCTCCAACACCACATTTCAAAGAAGTCAATTCTATGGCACTCAGCCTTCTTTGTGGTCCAGATCTCACATCCGTATGTTACTACTCTGAATACCATAGTTCTAATAATGCAGACCTTTGTTGATAATTTAATATCTTTGCTTTTTACTATCTTGTCCAGACTTGCCATAGCTTTCCTCCCCAGGAGCAAACTTATTTTAATTTCATGGCTGCATTCACCATGTGCAGAGATCTTGAAAACCAGGAAAATAAAATCTGCCACTGCCCCCACTTCTTCACTTCTTTGCCATGATCTTCGTCTTTTAAACATTGAGCAGCAGCCCAACATTTGCACTCTCTTCGTTCACCCTCATTAATGGGCCTTTAAATAATATTCACTTTCAGCCATCAGAGTATAATCTGTGTATTTAAGGTTGTTGATATCTCTCCCAGCAATATTAGTTATGGCCTTCGGTTTGACCAGGTCAGCTTTACGGATGATGTATTCCGCATATAAGTTGAATAAATAAGATTACAATTTTCCAGCTTGTCAAAATCTTTCCCAATCTTGAACCATTCTGTTGTTCTGACCGTTGTTTCTTGGTCTACATGTAGATTAGATGGTCTGATTCCCCCATCTCTTTTGCCACATTTTGTTCTGATCAAAGGTTTTGGATTAGCCTATGAAGCAGAGGTAAATGTTTTTCTGGAACTCTCTTACTTTCTCAATTATCCAGCGGATATTGTCAATTTGATCTCTGTGAACTCAACTTACACGTCTGGTAGTTCTCGATTCATATATTGTTGGAGCACAGCTTGCAATTGTCCAGTAACTGGAGCACTCTTTGGCACTGGCTTTTCTTGGGATGCAGACTGACCTTTTCCAATCTATTGGCCAATGTTGAGTTTTCAAAATTTGTCTTATTCTATCTCTTTACACCTCTCATTACAGAAAGTTTCCATGTTTCTTCTTGATATCCTCTGGAATTCTTCCATCAGTTGGACACATGTTTTCCTATCTCCACTACCTTTCACTTTCCATGTTTAATGAGCTACTTTGAAAGCCTCATCCAGCAGCCAGTTTGCCTTCTTGGTTTTCTTTCTTTTGGGGATATTCTTTGTTGTTGTTTTTTGGACAGTGTTACAAACATTTGTCCCAAATTCTTCACACATTCTAAGTTCCTTAAATCTATTCTTTACCTGCTTGGTCTGATGATTTTCCCTAGTTTTCACAGTTTAATTCTGAACTTTGCAATAAGAAGCTCGGATCTGATCCACAGTCAGCTCCAGGTCTTGCAGTGATCCAGAAGGGGTGGGCCCAGGCTCCTAAAATCCAGGTAAGTACAGGTACTAGAACTCCGCCATGACACATTTAGAGTTGTGGTTAAGGTAGATAATAGTACTCAAGTACACAAGAAAGTGTGTCAATTTTAAACAGTGTTACTACTATTAAAGAAAATGGACACACACTGTATATGCATTTGAGAAGATTACTTTACACAAACACTACTGGTCTCCTTCTATATCCTGGAGCTTGAGAAAACAAGAGGAAGCAGAGAAAGAAGGGCATGGTTGGGAGTGAGTGGAAAGGAGGCTTTTATTCCATTAAACACAGAAATGCCAGTTGGAAGAATTGAGGAAATACTATATGGATAGAAACCTATACTGCAGGTTGAACAAAATTAGAACAGAAATATTTTACCTTTTGAGGCACAGAATGTTTCTTTTGTTCATTTTATAACAAGGCTGTGGATAAGAAGCCTGGGTTTTGAGAAACTCCCTATTGCTTCACTCCCCATTGGGATTATATGCAGTTTAGTTAAGAAAATAGCAGGACAAGTAATTAAAGAAGAATTACTTATTATAGCTATGGGAGCCCTGCTGACATCGTATATCTATCTCAATGATTTTCTGTAAGTCTCCCTGTTGTATAGTGTCAGTCTCATTGATTTTATTTTTGAATCATCAGTCGTAAATGTTCACATTCAATACATTGCCAAGTTCTGTTCTTAACAACTCAGTAAGATTTTTCCATGAAAATTACATATTTTTATTCACAAGTCATTGATTTCAATATGTAGAGGTACAGTAGATATTTTTAGACATCATTGAGTAACTGTAATGTGACAGAGGAGGGAAAACTATATTGTGGAAAACAAATGAAATATAAGAGAGAGTAATGAAAACACTAGATTAAATAATTCAGCAAAAAGGAGCAAAGTTTAATATTATGTTATAATGTTTTAATAGGAATAATAGAAAGCTCTAAAGTTCGCAAGGACACACCCTCCTGACAGGTCAGCGAAAAAACACAAAGTTCATTTTTTTTTAAATCTGTCTGTTATTTGTTTTCTAAAAATATTTTGCTCATTATAAACTTTAGTTATTCAAAAGACAGAAAAAAATTATCACAACAGTTTAATATTCGATAATCGCAACATTTGTAACTCATGATATTATTCGCTTTTAATAAAATGTGTAAGTAAAAAAAAAAAGATGTTTAATGGGAGCATGTATGGTTGGATTTTCTTTACTGATTTCATAGTGTTTGTGTGTTTGGTTTTAAGATCATTTTAGTTTATTATTTTACGCTTAAATTATTTAAAAATGTTAAAGGACCACAGTAATTCAAGACAAAACCATTTGTGAAGTATGTCACAATCTAACATTAGGGCGGGGTAAAACGTTTTCTTTTTTAAATCATAATTTTTGAAGACTTTGTTAATGAATATAAAGAATATAAAGCTGGATCCTAGGGGCATGTATTTTATGTATAAGTACATGGAGAGTTTGGTGAGGTGGGAACAAGTAAAGGTCAGAAGGTTTTCTTAGATACGTGGATCTGACTAACTAACCCCTAACCGCCCATAGGCCAAGAAGCAGGCTGGTCGCATTGGGAAATGCAAGCACTGCTGTCCAGAAGAGTAATTGCCCCTCTCACACTCAACTTCTATCAATGTATCGTAGATACCACCAGGGTACAGGAGAGGTATCACCCATTAAATTCAGCTTAGTGACTTTCTCATGTTTAATTATGCTATTAGTCAGACTTGAAGTTTTAATATATATATATATATATCATTGTACAGTGCCCCTTTAAATGTCAATGAAACTGGTTGGAACACAGTAAATAAAATATAACTTTTATTCAATCAATTATTTTATATCTAATACAAAAGTTACAGTAGTTTAATTATATTATCTTTTGCTGTGCGCTTATTTTTATTACCTGAGTAATTTGTAATTTTATTACCTGAGTAATTTGCTTAAAACTACTATAAAAAATAAATTTTGAAGCAAAGACTATCTTTCTATCTATATTTGGGAAAGCTATAACGATATTACCCCTTGCACTTACTGTAGGCCTCTGCTAGGACTTCTATTGTTCGATAATTATGCCAACTGGGATACACAAAATTCAATATCAGCCAGGCAAACCTGATTAAAAAAGAAGGTGTAAAAACTATATTGCTTTCCAAACAACTATATTGCTGAACAGATTTATAGAAAACAATTTCAGTGGAGAAGATACCTTTATAGGGACATGGAAATAACTTTTTTTGTCTCAGAGCACAAAAACGTATTAGGAAGTTTAACTAGTCTTCAGGGCTTGCCCTCTGCCAGACAATGAAATCTACAGACTTGAGTATGCTCTCTGCATTTCCTGGTAATTTCAATTAACCTCACTGTACATGCTCCTCATTGTGTGAAAGAGCATGTTAAAATTATCTTTTTTTTAAATAACAGATAAAAACATCTGAAGTTTTAAGTCTGTTTACATAACAAAGTATAGCCTGCCTACTGACAGTTCATGATTAATAACAGACAGTCACTCGCATGGTTTTCCCTGAACTCAGGAATGCAGTAAAATAAAAACCTATAACTGAGCTGTTTAGGTGATTCCAGTATTCAATGTTCTGCACAGATAGACTTGTTAAGGGTTAATCACTGTTTTTCTTTTGCTCACTACATAGAGCTGCAGCGTGTGTCTGGCTGGGGGCATGTCAGTGACGCATATAAACATAGATTTAATGAATTTTATCCCTTAATGAAAAATATCTTTACTGTGATGTGGTCCAAATTATACTGAATTAAGTGGCCCTTTAAGTTTAATTAGGTTTTGCCTAATATTTTTTCATGCAAAACAAATTTCGTAAGGTTTAAAATGTGTTCTTTTTAATGCTTCAAAAAACAGTTTTGTAATATTTCCTTTTAACGACTGAGTAGGACTAGATTGAAAGTTTTCAAAGTAATGGCCCCTTCCTACAAGCAAGTGCTCAAATTAAATCTGGAACTACATATAGGCATGCAGATATATGACATAATTATTTATCTACTTTGATAAATCTGATTTGCTCAAGGAGGTGAGATGTTTGTTCTGTGTTATTTTCTAATGCACTGTTACTCCCAAAATAAAGTGTTAACGATAGCTTAAAGCTCCGAGCTCCCATGTGGTCTATGTAAACAAGTGACTCACAGACCTACAGCCTGTTCATCACGTTAGGGACTGCGACATTGCCTTATCTGTGCAATGCAGAGAGCGGCATCAGCCCAAACACACCAACCCACATAGTCTGATAGGCACGGATCCCACACGCCTAGAGCATTGGGACCTGCCTGTCTGATGCAAACATTCAAACATGAATGACTGGGTGATCTGATATCCCAGATCTTCAGGATGATCATTAAACTCTTTCCATGCCACAGAGATCTTAAATTAATAGCCCTATGTAGTCATGTATTTCAAATATACTTTTGAAAGCACTACATATCAAAATAAGCTAAATGTTTTTACAATGTTAAAAAAATGCAGGCTCTATTTTTTATCTTATATATACAATTATGCTGACATTTTGGGTTCTGCAGATCATTTCCCTGTGGTGGAAGGATACTTTAAATGTACAGAATGCGTCTAACTGCGCAAATCAAATGTAGCATATATAACTTTCAATGCATATAATTAGAGTATTGATAACGTCATTGGCTTACAAGAAAATTCAGTTACACAATAAAGAATTAAGTTAAAACTGTAAAGGTTGTGTTTAGTTATATTTTTTCTCTCTAATAACATTATCTCATTATCATTTTAAATATCATATAGAGAAATAATAATCACAGTGGTCCTTTAAGAGTCAAAGATCTTTATGATAGCAATGGAGTTTACAGTAAGATAAGACTTCTTAGCAATATTTACTGAGTATTGCAGCAGGCACATATTCATAAATATCAGTAATAAACAAGTACACGACCTGCTTTGAAAAGAATAATAATTAAAATATACAGCCATGCAGAGCTTCCTTACAAGCATTATTACTTTAAATAGGGTCAGTTTATTAATAAACAAAAAAGATATTGAAAGGTGGCTCTAGGCCTGTAAACCAAGGTGAATTTGATCTATGGGTGCTACCAAGGATCAAATTATAAAATGTATGAGTAAATAAAGAACAGAAAGAAGAGATCCTTTTGTTGTGGTGCATTCCATTAGAACCCAATTGGATTCTAATGGAGTGCACCACAACAAAAGGATCATTTTTTTCTGTTCAGTTTATTAATATCCTAAAATATCCCCATATTTATAAAACATGGGACATTATTAGTGCAAACGTAGAGCACACTGTAACTTACAGTTGTGCTTTAATAGTTAAATTTCTCTTGAACATCCCATTATAAACTCATTATTACATGAGTTTATAACTGTGTTGGTTTGATGTATCTGTTTGAAATACTGTATGTTACAAGGGATTGATGCTTTGACTTTTTTTTGCCAAATTTCTTGAAATTCTGTTTAGCCAAAAAAAGTTGATCTATGTTGAATTTTGTGGGGATGACATGGCGTTTTTTCCCATAGGAATTTTTAGAATGGATTTGTTTGAAAGTTGGGTATGTAACAGTGATCTAAAAAGTCTCACTGGCTTTTTGTGAAACTTTTTAGATAGTTTAAGCCGTTTTTGAGATATAATTGTTTAAAATTGTAATGTAATAAGCATGCTCAGCAGAGACTTGTATGAGCTACTGTCAGATTTCATGCATTCTGATTGGTCAATTATTGATAAGTTTTTAGTGTTTTATAGTTATATCTCACCTGCAACGGTGAATGTTCACCAGAGGGGGCAAGCAATTTACATTTTAAATTGTGAAACAGCTTATAAGTATATTCTCTTAAATGAAATGGAGAACATTTGCCAGAGGGAGCTAGCAAATGATAATTAATGAAATATGAAATGGTTTAAAAGTATATTCACTCGTCTGTAATAGCGAACGTTTCCATAGGGGACAAGCAAATTATATACAGTATCATGAAATAGTTTAAAAGTTTATTTGCTTGCATGCAATGCTAAAAATTTGGCAGAGGGGGTGAACGAATGATAATTAACGAAATGTGAAATAGTTTAAAAGTATATTCACTCACCTGCAATGGTGAAAATTTGTGTAGAGACTAGAAAAGAGAGAGAGAGAGAGACTTGCCATTACTGGCGAACATTCGCCATTACAGACAAGCGAACATTGCAAACAATTTTATATTTAAAATTTCCCATTTTGCTTTTTAACTGCAGTCAGATCTATTTTTCTATGGTAAACAAACATAAAATATACACATTCGTTAGGCAGCAGTCGCCACCAATCAATTAAAAAAGACAAAAAACTGATCAGCATTTATTTTCAACACTCCTCTTTAACACTCCTGTAGGTCTTGTTTTCATCAAAAGCAACTCTGTTTCTAAGAGAATATTTTTATGTAATTCTACATTTAATTTTGCTATTCTTGGTAGCCAGCTAAACTTACGATGCATAAATAAATAAATACAGTGCTGTTATATATATATGGAGTTATGTCTGTTTTTTTAAGGACCTTATAGAACCTTCTAAGATATTGGCTTATATGTGTAAGCATGTATGTTGATATGCCAATTGTTTAATTGTTTATAACATATGTTTTGTATTTTCTTTTGACTTTAAATAATATAATACAAAATTAGCCAGATCTTTTTATACTACAAATAGAGAATATGTTAGTTAATTAAAATATTTAATTATAATGAAATTGAGAAAGACACTGGAAATGTATTGGCAAAAACTGCATTAAAGTATAGTTAAGGTTGCAGTGCAGGACAGGGCCATGGTCACATGGTCAGATTTATAATTAGGCTTGAACAGAGGGCTGTCAATAACTGCACTGTAGTTATAAGATTAGCAGCATATTCATTTTTTATATATTTTCTGAGATACAAAAAAATAGGCTTTAAATTCAAGTGTAATTCAAAAGACAGCAAACAGTTTAATACAGATAATACCTTTTAATGCCTGAAACAGTTAGCCATTAATATGTACCCACTTCATCAAACTGATTTCTTTGGTTTTATGGTTTTAACACCTTGCCAAAGTCAAACCACTATTATGTTTATTTAGAAAAATCTTTTCATTGTTTTCTGTCTCATAAATGAAAAAAACTTTTTAGGAAAAGTGCTACCATTAAGTGACATCAAAGGGGGTATATGTGATGCCATCAGTAATATCATGGATAATGTCATTTTTCATATTATATGTGATGTCATGAGTGATGTCATAGCTGATGTCATTATTTATATCATATGTGATGTCAGGAATGATGTTACCTAATGTAATATATGATGTCATTGATGATGTCATCAGAAAAATCTCAGATGTCATCAGATTATAATACACTATATTATAAGCAGTGGAAGTGTAAGATAACTTCACTTGAAAGTAAGGGATTTTAAGTACAAATTACCTGGAAAGATCCTCTCTCACGCTATCTACTGTACTTTTGGGTTGATTAATTGACACTGTGGATAACTATTAGGAAAAGCACGGTTAAGTTACTGTGGTTACAAGGACTCCCAACGTTATATGGATTGTGAATGCATCTGAAAGAGGAGAATCAGTAGTGTATGCAGACATTTTTGCCTGCTGTGGGCCCATAGCGTCCGCAACTTACGGTGCAATTCAATTCGCCAAGCCCACAAGTCCCGGCCTGACAGAGCACATCGTAAATCATGGCATTGTATGTAGCATTTGCGAGCTTGAACATGATCAATTCCGCAGGACCATAACTCCTGATGCTGAAACAGCCAAGAGAAAAGGAGCCCGTCATCATGAAGGCCATGCAACATGGAGTACACATGTCAATCAACTCGCGATTTGGAGTCCGATACGATCGGACCCGCAAACCCACAATGTAAAAAAAAATAAAACTGAATGCTGATACTGTTCTAGTCCATATGGTTGGCATGATAAGTATTAACTCTTTGATTTCTGAGATCGATATAACCCCAAATTTAAATAAATTAAGTTTGATTGCCGATTTGCGCGCTTGATGGCTTGCTTAGCAAGGGGGACTCGGAGTAATTGAATATCGATTTGCGATTTAACGATCGTAAGCTTATGGCTGTGAAAGATTAAAGGTTTGGAGGGGCCTTAACTTGCGATGTTAACCATCGCAAGGAATCGGAGGCTTGATTCCATAACCCGATCGGAGCCTGCAAAAATACACTAACTGAATAGCAAAATAAGTTACGGCCTCCATATACGAAGCCCGGATCTCCCAATGCCTCAATTGAATGAGGATCCATGTATATAAGTGTACCTCTTGATAGGTGTAGAAACTTTCCTGGGAACCTGGGTGCCAGGACTTCTAAAATGTGTAATGCTGGCTCCTAAATATTTTTTTCAAAGCATAATGAATGCATAATCTAAGAATGGCTTCCTTCCAAACTCCAAGAAAACAGCCTGTCTGGCTCCTAAAAAATCTTCATGGCTCCTAAGTTTTAGATATTTGTATCCATCTGTGCCTTTTATTTTTTCAGTACGTTGAAGTAAGTCTTGTGTATTTTGATTTTTTTTTGTGCTGCTATTAAAAGCAGTCACAATTAAGTTCAGCAGGAATTTCCCAGCAATTAGCAGTTTTTTGACGATCATTGCAGTCTGAATTAATTGAACTTCATTACATCAAGTTACAGTGATAAGTGGCATGACAGTCTTTTCCCATGACAGAAAGGGTCAGAAGCTTTAATTAGCATGATACAAGAATCTGATCCGTGTATCTATGTTTGGTTTCTATCACATGCAAAAAACAGCAACAACAAAAAAATTACAGTATTAAGTAATATATTTTTTACTTAGCTAACAATCCATATTAAGAGATAAGCTTCTAAAAAGAGGGACCTTTTTTCTTCAGTTCTGGAGCAATTCATACACCAAGAATAATTTAATTTTCTCTTCTTTTTATATAAAGACACTTCTCTAGATTCACTATGCGGTGAAGCAGAGAACTAGCAGACATAGGGCCTCATTCTATTACCGGCCGCAGCCGCTGCGGGGCCGCAAGGACCGGCCGCAAGCTTTACGGCTATTCTATTCCCCTCCGGCCGAGGACTCCGGCAGGCTTGCGGCCGGCGCCTTGCTATCTCTTGCGGCCGATCGCGCCGGAGGAAAGCCTTTGATCTAAAACGGCCGCAAGGAAATCGGCCGTAAGAAAAGCCTGGTTGCGATTCTATTGCTCCGGGAACCCTGTCTGCAAGGCTAAAAACGAGCCGCAGCTTACTTGCAGCAAACAGGTCCCGCTAGCACCAATTAAGCACATAAAATAGCTCAAATAAAGCCATCCTGCACTTTGCGGAGTCTATAAAGTGATATTCCTCATGTCCCCCAATATGATCCCTAGCATTTACAGAGCTGTACAGTGCAGGCTTGAATTTATTTTTGCGTTTTTAGATTTCAGAGCTTACGGCCGGTTTCAAGATATGCGGCCGGCCGTAAGGGGAGATCCTTGCGGGGCCGTATAATAGAATCGCGAGTTAACAGAACCCCCGCAAGGAATCGCAGCCTTACGGCCGATTTACGGCCGGTAATAGAATGAGGCCCATAATGTGTATTTATTATGGGGGAAATTACAATCACAGTGTAAGTAAAGCACTTTGCAGTTCATGTGATGCTTACTAAATCTACCCCACTGTTACAAACTAAGGGCTTTGCTCAGTGGCTCACATAAGAAAAAGTCAAAGTGAAATTTACTCATAAAACACTACCGAGCAAACACGTGACACACGCAAATCTAACCTCCAAGAAATACCACTAAAGTATAACATGGTGGTTTTTATAGACCGCAAGACACCTAATATTGGCCCAGTTACTGTGGTGTCCCTATGGACCCCAGGGTACCTAACATTAACGCCCATGATATACTAAACTACAACGATTAGGGTCCTTATGGAACCCCATGGCACTAAAACCTGAGCATCTTCATAGTCCTTAACACCATCACCCTAACAAAGAAAAAAGTACATAAAATAAAAACAAATTATTGAAAAAAATTAAATAAAGAGACTAGGAATAGAAACTACACCTATAATGGGGAACAGGGACCCCCAGTGTAGGGGGTTATGTTTAGGTGCCATGGGGGCCCATAAGAATCTCCATGAAATAGGGGTTAATATTAGGTGGCATGGGGGTTCATAGGCACTCCCATGCTATAATTTAAGTACCATGAACGTTTATAAGGACATCCATGGTAACAGGCTTAAAGTTAGGTGCCATGGTTATGATTAGAAGCCCTATAGGGTTAATGGAGTCGCCTATGGTACACTTTAGTCAGGCTGCAAGCACATGTTCAAGCTAACAAGCTATTGCATACCCCCTGGCGCAAGCCAGTAAATTTGATAGCATTTTTTTTTTTGCAAGAGCCAGGAAATAGCTCCATAAATCTGCAATTGAGCCCTAAGTAAAACATGTTAGTTTTCTCATTTCAAAGCAGTTTAGTAATGTTTCAAATAATATGACACCAAAAAATAGAGTTAAATGTAGTTATCATTGACCACTTACAAGCTATACTTTAAGGATATATCTGCTGCAGCATAGCTGACTGAATCAGTGATCAGGCTGAGTCATTGTGATTAAAGGAACCACTGTACAAAATAAATATGTATGTTTGAAAACTCTGAATCTGGTTAAGAACATATTGGGGCAGTGGAAAAAGGTCATACAGCCATTTCCAATTTAAATAAATAAATAAATAAATGTTAATGTCTAACCATAGGGGTATGCATGATACTTTGGGGAAAGGTAACATTTCTGGAGAGCAGACTTGCATTTATTGATGTGCGCTATCTGCTTCTGAGCATGTGCCATGGAAAGGTTTGGTGTAAAAATCAATCAATCCATTCTCACCCTCCTCTCTCTATAATGATAAACAACAACACACAGGAAGTGAATAAACAAGTGTAATATGGAATATTTTACATATAAACATCCTGATTTGCTCTTAAAAAATGTTTTTATGTTTATCACATACACAGATTTTTTTTTTCTTGAACGTCTGTGATCTTTAAATTCAACAATTATGGAAATCACAAAAATATATTATTTTAGTTCATTTAGAACAAAAGTTCAGAAGCACTAGGTTAGAACAGGGGTTGCAGTCTGGTTTTTAATGTGCATGAAAGTCACATATTCACAATCATGATTAAAAGCGTATATAATAATATGTATTAATATTTTTGCAATCTGATAAAGTGTGCCAGTTTTAAATTACTAAAATAAATTACATGTTGCACATTAACACATTGTAGAGATAACAGAACAGGTTGCAGAGAAACATGGCGGCTACTCAGGTTGGCTCCACTGTTCCTGCAATTGACTTTACTCCTGTCCCAGGGATGTGTTATGGCCCATGAGGTCACAGAGAGTCAGACACGACTGAGCAACACGCAACACACACACTTTGATTAACTACTCAAACGTTTTTGCAGTGGAAAATAAATTAATAATACAATCTCTACTGAAAAACTGTTATATACAACTGTGTTGCTATTAGATATATCCTTTTGTTTTTTGCTGTTCTAGTTCCTGAGATCGGAATGACATTTAATACTAAGGAAGATTCTGTCTGCACTGTTTAAGTGTAGCATCTACAACTGCCAGTGTTTTGTTTACAGTGGATATAAAAAGTCTACACACCACTGTTAAAATGTCAGGTTTCTGTGCTGTAAAAAAATGAGACAAAGATAAATCATTTCAGAACTTTTTCCACCTTTAATGTGACCTATCAACTGTACAACTCAATTGAAAAACAAACTGAAATCTTTTAGGTAGAGGGAAGAAAAAATATAAAAATATATCCACTGTATGTCCAATAGAATGTTTATTTAGTTTACAATGAAACAGTCTCATGAGAAAGACCCATGCAGTAATGAGCAAATAGTCATAAAGATAAAAATGTAAAAGTTGTTTATTTTTAAATTTTTTGTTTTCAAAAAATATTTTCACCAGTAATGTCACTGCACAAACATGGACATTAATTGCCTTCATTATACAAGGCTGTAGAGCACATAAGAGAGTATCAAAGTTACAAAGAAAATATAGAGTAGTTTCCAAGTCTCAGTGTTCCTCTGCAAGGTTATAATAGGATATTAAACTAATTTTTTCTGTGCACTTCAGGCATACAACAATCATATTATACTCACATCCCAAAATGAATATTCAGTTCTCCTAGAGATTATAGCCACAAAGTATTGTAAATTAATATCTTTTATACTTTTTATAAGCATTTTTGTGAAAAGTATTAAATATTTTAGGCTTATGTGATTTATTTTACTAATCAGATTGCTTGCTCAGTGTGGTGCCTGCAATTTTCTTCCTCAAATTCTCCTTCATTTAGCATATGGTGGGCAAAAAAGTGATAGAAGCCCTCCACCGTACAGAGTACAGTAAATAAAAAGCACATTTGTGTTCACATGTGAACGTCTAAAATAGGTTAAAAAAAAAAAGTTATTGCACTGCATTCTGGGAGCCTGTGAAGGGAGATGCAAATGAGCCCACAAAGGTTTCACTCTTTAATCCAATACCATCTTAAACATGGCTCCATTTAAGCTTATGCCTACCGTATAAATTTCAATAAAATGTTGCATTTTTTTTCTGCCCCTCTTTAAGGTATATTTTGCATCTAGCTTCCATATAAACAACAGCCATCAAGTTAGTTTAATTTTCTTTCTTAGTAAACTGAAACTAGGGGTATAGTTTATCTTAGTACTTTATGATCTGTGCTGGTTCTAGTAGTACAGTAATACTATATCCAAGAGACCTGATTATTAAATAGCCATTAAAATAATATATTTTATTACTTATAATTAGCAAGCAAAGTCTATACATATTTTATGTGCTAGAAGTGTGTTTTTGAAGATAAAAGCTATATGTATCAGGGGTCTCTGATGAGGTTCCAGATCGATACCAAACGCGGTAGCATCATAGTTGTTCTATTTACTCTTACCAATGCACCATGTGCATACTTTCCTGAATTCACATCCTCCATTTTTACCACTACATTCGGTGGAGGTTTACACTAACTCTCTGTGGCAATCTTCCCAATTTATCTATATAATCCAACTTTCCAAACAGCATGTCTTCATGTTCCCATCTTTATCACTAAGCAGTATGCTCACTTTGTTTTCCCTGTAGATGCTAACAGCTTGTTTCCTTGGTCGTTGTTCAGCAGAGCGTGCTAAAGTTTGGCTCACGTGTTGCAGTTTGAGTAACAAGAGACGTGCTTTAAAATATGCGACAATGCAAATTTACCACACTGTTAAAACACCTCCCATACATCATGATGCAGAAAAAAAGGAACTAATGACCCCAGGATACACCAAAATACATGGTACTTGAATGTTCACATGCTTGTAAATGATCCTTAGAGATCAAGGGATATGAACTAGACATCTCCTGATCAGCTCTCTCTTTATTATAGCAAGCATAGAAATTTCATACAGTGAAATACAATAAATGTTGAGATGTCCCAGCCCCAGATAACACAAACCAACCAGGGGCCCATAGGTGGCTCCTTCTGTCACTGGGCATTGACCAACCAATCAGGGAAGCATTTACTGGGCCTAGGGAAGATATATGGTGCATATTTCTCTTTCCTTAACCTCTTTGTAAACCCTGCTGGGCTGGAGTCTAGAAATCTACAGGTAGTACACAGTCACTTCCATCCATATTGATCCACACAATTTACTGTGAATAATGGTGTCTCCGAAACATAATGATATTGATCAACAGAAATAATGTGGATACCTAAAATCCAGGGGAGTAAGGATTTTTCCCAATTGATCATGGATGGAACAACTAAATACAAATGGGTAAAACAAAATAACCAGAAAGAGCCTCAATATAATTGTGAACAGGTTGCATCAAACCAGTTTAGGGAACAAATGTCTTGATAATCCCAGCCAAAGTGGCACCATATTTCATTTAGCCAGTCCCCAGACTAACAAAATCTTTAAGGGTGTAACAAAATACATTCCACAAAAAAATGTTATCTGTCTTGGTCTCCAGTTCCAGGGCAGCCAGTTATTAAAGCCCCCTAATCACCTGACTTATAATTCCAATGATTACAGTGCATGCAGTGCATTCATAGTGATGGTTTTGGAAGTAATGAGGCAGGGGAGAGTGACAACAATAATGGAAAGTAGGGAGAATAAAAAGGATAGAGTGTAAAGGATGCATAAAAAAAAACTGAGGGAGAGATGGAGAACACAGAGACAGAACTCTTGTTGCAGAAGTATTGATGTACAAAATATAATTTTGCATGATATTTGTAATCTGAGATTGCCTTAATATGGTTAGTCTTCCTGTAGTGGCTATAAGGCAGATAAGAAATAATAACAATTAAGTGGAACTGGAGTTTATTTTTATTTTATATGATTGAATTTGCATCTATTTGCTTATTTATTTCTTATTTTTAGTAATAATGTATTACTTTTATTCCCTTTTTTCCCATTTCTTTTTTTTTTCTTTTTTTTAAGTATTAAATCTAAGGTCTTAGAAACATATGAACAATTATTATTTTTACAATTATTATTATTACACAATTAACAATTATTAACTTTGTGTCTTTTTTTTAAAATGCATTTTATATTGTACATGATTAGATAAGTATATTAATTTTAATGGAATCACATTTGGATGTCAATGTGTCATTTTGGATGTCAATGTTGATAGACATTGACATACAACATAAAACCCCACAGAACAGACTAAAGATGATTGTTGCAATAATATGAACACTAGTTGCAAATCTACTCACATATGTATAATACTGTCCATATAGGATGCTAATAAACTTTTTGGCTTGCTGACCCTATAACCCAGGGCTTGTGTGGGTGGCTAGCTGCTATGTACCAGACAGATCTGAGCTGAGGTACTTTAGGCTTAGCTTATTAGTGACTCATGTCTGAGCCAATTAGCAAGTGATTTGTCTGATAATTGCAAATTAAACTAAATCAAATGGAACTGAAAGCTTTGCTGAAATGGGATTTGGATGGGACAAATTCACAATCTAATGTTATTGAAAATGTAAAAAAAATATTTTGAATGTGAGATCCACAGACTATACAAACGGATACACTTCTAATTTTGTACAGTAACTATCGAAAATTAAGGAAGAACGTACAACTTATGCAGTATCACACTGTAATATAAATCACATATATAGTTGTCAGTGTCCAGACCGCTTACGATGTTGGTCACGCAGAGCGAAGCAAGTCGTTATGGTCCGCAACCACGAGGCCTGTGGGTCTTAGGCTGCAATAATTACTGAAGGTGCACTTTGCAGGACTTGCGATGAGCGCCACAAGAGCTCATTGCTAGCGACGCACGGAGGACTTAGGACCCGTACGACTTAGGAACGAAACCCATACATGCACTGTGCTCCTCGCAAAAATCTGACTTTAACGGCTGAACCACGGAACTCGTAAGACCTGAAAATAACAACAAATATGCCTCAAATTAACTTACACACTCACACACAGCACAGTGGGAAAGGCATAGAGCCTGTGAGTGAGGTTGCAAGTTAATTTGGGACATATTTGTAGTTTTTTAACAATCGAAAATCGCCTAAGCGAGAAAAAAAATGGCTGCCGAAAAAACGCAACTCAACAAAAACGAGTTCTAAGGACGTAAAACTAGCCTGAAGGAGTAAAACTAACCCATAGATTGTAAAAAAAGAGACCTAAGCAGTAACACTTAACGCAAGCCACTAACACTTAATCCAAACCACTAACATTTACGACAAGGCAGTAACACTTAACCCAAGGCAGTAACACAACCCAAAAAAAGTAACACTGAAGCGCGACGCCTATAAAGTACACAGGGTGAGAGGCTCGCGATGAGCGCCAAAGGTGCTCAGAGGGCCCATAGCCTCGCATTGTGTGGCAAACAGCATTGCCAGGCTTACAATTTTACTCCAATCATTATTGACGGGAAATTTCCTAGTATTTTGTAAAAACTGGTTATAATCACTCAGGCACCTCAATGTGCATAATATGAAAATGAACACTCTGGTGACATATTAAATTGCAATTTGTTTTTCAAATTCTACCTGCTAACAACAGGAATATTTTTCTAAACATTTTTCCTATATCTAGCATAATAAAACCTCAGTGTCATATACATTTCAAGTCTTTAACGCTAAATGGACATAATTCATTATAGTTTTGCTTCAGTAAAACAGATAAAAAAATCTGTGAATTTAGTTTGACAGAGCTATAAAGCATTTCAAACAATAGGTAATAAACTTATCATGGTTTTTAATTTGTTTAATTTTCTTAAAAATTTTGCCATTTTTTTATTCTAGCCTTTATAACAGCACACTGTAAAGATGGCATTTAATGGCCAGTTGAAGCCAAAAATATATATAAAACAGGAATATACGAGCAATAGAAATGTATTTAGGCCTTTATAGGAATTAACCTAATAATGCACAATATAATGCACAAGTCATCTATTTAGCAAACCATTTTGAGCGTCAAACTTTAGTGCGAAAAATAAATGAATGTGCCCATTTAACCATACTCTTATTATACCCACAGAAAAAAGCTTTCTGATGAGATTTACTGTCCTATATTTGAGAACAGAAGTAGGGGGTGTTCTAAGAAGTACAATTAAGTTCCCTTTCTGTCCCTGACAATTCACATTTTTAAAGGTATATTGAAGATTCCCTGTTTTGAATTTTTAATTAATTTTATACACCTACAGATTTATTTTATTAAAGAAAATGGTTTCCACACCCTCTGAGCTGCTTACATAGGCACCTGTTACTAGCCAATAGAAACGCTGCATTCAAGCACAGTATTTAACCCTTTACCTACCTACAAGCCAACAGCAGAACAATGCAGACATCCACATAGCAATGTCTGAGCTCCTTCTTTCTTCCTTGTGGTGGGGACTACAAATTCAATGATGCTTTGCAGAAAATGACTATTGCAACAATGTTATAGCTGCCTGTGATTGGCCAAAACAAATATTTTCATACACTACTAATTTTCCTTTATCAGATGCATTCATAATCAATGAAACTTAAATATGCCTTTAACTGTGTAGTCTGCTTGGCTCAAAAGATTAAGAGCCCAATTAAAGCTGCAGTTCTAATCTGTGACAGCTTACCTAAATAGAGTATTTTTACAATACCAGTGAACTTCTACAACTTTACTCTTTCATATAAGAGAAACCTGTCTTTAGGTGAAACTTCCCTTTAAATGGTATTCTTATCTAAAATTCCTAATTAAATGGCCTGACTGATCATTAAAACAAATGATGAACTTTATCAAATAAAGGTCTTTGTGAGTTAGAATTCCAGTTCCCAGAGGATATTATAGCATATAAAAAGTAAATGCTATTGATATATCATATTATTAAAATGAAACCATCCCTTGTCCCTCCTTCCCAGGAACACCTGCAGGAAACTTCAATTCGTTGAAACCTAATCTTTTTGCTGCCAGAAGCCTCAGATGTTTAATTCATGGGCGCTGTAATAAAGTTATTTATTTAGTGAAGGACTTCATAAACCAACACTCGCAATGCAGCCCACGCACTCAGCTGTATTCCCTGCAGCTCATTTTTTTATTTACCTAAATCCTGCCTGTCGGTGTAATTAAGCCGCTCTTGTTATGTTTCTGACAGGGCAAACTGACTCCACTGTGTCCAGACCAGCATGTAGGCTGCATAATCCCCTCACTCCTATTTGCGTTGCATTATGTACTTTGCTGCCAATGATATGGGACTGAGATTATATAGCGGAGATTCAGTCTAATATAATATGTTGCATGTTACAGACTAGCAGGTCCCCAAATTGTTTGTTATCTCGACTGGGCTTATTGATGTTATCTTGTGACATAAATCAAATAAAACAACTTGCATACATTTTTACATACACATATATTTATTTGAAAACCGCTTTAGGGCTTGTCACCACCTGATTCTTCAATGGTGCTTGACAGGAACCTAGTTCAAGCCTACCACAGCTGGACCGTATAGTTCTTACTACCTCTGGTACAGAAGATGGCCTCAGGATATCAGGGACACCATATCATTCCTTAGAATTAGGATTAATGCACAGAATTACACTTACACCTTGTCTATGTAAGCACAGATATTACTGTATACATTTATTAATTGGCACATTTTATAAAAAATTTCTGGCACACAGGCTGGCCAATCAGTACGTCCCATCCCTAAATAATAGGCTCCCTCTTGCCTACTGGGAAAACCATTTACCTCAGATCAAAACAGATCTTTAATCTCTTCCTGTTGATTATATTTTGGTGGGATGAGTAAGTTATCCCAGATAACAACATTGTAACATAATAGGCTGCTCCCTACTTACTGGGAACCCCTGTACCTCTGATGAGATCAGATCTTTAATCTCATCCTGTTGATTATATTTAGGTGGGCTGAATGAGTTATCACCAGATAACAACATTGTAACATAATAGGCTGGTGCAATAGCCTGCAGACTAGCTAATATGTTTCTTTACAACAATTCCAATAACATGAAACCTAATACATAAACGAACAAACATACATTATAACAGTGTAATCATATTTTAACCATAAGCACTAAGTAATACATAACCATAATAATAAAAACAGGGTAACTCTGGCCAGTCAGGCCAATGCCATTGTGTAAAACAGTCAAGTCAGGCCCTGGGCGTTTAAAGATAATGTTTGTGCTTAAATACTACAAATGTTTTTTTGCAAGAGAAATTGACTAAACTGAAATCTTGGATTGCTACATGACAGAGTATGTGGTAAGAACAAATGGTGTGCACAATGGCATCACTAGGCATCATAAGAGCTGCAATGTGCATCACTGAACTTCAATGTGCTCTATTTCCTATTGGATATATTGTAATTGCAGCCTATTGTATAGTTTAGTGAATTTCCCTTAATATGTGATAGGAATGATGGAAACAGATCTCCCTGCATTTTGTAGTATCTACTTAAGGGATTCTGCAGTCCTAATTTTTCTATCATTCATTTAAAGTGAATGAAAGTTTGAGTTTTAGAAACATAACATTAAAATAATCCAAAAACAGCTTTTATGAATGTATATGCTCCAACTCTGGCCCTTTAAATGACACGTGGCACGGGTAAGCAACCACCCCTAGGTGGCCAGAATGGTTGCTTACCCATTTTAACAGGTCAGAACAAGTTTGTTCCTTTAACAATACAGGCATCCAACAAGTGTCACGCTGAAGTAAATACATGTATGTGCTGGTATTCCTTACAAAACAGAATAATATAAATACACACAAATAACTATTTTGTTTTATATACTTTACTAATCATTAATATTCAATCTAATACGTTAATATTCTACATTTCTCATAACAATTTAATACTAATTTATTTGGGAAATATTGCATAGGACTAAGGCATGCAAGTAAATAAGAGTAGGCTCTTTGTTATGTACAAAGCTATGTTGTTTATCCCACCACAAATCCACACCCAGGTCACACACTAAATGGAATGCTGTTGTGTGTTGGCTAAAACATATTCAATAATAAAGGCAGCTCTTAGGAAGCTAAGACATGTGAGCTGATGAAATGTTATAGAGTTTTTATACACATTTCAAGTGGTGTCTATCCTATAAGGCTTGTTGAATAATTCAGCTGATAAAAAATGATTACTGTTCTCAATATATTTAATTGTGTCATAAAACATACTCAGGCTGGTAAGCAGCTGTATTACACTGCAAATTAAATGACAATGTTATTGTGCAATGCAAGTCCAGCTAGCAGAGATGCAGTAAGTGTTTATAGTATACAAGATTCAGTCATGTATATATCTCCCCACACATAATATTTCCTGTTGTTACACCCATTTCTCAAATACCATGGTTTACCGTCATATATTTAGAAACAAATTTCTCTGCTCATCGATACATTTCACTATTTATCTCTGCATAAGGACAAACAGGTTTGTGAGGCATGCTGTCCATGGTAATGTGCTCCACTAGGCCTGAGCCTTGTTGTCCTCATTGCGGAATTTCTCACTAGGAATACAAATCATGAGCCTTGGGGTACATCCCAGAAAGGGGCTCCTCATTTGCATATCAATTTACTTAAATTTCAGTTAATCTATTTTTAAAACATAGCCCTTTCTTTCTCTAGCCCGGGGTTGAGAGCAGTTTCTTTGTTTCAGGGTGGAGGAGAAGGTGGGTGTGAGCTGGTAGGCTTGCAGTGTTCTGCACTATAGTAAAACAAACAGGGCATGGGAGTGCATGGGCAAGTTCACTGTGTCTGCGAGTCTGCTCCTCCATGCATACTCTCATACAGGAGATATCAAATCATTATGCTAGCTCTGCCTCTCAAAGGCCTGCCTATTACCAAGCTATCCTCCTCCCGCAGGTCCTGAAAGCACCATAATCAGCTCACTAACTGGTTTCCCCTAACACCTTGTTGTGGTCTGTGGGTAGGATTTCCAGCTTGTGTATAATCCAACCTTGGCTTTGCATAAAATCTGTGCAATGCAGCGGGCATAAGCTTAATCACTGTCATCAATGTGACACATCTGCTAAATGAACAAACATTCCTATTGGCACTTGCTTTGATTTGGCTAGATAGAGCAAAACCTGTGATTCTTATTTTCCGGGTTAGATAGAAATGTTCTTTCTATCTAAAGACAATATAGTTTCATTCAACACAAAAGGGTTACCTATCATATTGTGACATGAAGGGCTGTATTTAACTTACATGCTGCTCTAAGCTAGAATTGTCTGTGAAGTGATTGCCATGGCATGGATGTGGGATGGAGAAATTAAAAGGAAAAGAGGGAGAGAGGAAAGGGCAGAGACGATATGGGGCACATGTGACAGAAAGAGGTAATCGGATGCAAGACCTAGAAGTTGCAGAAGGCGAGAACGAGCACACGTTGTAGAATAGAGGGGAAAGAGAAAAATCATAAGTGAGAGGGGAAAGAAAGGACTATAATGGCTGAGAATGGGAAAGGGCAATAGACAAAAGAATGAAAAAAATACAGAGGAGAGAGAGATAATGGAGTATTAGGAAGGGTAGATGGGAACATTTAGACATATATTAATAAGAAGCAGAGGCTGACAATTGGGATGCAACATAAATGTTGGGAATACTCTTGCCTAACACCCCTAGATTTTCAGTCACACTTAACCAAGGACTTGTTGACCTTTTGGAAAATCTAGACTTGGTAATATCACAATGTACTGCAGATAAAGGAACACTAAGTTTTGATCCGTCAGTGGAAATTGCTAAATATGGCATAGACATTTTGGAATGACAGACCATAAAACCATACAAACACTTTAAAAAATAAAAAATAAAGATAAGTACTTTTTTGCTGATTTTTTTTAATGTTAGAAATACAAATTTATTAATGTCAATTTCAAATGGACTGTTGCTGTATATCCCAATAAACCTAAAATAAATCAATTGCCACCGTATTTTTACATCAATATCTTTTCCATGGTAACCAAAACATGTGGAGATTTTGTTCCCACATCTAATGAGTGATGAGGGGTCTATCAAGAGGCTAAACCACATGTAGAAGGAACTAACCAAAACGCATGTAGAAGGAACTAACCAAAACGCGTGTAGAAGGAACTAACCGAAACTTGCGTCAGATTACTTAATTGGCATCATGTGATTTGGGACATGGATTTTATGCTTCTCAGCTAAGTTTGACTTTTTTATGGTCTATATATAGAGCAATTGTGGATACCCTGGTATATGTATCACAGACACTAGGATCACACTATATAGTATAGATTAATCACTGTGTCTTTTGCCTATGTTATAGAGGATAAATGGTGGGTCCTCCAAGACCATGTGTGCTCTCTATGTAGGGAACTGCACTGTATACTGCAGGGATTTATCCCAGGCTGGAGGTTATAGATTTATTTATGGACCTGATGGTTCTTTATATGTATATATTCTGCTTGTCTATATTGCTTATACAATGATTTGCTTGTTTGCCATTTCTTTTTCCTCTAATTTTTTATTATAGATCTGGTTGTCTAATTAGCGTCCCTTTGCAGATGTATGGGAGATAATCCTGAATTACTCAGTTGATTTGTTTGTTTCAGTGGTAATACATATAGATTATATATATTTTTTCTTGTATGGATCACAGACAATAGGACTATATATAGTGCAGTTAGCTTATCCACGACTAGGAATGCAGAGGATAAATAGCGGGTCCTCCAAGATAGGCTGCTGTTTCAGATAGGGAACTCCACTATATTTGATAGGGATATTTTCCCCATGTCTGTGATCCTTTTTTCCCTTTAGTTGGTTGTGGTCTCATTTGTTAGACCTATACGGATCTCCTTATGTATATACCATTACAATTACAGTTACTGCTTTATGTACCTACTATATGTCTCTGATTGTGAGATATATCTGTATATATTTTTATCACAGACGCCATTCTTTGTTTTTAACTTTAGCTGGCAACCCTTGCTTTGGATGCCATATGTATTGGAATATTTTTAATGATTAATAATACAAGTTATTTTTTATTGTATATAATTATTGGACATTTGAGCCTATACTTCAGGAGCACTCTGGGACATTCTGCTAATATACAGTGGCCCTTGTCTTTCTTCTTTCTTTTTTTGTTGCTGAACCACATGTGTCCGATGTACTCTTCACTTGTATTGCAATAGATAATGACAATTTAAATCCCTACACGTCGCTGAATATGGAAAAAATTCAAGTTAAAAAGATAAAGAAAAAATGATCAAGAAAACTTCTTTAAAGGGATTTAGTTATACAGGGACTTCTTTAAAGGGATTTAGTTATATTTTAGACAATCTCCTTGGAAGAGCTAATGTAAAAAGTGACCAAATCAACCCTGCATTATTTCCTGGGCTGTTGGTTGCTGCAGCCCTCAGTTTTTCATATTTCATCCGTTCGAGGTACTAATATTAGCAGTTATAATGCTTAAAAAGCTTGAATGCCTGGCTTAGTTAGTGCAAGTAATTTTCTATCATTCAATATCAATAGTATGATGATGAAATGGTCAACAGTCTAAGAAGGTAGATGGACCACATTAAAAAAGTAAGTAATCAATGGGCTATTTTTAAATTTTAAAATCACTATGCATATAAATTAAACTATTGAAGTAGCTTTAATTTAAATAATATAAACTAATATATATACACACAAACATATAGGATCCCTATGTTATGTGAAGTGTTGTTGCTTGCACTGGTGTGCTGCTGTATCCATGGCAGAGCTTGCCCTCGCCATGTCTAACTGAAGATTAACAGGTCATCTTCCATTGGGCCAATCGTAAAGTGCTTTGCTTGGTATCACCTCATCTGGATTGTTAAAAAAACTGACATCTTATTGTAAAAAACATGAAAGTATATAAGCATTTTGAGTGAGCTTGTAACTTATGGACCATTCAGAAACTGAGAGCTTCCAGCTGTTTCTCTCCATAAGGTAAAATATCAGTTAGGGCAGCTAAACTGTGAATAACGCCAAGGTAATTAGACACTTTGAGCCACATTCAATTCCAAGCCCGCAACTCGATCGCTGTAGGCCGTATGTCTGCGGGTGTATTGTGGGTTCTCGTTCGTCACTTATTGTGATGCTATTAAACGCTCCGGAGAATGTGGTCCTCCTCTGTGCTATCCGTGCCCGCCCTGTGATTAGTGCAGGGGGGAGGGAATTTAGGCCAGAGCCTAGGGCACAGGCGTGGAAGGAGGCAGCGGCTGAGGTGACAGCGCTAGGCACAGCGCCAAGGGATGTGAGGTCTGTTAATGGGTTTAATAAGGGCCAAGGTGAGGAGGATTATGGCTAAGGAGGACAAGAACCAGATTGTGACCTATAATGAGTGGGAGAGGGTCAACGGGGACCTTCTGAGACAGGTGCCCACTGCTGGAGCTTCAGACCTGGTGATCCAGCAGGACCCAGTCTCCATGTCAGGTAAATATTACATTCACCAACATGCCACCACATGTACATCACACACACTACACATGTACATGACATGTCAGCTCCATAGAATTAACAACGGATAGATTGATGCATCATTAAATAAATAAAGCTGACAAATCACTGTCATTCCTGGGCAACAGTAATCAAGTAATAGAGAGTCCATGTATTGGTGTGCCCACTGCAGCCTATGCAGTTAAGACTGCAGCCGGAATCAAGATAGCGTTAGGAGACAAGAACGATCAAGACCAAGAGCTAAAGAATAGATCACATCTACCAAATGCTAGCTAATCTGAGTTGCAATTAGGAATCATCAAGGTTCAAGCCTGGAACATACACCACACTAATGAAAATTGATGAATAGCAAAACATAATGGAAATTCACCAAATGGGAATGGGTATAAATCTTGGCATGGCATATGGCCACCAGGAATGGCGGAGATTACCTGTGATGGAGGTGAGGTGACTGTTGATCCACGTTCCTCTGCACAGTCTCCATGTGTTTTTGCGGCCCCTCCTGATGGGTTTGAGATTAGTGTGATGTATGTTCCCATGGTCCCCTTCTGGATTGCTAAGTGGTGGTGGTGAAGGGGCTTGTGTACCTGAATGAAGCTGTGAGCTATACCATGTAGGGCCAGTGTAGGTGGGCAGGTGATAGCAGACAAATCACAGTCCACTACAGAAGGAACTGGCAACCCACTCCAGTATCTCTGGCATGCAAACCTTGTGGATAAGCACAGAGACATTAGAAGGTGTGCTGCAGTCAACAGACTCACAGAGAGTCGGACACAACTGAGGAACTGAACAACCATAAGTGAAATGTTTCCCTGGTACTTGATTTATGCCATGTGGCGGTGTAATTTGTCCACTATTTGTTGTCCCAATGTAGTGATATGTATATAAGATGATCTTTGTATTTTTAGGGTCCACATTAGAGCCTCTGTGAATGTGAAAGGGTTAATATGTCAGCCCTCTGCATGTATTTGTGTTGCAATTTAATGAGATAGTGTGTCTTTAATAGCTTTCAGCATGTTGCAGCATGGCTTTTCATATTGGCATATGCATGACCATTAAAACCTATTTGGAAAATAAAATGTTATTTTTTGCAATATTTGATATTTGGGAGGTATTGTGCATGTAATTGTAATGCCTTTCATTGCTTTCCTATGTTTTAAAGTGCATTGGTGTCTTTATATTGTCATTTGCAGTGTTACAACTAGTCTTTAAACCCTTTGCAGGACCTATTTGGAACCCGTAAGCTTTGGGCCGCCATTTGGCGTTTGCGGCCTTTATTGCAGCTGCGGTGTTGAGCGATTTTGGCAATTGAATAGCTATGTTCGATTGTAGCGATCAGAAGTTTTGCGTCCTTGAAAGATCAAAGGCTTCGGGAGGCTGTAAGTTACGGGTTTAACCATCGACATTTTTTCAAGGCAGTGACTCGTAAGCTGTTGGAGCCTGCAAAAAGACGCCAATTGAATAGCAAATTAACTTGCAACCTCACTTACGGGCTAACGGATCACTCGAAACCTCAATTGAATGGGGGCCTTTGATCGCTTTAAATCTAATACTAGATTTAATACAATCAATTATGCAATAGTGAAAAGAGCATTACAGTTTTTTTTACAGCATCTCCATTTATTTTTTGACTGTTCTATATGATGGAGCAGAGCATCCTCTATGAATCCCTTTAATGTGTTGTGAACAAGGATTACGGCACAAGCAGTATTTACTCAAGCAGATAACGGAGCATAATTCATATTTCCTATTGACCTCAATTCTAAGACATACATTGTTATATAAAATCATGAATAAATCATCATCTTTGCCCACGTTCAAGAAAATCACTATAGCATAAAATAACTTCTACATATAGCCAACGACAATTTGAATACGTACAGATAAACATAAAAAAGAAAATAATTATCATCAGAGTAGAGTGAAAATGAAAGATATATTTTTAGTAGCTACACTGATTGTTGCCAAACAGTATACGGACCCATAGGACAGAGGTAAATATATATAGACAGGCCCCTGAACCTGTGTCCCAGGACAATTAGCAGATTGTTTTCAGTATCTAGTATCATAGGCAGTTGGCACACTAGGGTAACCATAGAAAAAACTAGAGTACAAGGATACACCATCCCTACAGTGAAACATGGTGCTGTGGGGATGTTTTTCAGCAGCCATGACTGGGAAACTGGTCAGAGTTGAGAGAAAGATGGATGGTAGTAAATACAGGGATATTCTTGAGCAAAACCTGTACCACTCTGTGCGTGATTTGAGGCTCAGACGGAGGTTCACCTTCCAGCAGGACAATGACCCCAAACACACTGCTAAAGCAACACTTGAGTGGTTTAAGGGGAAATATGTAAATGTGTTGGAATGGCCTAGTCAAAGCCCAGACCTAAATCCAATAGAATGTTAATTCACAGTTGTGAGGCAACAAAACAGGAAAAATGCCAAGGGGGGTGAATACTTTTGCAAGGCACTGTAACAAGATGAGGTTATGGTTGGTGGTAGGCAGAAAGTATCCAAAGACAGACAAGATGTCATAGAGATAGGTAGAGGGTCACACTCCAAGATCCAATAAATACATAAACAAAAGTATCATACACATAGGACACAAAAGTATCATACACATAGGACACTAACTGTCTAGGTCCTTGATCGGGAAAGGCATAGAGTAATAACACAGTTTTTTTTAGTGTTTTAGCCTCCTTCCTTTATTAAATTTACTTTATCTCCAAAACCATAAAAAGCTATGGTTAAAATAATTTCTCTGTCTGGGTGCCAATTACTCACACTCAACTCATATCCATGTAATAGCCATTATATGAATATATTTGTTTGTGCATTCACAAAAAAATATGTATTCTGAACATTGACTTCATTTTCGGGAATACATTTAGACCTTGGTGCCTTCTGTAACAAAAATACAAACCCTTCATTAAGTGCCTCCCTCATCATCACTATTTCTCTTTCTGACTCTTGCCAACTTATCTCAACTGAAAGTTAGTGCTATTCATATAATGAGTTATAAAAAATAATAGAAAGCCATTTTTCATTCTGAAAACATAAACATAAATCTTACACAGAAATGTCTCCGAACACTGTGGTAACAGCCAGAGAGAGGAGTCACATCCCAGAGCATGAAAAACCATTAATGAAAAGTGATGTTAACATAATTGTGTTTTCCTAAATACAAGGGATTGCACATTTCAGGAGTTAATAGCATTGCCGTCCTCTAATAAATTCAACCTCCTTAACTCCATTTTGCGCTGATTACCCTTTTTCAGTTTCTCTCCTAAAAGGCCAATTTCCTATTCCAGATAAAGAAAGCTTTAACCATTCACTGGCTTGTAGGAATGCAGTGGCATTTCTGTTAAGGCTTTAATTTCAGAATTATGTTTTTTTTTATAGTAATTTTCCAGCTTTTTTCTCTCCATCACCTTGAGGTGACAGAAAATAATATTTTATCACTAAGCTGCAGATGACTCTGGACACAGACTCTCATAACATCCTTTTATATGCAGATTACTAATGCTAAAAATGTAATTATTTGCTGCTAGTGATTTTCACACTTTCCGCTCAGGGAGTGTTGGACTGTGGAGCTTTCTATGTGGAATTTTGGTCCAAGGGAAGGGTGTAGGCATTACTGCAGTTTTGAAACATTTTCCCAGAATCTCATGAAACAGATAAAAGTTGCATTGAATGAGTGTATGTAAGTGTCTTCATTTTGTTCTTTCAATTTTGTGCAATTTGCATTTCTGTTGTACTGCTTGCAGTATACGAGGGATAATAAAACAGGATGAGATGTCTTTCTCTCTCAGGATGGACCTGATGTCACATTTGTAGAAGGGACAAGAGAATGTAAATTAAATGATTGGTATAATATGTCATTGGTAAATAAAAGTAGTTTTTACACTATCTCCTTCTGGATCGCTAGCTTGTGGTGAAGTGTCTTGTGTACCTTAATGAAGCTGTGAGCCATACCATATAGGGTCATCCAAGATATGCAGGTCAATGCCCTGGCTGAGCGAAGGAGGTCCTCATAGAAGATTTGACGGTACACGGCCCCGTCCATCGTTCCTTTGATGCAGTGCAGTTGTCCTGTCCCCTTAGCAGAAAAACACCTCCAAAGCAAAATGTTTCCACCTCCATGTTTGACGGTGAGGATGGTGTTCTTGGGGTCATAGGCAGCATTCAGTTGAGTTGATGCCAAAGACCTCGATTTTGGCCTCATTTTCATTTTCTTGTTTTTTTTTTTTTTTGTTATTCTGTCTCTCACTGTTAAAATACACCTACCATTAAAATTATAGACTGATCACCCCCCCCCCCCACACACACTGTATTAAGCACTACTCTTACACACACTATTAAATAAACATTAACCCTATATTATCAAAAAACGTTCTACAAAAATAAAAAAAAACTCTAATAACAAAAAAAACCTAATTAAAAAAAATAAAAAATGCACCTAATTACAGAAAACTCCACCTAAATTACTAAAAATAATACAAAGGAATTACAATAAAATAAAAACAAATTACAATAAAAAAATAAATAACTACAAAAAATAAAACAGATTACAATAAAATAAAAAATAATCTTAAATAAAATAAAACATTAACCATGTAAAATAAAATAATTAATTATACTTACAGTATTGTATTTAATAGTTACTTAATTAAAAATTGTACTTTTTTATTTTTAGCCATTATTTTAAAAAAATCTTGAAATTTGGGACAACAGTGGTCTTTTAACACAGTTTTTGATATTTCTAAGTGTTCTCTCCTTTTTGCTATATTTTACTGCATATTATAATCCAAAGTATGCCCTAGTCCATAGCAATAAAACCAGATTCGCAATATATTTCTGATCATAGTTTTTAATCATACTAAAATGCCACTTATGTGTCATATTTATTGTATGCTCATATGAAGAATTTAACTTTAATTATGCTTTGTGTCATGGGTGCTTCCATCATGGACAGTAAGTTGGTCTGTAGCCTTGAGGGGTATCTCTCTGGGCCTTTCCCTTATATATAGTCATAGTTGCTCTCTTTCAATATCACTAAATTGAGAATGTATCCGACTTCAGTGTTTCTTCCATTCCTCCCAGTTGTCTAGGTCTGAGAGAGCAAAATTGAATATAATTGCTAAAATGTAAAGCTATATGTATTTGTTTTACAAATAATATTAGGGAAATAGTTGATGTCCCTGTTTCTGTTAAATAATAATAGATGGGGACATGAGTGCGGTGGATGAATGATTAATAACAGGTTGTAGAAGGTGGTTGTGTATTAGGTTGAAGACTGAACGAGCCATTACTGTAGATGAAACCTGAAGGGATACCATACTAATTTGTGATTGTGATGATAGATCAGGATCCCTACAATTTTAAGTTGTTGTTTCATTTCATCACATGGAACTGTGAGCTGGCACTGAGCAATTTGCAGCTTCCTGTGGTTGGCGACCATTTTGCTTGCCTGGCACAGATAGAACACATAGGCACCAAAAACTGAGCAAATCTTGGAAATCGGATGATTCATAAAGCTTGGTGAAGGCTGGGAGTACATTCAATTCTCAACGCTATTAATACAATAACAGAACAAATGAGTCCTCATGCTTTAAATCCCAGGGCCGCCTACTTATAGCTGGTGGCTTTTTGGCTGATTCCTCAGTGGTGGCAATGCAACCCCACCACGACCATAACAAGTACTTTAGAAAAAATATTTAACTATGGTTTTGTTTAAAATTCCTAAAGCCCTAAATATACTTTACCTTCTTTTGGAGAACAATATCTCATAACAGGCAGGAGTATTAAAAAATAAATACTGTGTTTATTGGCATTTATTTACTGAATTCACTGCCTTGACTGAGTGATTTGAGCTACTTTATCAAGATTGTAGTTGAAAGCTTCTCCTCTCACCAGCAAAAACAAAAATAGTTGTTCCCACTGTAGTATAATTGCATATGATAGTTAATAAAATAAACACTATATTATTTTTTTAAATTAATAAACCATTTCACAAAGTGTAGATTTTCAGAACAATACAAAGTGAATATAGACTCACAGTGGTCTTTTAAAGCAGTGCGGTACAACAGTGTACAATATACGATTTCTGAAACGTATATATGTTTTAGTAGATTACAACATTACTTTTTTATTTTAATCATTATTATTATTGTTTATTTGTAACGCACCAACATATTCTGTAGCGAATATTCATAAGAAGCTCTTATTAAATAGGCACTTGGAGACCACTGCAGTTTGGGGATCAGAAATATTTGTGACATGTAACAAACTAGCATTTGCAGCTGTATAACTCATGAGCATAAATGTATTTTAAGAGAAAATCTTGACGTTTCTAAAATTCTGCTTGTGCTCTTTTTATTTCCAAATTGGATTGTTTGTTGCTGGGTAGCTAGAGGGGGGATTATCCTACTTGGGGTTTCTCTACCATTAAAGGTATATGAACGTGAGCTGGGTTATTAATGCATCTGATAAAGGGGGAATTTAAAGTGTCTGAAAACAAAATTTGCATGAAAAAAATCCAAAGTAAACAGTTAAACCATTAGCCTGAAGTTTGTTGAATTTCTTGCTTTTGCAAAGAGATTTCTCTGAATGTTGACACCCCCAGAAATTCCCATAGATTATTAGCAAAATTTACATACAATGTTTCTTTTTTGCCTGGGGATTGTGCAGACATGCTCAGTTATCACCTGAAGTCTGCCCTACTGTGGGAAGGCACATGATGTCAGAAACTTTCCTTTACTTTAGATTTATGTCCATTCATTCACTGATTGTTTTATCTACATCCCAGGTGATACTCACCCCAGCCCCAGAGAATTTCACCACAGACCCAGAGATATGCACCATCACCTCCCCCCAGCCCCTGAGAATTGCCCACAGTTCCAGAGAATTTCCCTGTGACCTCCACCAACCACAGAGAATCGTCCCCAGCCCCAGAGAATTGCCCCAACCCCAGATAATTGCTGTTGGGCATTACCCGCAATGGCAGCCTACAAACATGTTTGCTAGGTGGGTTATTCTACAAGATGCATTCATAACCCACCTCACTTTAATATACCTTTACGTTATATTGTTAAATGGCAATTCCATTACAATTAAAATTGAAAGCAATAGCTAAAAATTAAATATTGTATTTATTTTTTTAATCTGGATTGTGCAATAGAATTGTCCCATGACCTCCCCCAGCCCCAGTGAGTTTCCCACAGCCCCAGAGAATTGCCCCATCACCTCCCTCAGCCTGAGTGATTTGCCCCCCAGCACCAGAGAATTGCCCTGTGACCTCTACAACCCCAGATAATTGCCCTCCAGCCCCAGAGACTTGCCCCGTGACCTCCCCCAGCCCCAGTGAGTTGCCCCCCAACCCCAACAAATTGCCCCAGCACCTGCCCCAGTGAAATATACACTGTGTCTCTACACACACCTAACACATACACATTTTCATATGCATCTATATATTATATCTATACACACGCACCTGTGTAAATACTTTCTTACCTGCCAGACATGCTCAGTTATCACCTGAAGTCTGCCCTACTGTGGGAAGTCACATGATGTCAGACACTTTCCTTTCCGTCCATTCATTCACTGATTGTTTTTAGTACATCACAGGTGATACTCCCCCCAGCCCCAGAGAATTGTCCCACAGCCACAGAGAATTGCCCCATCACCTCCCCCAGCCCCAGAGAATTGCCCCATCACCTCCCCAGCCCAGCGGGGGTCACTAGAGAGCCACAGAGGACCCACTGGGCCACAGAAGGCCTAGGGAGGGCTGCAGAGGACCCACAGGGGCCACATAGGATCCGTTGGGGCCACAGGGGAACGAGGGAGGGCCGCGCGGCCGAGGGTAGCAAGGTAGCTCCACCTCTGCTCCCTCCCCCTCTGCTTCCTCCCCTCTGCTCTCTCTTCTCCCTCCTACCTCTGCTCCCTCTTCTCTCTCCTACCTCCCCCTCTGCTCCTTCTGCTCCCTCCTCCCTTCAGAAACCTCTGAGCTGTGCTGGGAGATAATCAGAAGGGGCGGTGACGTCACCTCTCTTTGCTGATTGGCTGAAAAGTCAATCAGCTAGCCCATGCGCTGTTGGGCATTACCTGCAATGGCAGCCCACATACATGTTTGCTAGGTGGGTTATTCTACAAGATGCATTCATAACCCACCTCACTTTAATATACCTTTACGTTATATTGTTAAATGGCAATTCCATTACAATTAAAATTGAAAGCAATAGCTAAAAATTAAAGACTGTATTTTTTTTTGATCTGGATTGTCTTAAACGTAACACTGCAAAAATGGAGCTTCTGAGATTTCCACCAAAATCTGGCCTACCATCCTCCTCCTTTCTCTCTAGCCATAATTAATTTATTTGTTTCTACAAAGTTGTTTTACAAATTAAAAAACAAAATAATTTTTTTGTAGAGAGAGCACAAAAATTCAAAACTGACGTTAATTATTTATAATGAGTTGTTGTAAGTGATAAGTCACTAAATCACAAATAAAGTTACAGTAACGGACAAACTAAGTGGTTTCAGTACAAGGTTATCACAAGCTCAATTACCTTCAAAACACATTTGTGCTTATACTGGGATCCTTAGAAAACATCTGATTTGGGCTAAAATAGACAGTGTAAATAACAAAAGCATAATATATAAATTAAGTAATTCAACAGAGTAATCTTTGAGAATGTCCGTCTCATATCCCATTTTTTATACAGAATATATGCATGTGGAGCCAACCATATGCTCAGAGCACAGGCAAGACAGAGTGCAGTACACAATAACAGACATGTATATATGATACAATAACAAACACTAGGAGTATGGACATTTAGTTTACAGTAAAATGAGGTAAATGGGGGTCGCAGCCCAGATCAGCTTATGAGCTAATTGAAGAGATACACAATTTGAATAAAAAGATATACATCCACACTGTGCATAGTCAGTGCTTTCTTGGACCTGAATGTGCAAATGCCCAAACAAGAACATGAGGGTTTAATATGTTTTTAGTGTGTTATGGATTAGGATCAGTACAAAATGCATAACTGTATTCGTGCACCTACTTCTATATCTTATCTTTGCAGTATTATCGTATAACCAAGTTTTACTAATAAATGCTGAATCATTGAGAGACTCTAAAATGGAGGATTTGTCACTCCCCTTTCATACAAGATGTAGGCAGCACAATTTCCGGTCTGTTAAGGATGACGAGCCTTATCACACACCCTGAGCACGAGGAAGAGAACGCCATCTTTCCTTTGTTCTAAACTTCTTACCAATGAGAGGAAGACTCATCCCCTTGTGGGATGAGTCCTAGAGACTCCTTAATGCTTTGACCCAATGTCTGATCAAGGTCATATAAAAGCGGACACTTCAGAACCAATGAATTACTGAATAAACCTGATGTTTTGCTTAATTGTAACTTTTTATCTGATTACTAAAAACTATATAAATGATGGCTGACGTAATAAAAGCAGCAAAGAGAAAGCTGTATACCAGAACTCTGTGTTGGTGTATTATTTCTCGAAGGTGTGCACACTATAATGGTAATTTGGCCAGGGACAGATATTTCTGAAAAATACTTTGTTATTTACCAAAACAAATGGCGCCCCTAACAGGGACTTGAGGTTTAACCGAACTGCAGCGGACAAGAGGAAATCGGACAGACTTCATGAGAACAGGCGGAGCCTGATCACCTCCGGTACACGGTAAGGACATGATTAGTACCTTATCCGTGTAGACCTGTTCTTGGGATTCTGCCCGTTGTCCAGCTCCGCTGTATTGAGGTTACAAAAAGTACAGGTGACATTTTGCCTCAAGTCCATTTGAATCCTGTACAAGATATAGTGATATCTGTCGCCTGTGTGTGTCTGTTGGTAGTGTGGGTTGAACGATTGTGATTTCTTAGATATTGTGGTTCAGGTGACACACACGTGTATGTGTGACTCTCTGGAGACGGATGACTTGTACCCAGAGACGTACATAAACCAGAGGTCACACATACGGGCTTGCATATACGTGCCCTGGGGATTGGGATTGTTTTGCATATATTTTCCTGGGAAGGGTCTATGCATGCTGGAGAGATGAATATCTCTTGGGGGTCATGATGTCCTAAAGCCTTTGTAGAGTTGGAAACCCCAAGAGACGTCTGTCATTCACTACGGGTGGTTAAAACGTGTGTGTGTGTGACGCATAATTCAGTGGCAGATTGATAGTGTGATAAGCACAATAGCCCTGACGGTGTCGGTTGGTAAGCACATAATAGTGCATAATCCCGAATCACATATCTTTGAATCTAAAGTTTTCTGCAGAAAAGGTTTGATGATTATAATGTTATATGCTATGTCATTGCTGGTTGTGATGCATGTTTTGGTGAGAAATGTAGCTTAGAATTTCTCTCCCTAAAGCTGAAAGCTGATTTCTGTGCAGCTGTGTGTGTGATTCAAGGTCAAACGACACAGAGATTGCGAGAAAGGAGAAATGCCTCACTCCCCCTCCCATTTTGTTTAACTCTTTCAAGGACGTATCTTAGTTAAGAGAATTCTTTCTGGAGTTTGTACAGTAAGTGTTTCTATTCATGTTTTCATGATGTTGCACGTGAAATAATGTTTGTGTAAAGGTAGGTGTGTCCTGGGAGGAGATTGATTAAAAAGTAAAAAGTTCAAGATATATATATGACTACAGCTAGACACCTCCGTCTGCAATGTTCCCTCCTTCTACCAGACAATGTTACCTTACAGAGATGTTATGTTCTCAATCCAGCCACTCTCTTACCATTTCCAGAGGGGGGAGATGAGGAAGATGGATACTTTTGGTACAGCCTGAGTTTGAACCCAAACTCAGGAATAACCAATCTATATGTAAAAAGACGTCTACTGGAAGGTGGTGGAAACAGCCAGACGCTCACAGATGAGACACAAGACCCTCTATATTGCACACTGTGGAATAAACAATCTCCAGGCCGAGATTTCCAATATGAAGCAAGACTCACTAAATTGAAGCAGGTCACCTTAAACCTAAAGACATTGTACAACAATGCAGCAGGTGATAGTGCATTTACGGTGGAGCTCCCGCAAGAAGCAGAATTGCTCTACAAGCATTGGGATACAGAAATTCCACATGTTGCAGTATCCAAGTTCGCACCGGATTGATGGAAGACATTGGGAGCTGCATTAAAATGGTGGGAATCTGCAGAGGAAGAGGAGTTGGAAGAGGAAGGAGTGGAAAAGAAAAATCTCCACTGGCAAACAGACAGCACTCCCAGTATACAAGCCAGAGACCCATATGCAGTCCCAGGACTCACAAATCCACCCCATGACTGCCTTCAGCAAATGGAAATGGAGACCTCACACCTTGCAAATGTAAAAGACCTTGCCCTGACAGACCCAGACATCACTCTGTATGTAGATGGATCAAGGTATGCTGATGAGAATGGAAAATATCACACAGGATACGCTGTGACTACGGAAAAAGATGTGATACGAGCCTTCTCACTACCTCCCTCAATGTCAGCACAAGAAGCAGAGTTGATTGCATTGACTAAAGCCTGTGAGATTGCGACAGGAGTCCGAGCTAACATCTATACAGACTCAAGGTATGCTCTGGGAGTGACTCAAGACTTTGGAGTAATCTGGAGAGCTAGAGGATTCATGACAGCCGCAGGCACTCCAGTGAAGCATGACAAAGCCATCCGTGAACTACTAGATGCTTTAGCACTCCCAAAGGAAGTAGCCATACTGAAAGTAAAGACACATGGGAAGCTAAAATTCAGACGAAGCACGAGGAAACCATCTAGCAGATCAGACGGCTAAGCAAGCAGCAATGATATCACAGGAAATGGAAAGGAGAGAGGTGGATGGAGAAATAAACATTTATACAATGCAGACTCTGCCAACAGATTTAAAATTGCTCAAAGAATTGCAAAAGACGGCAGGTCCAGAAGAAGTGAACAATGGAGGAAAACGTACCCTGTGATGACTAGTAATCCCCACCCAGGGAGAGGTATAACTGTGTACCCTGGAAATTATACGTGTTACAGGAGAAACGTTTCTCAGGGGTTCAACTTGCAGAAGTTCCCAAGTGGGTTTTGTCACACATATAGAGATGGGTCATCCACACTGCTAGTCAATCAGACCAGATCTTTGGGGGACATATATTGGTTGTGTGGAGATATGAAACTCAGGGTAAGACTGTCAGGAGTATGGCGTGGGGAATGTACCTTGGCTAAAGCCATAATGCCGTTACACATTGTTCCAACCTATTATGGTGATCTAGATAGTGTTCCTCAGACACAGTCCAGAAGGAAGAGACATACATCATCATCTAAACCTAGAGAAAGTTTTGATTCCCATGTGTACATAGATTCTATTGGAGTCCCAAGGGGGGTGCCTGATGAGTTCAAAGCCCGTAACCAAGTAGAAGATCACACTGGCAATCCAGAAATTGGCTAATCTTGGTCAAGAATTAAAAGAAAATTCTGGGACTATAGACTATTGGGAATCATGGTTTGGTTGGATGAATGGTTGGCAGAAAGTGTTATTGTAGATAGGGATGGCTATCTTTATTGTCATAATCTTGTTAGCCTTTCTCTTATGTTGTATTATCCCCTGTATACGCAACTACCTTCAGAAAACTGTGGACAAGGCTTCTCCCACCTTTATCCACCAAGATTTAGACATAGATCTGTATGGACAGAATGATGATTGTAAGACATCCCATCTTCTGATGCAGACTGTAACTGGCTCTAAGGAGAGTGTTCTGTGAGCTGGGCTACACTATATCGGAGTACTATGGTCCCTCTCCATGCCTAGCTACACTATTAGATATTAGAGGCTTGTTAGGTCTTCCCCATGCCACATAGGTCATAGGGTAGGTGTGACGTCAGGTCATGGCAAGCCCGATCGAACAAAGATATGTACCTATGACTTACACACATGCATGCTTTCAACATCCGGAAATAGAAGACACAAAAGAATAGTGCTCTGGAAGGACCGTAGTTGAGACATATATCTATTATAACAAGATATTTAGTTTTAGACACCCGATATAAGAATAGGGTGTTATACTTATAATTAGTAAGTTTTACTAATAGCTGTGAGTGTGACGAATATAATATGTCATTTTAGGGGGGACTGTTATGGATTAGGATGAGTACAAAATGCATAACTGTATTCGTGCACCTACTTATATATCTTATCTTTGCAGTATTATCGTATAACCAAGTTTTACTAATAAATGCTGAATCATTGGGAGACTAAAATGGAGGATTTGTCACTCCGGTTTCATACAAGATATAGGCAGCACAATTTCCGGTCTGTTAAGGATGACGAGCCTTATCACACACCCTGAGCACGAGGAAGAGAACGCCATCTTTCCTTTGTTCTAAACTTCTGACCAATGAGAGGAAGACTCATCCCCCTGTGGGATGAGTCCTAGAGACTCCTTAATGTTTTGACCCAATGTCTGATCAAGGTCATATAAAAGCGGACACTTCAGAACCAATGAATTACCGAATAAACCTGACGTTTGTCTTAATTGTAACTTTTTATCTGATTACTAAAAACTATATAAAATGATGGCTGACGTAATAAAAGCAGCAGAGAGAAAGCTGTATACCAGAACTCTGTGTTGGTGTATTATTTCTCTAAGGTGTGCACACTATACTGGTAATTTGGCCAGGGACAGATATTTCTGAAAAATACTTTGTTATTTACCAAAACAAGTGTGCCTGTGAATATTATTATACTGGCATGTATAAAGGAATGGTCCAATCCTAATGGCAGCTCTGAATAAAAAGATAGACAATATAAAAGATATCTATTTCCATACCGAATTCTGCACTACAAATACAGTTCTTGCATTAATATTCCTATGTCTTAGGGCAATACTGGTATTTACTAAGACTCAATTATTCAACTAAGCCCATTCATTTGTTGTAATGATATACAGTAGTACGTTTCTACCTACTAACATACAATTTCCAGGGATAGCCTTTTTTTTAATGAGCATGCTCAACAGCATGAATAATAATTTAGTAATGTTTAGAAGTGACTTGATATAAATATTATTCTAGTTATTGGCAAAAAAGCCATGAATATCTTTTTTTAAAGGTCATGAAAATATTGACCACCTATGACACAGTAGACCACCCCTGGCTTCTGAAATTCTCCACTCACTAGGCCCCTGTGACACAGTCCTCTCTCGGTTTGAGAGATATTCACTAACTATTTCTTGTAGCACCTCCTCTCCACCACGATCATTGTCAGTTGGGTTATCTTAAGGCACAAGTGTCTATATAAACTTCTGGTCTTCTCAAACTAATCAGCTCTTTTTGGTTTTAGTGCCGCATTTATCCTAAAAATACCTAAATCTCTCTCTCCATACCTATCCTCCTCCCTACTTATCAGTATCACAACATGTTTTTCTAACATCTCCTCCTGAATAGCGTCTTACAATCTAAAAATGAACATCTCTAAGAAATAGTTATTCATATTTCCTCCATTCTCCTGCACCTCCTGAAATGTTCCCTTCTGTAAACAACTTGACAATCACTCCAACAACCTTGGCTACCTATCTTATCAAAGATAAAATAATAATAATGAAAAATAATAAAAACACCCTCTAAATTGCTTTCCCCACTATGCCTATGATCCACACCTCTCATCCTGTATCATTACCTTCTCCCACACTCACCTACAGGACTTCTCAAGAGCAGAACTCCATAACTTGCTTCATTTGACACTGCCCTAGTCTTCAGATATTCAAACTTTATTTGAAACCTCAACAGTTCACAAAGTCTTACCACTCATTAACTCCGCTATTAACCTCAATCAGGGCTATCTATTGTGGTTTCCTAGCATTCCTTTCTCCCTATAACATCTAACTATCAAGGAGTCACCTCATCTCACCTGATGTTTCTACTACCTATATTATTTCCTAAATTGTAGGGCCTAATCTCCTCTTGTAACAATATATAACTACATATGTGCTGTCTTTTCATATTTTTTGTATTTTTGCTGTCTTCAAATGTATGTTATCCACGTTTAAAGTGCCCCTATATTTACATAATCTACTGGTGCTCTATAAATAAGATATAATAATGATGATGAATATTTCTATTTTAACAGAAGCTTATGATTTACAAACATTTCCGTCTTCCTGCTTCTAATAATTTAAGAATTATGCTGTATGGCTACTAGGAAGTCGATCTTAGTAAATACAGTGATAAGCTGCAATGCAGAATTGCTATGCCTCTCAGACCATAGCTATGCACTGCAGCCCATGCAATGTGTTAGCAAATACCCCCAATGTGTATTGTTTATGAAAATAGTAGTTGTTTGTAGTGAGCAAAAATTGATTACGTACTGGTTTGGGGCAGTGCACATATCTTGCCAGGCTGATGATTAAGTCATGAGTTATAGGATCCACCAGATTTCGGAAGCTGGCATATCGGTAAAGGACATCATCCAGTGAGGTGGACTCCATTCCCAAATCCTACAAAACAAACAAGAAACTGTTATTGCAGCTACTCAAATTGTTACACATACTAATAAATGCTTTTACCAGTGTTTCCCCAAAATAGTAGTAGTAAATTAATGATTGCTACTAATGTGATGAGATACAAATCTTCCCTGAAAAGCAGAAACAAAGAAAGTCCACATGCTGGCACCCAATGATAGGAACCATATATTTATCTCAATAATAACTGCAGAGAAATCAATGTTTTGTATAAAGCCAAGACTTTGCACGTTTGCCAACATACAGTTCTCAACAAGAGTTATATTTTATCATTAACCTCTATTTGTAAAGTGACAACATTTTACTCCGTAATATATACAACAGATAACATAAATTGAATACAGTACATTAAATAGATATGATAAAACAGGTTTAAACGTATTGATACAGGATATTTCAAGACCTTACATACTAGGGTTGGGAGAGGGTTGGCAGTGTGATACAAAATGGGAGAGGGGCCCTATAATTCTTCCTGTCGGTGTCAAATATTACATAGGGCCTCATTCTATTATCGGCCGTAAAACGGCCGCAAAGCTGCGATTCCTTGCGGAGCTCACCGTTACCTTGCAATTCAAATAGACGGCGCTGCAAGGATATCCCCTTAAGGCCGCATATCTTGCAACCGGCCGCAAGGTCTGAAAACTTTAAAAGCAAAAAAAATTCAAGGCGGCACTGTAAAGCTCTGTAAATGCTAGGGGTCATAATGGGGGACATGAGGATTAATAGAAACCCCCTCTCAAGCTTGCACATCAGCCCAAATCCGATATTTCATTAACTGTTTATTTTCCGTCCCGCAGCCTGGGCGGGTCTGAGGTGCTCCAAGCCCTCGGGACTTTGTCCACGGATATTTGACATAAAATAAAATAAAAATTATTTAGGGATTTGAGTGTAGGGGAATGTTGTGCTATGAATGCTAACACCTACAATCACTTTATCGTCTCCTCAGAGTGCAGGATGGCTTTATTATGGCTTTATTATGTGCTTAATTGTGTGCTTGCGGGACCTTCTTGCTGCAAGTAAGCTGTGGCTCGGTTTTAGCCTTGCAGAGAGGGTTCCCGGAGCAATTGTATAGCAACCAGGATTTTCTTGCGGCCGAAACTCTTGCAGCCGTTTAAGATCAAAGGCTTTCCTCCAGCGCGTGCGCTGCAAGGGATAACAAGGCGCCGGCCGCAAGCCTGCCGGAGCCCCCGGCCGGAAGGGAATTGAATAGGCAAATAGCCTGCGGCCGGTCCTTGCGGCCCTGCATCTCCTACGGCCGATAACAGAATGAGGGCCATAGTATTTAAGGTTGAAAAAAGACTTTCAGTCCATCAAGTTCAACCTTTTAAGATCTCCTCTGATCTGCAATATGCGGATTAACTATTAATTAATTAGTTGTTAATCAATTATTTGATTCAGAGACTTAGCCAATCGTCTCAAAGGGAAATAAAAAAATTAAAAAAATCAATTCCTTCCTGATCCCAGACACCAGTGACCGGATTTCTCCCTGGATCAATACTGTCTCTCTAATTATCCATGATAACCCTGAATTCCCTTTTTAATTAGAAATAAATCTAGTCCCCTTTTAAAGTTATCTATCGAATCCACTGTCACCACCTTCTCTGGTAGAGAATTCCACAGATTAACCACCCTTTTTTTTGTGAAGAACCCTTTTCTTTCTTTAAGGTGGAATCTTTTTACTTCTATCCTCAAGGGGTGTCCTCTTGTCAGTTGAAAACCTCTTGGCACAAAAAGCTCCCTTGACAAATCTTCATACTGACCCTGGATGTATTTATATAAGGTAATCATATCTCCTCTTAGACGCCTTTTTTCTAGAGAAAATAAATTTAATTTGGTTAGTCTTTCTTCATAACTTAGCCCCTCCATCCCCCTTATTAGTTTTGTTGCTCTGTACCTTTTCCTATTATAAAAGATATTCCAGTTGGCATGGAATACAGTACCATTACCACAAGAAATAATGTAACCCTGGACAACAGTATCATATTTTAATAAAGCGCTATCTATAGCCAAACAAGATGTAATGTAGATTAAGATTGGGGGTCTTTGTTCCTAATATCAGTACTACATTTTTATTATGAAGAAGATTGATCATGCTTTGCAAGATGTTACTAAAGAGCCAATTACTTTGGCAGCTGTCTTGTTCCCAAATTTTAGAGTATAAGGAACCATCCACTGAATCTGTTCCACTTATTTAGAATGTAATAGTTTACATCAGGATTGTACCATTTTTGGATAACTTCTTCCTGAACTTTGGCACTGATTTAAGTGTTTACAACATTTCCTGTGCAACCATCTGGTAGATTTGTCTTAGTCATTTTGTTTAAAACACAGACACTTTTAGGCGCTTATAGCTCCTGTTTTGGATGAGCCGGCGCCCAACCTGCATCCAAAGCTCATTTCAACAGATGGTATTTAAAGAGAAAAGCAACACACATTTTCTGCTGCACGTGAAAGATGGCATTTGAAAATATTTCACAGTGTATTTTTTTTAAATGATGGTTCCAGTGCTAAATAAAATGCATTGAACATTTTACAGTCCAAATAAGCATGTTCCTGTCATTCAATGAGCAGAAATATAACTTCTACTACAGCTAATGTTTAGTGCACAACCTACAAGGAAGAGAACATTTTTAATCAGAATAGTGTGTTATTGAAAAATAGTAAATAGAAGAAATAGTAAATATGCTATCACCTATAACACAAAGTATTAGTTTGCTTAAAATATTATTATTAAAAGAGAAATAATGTGATGCCAATTTGGCATCTAGCAGCTGTTGATGCATATTCCATTACTTTAGCACAGCTTTTGATGCCACTAAATTACATATGTCTATAACACACTGATGTACAGACCACATACCAGTGATCCTTTTAAGAAGTGATGGCAAGAACTTTCCTGCTAATTGGACTGTTCCCTAAGTGTGCAAGAGTATACCTCAATCGGTCTAGGAATGTGAAACAACAGTTGTTCAGAAATGTAAAAAAATACACAGAGGAAAGCAAAGTATATATTATATTTAACCACTGGGCAGTCAGGTCATTATTTCCTATGTGAAAGAACAGCAGGCAATTTTATGTACAATTACAAACTGCACTGAATGGGTTTGAATTATTTTGCACTGCAATATTAGTTATTCTGAATGTGAATGGCCCAGAAAAAAAATATGCTAAAGCTTTTTCTCTGGACCACACATCGTTTAATAGATATAGGGTTTTTATAGTGATGTATCTATGTATTTAAAGGGACATGGATTTTATAAATGCTGTTCCAAATAATCAAATAGAGAACTGAAGCAGTGGAAACAATTGTGTTATTTTTTTTTACAATTGAGGTATATTAATGTATTTTTCATTTTTTATCAGTATATAAGAATTTAGTGGGAGCTTGTGATTTATGGTCCCATTCAGCTTTTTCTTCTCAAATATGGCCTCCATTCCATGGCTCCCTTAAGAACTCTCAAAAGACTGACTTGCAGCTATGGGAAATAATAAAAATCAATTTTCCAGTAGCTATTCTATGATTCCAGCAAAACGAATCTTACTAACCAAGGGTAGTATACCCCCATGGTATACTAAACTATAGCCATGGGGGTCCTTATGGATTTTAAGTGGCTACTTCAGTGTTGATCGAACCCCTTGGTCCTCATCTTCAACCCGTGGAAATGGGCCTCTGCCTAAAAATTCCAGGGGATACCCAGCTCATAGGGGTAGCGGGTCATAGCTGGTGGGGTATATAAAAGTTTATAAAAAGAGAGACCAAAAAATAAAGATTACTCTCTCTCTGTGACACATAGAAATAGTGTGTTTCATTTAGAGGGAAAGCTTTTATTATTTTCTTCTAGAGAGAAACCTTGCAACTTGTCCTGTGAAGGAGGGAATCAGAGGAACTGTGTCGATTTGCGTGTAGGATTGAGTATCGTTAGCCCTTTTCAAGCCCACTGAAGAGACAGATATTGACACTACTACTGTTACAAAAACTAGTACTTCTTTTAGGATAGCCAGAGCTTGCATATAAAGGGACATGAAATGATTTAGGACGTGCTAACATAGGAATGTTTGGAAATTGTATGAGAAGTAAGCACTGCAAAGCTTAATACATTTAATATCTCTGTCATAATTACACCCATTCTTAAGAATCCCATCTGACACCGATTCTGCACTAACTACTGCCCTATCTCTCTACTTCCCCTGGCTTCCAAACTGCTTGAGCGACTCGTCTACAATTGCCTTACCCAATTTATCTCCTCCAACTCCCTTCTTGACACCTTCCAATCTGGTTTCCAGCCCCAACACTCCACTGAGACAGCTCTCACAAAAGTCACTAATGACTTTCTCACTGTGAAGTCAAAGGATCACTTTTCTATTCTACTTCTCCTGAATCTTTCTGCTGCCTTTGATAGAGTTGATCACCCTCTACTATTCCAAATTCTCCACTCCCTTGGAATCAGAGATACTGCTCTCTCATGGTTTACATCATACCTGCAAGGTTGAACATTTAGTGTCTCCTCTGGCATCTGTTCTTCTCCTCACCCTCTGTCTGTTGGCATACCCCAAGGTTCAGTCCTAGGCACCCTCCTATTCTCCATCTATACTCAATTGGCACTCTAATAAAATATTTTGGATTTCAATATCATCTCTTTGAAACTCAAATCTACACCTCAGCGCCTGATCTATCCCCCTCTCTTCTAGCACATTTTTCCAACTGCCTCTCAAGCATATCCTCCTGGATGTTCGTCTACCATCTCAAACTTAACATGTCTAAGACCGAACTCCTAATCTTCCCACCATCCACTTCAGTGTCAATTCCTCACATCTCTCTCACTGTCAACAAAATCATCATCACTCCCACCTCCCAAGCTGTTATCTTGGGGTTCTATTGAATCCTGCCCTCTATTTCATTCCTCATAAACAGTCACTCACAAAATCTTGTCTTAAAAAACATCTCCAGAATATGTAATTACCTTACACAAGACACAACTAAGAATATAATACATCATATATCATATCTCGTCGACTACAGAAACTTACTTCTGGCTGGCCTACCTATCACCCATCTATCCCCACTGCAATTCATAATGAATGCCTCCGCTAAACTCATCTACTGTACTAAATGTTCAGGACCTGCAGCACCTCTTTGTCAGTCTCTCCACTGGCTTCCCATAGCCTCCAGAATAAAATTTAAACTCATGACCCTCCTGTACCACACAGAAAACCTTTATCATCTATACACTGGATTATAAGCTCAAAGACAGGGCCCTCCATGTTTGTAATGTGTTATATTGTTTTGCCTTGATCACAACGCATGTATAGCGCTACGGAATATGTTGGCGAAATACAAATAAATGATAATCATAATAATAATAATTGACAAAAATACTGCCTTTTGACAAGCTACCACTTGAGTTATTCAGCTCTATAGAGAAACTTTCGTCCAACTGAGTGTCAGTGACTTATAGACTAAAGCCCAGATGTATCACTTTGGAATAAGCCATCCATTACAGCAGGCAATACACCACCCTGTAGCAAAATATCATTTATGAAGTAGTGAACGCAGCGATACGACATTCAATAGAACATGTGTGCATCTAATTTAATGCCACAAAGGGTGGCGAAGAGCTTAAAAATGCCTATTGATAGGTTAGCAATAATATTTTTCCACACACTTACTCTATTTCTTTTCTTAAGCTGATGTAGTAAAATAGAGCAATGTGTAAAGTTATAAATAGTGGCAATTAAAAGGAAAAACAATATTTTCAAATGTAAAAAAAAGTAGTGTTAAAATAAGGGTAAAAATAAAATTAATAATAATAAATATTATAATAGTACCAATACAACAATTATTATTAAATATTAATGCAAATGGATAATCATTTTATAATCATATGACAATAATGTAATAGTAATAATAAGGTATTAAATAACATATTCTAATATATAGACCCTATAGAGCGCAGCAAGCCAGGCACATTTGTTAGCCACTGCCCCTCTTACCTCCCTTAAGCTCATGTTCATTGTTTCAATGACCTCATCTATCCATGTCCACCCCTACCGTCCTCTTCTTCACGTGCCTTCAATCTTTGCCAGCATCAGAGTATTCTCTAGGGAATTCTGTCTTCTCATAATATGGCCAAAATATTTGAGTTTCAGCCTAATGATCAAACCTTCCTTGCCATAACTTCCCGTCACATGTCTCATGCAGTCACTGTCTGCTGAGATATTGGAGCCCAGGAAAATAAAAACGTTTAACACTGCACTTCTTTCCCATCTATTTGCCCGGAAATTACATTTTTGTATTTTTAATGTTGAGCAGCAGGCCAGCTTTTGCACCCTCTTCTTTCACCCCCATTAATAGGCCCTTTAGTTCCTCCTCAATTTAAGCCATCAGAGTTGTATCATCCGCATATCTGAGGTTGTTGGTATTTCTTCCAGAAATATTAATTCCGATTTGGATTGGTCCAGACCCGCCTTACGCATGATGTACATATAAGTTGAATAAATAAGGTTACAATATACAACCTTGTCGCACTCCTTTTCCAATCATGAACCATTTGGTTGTTCCATGTTCAGTTGTGACCGTGGCTTCTTGGTCCACAAATAAAATCCTCAGGAAGAGAATGAGATATTCTGGAACGCCAATCTCTTTAAGAACTTGCCACACTTTGTTGTGATTCACACATCCTTTAGAGTATTCTATTAAGCGGAGGAATGTTTTTTCTGGAATGCTCTTGCTTTCTCTAAAAATCCAGTGGACATTGGCAATTAGATATTTTGTTTTTATTATTACAGTGGTACCTTGGAACTCGCACTTAATCTGTTGCAGATGACAGGATGAGTTCCAAACAAACATTTCCCTAAGGAATCAATGTAAATTGAAATAATCCGTTTCAGATCCCAGAATTTTGACATTTTAGTTTGAACTGATGGTATTGTTTTTGGATACAAAACCTTAAAACTAAACAGACATAAATAAAAAAAACAATGATTACATCAAATAAGAATAAGAATTTAACGTCACTTTAACTGTATTGAGAGGACTTGAGGGAGGAGAAGGAGGAGAGAAGTTATTGCTTGGAACTTTGATTCTTATAGGTACAGGCTATATTTTGGTTCTTATAGGCACAGGCTGTACTTTGGTTCTTGTAGATACATTCTGCACTTTGATTCTTACAGGCACAGACTGCTCTTGGGCTCTTGTAGACACTAATTATACTACGCCACAGTACAGAACTTTTTAGACTTCCTGAAAGTCAAGATGCGTCATGTTGCGAGCACATTAAGTTCCGAGGAACCTCCGCCTTTCAAGCCAATTTTTGTCAGTCCGATGCGCCAAGTTCCAAGCAAGCGTTGAGTTCCGAGGCAACTTCTATTGATGTCAGAGGTGAATGTCAGCTGTGAAGGTGTGTGAGGGCCAACCGAGATGCTACAGTTGAGCACCTCACCATTCAAACGAACCAGGGGGCTACCAGACGTGTGTCTAAAAAGACAGCACAGTCAACCCTGTTGCTTATGGGGCTCTGAAGCAAACATCTGGTCACTGCACACATGCTGATGAGGGTTCATCGTCCAAAACGGATTCAATTCGTAAAGGGTTGCCTTCTCTGATGAGTCATATTTTCTGCTCTATCAACTGGATGGCCATTGGAGTGTGAGTTGCAAAACCTCAGAAAACAAACACTCTGGAACCATTGTTGGAAGAACACAAGCTAGCAGCAGCGATATGGTTTTGGGAATGTTTTCTTGGAAATGCATGAGTACACTCATTCCTCTGGAAGGCCCTCTTAACTGATTAGGTTATCTATACATCCTTGCAGATCAAGTATACCCATACATGTTGGCTGTCTTCCATTGAGCAGATGGGATATTCCAGCAGGACAATGCAACATGTTATATGACCAGAATTGTCCAGGAGTGGTGGGAGGAGCATGACAAACATTTCCAAGTAATAGGCCTCCAAATTCCCCTGCCGTGAACCTGATTGAACACCTGTGGGACCACTTTGATCGCCATGCATGGCGTATTGATTCTCTACTATGCACTCCCCAGCCGCTGTCGGATCCACTGCAGTCTGCATGGCTCCAGATACCCGTGCCAACCTTCCAGCATCTTATTGACTCACTACCACGCCTTCTAGTTGCTGCCCATGCTGGACACGTCGGTTATTCAGGATATAAGGTGGTGGTCATAATAATGTGACTCGACTGTGTGCATGTATACATAAAATAGCATACACTTATACATATATACGTGAAATGGCCCTTTTCTTTTATGTTATATGCCTCCCATCCAAACGCCAAAATACATTCACTCTTTGATAAATCTGGGCCTAAGTTTGACAATGGCCACTGACTTAAATTATTTTTAAGAAAGAAACCTATACTGTTCAACATAACACATTTATCCAAGTTTATACTGCTATTCTGCTAGCACTCTTGCCTTCAGTTGCCTTTTTTCTCTCTACATCGTCATTTATTTCTCTCTCCATATGATCTTGGAACCTTCCAACTGCACTAACCCAGTGACAATCAAATAATACGTATGTTTGTGCCATTTACTATAAAAAAGGGTCCTTGTGAAGCAGAGCGGGTAGAAATTTACACATCTGATGATCAAAAATATATATAAAGCCGTAATGAATAAAGCTGAGGTCACATTAAGCCCCCGTGGAAGATGCTCCCCACCCCTACTTTACACTGAATGTCTAGAACACAAACATTATCTGCGCATATTGCTCAGATATGAAATAAATATAAAATTTATTCTTTGACATATTTCCTAAAGGAATGTGACAAATTACAATTGGGTACATTTTCATTTAAAAACACCAACAGACGTCAATATTCTCAATTACCATAATAATCTCCAGTCATTACAGCATTTACAGTATAGATGGATTATTTTTTGTTTAGCTTCTTATCAACCATAATGCTGTAGAACTGTTTGTCATAATGTGGATGATTAAATTAGAAGAAGTAGTTTGCATACAGAAGCGTGTCACAAGCACCACACATTTTAACAACATTATTAGAAGTGATGATAAATCCTAATTATAGCCACACTTATTGGTGCATTTTACATCTGCTCTTTGTGCATCATTTTTCACGTGTTCCCAATAAAATTCACATATGCGTTTTCTGTAGGCTGATTTGTACAAATACTGATAGATATGTTGTTATTGTTAAACAGGTTTTTATGCTAGATCAATAACTTCTACTTTATGCATATCTATTTTATATTTGATAAATATTGTACATTGTAACTGTACAAAGTGTTCATTATGTTATTATGAATAAAGGTAGAGAATGTCAATCATTCGCCCTAAAATAATGGATACTTTAAGTACAAGGGTTGTGTGTCTTCTGATCTCAGTCTTGTAGTGGGAAGGACCCAAGTGGTCAAATACAGGCAAGATAAAGAGGGGAAGTCAAAGAGAGATCAAGACAGGCAAGGGTTCAGGGTCGTTAGAGTTAATGAAAGTCAAAATCCAAAGCGAAGATCAAAAGCCAGGGAAATCCCTCCATGGAGAAACAGGAAATATACATCTGAGATTGTGTACAATCTGGAACAAGTGGTGGCAAAGTAGGCACACTGGCAAGCTGGTACTAATAGGAACAGTGGTCTGCAGGTATAAAGGCATACTCTAGAACAAGAGAACCTGTTGTGCATGTATTCTAAGGAATACTAATAACAGGTAAGGAAGGTTGAAGGTGCAAGTTTAAATAGTTCTTTATCATTTACTGCATCAGGTGCAAGCTTTGTTATGATTGGGCACTGGTGCTTTAAATCTTGAGAGATCCACATACGTGTTAGTATGTGAAGAGGTAAGTTTGCAGGGAGAGTCTTAGGGGAAAATAATCTACTCTTCATCCTGTCAGCATCTTGCATCTACCTCCTACAGCAAAATAGCAAAGCCTATTAATATGCATAAGATCTATAGACAATTTTCATTATAATATAAATACTGTCGACTCTCAGTTAACCAGAAATCAAGCAATCAGAACTCTCAAGCAACCAGAAAAAAAATGATATTTAAATAAAAAAAATAATTTACAGGGCTCAACAAATGTCAGGAGCCAGGTTGTCATGCCACCTAATACCTACAGACACCTTGATGTCATCCACTGTACGCCTCTACAGTTTAATTTGTACCTGGACGCAGACAGGCATGAGTGACTGAGCCAGCGCAGTGTTGGTGTTACATTCCCTGGGGTCAGCAACGGACCCTCCAGCCGAACATACCTGTGTGTAAGTGAGGAGTGAAAGCTGCTGCTGATAGAACAGCCCTCACTGACAAATATACTTAGCATCTTATGTGCAGCTGAACTAGGCCTCTTTTATTATGACTCTCAAGCAACCAGAAACTACATTTATCCGGTAAAACTGAGAGTCTACTGTTCAATTTTTTTTTCTAAGCTCATAATGAAAAAAAAAAAAAAAAAACACTATACATGTGGCTTATTCTGTAACAAAGACACCATTAACTAAGTATAGTACAGAAAAACTATTGTTAACTCATTGGGATATTATCATGGAATCAATAAATTTGTAGCATATTTACAGTAGTAATTCTGGTTAGGTGATTTTGGCTCACGGCAAACTGTGGATGATTTACATAGACACCCCTAGAAAATACCCATAATGCATACAAAAATGAGAAAAGTAGTTGGTGAGATTATTAGTGACATAGTATAGTTCTCCTCACCAGGATTTTCAGGATACTGCTTACATTTTAGTTCATTCTCTTCATCAGTTGGCAAAGGCATCCAATGCATCATTAATGCCCTTTTTACAAGATAAAAAGCACCCAGATTGCCACTGCAAAAATACGTGATTCCAGGTGATTGAAGGAGCAGAGAATATGACAGATTAATATTAGGGTAAAATGCTCTTTTGAACCGTGACACATTTACACAAAATGCAGTTAATAAAAAAAAAAAACATTCAGGTTTCTGGCAAGATTTGTGCATGACAGGCAACAGCAACTCTAACCTTTTAAAATGTCACGTTATTAAAGCTCTAAAAACGCTACACAAATGAACAGTAGACTTTTTTCTAACTGTAGTCAAAAATGGTTACTATATTATTAACAGACCAGGGAATTGCCCATGAAAAATAACAGCACTAAAATGTTAAGCCTGGCAATGCTGTTTGCCACACAATGCGAGGCTCTGCCCCCTCTCAGCACCTTCAGCGCTCAATGCGAGCCTTTTATTTTATATATATACGTGTTGGACTTGGAGCCCACAATGGCTTTGGGCTCCATTTGCGTGTTACGTGTGTTACGCGCTTGCATTTAACTGCTGCGTGCTATCAGCCTTATTAAATTGCAATTCGGCAAATTCTAAAGGGCTCTATATAAGCGCATAGCATATTTTATTTACAGAAGTTTTTAGTTAGTGAAGACCTTGCTTTTGGATAGAAGTTCACTAACTAAAAATTTCTGTAAAACACATATGCTCTGTGCTTATATAGAGCCCTTTAGAATTTGCCGAATTGCAATTTAATAAGGCTGTATGTCACGGGGCTAATTTAATACCCGTAAATTTGGAGTTACGGGCTATGTTTTAAAACGTATCCCCAATTTATTGAGGCTATAAATCATTAGCACACTCACTGATAGATTGTGGGATACATTTATCAGGGTTTTACCTCAGACACATCTATTGATGTTTACAGGAATTTGTGTGAAAAAAACCAATAACCTAACAAACCCAACGGACAGTTACAGCATAATATTCTAGAAATTATAATTACCCTTTATGTGTAACCCGCCAGCATATGCTGTAGCGCTGTATAGGCATTAAGTATAAGGCAAAACAATATTAACATATTGCAAAATCACAGAGGGCCCTGTTATTGAGCGTAAAATCAAACATACATAAGGCTTTCCCAAAGCACCTTACACGATTCAAAATTTGCAAATACATAATCTAAAGGATAAAGTATTCTCTGTTATAAACAGTATACATATACATAATTAAATATAAAGAATATGGCATCCAGGGTGCCAAATAATGTTTATTTTTAAACCACACATAAGGCAACAGCAATATCACATTGATGTGGAAACATTTATCAAAAATATTTCCACATAAAATCCCCATAGACTTTAGCATAGATTGTCTGTGGGGAAAAAAAAAGTATAAATGTAGCCACAACAACATAGTATTGTCCGGAATAAACACCATTTTCCCAACGAAAAAAGAAAAATCCCCAGAAACTTCAATGTAGATATTGTGTGAAAAAAATATTGATAAATATATGCACAATAAAATAATTAGATTTTTGTAATATTACATTGATGATTATTACATAAATAGCGAATTGCCCGTAAAAAATGACGGGGAAATAAAATTTTAAGGCTGGCAATGTTGGTAGCCATATAATGTGAGGCTTTTGCTCCTCGACGTTTTTTTTTATTAAAGTCCCATGTGCCTGGCGTTGTTAATGTAAGTGTTACTGTTTTCGCCGCCGTTTATTTTCTACGTTTTGCGATCCTGGCGTTGCAGAGCCTTGTTTTCATGCTGTTTCTGAAATTTTGCGTTTTTCGTCCGTCATTTTTTCCTTGCGAAAAACGGTAAATATCGGTGTATTTCGCTTGCAACTTCACTTCCAGGCTTCCTGTGTCTCCCCCCGTGCTGTGCGTGATTGTGTTCGAATTTTGAGGCTCTTATGTGTGTCCGCGCCGCTGGCGGCAATGAGCGCCTTTGGCAAGCGTGACAACAAATCGCAGTTTGACATCTATTATATGTGATTAGGTAAAAAGAGTTGTTTAAAGTATAATTTTTGTATATTAGAGCAGGGCTCTCTAGCTTATATTGGTTACTGGTGGGCTTGATATAAAATAATACATTTTTATTAAATATATAACATTTAAAAAATTATCCATATTGTATGAAACAAATACAGATTTGGGAATTTATATATGATGTCCCAAGTATTATTTTATTAATGTAAGGTTTTGGAGGATACTTTTCGTGCAGTGTCACAGAAAACTGCTGGTAGACTAATCTGGCCTATAGGCCACCATTTGGCCAGCACTTTATTAGAGGATTCTATGGTTTAAATACATTCTCTTTATGATGAACACTCATTTGCCATTTCTTAGGCTATTTTCTCCAGCTCCCCATATGGAGTATCCAGTAGAGACTTGAGGATTCATATGTCATTGGGGAATATGTCATTAGCAGAAAATTTGAGTCACATAATGATGTTATGGATCATTTGCATAATAAAGTAGGGTCATCCCTCACCTGGGTAAGCAGTCATATCCAAACTGTGACATTTCATTTTCCTTTTGGTGATAAAATATTAACCGGTTGCTAATATTATACATCTAATCTGAGAAACAGGGAACATTTGGGCCTGGTAACCTTGCTGTCATTTGGGAAGTATTCCTATCAGATACATCAATCCCCAGAGGAAGATTCAGAGCAGAGATATGTTTCTGTACTATCCAAAGTCCTTGTGATAACTTAATACCTTCTCCCTCTGCCACCTGCTAAGTGAGTCTCTGGATCTGACTTGAATAACTAAATCTCTTGGCTGGAAAAAAAAACAAATCCCAGATGCTCTATGTTTTTCTAAGGCCTAGATGCGACTGACATAAAAACTAGATGTGCAGGGTTTAAAAAACATATTTTTACTGCAGTATAGACTTATTTTTCCCCTTCTAGAATAAAATCACTATTTTCTGTAGTTTACCTTTATAATACTTTCTGAAAGCGAACCCATCTATCAGCAACCATCTGATTGTTCTTTTAACACACCACTATATTTTGGGGAAAAACTCCATGTTTGTGAAGTATGCAACAATTAACATTGGCCCCTATTTAATTCCAAGCCCGTAATTACATGTAACCCGACATTTTGGCTGTGGGTACTAATTTTTTTACATATATAGATGTGTTCGATTGTCTCAAGCCCACAATTACATGCTCACAGCCCCAACACGCAAACCATGAACCCGTAAGTAGCATTTCAGGGCATGATCATGATCAATTAAGGAGCCCGTAAGTTACATTTTAGACAGAGCCAATAGTAAATGAGACCATTATTATGATGTCAGTAAAACATGGAGTTAAACTACAATCAATTAATGTTTAGAAGTCCGATTTGCAATCAGACTGGCAATCCAGAACTGTAGAAATCAACAAAAATCAATAAATCAACTGTTCTAGTCCATGCAGGTTCCATGATATGTATCTTAACACGGAAATAAAATGTTACAATTATTTATTTTTTATTGTAGTTTTACGAGCTTGAGACTGTAGTGCAATTAATTTGAATGCCTTTCATTGTTTTCCCAGTATATTTAAGTACATTAGTGTGTGTTTATTTGCTTTTGCAGTGCTACGAATAGGTGTTTAACTCACTTGTGAGTCCTATCTAGTACTTGTAGAATTTTTTGATACATTTGCCATTTACAGGATTCAAGGCAATTGCGGGCTTGTTGAATTGTTGCAATTGAATATGGATTTTGCGTCTTTAGCACTGGTAACATTTGCGGGCTTGAAACATCAAAGGCGGTGCTAGGATGGAGTTGACCTTTTTGACAACCGCAGGGATTTTGAGCCTGTAACTCGCAATTGGAATGCGAGTAGCTAAAAGTAGCCAATTGAATATCAGTAACATTTACAGGCTCCATTACGGGCTCATGTAATTGCAATTTGGACAATTAAATAGGGACCATTGTTAGCTACATAAGCCATCAGCATAAATGGGTTTTACAGAAAATATAAATTTAAGCAGATCAGTTTGGTCAGAAGGCATACATTTTGGACTTGCACATCCCTCATAGCTGATTGGTGCCTGATGGGAGAATCTTCTTATGTGAAAATTTTCAAAGCGGCAGTCTATCAATTAAATTGAATGGAATCTACATCTGAGGTTTCTCCCAGGTGGGTAATTATAATAGCAATAAAAGCAAAAGGTTGCCCAATAAAGCAACCTTGAATAGAATAATTACAAATAAAGACTCTATTTTTTTTTATTAATACATTTTCCCCATCATCAAGTGAAGCTATTGTCCTTGAAGGAATCAATTACAATGACTTGTTACTTTTTAATAACAGACTGCTCATAACCATGTGAGCTCTAACACACGGGCTTCTGAGTGTAGGTATCATGGAGTTACAACTAATGCTATAATACAGTGACAGGAAACGTATTTCACTTAAAGAGTCTCACATGCAGCCCCTTAGTCCTTAAAAGGGTTTCACAGTGCTTTAACTATTTTTTACTTTAGCCAAATCAAATAGTAATAAAGGTATAGATAGACAACAGAGAAGTATTAAGGATTACTACTGGGTATTATTTGCTAGTTTTAGAGATATATAATGTATTGCTGAAGATGGGCATGATCTACCATTCGTGAGAACAAGCTGGGACCCACTAGGTAGGTGCTTAGGGCACATTTAGCCCCAGTGCAGCTTGTTGCCACCCTTGCATTAATATCTGCAGGGTGGGGACTGGATAAACTTGCCATAAAAGTTAACCAAAAATCAGATAAATATCCTACAATTTCTGTTTGCAACACAAACATAGGGCCAGATTATCAGAAAGCAGTTCTTAAGCTTTTTACAGTTAATGCAGTATTACAAAAAACAAAAATTATCAATTGTAGAACACAAAAAACACATTCAGTAGATAACTGAGCAAGTGCCTGCTTTTTATTAGGATGAATGAACTGACAAGAGCCTCTGTAAAAAGTATACAAATGTTTAGAACAGTGGTTCTCAAACCTCTCCTCAGGTCCCACCAGACAGGCCATGATTCAGGTGCACCCTTAGCAATTTTGAACTGGTGCATTGATCATCCACTAATCAACACCACTACAAAGAGGCTGTTTCATAGATCTACCACCTTTTCTGTAAAATGATCAGTTTTATCAGACTTTTAAGCTTTCCAACCCTCTAGATTCTGCAAGGACAAGAAAACCGAGAGGAGTCGGAGACATATAAAGTGGTAACTGATGCAAGAAGCAGATAATATCCTGAAAAGTATAAGCCAACTATTTATGGGCTCAATCACACTGACAGCAAAATCCCTCTATAAACTAATATCTTTATGAAAGTGGCGTCACACTGGACCTAATCAACTACTTAATGATTGACTGCTTTGTGAGTGCTGCTGGTCCAAATAGGAAACCAGCATTAGCACTGGTAAGCTTCATTTTACCCAGTCCGAACATTTCTGGGGCTAAAATACAACAGCCTAGAAGCATTCAATATGATTTATTCATAACCATATTTATGTAGATTTTAATTAACATGTAATATACATTTATACAACATCTACTAATAAAAATTATACTAACTTACATTTTTTTTTAATTTGGTCACTTTTTATGGCATTTTTGCAATAAGGATTCTGTCCTTCATACCTTTTGGAATTTATGGACACGTATCTTTAATAAATATTATAATAACGGCTGGGATAATGGATTGCGGTTGAGCACACTAGTCACCCGGATCTTAAGAATACTGTAGATAGACATGAAGGGCCCGTAGGCCACCTCAGGCTTGCCTGGGGTTGGAAGGAGGGACCACCTGACCTGGCAGGACCTGGGAGGGGCAGGAGGTGGCTAGCTGGGGGAGGTGGAGCCATTATAGGCTTTTGCCGCCAATTTCCACCAGTTTGCCCCCAGCTAGCCATGGGAGCAGATGTGCTGCTGGTGCAGCTCCTGTTTATGGCCTCCAGAGTGTTAGGGAGCACAGGGTGGAGTGCTGGGGGCACTTATGAGGGATTGGCCCCTAGCTAGCCATGGAAGAGGATGGAGCTGCTAGTGCTCCTTGTCATAGGCTATGTGAGTGCTGGGGGGCACTGATGTGAACACTGCTGAGCTGGTTCAGGCCACAGATCTGGTTCTCTCCTTCCCGCTGGTGTGCCGGTAGTGAGAGGTTGGTTAGTATACAGGGAAGGCGGGCGACCTCAGATGCATGGTCTTGGGATCCAAAGGGTGATTGTAAAGGCGAACAGGAGGTATGGCAAATGGACAGCAGGCGACTGGTAGCCTTTTCCCAAGGGCCGGAGATACCACTGTTCGTGAAGGAGGCCTGTGATAAGGGCGAAGCCTTGTGGGCTGTGCAGCCATCTCTCCTTCCCACTGGTGTGCCGGTAGTGAGAGTTTGGTTAGTATACAGGCAGGGAGGGCGACCTCAGGTGCCTAGTCTTGGGATCCAAAGCGTGATCGTAAAGGCGAACAGGAGGTATGGCAAAGGGACAGCAGGCGACTGGTAGCCTTTTCCTAAGGGCCGGAGATACCACTGTTCGGGAAGGAGGTCTGTGATAAGGGCGAAGCCTTGCGGGCTGTGCAGCCATCTCTCCTTTTCGCTGGTGTGCCGGTAGTGAGAGTTTGGTTAATATACATGCAAGGTGGGGCGACCTTAGGTGCCTGGTCTAGGGATCCAAAGGGTGATCATATGACCATATGGCTCGTTACTGCGGTTATGGAAAGAGGTCTGTGACAAGTCTAAATCCTTGCGGTTCTGTGCGGCCATCTCCTTCCGCTGGTCGGATGGTAGCAGGAGTTTGGTTGGTAAACAGACAAGGTATGTCGACCTCAGGTGACTGGTCTGGCGATCCAGGGTGATCATGTGACCATGTGGCAACGACAGCCAAGTTGAGCAGGCGGGGAAAGGAGGTAGTTACAGTGTGTTGGGCACGCTGACTGCTCCCCCCTTCCTGGATTACGGCTCTCGTGGTTCAGCCAATCACGAAGTTGGTTTGCACCTTCCCTTGATGAAATGGGACTGGTTCTCTATGTGTGATTCTACAACGTTGGAGATTGCCAGCAGCATTTGGGCATATTCCGCATGGAACTTGCTGCCTACTCGCTTGGTGCAGAAGCAGCTACAGTAACAGCCCTATGGGCTTTTGGAGAAGGAGGTCTTGAGAATTGGAAGGTATCGGGCGGAAATAGCATGGGCTATTAGTAAAGCAGACCATACGGGCGAGTGGCCTTGGTTGTCGGTCTTAGCCCAGAGCTGGGTGTGGCCCCGGCGCGGATGGATCATGAGCAGAGGTGGAGAGTGGAATGCTGTTTTAGGAGGGTATGTGGCTGGCCATGGTGTTTTTTTGGTGGGGGGAGTCGAATCCGCAAAGATATTATGCGATCTTCTCTGTGGCGGGTGGTGAGGGGAGTTGCCGGGACAGTGGAAAATGGGGGAGATCCTACCCTACGGTGGTACGGATGTTCCAACACGGTAGGCCCTGGATGAGGCTTCAGGGCGTAGGGTGTACTGTCTCTGTCCAGGCTCCTCCCCTCGGGTTATGTTTATTTATTTATCGTTATGGTTATTACATCATGTTGTGTTTACCAATAAACGCTGTGGCCAGTTATCTCCCAAGAAGTGGTCTGTGTCTAATTTTATATTCAATGGGTGATGGGGTATACATTCTTATATGCACATACCAACTGGGCCTTGCTTAGGTCATGTAATAGTCAGACAATTAGTTCTAAAAATCCTTTATACTTTAACTTTGAAAAGTTATCTGGACAATATAGCTTAGAGGGTTAAACATCTTATTGGTATAAATTAAAATAACCATTACAACATATTAGTAATCAACAAAATCATTATTATTACTTAGATCTCATACTGAATTATATAAAGTCAGATTTTGCATTGTTGTCTCATTTCTTCCTAAAGAGGAACAATGTTTATCAAATAATTTATTCTGATAATATGTGTTTTTGGAAATTTCTGTTTTACTTTTGGGCAGAGGATTCAGGCAGCGTTTCTATGAGCTTCGATCACGTAATTTATGTTCCAACTGGGATTACAAACAATTCTGAAACAAACTTAAGAAAATAAATAAAAATACAGAATGAAACATTATAGAAGTGTATAGATACTAGATTTTTCAACACAGTAGTGCTCATTATTGTTAAAAAGCAGACAGAAGAATCATTAGATGGTCCGCAAAGACATAGTTACATAGTAAGTGAGGTTGAAAAAAAATACTTTTAGTCCATCAAGTTCAACCTTTTAGCTCTAGCGGATCTGTAATATGCAGATGAATTGTTAGTTATTTACAACAGGTCTGCCAAGACCATTGTTAACAGTAAGTGGTCCATGCAAACATTTGGGAATCAGTCATATCGGTTTACTTAAAGTACAGTACTATACACCATACCTTGTGGCATAGTGTGGTATATAATACTGATAGCAAAGATTTATTTTTACAGACATTTTGTAACAGGCTGATAAGGAGATATGTTTTTAGTACTTTATTAATTTCCTTCTAGAAATATGAATAAGATCTAGACACACTACAGTCACATAAAAAGCAATCATTTTTTCACATCTACCACTGTGCATGTATTATGTTAGATATATTTTAGACATATTTTATTAAAAAAAAAACTGAAAAACTGATAAAAGGAGCACGTAGGTAGTTGATAATAGATATTTACATGCACTGATACAACATTGGTTACAGTAAATACACCACGATAATTTCATGATATGGAAGGTTAAGACAAAAGTTTGGTCAATAACTAGGTTGGCGTAAGAGTAAAAGATACTTATAGAGAATGAGCATGAAATCGCTGCAAAGCCAAATGTGTTTAAGTTGACACCCCCTCTTTAATGACTTGCAATTCTATGGAGTGAAGCAAAAAGCAGTATTTTTTGTTAGTTTAATAAATCATCCCCATGGAACAATCCATGACATTTGATCAATACGACAAAAGAAATTAAAGAATCATTTTCAAAGCTAAGTGCATACTGTGAAAGGTTGGTTACTTTGGATACTAAATCTAAATGTCTTTGTGCAATCTAACAGAAACAAGATCAGCTGTATTGGTGCTTCTTAAAGAGGGGAAATAAATCACTACTGCTAATAAACAGGACTATTATATTACATGTTATGTTAAAGGCATTATATCAGGTAAAAATGCCCCCCACCCCGCCATACACACATGTAATATAAGCAATATTAATAATAAGTGTTTGTGTGTATATAAATATATATCCATTTGTATGTAAAACTCCTGAATTCCCAGAGTGCAGAGAAAATAGTGTATTTCTTGAGATTATGTATAGAAAAAAATGTATATTAGTATTTAGTATATCTATCTATCTATCTATCTATCTAACTATCCACACATAGTATAGCAGAAAAAAATAATGACACCTTACTGGCTGATTGGAGGGTTATCTAACTTTTTCTGCAGTTTAAAGGTATATGTAGGTGAACTGGGTTATGAATGCATCTGATATTAGTATTGAATTGAATTAGTATCGTATGATTACATTTATTTGCATGCATTATGTTTTTTTAGCTTTGCATAAAAAAAATAGTTGGGGGTGATGTTTACACTCCCAGGATTGAATTAGGCTTAGTTTTTGGGAAAATGAAACCTCTATGTGAGCATGCGCAGCTTTGTAGCCAATCAGCAAAGCTGTATGCAGCCAGCTAGATGAGGCTGCTACACTGAGGATAAACTAAAGATCCTAGAGGACCATAAATCGACATTCAAATAAAAATGCTTGAGATGTTACACTGTTGTTCTTTAGACATACACCCTCTCCTTGATAAATTCTACCAAATTATAATTGTGCTGAAACCAAACATTCCAGCTTCTTCTTCCTATTCTTATCGGTCTTTTAGGCGAATGAGAATTTACACTTGATTTATGATCCTGCAATGACCTGCAAAGTTTGAGGAAGAGCGCTTGCGTTCATGGTCTCTGTGCATGTGTCTCTGTGTGAGTGCATGTGTCTCTGTGTGAGTGCATGCAATTCACTGGGGCTGGGAGAGATCTCAGGGGCAATTCACTGGGCCTAGGGCAGGTGATGGGGCAATACATAAAGCTATCAGTGAATGAAGGGACACATACCTTGTTCTGATTATTACAGAAATCTAAAGGAAAAATGCAGCTTAATTCACAGACCAAAAAGATAGATTTTCAGGGGTGTCAACATTGATAGAAAACAGTTTGCAAATGCAAGAAATTCAGCAAACTTTAGGGTAATGTTTATTTTGGATTTTTTTTATGCTATTTTTTTTCCATACACTACTAATTCTCCTCTATCAGATGCATTAATAATCCAGCTCACTTGCATATACCTTTAAATGTCATTGTCTCTTATGGAACCTCAGCTCTGTGGCCCTCTAAGGAACACTACCCTTAGAGCAGATGCATTCTGAACTGTGATAATATTCTTTCTTTTGTCTATAGTTGATATAATTGATATTAATGCAAGGCTACACCTCTCAGCTTGCAATATAAAGAAAAGGTAAAGTGTCTAAATGAGCAGCATAATTCAGCCAATCAGAGAGAAGCGTTGTTATTTCCACCTCCAAGACATGGTACTTCCGGCAAAAATCACCATGTAAATCCTAATGTTAGTACAGGTGGTCCCCGGTTCACATAAACTCTGACCTAAGGAGTTCCATAGATACGAGTGTGAGCTGTAATTCGGGACCTAGTTCTTCTGCATCATAAATAAATCTTCTCTATATTGTCTTTTTTGGAAGCATCCTCAGCACAATCTTATCAGTTATATACAATACAGGTTTGCACCAGAGACAAGAATATTCACTTGCAAGAGAATTGTAATAAGGAAGAATATATAAAAACATAGCCTCCATATTTTATATTTTCTTTCCACATTCGCCACAGGAAGTAATATCAACAGCTTAGTTCCAGTATGTAAATGGCCAAGAGCAACTGATATGTAACTCTGTACTAACCTTTATCCCACTCCATGTTTGTGTCACACGAACATAAAATGGAATACAAAGATCTGTACAATTGCAAAATAATCTATTACAGCATGTATAGTACACACAAAAATCACAATTCTGAAATTAACCACTCCTGTGCTTAAACCCTGCACAGTATTCAACAGGGATCCGAGTTACATACAAATCCGACTTAACCCGCGGACCACCTGACAGGGACCTGTCAGAGGAGGGGGGGGGGGGCTGGGGGTAATATTCCCCCCAGATCAAATGGATAGAAGACCAGCGCTATGGAGCAGTATGTCTTTCCCATGAAAGCTTTGACCCATAGTTTATCTTTATATATATATATATATATATATATATATATATATATATATATATATATATATATATATATATATATATATATATGTATGAATATATATATATATATATATATATATATATATATATATATATATATAACATATATAATTTTTCAATCATTTTTAATAATATTGGGCGGGGCAGGGGCATTAAGAAAAAAAAAGTGTTTTTAGGGTCACAGTTGTGATAGAATACCTGTAAACCATAACACTATATGTAATATGTGTTCACTACACTGCAGCTGCTTTGTAATGTAGTGCATTATATGGCATGTAGTCCTATTCAACTGAAGTGCAGTAACCAAAACTGCTAGTTGCCGTTCAAGAAAAAAAAAGACATCAGATTGCCAAGTATTTACCAAACTAACAATATTCACAGCAGTGTAAGCCATGGACATAGAATTAAAAAAATGTTTGAGGAAGATCTGAACCTTTGAAGACTATTTATGGGTACAGGAATTAATTGTGTGTTTGTTACATCATATGCTGAGAGCTGGAGGAGAGGGGGATGAGGTGTTTGTAGTTATCAGTGGAGGAAGGAGTGCGGGAGGCATAAATACAGGGTCATTGTTTAAGATTGAATTTGACCACACTGACACAAAAACACTTTCCAGAAAGTGTGCACAAACAATAATTATACACAGACAAGATGTTGTGGGTATCCTCACACGTGGCTAGCTGGGGGCACAATGGTGCTGAAGGCGTCAATAGAGCCTTATAACCAGCTCCACCCCCAGCTAGCCACTTCCTACCCCTCACACCCAGTCCTGCTGGGTCAGAAAAACTAGGAAAACTGCCTCCAGAGCCCCCCAATCTCCCTCACTAGCCCAGAAGCAAACATATTGCATCATACAATGCAACCATTGCTCTGCAAAAATGTAAATTACCCTCTCACACACAACCAATGTATCAGTGATCCCTCCAGGGCCCTTCAGAGGCATCCATATTTATTTATTTTCTCATTAAAAACTAGCTGCAGGACTTATTTTCCTGATTAATTATGCTTCTGGTTAGCTAATGTTTTCAATTATATATATATATATATATATATATATATATATATATATATATATATATATATAAAATTATTTTTTTTTTGTTTCTTTATGCAGTAGTCCTTAAAGTTATTCAATCACATATATAGTTGTGAGCACGCGAGCCCGCTGGAGCTGTTGCTCATGCGAAGCGAGGGCCTCAGTTTCTGACATGGAGGGCCGCAGGCGCTCCTTGCCAGCAACTGCGACCCTTGCAAACTTTACGTTGCAACGCAAACAACATACGAGACACGTTAACACCCATTACGGACTCGCAAAAATCGGCCGCAACGCGCGGACATGAAAAAATTAAAAACACAATAAATAGACACAACACATACATAAAAAGCTTACCTACAGCAAGAGGGAGCATCCAGGATCTCAAAAAATGAAGTTACACCTTCATTTAACTCAAAATAAAAGAGTTTAGACACTAAAAAATTCTTTAAGCAAGAGAAAAAATGGCCGCCGAACAAAACAAGGCTACAGCACTCTAAACACGCAAAACACCACAAGAAACACGCAAAACACCACAAAACACCTACGGATATTCTGCTACAGACGCATACCACACATTTGCCGCCATTTTATTGCGGAACTACACAGCTACGCTAACGGTTTCGGCTCGCGCACGCACACTATTACACTGCACACATTCATCACACTTACACAGCAGCTCCACACCACTAATGCTGCAGCAACATCAAAACAGATTGTCAGCTCTTCAACAGAATACTTCCTGCATATATTAGGTAAAGTATATTAATTTATTAATGTATTATTTATTTCATTATTATACACCAAACAGCATTAGCTCACTTACAATTTCATTGCCGTAATTTTTTGACGGGCAATTCGCTAGTCAGAATATAAAATCAAATCATGTTTAAATTGTTGCCAGCTTTTCCTTTAAATCATAACCAACATTTTTTGCACTTCAATGCAACTATTAGAAGTGGAGTGTTTGTGTGACTGTTACAACATACTTTGCTATAGATCCATTTTCTCATAAGACCTTTCTAGACAGGGACATATATAGATTTTAAGTTATTTAAATTTGTGCACCTCACTCTCAAGTTATTCCTGGCCTATCCTGTTGTATGTGCGCCGCTGTTTGAGGTCCGCCGCCTGCACGCGCTTGCCCCGTCGAGTTGCGCCACATCATAGGATAAAATTGTTATTTTGCTATACTGCGGTAGTGCGCTGGAACAGCGGCGCACATAAAACCGTATATATCCGTTATTCCTCCTCATTTCCCCATGTCTCTACATATATAAAAGCATACTCAAATGTGAGTTTATGTATACATACAATATGTAAGATGGTTTCATGCATACTTACAGACTAACATATCACTATGAATAGTTATTCTATGCCACCACATTGGCAACTTGTGACACCTGCTGCCCCTTAAAATGTTGCCTAGGCCTGGGCCTTGTCTAGGTAAACATTGTCAGGTATAAGGCTCATTTAGCAGCACAGCCCATTCTTAACAGTTTTCATTTAAACATATAATAAATTGGCTAAACCTGTTGACAAATTCACTTAAAGATCCACTGCAGTTCAACAAAACTGTCAAGTATTTGTCAAATATGTACAGCAGCTAAGTAAACATAAAAACATTTTTTTGGGAAAATATAAAAATACTTTGTTTATGAGTATAGGAATCCATTTTGTGTTGGTTACATCACATAAAAAGTTGGGTCATTAGCGTAATATCAGCGGAGTGTTTATTTAACAATGGGATAAGATTGAAATTTACAAAACACCCCTTTCCCCCTCACTGGCCCAGAAGCAGACACCTTGCATCATTCAAGGCAACCACAATGCTCCAGGAATGTAAACGCTCCTCTAACACAGAATTACCATTAAGTATCATGGATTCCTCCAAGATCCAGCATAGACATCAAAATATATAATTTTTCTAATTAAACACTTGAAGTATAATATTTTTCCTGGCTAATTATGCTCGAAGTCACCAAGCATCTATAATTTCTTTTCATTGTACAGTGGTCCTTTAAAGAGACTTTCTAGGCATTTTTGCTGTTTTATGTAAATGTACTTCTTGTTCTCTGTCATGTATGGTGCCATATTTCCTAGCTATGACCTAAGGTTGCACCCAAAGGGAGGTGCTTTACACTACCAGTACAATGTCATGTTATCAGACACATAGCATGTGAGTGGCTTTTTACTAGCAACATGACACTTGTATTGTGAATCCCCTCCCTCTGGGTGTGGCTTTGGATCACAGCTATGAAACATGGCACCAATATGACAGAGAACAGGAAGTAAAAAGGTGATAATCTGACCCTCTGCTGGCTCCTTAGAAGTGGAGTGTAAATCTTATATGACAATTACACTCAGGAGGATACAATTAGTTAAGTCACCTAGTTAAAATATTTATATAAAACAAAAATGTTTCAAAAGAGTCCTTTATTTTCTAAACCACAGATAAATTCCTCCTTACAACGACATTAGATAAGAGAGTGATGTAAGTGGTCCTGCTCCCTTAGCTGAGGGAGAGGTCCTGTGCGTGCTCACACACATCTGGAGCTCATTTGCTCCTTGAGCGACACTTTCTCTGGCATGCATATCCTGCAATAGTTTATCTCAATTAGCACAACTGAATGAAATCCACATTGCTTAACCCATTGATTTACATATTTGTTTTTGTAAAGTTACATACTGTATCTGTATTTGTAGTTTGTTCAGATCAGAAGCTCTACCAGCAAGGAACAGGTTAAATGCAGACAGACAGCGCAATCTACTTCACATATCTCAAATAAAGAGATAAGGGATTCAAATCATAATTCTTCCACTCAGTTTTTGCTTACTGGCAAAATTTCACTCTGAATTACACTTTACTGGCAGGGTCTTTTGACTACCCACACCCATCTATAGGGTTGCAAAGATTAGTTTAGGCTTAAAATCACACTGTAACTGTATCCCACATGATTAATTATGACTGGGTGGGGTGTAATAAGGAGGAAGACCATGCCAAGGAAGTGAATAAAAAATAATAGTCACAGAGATATTTAACTGTTAAATTCTCATAATTATTGTAATATATATCAACTTGGCATGCTCTTGTGGTTTATCACTTCCCACTGTAAGAGATCATTAATCACATGAGATAAAGTCCTTAGAGCGGGATGACATATTCATGAAATGTATGCGTCTATTGTGAGACAACCCACTATGAAAGTTGCTGAATTTCTCAACATCTTTGAGCTGAAGCTCTTCCCATCTTTTTCAAACCATGGCAAAGCCTGTACCCAACTTCTAAGCAGCTGCCTAATTATTGCGCAGCTTTAGTGGCAGCGTTTGTGGAACAGTCATTATAATTGTTACCATGTCCAGTGAATCTATAAACACCAGTGTAAGATTAAATACAATGTTTGTGGAATTTCTAACAAAATAATTACTCTGAGAGTGGTTTGTAGACATCTCCAATAACATGTTTTCCTGCTTAATAATGTACAAAGGCAATCAAGCTGTGTTTACAATATAGACAACCTCCATACTGTGAGGTATGTTGTTATAATGTTGTAATCGCTAGTGTTGACCTCAGCTTTTTTCAAGTCACAAAACAAGTACTGAAATCAGTCAATGCTGTCTAAATCAATATTTTTCATGTAACTGAACAATGTAATTATTCCAGATAATGAAATGGTGTTCAATAATGACTATGTTGATTGTTAGGTTTGCTAAAGGAACATGAAACTCACATAGTTGTTTATCATGCATTCAGAAGAGCGGGGGTTCTGAATGAGAAAATGAGTGCTACGATGGTTTCTGGAAATGCAGCTTTTCAGCACTATATACTTTGATACAGTTAACCACCCTCTTCAAATCCAAACTCTCCGCTCTCTTGGCATCCATGACACAACTCTCTAATGTTTCACCTATCTAGAAGATCTAAATGTAGTGTCTCCTTGTCTGGCATCTCTTTTTTGCTTCATCCTCTGTTTTTTGGCATACCCCAAGGGTCAATCCTAGGCCCCTCCACTTCTCCATTCATACATCCTCCCTTGGCACTCTAATAAAATCTTTTGGATTTCAGTATCATCTCTATGCAGATGACACTCAAATCTACCTCTCAGCACCAGATCTACCCAACTGCCTTTCAAGCATATCCTCCGGGATGTCTACCCATCAACTCAAACTAAGCATGTCATTGCTAACATACAATCAATACCTTGGCAGTTTTCACCTAAAAAGAATGCCAAAATATGTCATTATCTTAAACAAGACACAACTAAAATTCTATCCATTCTCTCATCAATACTCATCTCATCTCTACTACTGCAACTCACTCTTTGCTGGCCCCCCATCACTGTAATGAACGCCTCAGATAAGAGTCCTCCACCATACTCAACGCTCAGTGTCTTTCACTGGCTTCATATAGCCTCCAGAATAACATTTAAAATGATGACCCTAACATATAAAGCCCTCAATAACAGTGCAACCCTTTTATATTTCTGCTCTGTTTGTGTCAGTTTACACTTATTTGAAAAAATCTGCATATTTTGGTACCCAGTCCTGCAAAACGTAAAACCGGCCCTGGCTGTAAGGACTTGGGGCCTTATTCAATTGCAATTGCCATCATACCAGCCATAAGTCTGCAGGCTTGATTCAAACTGATCAAGCCTGGAACTACCTGGCCAAAAGCCTAAACCGTAAACCATGCACCCATAAGTAGCATTTCAGATCAATTAAGCAAGGCTGTAACTACCCATTTAAAGACAGCCAAAAGTAAATGAGACCGTCATCATTACGTCAGTAAAACATGGAGGTTAAACGTCAATCAATTAGTGTTTAGAGGTCCTGCAATGTACAAAATAATAAAAATGAATGAAGAAAATGTTCTAGTCCATGTGGGTGGCCTGATATGTATTAACTCCTTGATTACCGAGATTGATATAACATGAAAATTAAACATAAAAAAAACATTTTTAATTCCAGATTTGCGAGCTTGAGACTGTTGTGCAATTACCATATATACTCGAGTAAAAGCCAACCTGAGTATAAGCCGAGGCACCCATTTTACCACAAAACACTGGGTAAAATGAGTGACTCTAGTATAAGCCGAGGGTGGGAAATGTGCTGCCCTCTGTGTCCCCCTCTCTCTCCCGTGTCTCTTCTCCCCTCTCCCTTCCCTGTGTCTCTTCTCCCCTCTCCCTTCCCTGTGTCTCTTCCAACCTCTCCCTTCCCTGTGTCTCTTCCCCCCTCCCTTATCACCCTCCTCAACCCCACTCCTCAGCCTCCCTCCTCATCCTCAACCTCCCTCCTCATCCTCAACCTCCCTCATCAACCTCCCTCCTCATCCTCAACCTCCCTCCTCATCCTCAACTCCCTCCTCATCCTCAACTCCCTCCTCAACCCCCTACTCAACCCCCCCATCCTCATCCTCTCTCCTCAACCCCCCTCCTCAACCTCAACCCCCCATCCTCAACCTCCCTCCTCATCCTCAACCTCCCTCCTCAACCCCCCCATCCTCAACCCCCCTTTTCTTTTGCGGGTAGCGAAAAGACGCCAATTGAATAGCAAATTAGTTTACAAGCTACATTACAGGCTTTAGTAACCAACAATTGCTCAATAGAATAAGGCCCTTGGTCTAGTTTTATTTATATTTTCTATGGTCCAGGTTTAGATCACAGTAAAGAAGGGGTTAACCTTCTTTCTTAGAAGGCACAATAGTGCATTCCTTCTTTCTGATGGCAGATAAATGTTAGAACCAATTAGCCATAGTAGCGTGATATATTAAAATTCTGATTTGTAATATCTAAGAACAGCATGACTGTAATGTCCTTGTTTGCAGCATAATTACTTGTAACATATGTAATTATTCTGTAAAGTTCTTTGAAACATACTTCATAAAGTGTGAGCAGAAGGGACTTACTGTGAGCCTCATTCAGTACTACTGGTGCCTGAATCCCATGCTGGTCAAGTATTAGCCATATCCCCTTGTTCCCTCAGAACATCTGGACTCCCCGTGAGTGATCCGAGCAATGATTCGTGCCTTCACTTAACTCTGCACTGTAAACTACTAACCAAAGCTACGTAAAATCGTTTTATTCCTGTTTGTCCGTTTCACAAACAGTGTCACAAAGTTGTGCCATTTACCAACAGAACTAAAGGAACCCATAATTCCCCCACACAAATAAGCTTGAATCTACCTGGTTTACATAACTCTTCTCATGCTCCTTTATTCACTCCCTCTTTTCTGTTTTATTGTCTTTATTGTTTCTTTTTTGACTCCCCCCCCCCCCCCCCCCCAGCTATCTTGCTCCTCCCATGCATTGGTTTAAGGGGCTGCTGTGTTAATTAAAGCAACCTCTAATTTATTGCCTTTTATGTGCAATTATGCTGCTGTGAAATATACCACTTTGGTATTTTCTGATCAAAATACTTAGGTGGGATGAGACATTGGTTGCAGAGGAAGATTCTTTCTGCACAATTAAACTTTGGCAGCTATAGAAGAGGTTGTGTAAATTGAAGCTATTTCTGACGATGAACCCTTTTCGGCATGGGTGCAATGACCAGCCATTTGCCTCGGAGCTCCATATGCAACAGGGGTGCCTGTATTGTTAATTAAGCACACATCTGGTAGCCCCCTGGTTTGTTTGGACAGTGAGTTGCTCAACTGTAGCTTGTCGCTTTTTTTCATTGGTTTTCCCCTACACACCTTCACAGCAGACGTTTTGACACTGTTTATTCGCAATGATGCGGTTTGTCCAGTCACGGTACACTTTAACCACAGCAGCATTCGAACAATTCACAAACTGCACTGTTTCCGAAATACTGCCTCCCTTGGCCTGGAAGTCAACGATCATCCCCTTTCCAAAGTCGCATAAATCGCACGTTTTACCGATGACAGAGTTGGTTGTTCAGTTTGCAGAACGCCTACATGTCACCTTATATACCCACCAAGCCAGCTTACAACACGTGCCATATTTCATTGGCTACACGCTGCTAACGTCATGATAATGTGACTCGGTCCTGAATAATCGGCAGTGTTTTCAAAAGGACTAATGGAAAAATTTGCTTACAAGTACACACCCTCTTCTACAAATAGCAGACACAATGAGATCACACAAAAGGAACCCTGTAAGAAATAGCTAAAAATATAGAGGAAGTGTTTAGGCTTTTGGTTTTGTAAAAACCTTAGCTCATTATCAGTTAGTTATTCAAAAGATCATATTATAAACAATTTGTAGTCCAACGGTCAGGGATAAAAAAGTCTATACATAATTTCACTCTTTTTATTAGTTAAGAGCTCACATAATAATAATAAAATACGTAGTATATGTACACTTCTTTCTGCATGTGGGGTATATTTATACATCTGTTTGGATCTAGCAGGAGCTGTCTGTACGATAAGCATTGGAGGAAATACAATCTGTCAGATACCCCATGTCTCCTTCATATACTATTCACAGACATCAGTCTCCTCTGATCCAAGTTGTAGTGAGCTGTAAGGAGGCCTCAAGGTTTTATAGTAACTGCGCTCTGGAGAGTTGTCAGGTGCACGTCGCTCCATACAACATGCACATTTCTAGCCATTAGCATTCCCTAAAATGTGCTATAGTTATGACTTTGTTTTATTATTTTTCCTATAATTGTACCAGTTAATGGGAAATATTGAAAAAGCTCTTAGAGGAGATTGTTTCAAAGACATGTATTTGGACTACTAAGCTTGAATAAAAATGCACCTTATTAAGTGCATATATTTTATGCAGCAGCATAGGAACAGATGATCAGCCTTATGTAAGTGGGTAATTACCTTTGAAATAATGGCGGTTATGTATGTTACAAAAAACACTGTAAATCCGCAACTTGCACTATTTATACCCTTAAGTGGTATTCTGCTATATGTTCCTTAGCACCCTGATTTTATATTGTGGTGGGTTAACCTAGACCTTTGGAGTCACTATTCATCACTAGCGGAAGGATTGGAGGGGCGATCCCAATGCTGTGAATGACGGGGTCCTTTATGCATGCAAATTCGATACCTCATATTTTTGGGGTTAAGTATTTAAGTGTTACATTTTTAATTCACTTTATTCCTTTGATAACCAGCGTTTCTTTTTTGCACTAGTAAGTGAGGCGCTTCCTTTTCTTCTCACCCTTCTTCTGTGTTTTATATATTCTTTGTGGGCACCACTTTGGACGGCGCCTTGTGAAGAAGCTGCACACTCCTGAAAAGGTTTTCTACTTCATATATACTGTGACAAATTATTGGATCACCTTTCAGAGACTGGCAGCCTTATTAAATTGTGATTTGGCCAATTCTAATTTATTTTACAGAAGCTTTTAGTGAGTGAACTTCTATCCAAAAGCAAGGTCTTCACTAACTAAAAACTTCTGGAAAAAAATATGTTATGTGCTTATATAGAGCCCTTTAGAATTGGCCAATTTGCAATTTAATAAGGCTGTGGATCTTTAAGATTGAGTGCATGGGCTCTGTATTTAGTGTGTTTTTATTGTTTTTTGATTTTCGTCGTTCGGCCAATAATCTCGTAATTTTTTAAAGCTTGTATTTTTTTTTTCTAAGTCCTGCGTCTCGTATTTTTTTTTCTAAGTCCAGCATTTGTCACCCGCTTGCACACCAAGGAGATCCCGCGTTTAGGAAGTGTTTTTCGGCTAAGTCCCGCATGTTTCATTGCCTCTTTGTGTTTGTGCTGATAGTTATAGTGCATTGTAGTGGCTTAATGGCTCGCTTCACTATGCGAGGCTCGCACGCGCTGGCCCAAGTCCTACATGTTAGCGGCTCGCTGCGCAAGGAATGCAGCGATGAGCACCACTAACTGCTACCTGTTAATGGCTCGCCTCGCAGCGATGAGCCTGCACCGAGAGAGCCTGGGGAGGCACCGGCACACATGATGGGGAGAGCAGGGTGGAAGAGACAAGGGAAGGGAGAAGGGGGTGGAAGAGACAAGGGAAGGGAGAGGGGGGAAGAGAGATAGGGGAGGGAGAGGGGGAAGAGAAACAGGGGAGGGAGAGGGGTGAAAGAGAAACAGGGGAGGGAGAGGGGTGGAAGAGATACAGGAAAGGGAGATGGGGGAAGAGAAACAGGGAGGAAGAGGAGGGAAAAGAAACGGGAGGGAGAGGGAGGGAGGGAAAAGAAACTGGAGGGAGAGGAAGGGAAAAAAATGGGGGGAAGGGACACAGGGGAGGGAGAGAAGGGGAAGGGGACACAGTGGAGTGAGAGAGGGGAGGGAGAGAGGGAAAAGGGGACACATGGGAGGGAGAGGGGGGAAGAGACACAGGGGAGGGAGAGAGGTGATGAGACACAGAGGAGGGAGAGGGGAGAAGAGACACATGGGGGGGAGATGCTCGCAATAAGCACCTTTGCCGCTCATTCCGAGGCCCATGATGATCGTCAAAGGTGCTTAACGCAAGGACAGTAAAGTAGAGGGGGGAGAGGCTCTCATTGAGAGCCTACCGTCAAGTAGAGGGGGGAGAGGTAGAGGGGGGAGAGACTGGCAATGAGCGCCAAAGGCGCTCCTCGCAAGGCCAGATAAGTAGAGGGGGAGAGGCTTGCAATGTGTGGCAAACACCATTGCCAGACTTCAAATGTTATTGCCGTTATTTTTGACGGGCAAGTCGCTAGTAAATAAATAGTTGTAGTAGTAGCAGTAGTAGTAATAATAATAATAATTGTGTAGCCCCGCAAAATGCCAGATCCAGTAGCAGATCACAAAAGGGGGCTTAATATCTAATGCACAGCCAAATTAGCTAGCTCTGACAGTCCTGCAGGCAGACCCATTGTGGTTCTTGCAGCGGGACTGTCCCAGTAAAAAGTGTGATAAATCATTTGTAAAAGGGCTGTGGATTTATCAACCAGGTGTGCTAAAAAAACTCTGCAGATCGACAAGTTTTGCCAGCAGGTTTAAGTAACTGGCTGCCCTGAGACCAGGGACCAAGAGAGAACTAGAACACTTTTCTTTGTGGAACTTATTTCTTTACATCAAAAGTTGGTTAAATGGAACCTGGTGCCACACCGCCAGGGGCGACATATGGCAGAATTGTCAGGACATTTGCTCCAGTTTAGTTGCACTTGCTTCTAGTTGTACTGGGACCCTCCAAGAAATTGTACTAACTACCATTAATCATCCTCACTGTGTACGGGAGATACTAATGCATCAGACTGTGTGGACGTATACGGATTGAAGTATATAATGTGAAGACACCAAGGGCCTCATTCAATGAGGCTCTATCTATGTGCTCTGTATATAAAAAAAATGCTATGTGCTTATACAGAGCCCTATTCAATTGGCCAAATTGCAATTTAATGAGGCCCCTGGGCACCAGCTTATTAAAGTCTGTGAGAACAGCAATTTAGGCTTCACATGTCAGTAGTCAATGCAGTTTTTGTCAAAGTGTTTGTTAAACTACATTTGTCCTTTAATGATTTAAAGGCTGTATATATTTAATTATATTTTAACTTTATAACACAATTGCCCATTGTCAGGTCAAATTCTTCAATAGGACATTCTATAAATATGGATCTTTAGTTATCTTTTTAAGTATAGAAATTCCCTTTGCATGCAATCTCTTTCTAGTGCTCTGATTTAAATTTGCTGTCTCGACTCATTACTCTCGATTGTGCATCTCCAGTCAACGACGTCTTGATTCTTAAAACATCAGAAATGCTGATCAGACTTGTCCTACTTGTGACATTAGAAGAGCTACTGGAACTAACTATATATATTTTGAGTATGTTTACACTTTGACTTGGAGGAAATAGGTGAAATCTTGAGATCCTAGATAAAAAATATAGTGGATCACAGGATGATTGCATTAACATTCCTATTGCTGTCAACTGGGAATTTATTTTGGAAGTCAACAAACTGACAACGATTGAGGACATAAAATATGTTCACTCGTCATTCTCTAAAGTTCATGAAGAGTTCAGCACGTATTGAACTCTTACTACAAGACATCGCATGAAAATTTGGGACTTGTTAATCTTAGTATTAAAATAAACACCCTTCACACTTCATTGGCGCTGTAGATAGCTAAACTTTAGTAAAGTATTTGGCATTCTCCCACATAACAAAAAACAGTAGCTTTCAACCGTTTTTTAATCAGGGGCTGCTTGGTTATCTTCCAATATTCAAGGAGCCCACCTCTGAATTCTAGAACATTTTGATACTACATGTGGGACATTAAATGTTCATTTAGTTTTGTAATGATTCGAATGGAAAATGGTTTCTCAACAGTCGGTCCTGAAACTGGTGCCAGTCCTTGAGACTTTATTTGCCAGTAATCAAAAAGAAAGGTGTCATGAATCAGCCAGTGGCCATATTGTGTTTGGACAAAGTTCATGGCTCATGCTGTGGAAGAAAAGGTTTGGGGCCCACTTGTTATTGATATATTGTTATGTTGTGGTCTAGGGGATAAAGTATTATAAGTTTATCCCTTAGCATATTCCCATACCTCCCATGTTTAGGCTCATTGTAATGAGTATCCTGTGAGGAATCTAATGGGATATATTGGTTATATGTGGGTGAAACATTGTGTGTTATATTTGTAAATATGAATGTATGTTATTATATTAGTATGTTATTATATTGTAGAGGGGAAGCCCGTTGAATACAGCCAAACCTCCTTTGTTCCCAAAGGCCTGTTAATCCCATTAGCTAAGTGTCCAGCAGAGTACTAACAATGGGGAGCTCACAGCTGGAGAGCAGACAGGCAGGCACCCAGAAACAATGGGATGGCCTGAGGCTTCTCAGCCTTCCTAGCATGGGCACAGGAGAGCCAAGGCATGCTTTCCACTGGAGATTCAGAGCCCAAGTGAATTAGTTGGCCCCGCCTAGTGGGCGGACCTGGGAGGGCACTATTGGTTCACACACAGTTCCCCTTCATGATTGGCCAGAGGTCATTTGGGGCTGGCTAAGGGTAGCCACTTCCCCCATCCTTGTGTGATGTGGTTAAATATGCTGTTCTGAAATAAAACATGGTTCCTAATTTTCATCAAGACTATGGGTGCAGGTGTATTATTGACCCAGGGGCATATGCTGGTAGAGGAGATCGTTTCTGACTCCCTTCCAGGTTTCCCAGGCACACTACCAAAACCTGGGACTTATGCTCTTGCATCTACAAAGACTGTCCATTGGTCTGGAGCCACCCAAACTTAGGTCTAAAACCTACAGGAGATAAGAGGAGTAGGATCCTCTAGACTCCATCATCATTGTAGGTTGTGACAAAAGGAAAATGAGAAGTAGGTTCAAAAACAGACATGAATAATAAGTGAAAAATTAATAATGAGGAGTCACTGCCAGAAGTAAAAATGTTATAGAAGATATAATCTGTTAATAATCGTTTGGATCTCAAAAATGGTTCTTGGAAATTTTGGTTGGTTGCCAGTGCCTAAAGGTTGAGATCACAGGAATAGAGTAGATTTTAAGTGCAGATAAGTTCCCAAATAAAATATCTTAAACTATGACTAATAGCAGTGATGTGTTTAATATGTTAGACTCACCTCATCCCTGAGGACTGCCAGATAAGGTTTTAGGGAGCGGCACTGGTCCAGCGGACAGCTGTTGAGAACCACTGAAATAAAGTAATTTCTTAAACTTTATAAAATCTGGAACTTAATTTCTGGTTATTTGATTGGAAATTATGATGGCCAAAGTTTAATGTTAGAGAGTGATAGCTATAATGAAAGAGCCAATGAAATCACATATTTACAGCAAGCTCTTTAGATAGAATAGAACAATAAAATTAAGTAACATAGGGCCTCATTAAATTGCTACTTACTTGAGATCGGGGCCGCAAGTAGAGATAGCAAGTTACTTTCCTATTCAAACGCCTCCTACTTGCATGCCCCGTTCGTGTTACTTACTGAACGCTACTTTCCCTTACTTTACTCATAATTGCTAGTTACTTACATCAAAGTCTTTGAACTTTAACGTAAGCAAGAGTTGCAGCCACAACTTCCATCACGCCCATAAATAGCTAAATGCAAACAACAGGTTACTCGTACCAAGAAGGTGTTGCAGAGGTCTTACTTACAAATCGGAGCAATAATTAAGCAAATAAGAAAGCAATCCTGTACTTTTATTAGAAGTGAAAGTGATGTTTGGTCTTAGAATTAATAGCACAACATTCTCAAGCTCGCAAATCAGCAAAAATGAATACTTTATTTCATGTTCAATTTTCCTCATAAAGTCCTACGGGCTTCAACCTCCAAGCCCATAGGACTTTTGGAATCCAACCTCCATATTTCATTAAAGTCCTACGGGCTTGAATAACGAGTTACCGGCTTGGAGGTTATTCAAGCCCATAGGACTTTGGACAGAAATTAAAAATGAAATAACGTTTTTTGATTTTGGCAAGTGCGACCTTGAGAATGTTTTGCTTGTAATTCTAATGTCACCCATTGTGTTCCCCATCATTTACAGTGCTTGACAGTGCTATATTGAATTTATATTTGCATTTACAGTGCTCCGAGTTTTGAAACATGAGCCGCAATCATGTTCAAGCACGCAAATGCTTACTGCCGATAGCGTGATTTGCGATTATCGGGAAGGGGGACTAACTTGTGCGCCCGGCCATTAAATAGGCAAAAGTAGAGATACTGGAGCAAGTAGCCCAAATGTAGCAAATCAGAAAGTTACTTGCAAGCAACAGCCCTGATTTGAATGAGGCCCATACTGTTTATAACTTGAATCGAAATGTAAACATGTTTCAAAATGTCCTAAAGCAGTGGTTCTCAGCAGCTGGTTCTCGGACCAGTGCCAGGCCCTTAGTCCTTATCTGCCAGTTTACAGTGACAAACTTTTCACTATTATTGTGACAGTTACAGGTTATTGAGAAGTTTGTGTTGTTAAAATGCACTCTATTCAAATCTGTGCAAGATATAGCATGGATCACATAGGTGGTCCCCAGTAGCATTGGAATTTAACCACCTTGTATCCAGTAGCAGTGGAAGGTAACCAGCTAGTGACCGGGTCAAACATGTCCAGAACCACTGGCCTAAAGCATGCTAATGAAAAAATAAGGCAGTAAATAGTACACAAAACTAAATAAGCAAAGTCAAAGCTGTTGCAATAAATTCCCTAGAATGGGGGCAGGTCAAGCCCTATTACTATTTTGTTAAGCCCTTTGGTTTGTGAAAAGTGAGACTCTGCTCTTACATGCAATTTAGACCATCTTTAGCCATATCTGCAAACAAGTAATATATAAAATATGGTTTGGTTTAACATATTTATTACAAACACAGAGAGAGAATTACTATGCATCACAGTATTTAATATGCTCTATTCCCTACAGGGGGAAATTGTCATCACAGCCCTTTATGAGCTTGATAAAAAAAAAACATTTATATACAAGCAAATGCTTAATGTCCTTAAAGTGAAATGCTCCTGTTTATTGCATAATTAAAAAGTACACATAACATCAGACATGATAAAGCTGATTTATTTACTAATTCTAAGTTTTAGTGTCTTAAAATTGATACAGAGGTTATTTATTTTATTTTATCTGTAAAGATTCACCTTTTCAATAGCAATGAATAGTAGCAGGGGGGGGGGGGTGGAGTAATAAATAAGAACATATGGTAATAATGACAGAGATGTAGCAATGGAACAGTTACATGCAATTATTATTATATCATATATATAATATAATGTCACCATTACAGTTTTTTTTTTAACTGGGCATCTACTTTATTATGTTTCACTCAATAGTTACAAATAACATAATTACACTTTTATAGCTTGTCACAAAAACAGCAAAAGTACAATTTCAGGTCATCAAAAAGAGCATTAAAAAACATTATTAGTGGATTATGCACCCAATCCAGCACAATCTGTCAGTTCTGTCTATTTACAGTTACACCCATGTCTGCTACAGACTTCAGAATTATCACAGGCTGTTCACGGAATAAAAGCCCTTTCAATCCAACCATGAACAATATGCAATTAGATCTGTTTAATGTCACACTGACCTATTCCTTAGATCTATTTTTTATCTTCAACAGTGATCTTTCACACAAAGGCACAAATTACTTGTTACCGTCACATCCATGGCCTCTCGGTCTACTAAGTCATTAAATAAAATATACACAAAAAATGAAATACTCAAACGATAGATAGATAGATAGAAAGATAGATATTATAGATATGTATCTCTCCCTCTCTCTCTCCCAATCTGTATATCCACTGTATATATAAGCAAACACACAAACACAAAGTCTACACACCCCTGTTAAAATGTCAGGTTTCTGTGCTGTAAAAAATGAGACAAAGATAAATAATTTCAGAACTTTTTCCACCTTTAATGTGACCTATCAACTGTACAACTTAATTGAAAAACAAACTGCAAACTTTTAGGTAGAGGGAAGAAAAAATATAAAAATAAAATAATATGGTTGCATAAGTATGCACACCCTTAAACTAATACTTTGTTGAAGCACCTTTTGATTTTATTACAGCACTCAGTCTTTTTGTGTATGAGTCTATCAGCATGGCACATTTTGACTTGGCCAGATTTGCCCATTCTTCTTTGTAAAAACACTCCAAATCTGTCAGATTGCGAGGGCATCTCCTGTGCACAGCCCTCTTCAGATCACCCCACAGATTCAGGATTCACAATCGGATTCAGGTCTGGGCTCTGGCTGGGCCATTCCAAAACTTTAATCTTCTTCTGGTGAAGCCATTCCTTTGTTGATTTGGATGTATGCTTTGGGTCGTTGTCATGCTGAAAGATGAAGTTCCTCTTCATGTTCAGCTTTCTAGCTGAAAAGCCTGAAGTTTTTGTGCCAATATTGACTGGTATTTGGAACTGTTCATAATTCCCTCTATCTTATCTAAGGCCCCAGTTCCAGCTGAAGATAAACAGCCCCAAAGCATGATGCTGCCACCACCAGGCTTCACTGTGGGTATGGTGTTCTTTTGGTGATGTGCAGTGTTGTTTTTGCGCCAAACATATCTTTTGGAATTATGGCCAAAAAGTTCAACCTTGGTTTCATCAGACCAAAACACCTTTTCCCAAATGCTTTTGGGAGACTTCAGATGTGTTTTTGCAAAATGTAGCCTGGCTTGGATGTTTTTCTTCGTAAGAAAAGGCTTTCATCTTGCCACTCTACCCCATAGCCCAGACATATGAAGAATACGGGACATTATTGTCACATGTACCACACAGCCAGTACTTGCCAGATATTCCTGCAGCTCCTTTAATGTTGCTGTAGGCCTCTTGGTAGCCTCCCAGACCAGTTTTCTTCTAGTCTTTTCATCAATTTTGGAGGGAGCTCCAGGTCTTGGTAATGTCACTGTTGTGCCATATTTTCTCCACTTGATGATGACTGTCTTCACTGTGTTCCATGGTATATCTAATGCCTTGGAAATTCTCTTGTACCCTTCTCCTGACTGATACCTTTTAATAATGAGATCCCTCTTAGGCTTTGGAAGCTCTCTATGGACCATGGCTTTTGCTGTGGGATGCGACTAAGAACATTTCAGGAAAGACCAACTAGAGCAGCTGAACTTTATTTGGGGTTAATCAGAGGCACTTTAAATGATGGCAGGTGTATGCTGACTCCTATTTAACACAATTTGGAATGTGATTGCTTAATTCTGAACACAGCTACATCCCCAGTTATAAGAGGATGTGCAGACTTATGCAACCACATTATTTTTATTTTCTTCTTCCCTCCATCTAAAAGATTTCAGTTTGTTTTTCAATTGAGTTGTACAGTTTATAGGTCACATTAAAGGTGGAAAAAGTTCTGAAATAATTTATCTTTGTGTAATTTATTTACAGCACAGAAACCTGACATTTCAACAGGGGTGTGTAGACTTTTTATATCCACTGTATATATATATATATATATATATATATATATATATATATATATATATATATATATATATATATATATATATATATATATATATATATATATATGAAGGAAGAAGGGGTAGTATAAGTTAGGGACATAAATATCCCCACATATTAAGGATTCGAAAAACAACAATAAAACATGAGATGATATGGCAGGGTCACAAGTGGTTGTGATAAAAATCCCCAGTCAGTGTTAAGTCCTATATCATTTGTGTTAAAGAATGTGATCATTTCAGATGTTTTCCTCTCCTGGATATGTTTGAATTTCCCTCTATAGATGCAGTGATAAGTGATCAAATGGTGTCCAACTGAGTTATAGTAACTGTTTTCATTGTACTTTTTGATGTAATTTTGGACTGGTTTGCCCAATGTAACAGCCCCTTTCACATACAGTACTACATAGACTGTCAGGTATTAGGGAAGGGTTGTTTATACTGTCTGGGGACACAGCAGTCTCTGCTGAACTTAGCATGAGAACAAGGTGGCCTCACGGAATTCATGTTTACTGGCCACACTCCAATAAAATAAGATCAGCAATCTTGCAACTTTCTTCCCACACACACCAGCAAAGCAGTCATTAGGAATGTGCTGCTTTCTAAGTTATGGAGAGGAGCTTTTATTGTAGATATATCAACAGAATGAAACCGTGCTAAAGTTTATCCATGTTTAAACCCTTATTGATAAATATGACCCATAGAAAACATAGGAAATTGTGATATTTTATGTTTTAACTCCAGTTAACTCTACTTATCTCCACTTGTATCCCCCTACAACTGTTAATATTCACACACATAAATAACTGGTTAAATTAAATAAAACATAATATGTACAGCTGGGTGTACCAGTCGTTCAATCATTTTGATTTAATTTCCTGTGCTCACAGAGGTATATCTTGAAAACCTGGCCTCTTGCGTACTGGAGACAAGAATGGTACAAGTGATCTGAATGAATCCTTTTAAATATACACTGTAAATAAACTGTTACTATCTTAGTATATACAATGGAACACCTATATTTCTAATTAATCCATTCCTGAGGGACTGATGAATACTGAATCGGAGGAATACCGAATTTCCGTGACAAATACAGAATTTTTTAAGGAATATTAGATTTTTTTTTATAAATATTGGTTTTTTGGACAAATATCGGAACAGTTTTTGCTGAAAAAATTACAAATTGACAAATATAGAGGTTCCACTGTATTAAATATATTCACTCACAAAAAGACAAACACATATAGCTGTTATGTGAGTTTGGAAATTGCCACTGCCTTGCTTTCAAATAAAAAATGTATCTTAACATCTTAGGGCTACATGTTTCATCAGTGAATTTTTTTAGTCTAAAATCCTGCCAATGCTACCCACAAACAATATTCCACTTTACAATCAGCATCTTGTCCCACATTACTAACTCTTACAGGATGAGGCTTGAAATCAAAGTATTATCTAAAGTAGAGGTTACTCAGACCACCAGTGGTCCATCAGATCCAACACTTATAGAATGGATACAAATTCATACAAATCCATACAGAAGTGCCCAGATACTAGATTGTATGGTTTATAAGTACATAGGCTATATCCCAACATCATACAGCACATTATAAATGCAAAAGAGCAGAGAGAAAAAAAACATTAGCCGGTCGTGAAGATCCTCAGCAGTAATCATGTGGTCCACCAAGACCCTGATCAGCCTTTAAGCAGTCCATCATTAAAAAAGTTTGGGAAGCACTAGTGTAAATAATTGTTATCATTACGATTGTTTATGTCAACATGCTAGTGGACCAAATTTAAAAAGTCATTCCATTTGGAAATTTAGACATATTTGTCCTACTAGTTACATTTATGCACAAAGCATCAGATAAGAAAAACGTTGCTGATAGCGAGGAAATGCATTGCACTTGCAGTCTTTTATTAATGATAGGTTATGAGAGGAAAGTCTCTCCGGTAGCTGGTGGGCTACAGAAATCAGCTGGTGGGCCGTATCCTGCCAGCGAGTTGACAGTCGGAAGCTCTGATCTACAGGAACTATTTTATTAGTAGTCTTGTTAAGGTGCATGTTCACTTTATCAGACTATGCCCCAATACAGGAGGTTGCTAAGAACATGAAAAAACTGAGCTTTTTCTCACTAGAACCATTTTTTTCAGTTGTAAAGAAATTACAAACATTACAAGAATTAGACATTTATTTAATTGCCAAATTTAAACTTTTCAAAGCCTGCAAGTTGTACAACTGCCAATCAGTTATATGCATAGATAATGGAAAATGGTTCTCTCACATTTTTATGCCAAACTCGCAAATCAAGAAGTAGAAGAGCTGTAGCACCATAGGAAGCAAGTGTTAAACGCACAGATCCCGCAGCTCCTATGCCTGCCGAGGAGGTTCCATCACTGTCAATGAGACGGAGAGGTCCAGGAGCTGGCGTGCACCCACATGGTGCTGAGTGCTATCTAACACAGAATAACTAGGAGATGCAAATGTATTCTTACATTATAGGACAATAAACATATTCATAAAATGTGTTTTGCTTTGCTGATATGGAACATAACACATTAGGCTATATGTTTTTTCATCACTGTACTGAGGCAGCAAATAAGGATGGAGACATTTATTTCTACATGAAATCGGTCACTTGTGCATAGGATTAATATTATCACACTATAATGAATAGGTCCCACTGTGCCACATTACACATGCTACAAATGGACTACTAAATTAAGAAATGCTGTACGAATAATATAGGATTCCTCTTCTGCACCTTAGAGAGTCTGCATTATGTCATTACCAAAACAGATTTCACGATCTGTGAAGGAAAATGCTATAAGCTTTCAGGTTTTCAATTATTCTAAAGGTAATTAAAGTTATATTTTAATGAGATATTTTATTGAATACATTATTTGGGCAGTTATCCAGCATCATTTATGTGAGTTGTTCATTTTCATATTTTTGCATCTTGATACATATTTCACATAGCCCAGATTGCAATGGTGGCCCTACAGGTGTATAAACAGTTTATTCCAGTATCTATAATATAACATTATTTCTGTAATATAACATTACTAGCGACTTGCCCGTCAAAAATGCGAGCCTCTCCCCCCGTGACTTTGGCAACTTGCAACTTTCATGCTTTGCAATCATTACCTTTGACGCTCATTGCGAGCCCCGGGATGAGCGCCTTTGGTGCTCTTCGTGTGGCTCTCAATGGAGCGCCTTCAATGAGAGCTCATTGCAGATGTCATACAACCCACCAATTAAGTGCCTTGGCGCTCATCGCGAAACCAGCAAGGAGCGCCTTCGGCCCTCATTGCGAACCTCTCCCCACTCTCTGACCCGTGTCTGTTTCCCCCCCTCTCCCTTACATGTGTCTGTTCACCCCCCTCTCCCTCCCCCTCCTCTCCCTGCCCTGTGTGTTTTGTTTTTTCTTATTTTCCTCCCCTGTGTCTCTTTTCCTTCGTCTCTCAGCCCTGTGTTTCTTTGCACCCTCTCCCTCCCCTGTGTCTTTCTCCTCTGTGTCTCTGCTCAAGTTTAGCCTGGCTTGCGCCGATTCCCATAGTTTTTTTTTTTTCAAAGTCTGCGTGCCACTCATTTTACGGCTGTGTTACTGGCTTCCCTTTTTCTAAGTCCTGCATGCCTGGCTCATCGCAAGCCTTTGGCGCTCATGGGCGGTGCGATGGTTGCCTGCAGCGCCCATTGCGCATGCGCAATCCGTCATTTTTGACAACTCGCAATTACAACTATAATATGTGATATCTATAATATAACATTATGATCTAACTATTTATTGGAGTTTTTAAATGTCACACAAAACCCCATTTTGGTCAACATGGAACATGTGACCCGTTATATACTATAAAACACCTCTTCGATAACATGAACCATTCAGAATACAGAGACAGAAAATAACGAATATTTTTATTATATCTAATTATAAAATACATAAAAAGGGCCTCTTCTGGATCTCTACCTTGTCGCGGTGAAGGGGCTTGTGTACTTCAGTGAAGTTGTGAGCTATACCATGTAGGGTCACCCAAAATGGGCAGGTCATTGCAGATAGGTCAGACAAATCACAATCCACTGGAGAATGAGCTGGTAACTTACTTCATTATCTTTGGATAAGCACAACCAGAGACAAGATGTGCCTAGTTTCCGCAGTACATAGGGTTACAGAGGGTCGATCACGACCGAATGACTAACATTAACAATTTTAAAAATAGAGCAATTGTTATACAAGTATATCTAGTTAAGTGTTGCTACTTTGTCTCATCTTTTAAACTGCTTTTTTTCTATAGACAGAGCAACCACTTTCTCTCCTTACATACCGGTAGTTTTCTTTCTGACTAGTTGGACGTCCACAAATCAGCATGAAACCTTCTTCAGAGGAGCTCCACATGCGCCAGGCAAGCTTATTTTTGCATCAACATTGCCCTCCATGAGTACATAACCCTATTTCCACAGTAAGGTAATTACTCTCCACTGCACAGTTTATATTTTACTTTTATTTATTCATTTACATTTGTACATAGCGCCTTTATCCAGGGGGCTTTACATGATTATAAAACCCTATTTTGGGATAAACAATGATCAAAGGGCCACTGTAGTTTGCTTGTGAAGTATGTAACACAATTACAACATTGGCAGGTATGTAATAGAAAATCTAGATGACTGACTTTTAGACTGCTAGTCTGTAACTTGGGGGGGGGGGGGGGGGGATTAACCAATGTTTTGTTTCACCAAGATGGAAAAGGATTTAACACTAGATATCACATAACGGGATACAGAAAAATAATTCATCTTCAGAAATAGCTTCAATTTGCACAATAGTACCGATTATATAGGTTGTTCCAGGGTTGCAAAAACAGATGGTGGATCTTCAGCGACAAGTAAAAAGTGTGTAGGTTGGAAGACAATCTTAAGTGAAGTGTGAGTTTATTCCAGTGAAGGAGGGACAAGAACAGAAGTTGTATTGGGCCCTGTGGGAATGTCAGTGTTCAGAGGCATGTCTTCAACTAATATTTCACATGACATTTCACATGATAATAGCTCTCTCTCTTCTTTGGGTGTCAATGATGACAAAAATGATTCTCTATTAAAATGATGCCCCATTACAATATAAAGACCTTCCTACAGTGATTCCCAAAAAGCTTGAATATATGTTTGCATTCCCACTAGCAAATAGCAAAGGTGTCTCACCACATGCCTTTTAGCAAATAATGTTTTGTTCTTAGACTAAAATATATAACTAGCCACAGCAACTTCCCATCTAGGTATGCATGAGGTGAGACAACCTATGAACAACTCCACAAGCACAACTAAAAGCTTCCATTATCAGCAAGTCCTGGGAAATGCAAACATGCATCTAAAAAAATAAGAAAAGTGAGCGAATTCAACTGAAAATAACATGTTAGCATTAGCTGAATAAGTGAAAAGCAAAAGCGTATTGTTGTCAAGCAAACAAAATATGCAGAAAAATAACCAGTTATGTTCTGGATATCAGAAGTGAATTAAAAACAAAATATATTCAAGAATAAACATCCTGTTAGTATTTACAGTAGACCCTCCACATTCGCAGTGGTTCCGTTCCTGTGGTCCCCACGAATGTAAAAAAAAACATGAATAACGGAAACATGGGTAAACTATTACTTTACCCCATGTTTGTCCCTTCGGAAAGGGTCTAGGTGTTGGGTGGCACTCACCCAGCGGGGAAACGCTGATTTTGGCCGTCTAAGCACCCTTTTGAGGCAAGGGGGTGGGGTTTAGCGTCCCCCTCTCCCTGGTCAGATCTCTATTTTAACATATTAAAAAGAGCTCAACCAGTAATTATAGATAAGATGGTTAAGGGGCATAACAGACCAATTTATTAAGTTTCTGCCTTAATACCGCCACTATGTTGTTTTGGTATATATAGCATTGTTGTTGTTTAGTCGTTTAGTCTGACTCTCCGTGACTATATGGACTGCAACATGCTAGGTATACCCTGGGCCATATTCTATTAGATACTTGCAAATGCCTTGAACTCATAAATTTGGCTTCAGGTGTTTTTTTATAAATGTTTATATGCATTTTATTGACTTAAGAATTCATTAGTGCCAATAAGTAATATTTGCCAAATATGTAGCAATATTAAAAGTGATTTTCAGTGTGTATAAATTTATGAATTGGGCAATTGAATCGGGCCCCTTGTGTCTGGTTGCGCTTATCCAAAAGGTCTTTTTGGCAAAGATACTGGAGTGGGTTGCTAGTTTCTTCTCCAGTGGACCGCTGTTTGTCTGACCTCTCTGCTATGACATGCCCATCTTGGGTGACCCTACAGGAATTAGCTCACAGCTTCATTGAAGTATACAAACCCCTTCAACACGACAAGGTAGCGATCCAGACGGGGGTATTTATACACACTTGCAAAGAAGACACTTATGTACCACTAACACAGCTTTTTTTAGAATTTCAGTTTAAAAACATCTGTTTTTCTTTCTATATGCAGCCATATTTCTTACTTTACACTTGCCCTCATTTTCTGGTATTGAGAGCTGGCACATTTTGGAATTTGTTCCATATTTAGGTCGGAATACAAATCTCAGAGTGCGTGCCAAAGAAAACATGGGCATCGGCATGGCCTGGCTGGAGCACTTGAACTAGTTGGCAGACACACAGTAAGATTGCCTCTAACAGGTAGTAGTGCGCACAAGGCTTCTTACAGCTGGTAAGCTTTAAAAATAGCAGCAAAAAAGAGCTGCACCAACAGTTTTTATATTGTAGAAGCCAGCAAATAGCCTTCTGTTCAAATAATACACACGTGGACAGGCCTAAATAAATCAAGATTTAGGCCATATTCTTCTTTTTATACTTCTCTGGATCTTGTACAAATGTGAACACCACAATGGTGGTATTCAAAGGATGATACGAAGTATCATGGTATTATTCTTGGTATATCCAAAGATTTTTTTATATGAATAACCTATTTTACTGTACTTATGTTTATCTAAAAGCTTAAGCACAGCCATTTTACAGATAGGGTCTATAATATACTGTCATTATGCACATTTTATTCACTTTAATCCCATTCTACTACCTTTTGTTTTATAATCTTGCTTTATATCTTGATGGCATTTAACGGTTTAGTATATTTGCTGACGATAAATAGTTACAATAGGGGATAAAGGCAGATTATTACTGTATACACAGAATTGATAGGTAATTCATAAGCATTTTAAGCTTAAACCCTATATAAATTATTTACTTTTGCCAGTCAATATTCATGTTAAAACATCTAAACACTAGAATATATCTGCAGAGTTTAGTTTATAAATTATATTTGTGTATATGCAGCATGCTGATCATCAGTGTGAGCGTTAGCCAATGTTTAGATTTACAGCTTCATTGTACAGTGTTATTAAAGGGACCTTGAATTTATTAGCTGTTCTTTGTTTAGCTGTTCAGTCATGTTCCACTCTCTGTGACCCTATGGAATGCAGCACATTGGTCACATTTGTCACACACTGCCCATTTGGGCTCTCTCAAGCACCTTTTCATTGCTTCAAAGACTTCACCTATCCGTTTTCACCTCTGCCGTCCCCTTCTGTGAGTAATGATGCTCTACACCACTGAACAGAGCATTTAAAGAACTACAAAAGTTGTCATATGTGCTCAGCACCATTAGATAGAGAGAGAAAAAGCATATGGAAAAAAAGTGTTTTCCTTTTAAAAAATTATGCTGAATTCAATGAGTTATGATCAATAGAAGTCAGGTTATTTCTGCATGTTGCTTCTTCCTGAATGAGTAGAGAATACTGTATGTTGGTAATGGATATTAATTATAATCAGGTGTGGATACATTAAATCAGGCAGTGGCATATGTGAATTGTAAATACTCTAGCAACTTTTGTAGCCACAGAGCAGATGCCCCAGTAGATTGCTGTCTGTGGTGGTAAAGGTCTTAAGTTCAAATCCCCATAATCCCCATAAAGATGCTTCTTTTTTCTTTATTTAACCTTTGTTTAACCTCCCTGGTAGTATGGCAGTGTCAGTACCCCCGAGTGTTAAAGAGGTACACTCGGGGATACTGACATGGCAAGATCACCTTGTTCCGCCCCCCTGCCCCTACATTTAACATTTGTTTGTAGTGCAGAGGCCCTTCCCCCACCCCAGCCCTTTGTCGCACACATTCCCCCTTCTCCTCCCCTTACCTCTCACCTTTCTCCTTCCCACTCTCCCTTCTCCTCTCCTGCTCCCCTCCTTCCTCCCCCTTCCCCCATCCTTTTACTGTGTTACCCTCTCATCCTTCCCCTGCAGCACGTCTTCTGGCTGTGGCCGGGAATCGCTGTTGACATGACGTGCATGTGACGTCACTTGGGACTCCCCGACACTGCCAGAAGATGTGCCGCAGGGGAAGGATGTGAAGGTAACACAGTAAGAGGATGGGGAACGGGTAGTAGGGGGGAAAGGAAGGAGGAAGTGTGTAATCCTGAGCGTGGCTCAGGGTTGCCTCTTTAGGTACCGAAAATTAACCCCGAACCACGCTCCGGATTACCGCTAGGGCGGTTAAAAGTCTAAAACATGTCTTTTAGGTTATATAATAAAGGATATGTTAATATGAGGTAACTGTGATGTTTTTTATTTTTTATTTTTTATTATTGGAATATTTATGTGAACTAAAGCAGAGTGTGCTGTTGTGGTGGTAAGTATGTGGTTTTATCAAATGTTTTTTAATTGACTAATGATTTTTTTAACACATATATGATTTATACACAAATAAGTACATTAGTTACATTTAAAAAAAAACAAGTGGAAGGCAGGAGAGTTGAACCTATGACTTACCAGTGAAAAAAGCTTGAAAACAAAAACAACACTACACCAAACACACACTGCTTATACTGGAAGTGCAAATCTATAATATAATGTATAACAGTCACAGAACCCAGCCTTATTATCAATGCAGATCCTTGTGGGAGGATGTCAAGGGCTAAACTAAAATGCCAACATCTAAGTAAATTCTTGATCAATTTTAAAAATGTAAACACATTTTCTACCCTCTAACTGATGGTGCAGAGTAGATATGGTAACTATTGTAGTGCTTTAAAACCAAGTGAAAAAAAACTTTTTGAACTAATAAAATGTATGTACAGTATATGTTGCTATCTTATAAGAGGTGTTATCATGTACAACCCAGTTATTCTTTCAGCAGCCCTACCTTGCTCTATATAAATGAAACATTTTGTGCTAGCTACTGGGTATTAACTATCTCAGCGCATAATAGATTTATCTGTCCTTTTAGATATTTTACTGTCACTGAAAGCAAGCTTTCCTAATATCTAATATCTTTATGTGATGTGGCTTAGCATCCTTATACAGATAATTGGAACATAAGCTCTCAAACACAATTACCATATATATGATACTTTATCCCATATGCATTACGTCTAATAACTGCGTCTTAGATCGGTTTCTATGAAAATGCTTGAGAGAGGCACCCTGCTAGGTGTTCAAGTAAGCTTCTTCCCCTAAACCGGAAGACCTGCCAGTTCACATATTCTAGATGATACTATCTTATGCTTTATGGTCATCTTGATTATTTCCTTCTAACATAATTTACAATTTTATTCCTTTTATCCTGAAGACACATAAATCACAACTTTTTTTCCTTAGACCAGTGGTAGGCAACGCATTTCACTTGAAGGGCTACATATGTGGACTCCTGATCTTCAAAGTGGAATGTAATGTTGCTTTATATCATCAGACTTGAAATTGCTGCATATTTCACTGTTTTGTAAGAGTTTTTATATAACCCTGATACTCTGGTTCTACCTTTATTCTGCAGGTTCTGAACGGACCAAAAATCACAGGTTCTCTGCAAATGCTAATTGTTAAAGAATGTCAGAAAAAGATGAACTTTTATTAATTCAGTGAATAGAGTATATAAGTATTTAAAGGGTCTTGTAATGTACAGTCCATTCAGGTCCTGAGAGCTTGCCACCATACCATAAAAATACTGTCTGAGAGATGAACTAGAGATTAGTCCGAAAAGCCAATATGCAGCATTTTAAAACAGTGAAATGAGCTTCAAATGAAAAAATTAATCTACAGCTCTTTCACTTGATTTTGATAATTCAACATGATGAAATCCCTTTATCTACTACATAGGGTGTATATAAAAAAGATAAACATTTTCTGTGTTAGGAATAAACAGATTAATTACTGGTTTTAGATGGGTAGTGATGAGCTTTTAATGGTATTCTAGTTTTGTTGGGAGAAAAGGAACCATGTGGTCTAGAAGACAGAAAATATGCCCCCTGTAGAATATGATGGGAGCATATGGAAAGTCTTTGAAGGTCTATGTTATCTACCAGTGGTTAGACACTGAATAACAAACCATGGCACCTATTTAATTCTAAGCCCGTAATTACCTTCATACAGCCAGTTAGAAATTTGTCACAGTTACAGATGTATTTAATTGACTCAAGCACGCAAGTACAGGCTCACAGCCCCAACACGCAAACCATGAACAATTAAGTAGCATTTCAGGGTATGATCAATTAAGCAAGCCCGTAAGTTACAATTTAGACAGAGCCAATAGTAAATGAGACCGACATTATGGAGTTTAAACTGCAATTAATTAGTGTTTAGAAGTACAATTTGCAATCCAGAAATGTAAAAATAAATCCAAAATATTAAATCAACTGTTCTAGTCCATGCGGGTTCCATGATATGTGTTAACCCATTGAATCCCGGGATTGATATAACACAGAAATGAAACATAAAAAAAATATTTTTTATTGTAGATTTGCAAGCTTGAGACTGTTGTGCAATTAATTCTAAGGCCTTTCATTGCTTTCACAGTATTTTAAAGTACAGTAGTGTGTTTATATTTGCGGTTTATCCCCAATGCGAGTCCTATCTAGTACGCGTATCATTTTTTGATAAATTTGCCATTTACGGTTTTGAAGGCAGCTGTGGCCTTGTTGAATTTTTGTAATTAAATATGGATTTTGCGTCTTTAGCACTGGTAACATTTGCGGCCTTGAAACATCAAAGGAGGAGATAGGACGGAGTTATGTTTTTCACAATTAAAGTGATTGTGAGCCTGTAACTCGCAAATCAATTGCGAGTTGCAAAATGTAGCCAATTAAATATCTGTAACATTAACAGGCTCCATTACGGGCTTCTGTAATTGCGATTTGGACAATTAAATGGGAGCCCATGTGTGCACTTTCACACTTTATGGCAACAGGCTTTTCAGAACTTTTGCATTAAGAAAAGTCAGAGAATAGCATCTCAAGCAATGTTATTTGCAACTGATAAATGAACTTTGAACAATGGGGATGTCTCCACTGGAGCCCTTAAAGCAGTGGTGGGCAATGTGTAGCCTGGATGTAGCCTGGGGCTCAGGTAGTTCCCATGTGACAAACATTATACCACATATTTTATCTCTCACAAATAATATCCAGCTGTACGCCTGAGTACATCTCATTATCTGTACCTCTTTGCCAACTTGATGTTTTTCAACATCAATTTTACCATTTTAATTTGGGTAAAATAAAAAGGTTTAAACACTGTGAGGCCCTTTTAATGGCACACAGGCCTCATAAAAGGTCATTCAATTAAAAAAGGTTGCTGCCTGTGGGATTAGTAAGCATATCTTCCTAGACTATCTGTAACATTTTTCTTAAAAATCTATATATTTTAAAATATACATATTTGTGTTTATTATAATACTGGAAAAAAATATATACTTTTAATAGACCTTTAAAATTACACTGACAAATGACATTACAGGGCCATTTACAAATAAAGCGTGATTAATAAACTCTTTTTTTTACCTTTTTCTTGAAATATGTTTGAAACTCTTTATATATTTGCAGTACAGTACTTGACTGTTTCACAAATGACTGTCTGTTTCGGAAAAGACTACATTTTAAAATATCCCGCTTTTATTGAGGATTTAAGAAATCAATATCTACTGTAGAAGAATTATTATAAAATGCTTTAGAATAGGAAGAACTTTTTTTTTAAGAATATATATATATATATATATATATATATATATATATATATATATATATATATATATATTTATTTATTTATTTATTTAACTCTAGTCAAACCAGCTAAACTATGCCTGAGTACAGTCTTTCAAGGAAGAAATAAAACATGATCTAAATGAGAAATCATTTTTATGCAATTTAATTTTGTACTAGGAGAGCAAATGAGAAAAAATAATAGCTTGAAAGTTTCTTTCAATGAAACTAGAAAATCTGTGGTCACTAATATTCTTTGTTCTGGCAGCTGGGTGGCTCCAAAGTATAATGAGTTTCTTCAGTGAGCAGAATACACTTTTGTGCAAAGGCTATTTTCTACTGCTTTTTTCTATCCTTTAAAAGTACTGTAACTGCATATTGAAAGTAATGCGGCAAACAATGAAAGAGATGTATTATATTCACAAATGGATCTGAAAGTGCAATCTTATCAGTATAGCATTTGCTGTGTCTTTTTCTCTCTGGATACAGAAGACTGGTAAAACATCACATTTCACCCTTTCTCTACAGGACACTATAGGCCAGTGATGGCGAACCTTTTTGAGCCCGAGTGCCCAAACCGCAATACATGCCAACTTTTTTTTCCTCTAAGTGCCAACACGGCAATTAAACCTGAATACTGTGTCTTAGACGAACAACGACAGGAACGCAGAACGTTGAAAATAAAACAAATGGCAGTTAGTGCGCGCCACACAAATGGTGCTCAGAGGAGCAAAAGCCTCACATTATGTGGCAAACAGCATTGCCAGCCTTACAATTGTATTCCCGTCATTTTTGATAAAATTATAGACTGATCATTTCTTTGTCATGGACAAAAAAAATCCGAAGGGGATCAAATACTTTCCCCCCCCCCCCCCACTGTATGTATATATATATATACATTTTTAGAGAGAGGAAATTAATATTACATTAATAAGCCCATTCACATGTCTAAAAGGCAGGGCCATGCAAATGAGAATACAATGCACCTCACTCTTTTAATCCAAAAATAGCAATTTTATTTATTGCTCCCTTAATGCATATGCCCGCTTCCCCTTGTCGCCCCCTTCTCCCTTGTCTCTCCCCTTCTCTCTTGACTACCACTCCCTCTTGTCTCTCCCTCCACTCTTGTCTCTCACTTTCTCACTCCCCCTTGTCTCTTACACCCTTCTCTCTCTCCCATTCTCCCTTGTCTCTCCCCTGCCCCTTATGTCTCCCCTTCCCCCTTGTCTCTCCCCCACCCTTGTATCTCCCCTTCCCCCTTGTATCTCCCCTTCCCCCTTGTCTCTTCCCCCATTTTTCCCTCTCCCCCCACCCTCCTCTCTCGCCTCTTGTCTCTTCCCTCCCCCTTGTCTCTCCATCCAGCCTTGTCTCTTCCTTTCTCCCTTGTCTCCCCCCCCCCTTGGATCATACACCCTTCTCTCTCACCTTCCGCCTTGTCTCCCACCACCCCTGTATCTCCCCTTCTCCCTTGTCTCTTCCCTCCATCCTTCTCTCTCTCCCACCCTTATTTCTCCTCTCTTGTACCGCTCACAATTGTCTCTGTTTTCTCCCTTGCCTCTACCCCCCCTTGTCTCTTTCCTTCACTGTGTCGCTCCCTCCTCCTTTCTTTCCATTCTCTACCTCTCCCTTTTGCCTCTCCCCTCTCTCTCACTCCTCCCTTCTCTCACTCTCCCTTCTCTACCTCTCCCTTTTGCATCTCCCTCTTCCTTTCTCTCTCCTCTCCCTTCCTCTCATGTGCCTCTACCTTCTCTCCCATCTCACTCTCTTACTTCTTCCTTTCCCTTCTGCCTCTCCCTATTTTCTTTCTCTCCATCCTCCCTTCTCTCTGCTCTCCTTTCTTCCTCCCTCCCTCCCTCCCTCCCTCTTTCTCTGCTTATCTCTCCCCCACCCTTGTATCTCCTTCACTCTTGTCTCTACCCCCACCCTTGTCTCTCCTTGTACTTCACTATTGTCTCGCCCACCATTCACTCTCTCTCCCCCTTGTCTCTCCCCTCCCCATTGTCTCCCCCCTTGTCTCTCCCCTTCCCCTTGTGTCTCCCATTACCCTTGTCTCTCCCCCTGGTCTCTCCCACCCTGCTCTCTCTACCCCTTGTTTCACCCAACCTTGTCTCTCCCATTCTCCCTTGTCTCCCACACCCTTCTATCTCTCTCCCACACTTCTCTTTCCCATTCTCCACTGTCTTCCCCCTTCTCTCTCCCCTTCTAACTTGTATCCCCCACCCTTCTCTTTCCCCTCTTGTCTCTCCACTTCCCCTTGTCTCCCCCTTCTCCATTGTCTCTCCACTTCTCCCTTATCTGTCCAACTCCCCATTGGCTCCCTACACCATTGTCTCTCCCTCCACTCTTGTCTCTCCCCTTCTCCCTCCCCCCTTGTCTCAACCCTCTTCTCTCTCCCCCTCTCCCTTGTCTCTCCCCTGCCCCATAACTCTTACCTTCCCCTTGCCTCTCCCCCTGCGGATCACGAGGAGAGTCTGTTCGCCTGCGCCGCGCGCGCACGCTAGCACAGCCCTTCCTTTTTTAAGTGACGGGAGAGCGCTCAGGCACCGTGCTCGCGCACGATGAGCAGACCCAGCATGCTGCCGGCGACCTATGGCCGCGTGCCCACAGAAGGGGCACGGCGTGCCACCTGTGGCACGCGTGCCATAGGTTCGCCACCACTGCTATAGGCCCACAGAGGTCTCAGAGACTACCTCTGCGGCATCCCTCTTATGCCATGAAGCAGCCAAGCATATATCAACCCCACCTCATATGTACATGTCATTTTACCTTGCAAACCACACATTTATCTTCAATCACTAGTGCTGTGTTAGTGCCAGGTCAAGAGTGGTGCACATCAAGCCCACCACTTATGCATGGCACCAATAAAACTGTCTTACAGTATACACTGCCATCTCTGCACCCAACAGACAAAGGCCCCTATTTAATTCCAAGCCCGTAATTACATGTAACCCGACATTTTGGCTGCAGGTTACCAATTGTTTACATATATAGATGTATTCAATTGACGCAAGCCCGCAATTACATGCTCACAGCCCCAACAGACAAACCATGAACCCCTAGGTAGCATTTTAAGGCATGATCATGATCAATTAAGTGAACCCATAAGTTACAATTTAGACAGAGCCAATGGTAATTGAGATCGTCATCATGACGTCAGTAAAACATGGAGTTTAAACTTCAATCAATTAGAGTTTAGAACTATAATTTGCAATCGGGCTCGCAATCCAGAATTGTAGAAATCAATAAAAATCAATAAATCAACTATGCGGGTTCCATGATATATATTAACTCCTTGATTCCCGGGATCAATATAACACGGAAACAAAAAAAATGTTTTATTGCAGTTTTGCGAGCTTGAGACTGCTGTGCCATTCATTGCTTTTCTAGTATTTTAAAGTACAGTGTTTGTTTATTTCCTTTTGCAGTTATACGAACAGGTGTTTAACCCACTTCTTATCTAGTACTCATATCATTTTTTTATACATTTGCCATTTACGGGTTTGAAGGCAATTGTGGACTTGTTGAATTGTTGTAATTGAATATGGATTTTGCGTCTTTAGCACTGGTAACATTTAGGGGCTTGAAACATCTAAGGAGGAGACAGGACAGAGGAGAGGACAGAGTTACGTTTTTGACAACCGCAGGGATTTTGAGCCTTTAACTCGCAATTGTAATGCGAGTAGCTAAAAGTAGCCAATTGAATATCAGTAACATTTACGGGCTCCATTACGGGCTCATGTGACTGCGATTTGGACAATAGAATAGGGGCCAAATTGACGATCCCAGCCCAGAGAATGCTTCCCAAGGATGCACTAGCTGCTCTGACTCACTAATACTTTCCAAGGCCAAGTGTGCGGTGGTTGGTTTAAATCTGTAAATAACTAATTCCTATGTTTAGTTTGTTGTTGTTAATTTAACTATGTCACTAACTTATTCTTAAGTTGAGCAGTTCAACCCAGTCACTTAGGGCCCTATTCTATTAGCTACTTGGAAATGCCTTGAACTCATAAGTTTGGCTTCGGGTGTTTTATTTTATAAATGTTTATATGCATTTTATTGACTTAACGATTCATTAGTGACAATAAGTAATATTTGCCGAATATGTAGCAATATTACGAGTGATTTTAAGTGTGTATAAATTTATGAATTGGGCAATTGAATTTAACCTTGCAACTAACTCATTCATAGGCTGAGTTTATTCAGGTCAGTTTAACCCTGTCACTAACACATTTATAATGTCCACCCTAATACAGTCATGGAGAAAAAAAAATGGTTGTAAAATGAATATTATGTATCCGAGGTGCTGGTGCTCTCTACTCCTTCCTTTCAGCATGTGACTTACATTTCTTGCACTGGATTTCATCTGCAAAGGAAACTTCTTGCGTACAGGGATTATGACTTTGTTCCCAATACCTCACATGATGCAATTAGTTATGTCTATTTTTTTTTTTACTATATGTTTTTTAAATAATTGATGATTAAGACTTTTGCACATGAAAAGAACACTTATTATCATTATCATGGCTCCCACACAAACAATGGGCCTCATTCAAATGCGATTTGGCCAATTGAATAGGGCTCTATATAAGCACAGAGCATATTTTTTTACAGAAGTTTTAGTTAGTGAAGACCTTGCTTTTGGATAGAAGTTCACAAACTAAAAACTTCTGTAAAAAAATATGCTCTGTGCTTATATAGAGCCCTATTCAATTGGCCAAATCGCATTTGAATGAGGTCCAATGTGAGTAGTAACAGGAGAGGAATGTGGAGAAAGACCAGCACTTCAAGCAAGTATGATTCATTTCAAAACTAATTTAACTAGTTTCTTGAACTAAGAAGTAGGGAACCCGCAGCCTCATCAAATTGTGATTCGGCCAATTGAATAGGGCTCTATTTAAGCAGCATTTTTTTTACAGAAGTTTTTAGTTTATGAACTTCTATCCAAAAGCAAGGTCTTCACTAACTAAAAACTTCTGTAAAAAAATGGTCTGTGCTTGTATAGAGCCCTATTCAATTGGCCAAATCACAATTTAATAAGGCTGTTAATGTTCATGGTCTGGCACTTACACTAGCCCTTTAAATGACCACTTTATTTCTCTAGCAATGTGAAAATGGCAGTCCTAAACACAGTATAGCAACTTTTGCAATCACAGTAAATAAAAATGATCTTTAGAAAACTTACATGGAAATTTATTCTTTTCTGTAATCTTGTATATGCGGTTTGTCCCATTTTTACGAAGTTCAAATTGTCAGTGACACAGTTTGATAAAATTGTTCTTGTCTAATTCATTATCATTTAGTATTAGTAATATCAGTTTGATAAGGCATTTTAAAACAGACAGGGCAATCACAAATATGGCCATTTAGTTTAGGTCAGGGATTTTATCACACTTTGGCCCTCATTCAATTGCGATTCGCCCAATTGAATAGGGCTCTAAATAAGCACATAGCATATTTTTTTTAAAGAAGTTTTTAGTTAGTGAAAAATTTGTTATTAGATAGATGTTTTCTAACTAAAAACTTCTTTAAAAAATATATGTTATGTGCTTATTTAGACCCCTATTCAATTGGCCAAATTGCAATTGAATGAGGGCCTTTGTTAATAATGATACAAGCTGTTACACTTGAAATGCGTTACAAATAAAGGATATTAATATTAATAATAATATTAATAATAATAAGGATAATAATAATAATGATGCAATGTAGGCTTTGTGGAATAACATAAAAATAGCTGGATTCACTACTTCAATGAATAATGTTACAGGAATGGCAAATATAAGCCCACCCTCTGACATTTTACGTGAGAGCTAAATATTATTTTGTTTGCATTTTTGTATAGTGAGGCAGCCTTCTAGGAATAGCCTCAGAAACAGTTCTGTTTGGCGGTCATCCAGGAAACCACTGCCAGAGTTGTATGGGCAGGACACCAGCTCGTTTTATCTACATCACAGCTGACAATGACCTGTTAGCATAAGCTGCCTTCTCTGCATGCAATGGACAAAGAGACTGTCACAGCCAAGAGACCGATCTCCAAGGATACTCTGCCTGTCCCGGGTCACTAGCACTTTCACTAACACTCATTCCTGGGATGAACAAGCTGTGATAAGTTCAACCCTGTGACGAAGTCATTCCTTGGGTGACCAGGCCGTGTCACTAACTCATTCCTTGGGTGACCAGGCCGTGTCACTAACTCATTCCTAGGCTGACCAGGCCGTGTCACTAACTCATTCCTTGGGTGACCAGGCCGTGTCACTAACTCATTCCTAGGCTGACCAGGCCGTGTCACTAACTCATTCCTTGGGTGACCAGGCCATGTCACTAACTCATTCCTAGGCTGACCAGGCCGTGTCACTAACTCATTCCTTGGGTGACCAGGCCGTGTCACTAACTCATTCCTTGGGTGACCAGGCCGTGTCACTAACTCATTCCTTGGGTGACCAGGCTGTGTCACTAACTCATTCCTTGGGTGACCAGGCTGTGTCACTAACTCATTCCTAGGCTGACCAGGCCGTGTCACTAACTCATTCCTTGGGTGACCAGGTTGTGTCACTAACTCATTCCTTGGGTGACCAGGTTGTGTCACTAACTCATTCCTTGGGTGACCAGGCTGTGTCACTAACTCATTCCTAGGCCGACCAGGCCGTGTCACTAACTTATTCCTAGGATGACCAGGCCGTGTCACTAACTTATTCCTAGGATGACCAGGCTGTGTCACTAACTCATTCCTAGGCTGACTACGCCGTGTCACTAACTCATTCCTAGGCTGACTACGCCGTGTTACTAACTCATTCCTAGACTGGCCAGGCCGTGTCAATAACTTATTCCTATGACCAGGCTATATTCAGTTTAACCTTATGACCAACAAATTCCAAGGCAGAAGTGGCTGTGGTCAGAGCGGTTATCATAAGAAAAAAGAAATATAGATTTAATGACCAGGCAGTGTCACTAACTCATTCCTAGAGTGACCAGGTCGTGTCACCAACTCAATCCTAGGCTCACAAGGCCATGTCACTAACACATTCCTAGGCTGAATAGGCTGTGTCACTAACTCAGTCCTAGGCTGACCACACCATGTCACCATGTCTCCATTTTTGCTGATGACACTAAGTTGTGCAAGGTAATAAAATCAGATAATGATGTACTTTCCCTACAAAAGGATTTGCATAAATTAGAGAAATGGGCGGCTAAATGGCAGATGAGATTTAATACAAATAAATGTAAGGTTATGCATTTGGGAAGGAAAAATAGCCAAGTAATCTATAATCTTAATGGAGCAAATCTAGGGGTATCAGATATTGAAAGGGATTTGGGAGTACTAGTGGACAACCACCTAGGTAACAGCGCTCAAAGCCAAGCAGCGGCTGCAAAGGCAAATAAAATATTAGCATGTATTAGGAAGGGTATAGAAGCCAGGGAAGAAGATATAATTCTGCCACTATACAAATCTCTAGTACGCCCTCATTTGCAATATGGAGTACAATTTTGGGCACCACCTCACAAAAAAGACATCTTAGAGCTGGAAAAAGTACAGAGAAGGGCTACAAAACTAATAAGGGGAATGGAGGGGCTAAGTTATGAAGAAAGACTAGCAAAATTAAACTTATTTTCGCTAGAAAAAAGGCGTCTAAGAGGAGATATGATTACGTTATTTAAATACATCCAGGGTCCATATAAGGCTTTGTCAAGTGAGCTTTTTGTAGCAAGAGATTTTCAACTGACAAGAGGACATCCGTTGAGGTTAGAGGAAAAAAGATTTCACCTTAAACAAAGAAAAGGGTTCTTCACAGTTAGGGTGGTTAAACTGTGGAATTCTCTACCAAAGGAGGTGGTGACAGCGAATTCGATAGACAACTTCAAAAAGGGGTTAGATATATTTCTGAATAAAGAGGGCATTCAAGGCTATCCTAGATAACTAGCGAAGGAATATTGATCCAGGGAGAAATTTGATCGCCAGTTTCTGGGGTCAGGAAGGAATTTTGCTTTTTTTCCCCCTTATGAGACAATTGGCAAAGTTTCAATGGGGTTTTTTTTATGTTTGCCTTCCTCTGGATCAATTAACAATAATTAACAATTAACAATAATAATAAATAGTCCAAATTAAAAAGATCAATAGAGATCTAAAAAGGTTGAACTTGATGGACTAACTCTTTATTCATTCTCCAATACTATACTATTAATAATTATTTAATCAATAATTTAATTAATAACTAATCCGCATATTGCAGATCAGAGGAGATCTTAACAGGTTGAACTTGATGGACTGAAAGTCTTTTTTCAACCTTAATTACTATGTAACTATGTAACTATGTAACTAACTCATTCCTAGGATGACCACGCAGTGTCACTAACTCATTCCTAGGCTAACCAGGCCGTGTCACTAACTCATTCCTATGACCAGGCTATGTTCAGTTTAACCTTATCACCAACACATTCCAAGGCAGAGGTGGCTGTGGTCAGCACGGTTATCATAAGAAAAAATTAATATACATTTAATGGCAGATAAGAACCAGAAAGTCCATCTTGCCTGCCCATTGTATCGAAATAAAAGTTTGTCTTTATTAAAGGGCCATTTACCTCTTCATGTTAAAATGATCCTTTTTTTAATTACACTAATAACAGCCTAAAAATATAAAGTTTTAAGTCTGTTTAGAAACACAGTCTGTCCGGTTACCTACACACATGAAACTAGGAGTCCTAGTGCCCTCTCCATAAACCAGTAGCATAGAACACCACATGTTGGCCCTGGTGGTCATTCTGATCCAGTCATTAACTAATTTCTAAGCTGATGTGACTGTTTAACCACCTCTAAAACTCATTCCTAGACTGAGCTAGCTGTGGTAAGTTTAACCAAGTCACAAACTCATTGCTAGGCTAACGTGGCTCTGGTCAGATTAGCCCGGTCACAAACTCATTCCTTGGATAATCTATACCTTGTCTGAGCAAGCTGTGTCCAGATAACCATGTCACTCGCATATTGCTAGAATATTGTGGTCACCTTCACACAGTAAACCAAGGCATATTTAAGATCATCTGACCACTACCAGCTCAGCCTATCACCGATTTTGTCCAAGGCTGTCACTAAAGCCTAGCAGCTGTCTTTGAAGACTCTAGTGGGGATTAAACTTGCTTTCTCAGAGCTGATGGTATTTCTGCCTGCTGAGTTTTACAAGGAAAACATCTGGACATCCTGCATGGGATGCTCACCCTCATGATTCATAAGACCCAGAGGAAATATACTCCTCGTTCTTTAGCCGCTCTGATGGGCTTGAGAAACAGAGAGAAGATATGAATTTGAGAGCTGGAAGGTTTTTTGTTTTACTTTTTCTTTATTAGATGTAATACAGTATTAAATTACAAACACATATTACCAAAACTTGTTTTAGAAGTGTTTTATGCAATATGTCGTTATTGACCCAGTTATTCTATACAATAATATAATATCAAAATAAATAAATAAGGGGAAGAATGATTTATTAATTTAGCATTAAAATTTCTAGATGTTCAAAGGAAATACTATAATTGTATCATTGAATCATTTTGTAACTGATATTATATTTGTCTATTTGTTTGGAAGAAAGTCGGTTTTACATCAATAAGACATTTGTAGTTTCAGAGGTATTTGGATACACTTAAGAAGCTGACATATACTTAGGAAGCTGACAGATACATCAAACCTATGCAAAGCATGGAGAATGGTTAGACCACTTCAGTGACATACACAGGCTACTACAAAAAGGCCTTGATGGATAATTGGTAAAGCAGGACAATAAAAGAAGCACTAGCCTGAACATTTCAATGTTAAAAAGCCCAAAATAAAACATACACGCATCACTGCAACAGGAAAAAGCCTCAACAAGAAGTGTTAACAAAATCAAACCTGGTGCAATGATATATTACCATATTTACATACATTGTAGTCTTACGTCTTATGCATGTACTGTATGCTTTGTACTTTACATTCTCTTTATAAATGCAGTGTAATCACAATAATGGCGGATACTTGGTAAAGCGCCTACCTAATGCCCAAGCTGGTAAGCTGACTGGATTTATTTAATGAAATCCGGGAAAAATTTTGGATGAAAATACAGGTTTTACCACCATATTTTATGGTGAAGACAAATATCTTGCAGTGTTTTTAGACACACGCGCCCAGGTACACTAAAGTTTCACAAGTATTCTTCCCAATATGCAGGTTATTTTAATAATTTCACATAATATAAAGCTTTTTTTTTTACTATACAAAACTTTAAACAACAGCATCACAAAAAATCAAAATATACTATTCATACACAAGGCTTCAAATATCACACATGCCATTATGTCAAACAGTACTGACCTTTGACATTGGAGGGTAGGGATAGGTTACTTACCATGGGATGTGCTAAAAGTCTCCACTGTAACTGTGGATTACATATGCAATCACACACTATATATATATATCCCGCTCCATGCTGATGATAGCCAGTAAGCTTGAAACAGCTGTACATGGACTGGATACTCAGCCTGTGTTTATTCCAACCTTGGCTTTGCATTAAAGCTGTGTAATACAGCATGCATATGCTTAAAGGAAGCCATGTTTGATAACGGCTACGGAATGAAGAGCGAGGCATTTGTGGGCACATTTGTGTGTCCCAGCTCAACTTCCCAGAATGCAGTGTAAAAACTGTTTTTCTTGGAACTCAAATCTGAACACAGATGTACTTTTTATTATATATATATATATAGGACAGAACAGAGTGTGCAGTGGACTGGACTGAGTACACACACAAAACATATTGTAGACTGCAGGGATCCCACACACTGGACAAATGCTATAGCCTGTTCTGAGCCCACACAATGGGCACATACTTTAGACTGCTCTGAGTACACACACTGAGCACATACAGTAGACTGTTCTGAGCACACACACTGGGCACATATTGTAGACTGTTCTAGCACACACACTGGGCACATACAGTAGACTGTTCTGAGCACACACACACTGGGCACATACTGTAGACTGTTCTGAGCACACACACTGGGCACATACTGTAGACTGTTCTGAGCACACACACTGGGCACATACAGTAGACTGTTCTGAGCACACACACACTGGGCACATACTGTAGACTGTTCTGAGCACACACACACTGGGCACATAGAGTAGACTGTTCTGAGCACACACACTGGGCACATACAGTAGACTGTTCTGAGCACACACACTGGGCACATACAGTAGACTGTTCTGAGCACACACACTGGACACATACAGTAGACTGTTCTGAGCACACACACTGGGCACATACAGTAGACTGTTCTGAGCACACACACTGGGCACATACAGTAGACTGTTCTGAGCACACACACTGGGCACATACAGTAGACTGTTCTGAGCACACACACTGGGCACATATTGTAGACTGTTCTAGCACACACACTGGGCACATACAGTAGACTGTTCTGAGCACACACACACTGGGCACATACTGTAGACTGTTCTGAGCACACACACTGGGCACATACTGTAGACTGTTCTGAGCACACACACTGGGCACATACAGTAGACTGTTCTGAGCACACACACACTGGGCACATACTGTAGACTGTTCTGAGCACACACACACTGGGCACATAGAGTAGACTGTTCTGAGCACACACACTGGGCACATACAGTAGACTGTTCTGAGCACACACACTGGGCACATACAGTAGACTGCTCTGAGTACACACACTGGGCACATACAGTAGACTGTTCTGAGCACACACACTGGACACATACAGTAGACTGTTCTGAACACACACACTGGGCACATACTGTAGACTGTTCTGAGCACACACACTGGGCACATACTGTAGACTGTTCTGAGCACACACACTGGGCACATACTGTAGACGGTTCTGAGCACACACAATGGGCACATACAGTAGACTGTTCTGAGCACACACACACTGGGCACATACAGTAGACTGTTCTGAGCACACACACACTGGGCACATACTGTAGACTGTTCTGAGCACACACACTGGGCACATACAGTAGACTGTTCTGAGCACACACACACTGGGCACATACTGTAGACGGTTCTGAGCACACACAATGGGCACATATTGTAGACTGTTCTGAGCACACACACTGAGCACATTCAGTAGACTGTTCTGAGCACACACACACTGGGCACATACTGTAGACTGTTCTGAGCACACACACTGGGCACATACAGTAGACTGCTCTGAGTACACACACTGGGCACATACAGTAGACTGCTCTGAGTACACACACTGGGCACATACAGTAGACTGTTCTGAGCACACACACGCTGGGCACATACAGTAGACTTTTATGAGCACACACACTGGGCACATACTGTAGACTGTTCTGAGCACACACACTGGGCACATACAGTAGACTGTTCTGAGCACACACACTGGGCACATACTGTAGACTGCTCTGAGCACACACACTGGGCACATACTGTAGACTGCTCTGAGTACACACACTGGGCACATACAGTAGACTGTTCTGAGCACACACACACTGGGCACATACTGTAGACTGCTCTGAGCACACACACTGGGCACATACTGTAGACTGCTCTGAGTACACACACTGGGCACATACAGTAGACTGTTCTGAGCACACACACTGGGCACATACTGTAGACTGTTCTGAGCACACACACTGGGCACATACTGTAGACTGTTCTGAGCACACACACTGGGCACATACTGTAGACTGTTCTGAGCACACACACTGGGCACATACTGTAGACTGTTCTGAGCACACACACTGGGCACATACAGTAGACTGTTCTGAGCACACACACACTGGGCACATACTGTAGACTGTTCTAAGCACACACACTGGACACATATTGTAGACTGTTCTGAGCACACACACTGGGCACATACAGTAGACTGTTCTGAGCACACACACTGGGCACATACTGTAGACTGTTCTGAGCACACACACTGGGCACATACTGTAGACTGTTCTGAGCACACACACACTGGGCACATACTGTAGACTGTTCTAAGCACACACACTGGACACATATTGTAGACTGTTCTGAGCACACACACTGGGCACATACTGTAGACTGTTCTGAGCACACACACACTGGGCACATACTGTAGACTGTTCTAAGCACACACACTGGACACATATTGTAGACTGTTCTGAGCACACACACACTGGGCACATACTGTAGACTGTTCTGAGCACACACACTGGACACATACTGTAGACTGTTCTGAGCACACACACTGGGCACATACTGTAGACTGTTCTGAGCACACACACTGGGCACATACAGTAGACTGTTCTGAGCACACACACTGGGCACATACAGTAGACTGTTCTGAACACACACACTGGGCACATTCAGTAGACTGTTCTGAACACACACACTGGGCACATACAGTAGACTGTTCTGAACACACACACTGGGCACATACTGTAGACTGTTCTGAGCACACACACTGGGCACATACTGTAGACTGTTCTGAGCACACACACTGGGCACATACTGTAGACTGTTCTGAGCACACACACTGGGCACATACTGTAGACTGTTCTGAGCACACACACTGAGCACATTCAGTAGACTGTTCTGAACACACACACTGGGCACATACTGTAGACTGTTCTGAGCACACACACTGGGCACATACTGTAGACTGTTCTGAGCACACACACTGGACACATACAGTAGACTGTTCTGAGCACACACACTGGGCACATACAGTAGACTGTTCTGAGCACACACACTGGACACATACAGTAGACTGTTCTGAGCACACACACTGGGCACATACAGTAGACTGTTCTGAGCACACACACTGGGCACGTACAGTAGACTGTTCTGAGCACACACACTGGGCACATACAGTAGACTGTTCTGAGCACACACACTGGACACATACAGTAGACTGTTCTGAGCACACACACTGGGCACATACAGTAGACTGTTCTGAGCACACACACTGGGCACATACTGTAGACTGTTCTGAGCACACACACTGGGCACGTACAGTAGACTGTTCTGAGCACACACACACACTGGGCACATACTGTAGACTGTTCTGAGCACACACACTGGGCACATACTGTAGACTGTTCTGAGCACACACACTGGGCACATACAGTAGACTGTTCTGAGCACACACACTGGGCACATACAGTAGACTGTTCTGAGCACACACACTGGGCACATACAGTAGACTGTTCTGAGCACACACACACTGGGCACATACAGTAGACTGTTCTGAGCACACACACTGGGCACATACAGTAGACTGTTCTGAGCACACACACTGGGCACATACTGTAGACTGTTCTGAGCACACACACACTGGGCACATACTGTAGACTGTTCTAAGCACACACACTGGACACATATTGTAGACTGTTCTGAGCACACACACACTGGGCACATACTGTAGACTGTTCTAAGCACACACACTGGACACATACTGTAGACTGTTCTGAGCACACACACTGGACACATACTGTAGACTGTTCTGAGCACACACACTGGGCACATACTGTAGACTGTTCTGAGCACACACACTGAGCACATTCAGTAGACTGTTCTGAACACACACACTGGGCACATACAGTAGACTGTTCTGAGCACACACACTGGGCACATACTGTAGACTGTTCTGAGCACACACACTGGGCACATACAGTAGACTGTTCTGAGCACACACACTGGGCACATACAGTAGACTGTTCTGAGCACACACACTGGACACATACTGTAGACTGTTCTGAGCACACACACTGGGCACATACTGTAGACTGTTCTGAGCACACACACTGGACACATACTGTAGACTGTTCTGAGCACACACACTGGGCACATACTGTAGACTGTTCTGAGCACACACACACTGGGCACATACTGTAGACTGTTCTAAGCACACACACTGGACACATATTGTAGACTGTTCTGAGCACACACACACTGGGCACATACTGTAGACTGTTCTGAGCACACACACTGGACACATACTGTAGACTGTTCTGAGCACACACACTAGTCACATACAGTAGACTGTTCTGAGCACACACACACTGGACACATACTGTAGACTGTTCTGAGCACACACATACTGGGCACATACTGTAGACTGTTCTGAGCACACACACTGGGCACGTACAGTAGACTGTTCTGAGCACACACACACTGGGCACATACTGTAGACTGTTCTGAGCACACACACTGGGCACATACAGTAGACTGTTCTGAACACACACACTGGGCACATACTGTAGACTGTTCTGAGCACACACACTGGGCACATACAGTAGACTGTTCTGAGCACACACACACTGGGCACATACTGTAGACTGTTCTGAGCACACACACTGGGCACATACTGTAGACTGTTCTGAGCACACACACTGGGCACATACTGTAGACTGTTCTGAGCACACACACTAGTCACATACTGTAGACTGTTCTGAGCACACACACTGGGCACATACAGTAGACTGTTCTGAGCACACACACTGGGCACATACTGTAGACTGTTCTGAGCACACACACTGGGCACATACTGTAGACTGTTCTGAGCACACACACTAGTCACATACTGTAGACTGTTCTGAGCACACACACTGGGCACATACAATAGACTTTTCTGAGCACACACACTGGGCACATACAGTAGACTGTTCTGAGCACACACACACTGGACACATACTGTAGACTGTTCTGAGCACACACACTAGTCACATACAGTAGACTGTTCTGAGCACACACACTGGGCACATACTGTAGACGGTTCTGAGCACACACACTGGGCACATACTGTAGACTGTTCTGAGCACACACACTGGGCACATACTGTAGACTGTTCTGAGCACACACACTGGGCACATACTGTAGACTGTTCTGAGCACACACACACTGGGCACATACTGTAGACTGTTCTGAGCACACACACTAGTCACATATTGTAGACTGTTCTGAGCACACACACACTGGACACATACTGTAGACTGTTCTGAGCACACACACTGAGCACATACTGTAGACTGTTCTGAGCACACACACTGGGCACATACAGTAGACTGTTCTGAACACACACACTGGGCACATACTGTAGACTGTTCTGAGCACACACACTAGTCACATATTGTAGACTGTTCTGAGCACACACACACTGGACACATACTGTAGACTGTTCTGAGCACACACACTGAGCACATACTGTAGACTGTTCTGAGCACACACACTGGGCACATACAGTAGACTGTTCTGAACACACACACTGGGCACATACTGTAGACTGTTCTGAGCACACACACTGGGCACATACTGTAGACTGTTCTGAGCACACACACTGGGCACATACTGTAGACTGTTCTGAGCACACACACTGGGCACATACTGTAGACTGTTCTGAGCACACACACTGGGCACATACAGTAGACTGTTCTGAGCACACACACTGGACACATACTGTAGACTGTTCTGAGCACACACACTGGGCACATACAGTAGACTGTTCTGAGCACACACACTGGGCACATACAGTAGACTGTTCTGAGCACACACACTGGGCACGTACAGTAGACTGTTCTGAGCACACACACTGGGCACATACAGTAGACTGTTCTGAGCACACACACTGGACACATACAGTAGACTGTTCTGAGCACACACACTGGGCACATACAGTAGACTGTTCTGAGCACACACACTGGGCACATACAGTAGACTGTTCTGAGCACACACACTGGGCACATACAGTAGACTGTTCTGAGCACACACACTGGGCACATACTGTAGACTGTTCTGAGCACACACACTGGGCACGTACAGTAGACTGTTCTGAGCACACACACTGGACACATACTGTAGACTGTTCTGAGCACACACACTGGGCACGTACAGTAGACTGTTCTGAGCACACACACACACTGGGCACATACTGTAGACTGTTCTGAGCACACACACTGGGCACGTACAGTAGACTGTTCTGAGCACACACACTAGTCACATACTGTAGACTGTTCTGAGCACACACACTGGGCACATACTGTAGACTGTTCTGAGCACACACACTAGTCACATACTGTAGACTGTTCTGAGCACACACACACTGGGCACATACTGTAGACTGTTCTGAGCACACACACTAGTCACATACTGTAGACTGTTCTGAGCACACACACTAGTCACATACTGTAGACTGTTCTGAGCACACACACACTGGGCACATACTGTAGACTGTTCTGAGCACACACACTGGGCACATACTTTAGACTGTTCTGAGCACACACACTGGGCACATACTTTAGACTGTTCTGAGCACTCACACTGGGCACATACAGTAGACTGTTCTGAGCACTCACACTGGGCACATACAGTAGACTGGCTGCCTATCCTGATAACATTTTTTTGGGAGACATTATGCCTGGTGATTGCTGACTGAACATAGGGATGCCTGGCCATCCTTCTTGTAAAGGCTCAGTGCAACAAAACCAAACATATCATTCTCTCTGTGTTGTCCATCTATGGTCAATATCCATCTCCAAGTGGCTCTCAGAGGCTTCCTGTGAGGCCCCCATCATGTTCTCTGGACTGTGAAATGCTCTCCAACTTCTATTCCCACATACAGAATTGAATTCTCTTTTTCAATCTCTTCTCCTTTCTATTCCTTTTAATTCTCCACTGTCCTTTTCATGGTAAATTCTGCAATTTTCTACACATCTGTCAAAAAATCAGTAAACAATGAAGTGCGTATTGATAATAGGACTTAATGGAAGAGTGGGTGCCAGCAGGATACACAAATGTCTTCACATCACAAATTATATCTAAGAAAATTAAATCAAACCATGCTAACCATGCCTATGGAAACATTTTATTAGAACGGCACCCCCCAAATGTGTGTCACCACAGAGCCTCCCGAGCAAGAAACACATGAATCAGACGTCTGGAAGTCATTAGCAAAAGCAGAAAAAGGAAGTCACAGGATGCCATCAAGCATCTTGATATGGAGAAAAGATATGCTGCATTAATTTATTTTAAACTTTATGAAATCATTAGGAGGATCATGTACCCGAAAATAAAACTCCTTAAGAAATCAACTGTTTATTATGTACAAGGTATTCCCTGCTTAGCCTGCTGTCCTGTCCATGTCCTATCAGTATAACATGCAACGCGCAGGGAGCGCTCAGCTGACTAACATTACTCTACAGATAAATTGGTGCTTTTTTCTATGTAACAAGAAACATATTGATTTTACATCAAGTGGATTAAAGCAGCATCCCCCGGAAGACTATGTCAGTTTAATTCATGAAGCTGCCGTCTTGTCCACTAATCATATACTTTTTCCACTTTTTCTTTTCATAATTTATATTGTATAACACTAAACTAAGTCAAATGAAATCCAACTTTATATCCGTAATGGAGAAATGATTGATTATGCTAATTAGAAGAAAAAGTGGACCGGATCTACTAAATGGTAATGTGATTGGACTTAAAGGCTTGTTATTCATTGCTGCAGGGAGCTTAGCCATATTCAATATAATTTCCTCATAATGAAATCTGTGAATGGCAGTGAGTATCGCCAACATTGCTATAGACAAATTAAAGTAATGATAATTAGTTCTGTATATTTAGGAGCTGACCAGGCATTAGGGAGGAAATGAAGGATGTACGATTATGGATATAGGTAGAATAATCAAAAGATAGGAGCTAAGAATTTAGTACTAGCTTCCTGGTCCTTGGGTTTGTTGAGCTCTATTCTAGTAGAAAACAAGACTTAAAGGTATATCTCAGTTTTTACCTTTCTCTAATCTAACACCTGCTGCTTATGTCAGAAACACACATTACATTGTGTCATTCTATACACATACAGATTTATTTTATTTAAAAATAAAACTTTTCCACACCCTCAGAGCTGCTTACATGAGCACAGTGTACCTCCCAATAGAAACACTGCATTTGGGTATGCATTTTAACTCTTTACTAACCTTCAAGCCAGCAGCAGCTCAATGCAAAAATCTACTCAGCATTGTCTGACTTCTCCTTGCCTCCTATTCCAGAGTGAAAGCAGGACTACACAAATGCTGCCTGTGATTGGCCAAAATGGATTATGAATTTTATGCAGGGGTGTTAACTCTGAACATCGACTGCTTGCAAACTCAAGAGATTTAGCAAACATCAGGGTGAGTTTGTTCATGTTTATTTTGGAATTTTTTTCATGCAAATTTTTTTCACATATTACTGATTTTCCTAATGCATTCATAATCCAGGAAATGTATATATGCCTTAAACTTAGAAGACATATTTATACTTGTTAACACGCTATTACATCACAAATTAGAAGACATATTTATACTTGTTAACACGCTATTACATCACAAATTAGAAGACATATTTATACTTGTTAACACGCTATTACATCACAAATTAGAAGACATATTTATACTTGTTAACACGCTATTACATCACAAATTATACACTATAAACTGAAAATTGTCATGCGACTGCCTGATAATTGTAATCTTATGTGAAGTTAGTACATTGCCACATTACAAACATATCACACCAGGTATTTTATTAAAACAACAATTCACACACAGTGCAGCATAGTAAAACTATCAATAGGTATTAGCTAAAATTAGGCAAAGCAAACTTTCCACACTGACAATACAAAAGTAGTTTTTGTATCACCATTTAAAATTATTTTACAAATATGTTTTCCCAAGAAAACCTAATACAAAAAAGTGACAAGTTATTGTTTATTTGTTTAGTCGTTCAGTTGTGTCCGCTTCTCTGTGACCCTGTGGGCTGCAGCATGGTTCTGCTCATCCAGAAGGTTTTCATGGCAAAGATACTGGAGTGGGTTGCCAGTTCCTTCTGCAGTGGACCACGCTTTGTCTGACCTCTCTGCTATGACCTGCCCATCTTGGGTGACCCTACATGGTATAGCTCACAGCTTCACTGAGGTACACAAGTCCCTTCACCACAACAAGGCAGTGATACACAAGTTATTAGGTGCATGTTAAAAACAAATAAACAGTTTACACAAATACAATGACTGTTTGTATTTACTCAGAGAAACCACAATGTACTCACATTTATGCCAACGTTGCATACACCACAGTGTTTCTGCCACTAAAGGGACTTTGTCACTCAAAAATCAAACTAGCTATACATTATATTTTTTTTTTAAGGAACCATTCCTGAATTATTCAGGATTGTTTGAGCTGTAATAATATGCAAATGAGCATCTCATGAATACTAATTACTTTTAGTGCTAATTACTATCACAGTCCGCTTGTCTGTCTTTGAGGTGGCCAAAACAATGACCTCCAATGTTATCATGGAGTTAGGTCGCCTCCCCCATCCTTATCTAGAACTCTGAGCTACAAAAATTGCATTCTGGGTTGCACATTAGCATGCAGGAGCAGCACAAATAATAATAAATAACTCAGGAATTATTTACTATAGAAAAATGTCTAATACAATATATAGACAGTTTTTTATTCTCTAAGATTAAATCAAATAACTGTTGGTTTGTACCAATAAATATTTATGGGAGAATCTCACATAAATTAGGGGAAAAGATCACAGTCGCACAAACCTAGACATGTGTGTGCATATGTGTATATATATATATATATATATATATATATATATATATATATATATATATATATAAATAGTACATGTGTGTTCACATTTGTGTTTGCATTTGAACATCTAAAATAAGTTAAAAATATTTTGCACTGCATTTTGGGAACCCGGGCAGGGACATGAAAATGTGCCCGCAAAGGCTTCGCTCTTTAATCCAATACCCTTTCAAACATGGATCCTTTAAGGCATATGCCTGGTGTATGACACAGCTTTAAGCAATGCCCAGGATGGATTATGCACAAGCCAGGAAATCTACCAACGGACAGCTGTTTCAAGGTTACTGGGGCTGGTTCCCTAGCTTGTGTAGTAGATTTTGTGTGTTAAAGTACCACTAAAGTCCTATATTTACAATATGCTCTTTACAACTACACTTGATTAGGGGTAACTTTTTAAGAAAATGATGTAAAAATAATTTCATTTAATTTGTTAATTATTGCCTACAATCTATTGCGGAAGCCACCATGAGTTTATGTTGATCTGCTTCTACAAGTGGATTGTATGCATAGGAAAATTCAATTCTGCTTTAGTTGCAGTGTGAAAATCCAAAGTGCCAGTGCTTTCAATAGAAATTATATCTGTTTATGGGGATCCTCCATGTTGGGAAATCGGTTTCAATAATCCAAACAAGAGAACAGCTGTCCACAGTGATTAATAACAGCTAATAAAATAAAAGGCGTATTTATGTATTTTACTTTCTAAAAACATTCTGCACAATCTCAAGTTCAGTACTTTAAAAAATACTGTAAATGTGAGGCATAAAAAGTAATTGCATACTGTTTTTCTATTTGGTAATTGATCATTTAAAATAATTTGAAATCATTTTAAAATATGTTACACATGTTGCGGAAAATAAATGTAACTTTTTGTATTTTTTTAATTCTAAAATGGAAAATTTGAATTACATTAAATTAATAGTAAAAACAAATATTTTTCAAAACTACACTACAGGGCACTGAAAACAAATTTTAAAAAAAGGACCACTGTACAATGAAAAAATATGTGTTTAAAAAAAATAAAACATTTGAGTTTAAGAGCATAAATATGGTCGCAAGGGATGGCCGCAAGCTACTTCCCTATTCTATTCCCTTGCGGCAGATGGGCTCCGGCCACCCCCACCGCAGGGAAAGCCTTTAATCTTACGCGGCCGCAAGAAAGTCCAGGTCGCTATTCAAATGCCACGGGAACCCTTCCGTCAAGGCCGTAATTCGCTAAAACCGAGCTGCAGCTTACTTACACCATAAAGGTCCCGCAAGCCTCTTACTTACAAATCGTAGCACCAATTAAGCACATAAAAAAGCCGACTTGTACTTTGATGAGACGTGAAAGTGACTGTAGGTGTTAGAATTCATGGCACAACATTCCCCTACACTCAAATCTGCAAATCTTTTTTTGTAATTCATGTTCAATTTCCGTGTCCGAGTCCCACGGGCTTGGAGCACATCAGACCTGCAACGGCTGCGGGATTAGCCTCCGTCAAGTCCGTAAATGGGTAAAATAGATCCACAGGTCACTTGGGCCACGGAGGTGTTGCAAAGGGCTTACTTACAAATCGTAGCACTAATTAAGCAAATAGAAAAGCCATCCTGTACTTTTATTAAAGGTGAAAGTGATGTTTCGTCTTCGCATTAATAGCTCAGCATTTCCCTACTCTCAAATCTGCAAATAAAGAAATGTAATTTCATGTTCAATCTTCGTGTTCTATCCATCGTGCAAGTCTCACAGGCTTGGAGGACAATCACACTCCAAGCCCATATGGGCTTGAATAACGAGCTACGGGCTTAAAGGTCATTGAAGCCCATGGAACTTTGGATGTAAATTAAACCCAATATCAAAGATTATAATTTGGCGATGTGCAAGCTTGAGAATGTTTTGCTATTAATCCTCGTGTCCCCCATTGTGTTCCCCATCATTTATAGTGCTTTTAACAACAATTTACTGTCTTTGAGGTCATTGTAGCCTGCGGGACTTGGGACGGAAAATAAACCTGAAAATGAAATATTGGATTTGGGTGATGTGCATACTTGAGAGGGTGTTGCTATTAATCCTCATGTCCCCCATTATGATGCCTATCATTTACAGTGCTGTCTTGAATTTATATTTGCATTTACAGTTTTCGCACGCAGGAAATGCTTGCAGCCGATTGCATAGCTTTCGACCGGCCGTAAGGGGGACCTCCTTGCAGCGCCGTCCATTTGAATAGCAGCAAAGCCGTAGCACTACACAGTGCCCTAAGTTGACCGCAATGAGAATGAGGCCCTGAGAAGGGTATTTATATTTCTGGAGAGATATAGCTGCATTTCCTGAAGCTAGGTGTCTCCTTCTGAGCAAGTGAGGGGGAAGGGGTATGGTGTCAATTTCAATGAGTTTATTATCACTACAATGGCTCTCTCTTTCCTTCTTCCCCACCCCTCTCTTCACTGATAATCAAAACATACAACTTCATGATCCAATCCTCAGTATGTTATGTAACAAACGCAATATGGATTCCTCCACTCATTAACAGAGTATTCAAAAATTCAGATATTCTTCAAAAATGCTTTAAACCCATGATTTACACAGTGGCTAATATTGTTCGTTTAGTACATACTTAAGTAATATTGTAATGGAAGAGAATATTTTAACATACCGTAAGTCAATACAGATATCATATGAACCCATTGTTCCTCCCACTTATTATTTCTAAAATAATTTTACAAAAGTCAAAATGTTTCTCATCACTACAGGAAGATAAAATTGTTAAAAATGAAAGGCTGAAATTATTTATTTTAAGCTGTGTTAAATAATTTATATTAAAATAATAGGTATCACATACAGTGGATATAAAATGTCTACACACCCCTGTTAAAATGTCAGGTTTCTGTGCTGTAAAAAAATGAGACAAAGAAAAATCATTTCAGAACTTTTTCCACCTTTAATGTGACCTATAAACTGTACAACTCAATTGAAAAACAAAAATAATGTGGTTGCATAAGTCTGCAAACCCTCTTACAACTGGGGATGTAGCTGTTTTCAGAATTAAGCAATCACATTCCAAATTGTGTTAAATAGGAGTCAGCATACACCTGCCATCATTTAAAGTGCCTCTGATTAACCCCAAATAAAGTTCAGCTGCTCTAGTTGGTCTTTCCTGAAATTTTCTTAGTCGCATCCCACAGCAAAAGCCATGGTCCACAGAGAGCTTCCAAAGCATCAGAGGGATCTCATTGTTAAAAGGTATCAGTCAGGAGAAGGGTACAAAAGAATTTCCAAGGCATTAGATATACCATGGAAAACAGTGAAGACAGTCATCATCAAGTGGAGAACATATGGCACAACAGTGACATTACCAAGAACTGGAGCTCCCTCCAAAATTGATGAAAAGACGAGAAGAAAACTGGTCTGGAAGGCTACCAAGAGGCCTACAGCAACATTAAAGGAGCTGCAGGAATATCTGGCAAGTACTGGCTGTGTGGTACATGTGATAACAATCTCCCGTATTCTTCATATGTCTGGGCTATGGGGTAGAGTGGCAAGACGAAAGCCTTTTCTTACGAAGAAAAACATCCAAGCCAGGCTACATTTTGCAAAAATGGGGCTGTTTTTCTTCAGCTGGAACTGGGGCCTTAGTTAAGATAGAGGGAATTATGAACAGTTCCAAATACCAGTCAATATTGGCACAAAACCTTCAGGCTTCTGCTAGAAAGCTGAACATGAAGAGGAACTTCATCTTTCAGCATGACAACGACCCAAAGCATACATCCAAATCAACAAAGGAATGGCTTCACCAGAAGAAGATTAAAGTTTTGGAATGGCCCAGCCAGAGCCCAGACCTGAAGGGGGTGAAAAAATGTGGGGCGATCTGAAGAGGGCTATGCACAGGAGGTGTCCTCGCAATCTGACAGATTTGGAGTGTTTTTGCAAAGAAGAGTGGGCAAATCAAGTCAAAATGTGCCATGCTGATAGACTCATACCCAAAATGATAAAGGTGGAAAAAGTTCTGAAATGATTTATCTTTGACTTTTTTTTACAGCACAGAAACCTGACATTTTAACAGGGGTGTGTAGACTTTTTATATCCACTGTACTTTATGTTCAACCATATCCTGAAACAATTAAATCAAGCAAAGAAGATCCAGATATTGTTTATGCTAGTAGGTATATTATGCTAGTAGTTATATACTTTTTATCTTTGCAAAAAATAATTGCAATAAAATCTGGACACCATTAGATCCTTATAATAAGGAGACATTTACTATAAAATAAACAAAATTATTAGTGTGATTATACTGTATTACAATTGTCTGAGGTACGTAATTTTAGTCTAGCTAAACCAGAGTATTTTCTTAAAGGCATATTTAAATTTCATAGATTATGAATGCATCTCATAGAGGAGAATCAGTAGTGTATGAAAACAGTTTTTTTGCATGAAACAATACCAAAATAAACATTATTATACTTACCTCAAAGTGTGCTAAATCTCTTGAGTTTTTTATGTTAAATTTAATGCTAAATTTAGCATAAAATTCATAATACATTGTATTAATCTGTGATAGCAGTTTGTGTAGGAAGTAATCATGGGATGTATAGTCCCATGCACAAGGTAGCAGGAGAAGCCATTGACACTGATCTGTATATCCCTGCACTGTGCTGGATTGAAGGATAGTAAAGGGTTAAAATCCGTAACCAAATGCAGTGTTACTATTGGTAGGTTCACTGTGGAAAACTAGTTTTATTATTAAATAAAATAAATCTGTGTGTCCAATATAAGCAGCAGGTATTCGATTAGAAAAAGGTAAAAACAGGAAACTTAAATAAAGCTTTAATCGTTCATATTTTAACTTTCATTCATTTTTAATGATACTAAATAAAAGCTATATTTTACATTATTTCAGGGCTTGCAACTCTGAATAGTTGTTCTTTCTTTTCTTTTGGTTTGTGTTTTTTCATAAGCCGCCTATATAGAACAATATAGTGCTACTCACACCTAGGAGATAATGTAAAAACTAACAATCTTTGTATATTTAGAATATTCATTTGAAAACCCAATAAATTGCATCACAATTACAGTCTTTTTTCTTCTTGGTAATGTTTTGAAGCCAGTTCTGTATATAGAACAAATTATTCATCAACAGGCACTCAATCATTCTATATATTCAGAGATTACTGCATCTGCCTAATCTTAAATTGACAAAGAAGCTCTAAATTAAAACATTTTTAACACACAGGGTTTACAAGAAAAATCAATCTAAAATTACACAAAAGTAGTGTGAGAAATTATGCCAGAATTAGTGTTGGAAGAGGAGATTATCATAAAATAATTATGTTTTTATCTGGATTTAAAGGTAACAAAAGCACAGAAGAGGTCCCTAGTTCCACACAATACCCCCTATTTAATTGTCCAAATCGCAATTACCTGAGCCCAAAATGGAGCCTGTAAATGTTACTGATATTTCATTGGCTACTTTTAGGTACTCACATTCCAATTGCGAGTTACAGGCTCAAAATCACTGCAGTGTCAAAATCATAACTCCGTCCTATCTCCTCCTTTGATGTTTCAAGCCTGCAATTGTTACCAGTGCTAAAAACGGAAAATCCGTATTTAATTACAACAATTCAACAAGCCCGCAATTGCCTTCAAATACGTAAATGGCAAATGTATGTTTTATATCGATCTGGGGTTTAATACATATCATGGACTAGAACAGTTGATTTATTGATTTCTACATTTCTGGATTGTGAGTCCAATTGAAGATTGGACTTCTAAAAACGAAATAATTGTAGTTTAAACTCCATGTTTTACTGACATCATGATGACAGTCTCATTTACTATTGGCTCTGTCTAAATTGTAACTTACGGGCTTGCTTAATTGATCATGATCATGCACTGAAATGCTACTTACGAGTTCATGGTTTGCATGTTGGGGCTGTGAGCATGTAATTGCGGGCTTGAGTCAATTGAATACATCTACATATGTAACAAATTTGGAACCCGCAGCCAAGTGGTCAGTTTGAAGATAATTACGGGCTTGCAATGCCTATGTACTTAGAAAAAATAACTACCGAACTTTGGCCTATTACATTTTTATAGTATTTATTCAGATTTATTCGGAAAGGCTTAAATTCTCCTATGTGTTTTTCCTTACATCACCATACATCATGTTTAGTCGTTCAGTCGTCCCTGACTCTCCATTACCCTATGGACTGCAGCATGCCAAGCACATCTTGTGTCTGGTTGTGCTTATCCATGAGGTTTTCTTGGCAAAGATACTGGAGTGGGTTCCCAGTTTCTTCACCAGTGTCTGACCTCTGCTATGACTTGCTCATCTTGGGTGACCCTACATTGTATATCTCACAGCTTCATTGAAGTACCCAAGACGCTTCACCTCGACAAGGTAGCGATCCAGAAGAGGGAGTATTGCCCAGCAGACCTTTAATTTAGGATATCACAGCTTGAACACAGGGGAGTCAATCAAACAAATAGCTCTTATATGGACAGTCTTTCTTTCATGTATATTTATTCAAATGTAATTTATAAAATCTTAGGGATATGGATGGTGCAGTCTGTCTATTGATATTTCCAGAAATCATATAATTCAGAGTAACTTCTTGCGTACTGACAGGAAATGGAGCCTTCATGGAATTCAACAACTTGCCTGATGCATCCACCCCATCCCAACTTGCCTGGTGCATCCACCCCATCCCAACTTGCCTGATGCATCCACCCCATCCCAACTTGCCTGATGCATCCACCCCATCCCAACTTGCCTGATGCATCCACCCCATCCCAACTTGCCTGATGCATCCACCCCATCCCAACTTGCCTGATGCATCCACCCCATCCCAACTTGCCTGGTGCGTCCACCCCATCCCAACTTGCCTGGTGCGTCCACCCCATCCCAACTTGCCTGGTGCGTCCACCCCATCCCAACTTGCCTGGTGCATCCACCCCATCCCAACTTGCCTGGTGCATCCACCCCATCCCAACTTGCCTGGTGCGTCCACCCCATCCCAACTTGCCTGGTGCATTCACCCCATCCCAACTTGCATGGTTCACCCACCCCATCCCAACTTGCCTGGTGCATTTACGTCCTTGTCAATATTTTTTTTGAGAATTTCTAGAGGTAGGTCGTATGATTTCCAAGTGCTGCTTTTATTTGTGGATAAAAAAAAAGCTCAATATGTACACGGCTACATCAACCACTGCGCCGTTCAAACAATTCAGTTTCATTTATGTATGTCATAATTGATTATTAAAAACAAAATCAGTATTTGGAGAACATAAACTAAATGTACATTTGGTTATTTGTGTTTCAGGGACTAGTAAAGTTGCTTAAGTGTCCAGGTGTGAAGGAGGATCTGCCCAGGATGTGTTTTTTTTTTCCTGACTGGTCTATTTTTACAATTTCTCATAATGAGGAAATTAATATCTAACATACAGGAAAGTAGAAATATGAAGATACCAGCAAGAAGCAGAAAGGTTACAGAGAAATAAAAAGGTCAAATGTAAGTACTAAAACCTACACTGACCCCCCATACTGACTTTATTGTGGTCCAGTCATTAAATAATTACTAAAAGTACATGGAAGTTACCCTTTTTTTTACTTTTCCTAATCTAACACATACTGCTTATATCAGAAACACACATTACATGGAGCCATTCAAAACACATACTGATTTATTTTAGCTGCTTACATAGGCACAGTGTACCTACCAATAGAAACACTGCATTTGGGTATGGATTTTAACCCTTTACTAACCTTCAAGCCAGCAGCAGCTCAATGCAAAAATCTACTCAACAGTGTCTGACTCCTTGCTTCCTGTTCCAGAGTGAAAGCAGGACCCATGATTATTTGGTGCACATACTTGCTTTACAAATCAATACAAATGTATTTTCCACGCCCTAGAGCTGCCTACATAGGCACCTGGTACTAGCCAATAGAAACACTGAATTCAAGTATGTTTTTAACCTTAACCTTCAAGCCAAAAAGCAGAACAATGCATAAATCCACAGCAGCAATGTCTGAGCTCCTCCACAGTAGCAATGTCCGAGCCCCTGTAGTGCTAATACAAGGTTGCAGGGTGTCATTTTCAGTGTCCAATGGACAATGCTCATTTTGGGGTCAGGAAGGAATTTTGCTTTTTTTTCCCCTTATGAGACAATTGGCTAAGTTTCAATGGTTTTTTTTTTCTGTTTGCCTTCCTCTGGATCAATTAACAATTAACAATAATAATAAATAGTCCACATTAAAAAGATCAATAGAGATCTAAAAAGGTTGAACTTGATGGACTAACTCTTTATTCATCCTCCAATACTATACTATTAATAATTATTTAATCAATAATTTAAATTAATAACTAATCTGCATATTGCAGATCAGAGGATATCTTAACAGGTTGAACTTGATGGACTGAAAGTCTTTTTTCAACCTTAATTACTATGGCCCTCATTCAATTGCAATTTGGCCAATTGAATAGGGCTCTAAATAAGCACATAATATATATTTTTTAAAGAAGTTTTTAGTTAGTGAAAACCTTGCTTTTAGATAGATGCTTACTAACTAAAAACTTCTTTAAAAAATATATGTTATGTGCTTTTTTAGAGCCCTATTCAATTGGCCAAATTGCAATTGAATAATGGCCTATGTAACTATGGAACTAGAATGCAGGTTGCTTAGTTTTAGCCCACTTGTACCATTACATTATATATTAATATTAAAAGGATTGCCTACATTCATACAAGTAAGTATGGGCCTATCAAGAACACCATGCTCTCTACCAGCCTGATCTCTTCCATTTTTTCACAAGCTTAGTTTCCAAAGATATGACAGTGCTCCAAATGTGTTTTTGTAGTTGTTATCACAATGAATGCAATTGTGTGAGAGTCGAAAGACAACAATGGGAAGCCTACAGAGTGCCCGGCCTGTATACATGCTGTGATGTGGTATTCTCTGCACTTCCCTTTATTCTGATTCAGGACCTGCCAAGCTATTTTCTAAGCAGCGGGTAATCATCAGGAGACGTACATGTCTTATCACTTCAGAGCTGCTCCCTCCTGCTGCTTCCAATCAGGCAGCTCCGACAGCACCTCAGTCCATTACCTGCCTCCAGCTCCTGGAACAGAACCGCTGGCGTCCGGCCCACAATCTCCCATGTAACATAGGAATATTCTATGTACAAATTCACATCTATTATGCAGATGATATTCTTTCAATAAACAGGTGAATATCTCTGATCCTACCTCTGTTTATCCCTTCTGCTTTTGTTTTATTTTTTATTCCTCTGCTTTTGTTTTATTTTTTCTCTCTCTGGTTTGATTTCTCTCCCTCTATTTTTATCTCTATCTGCCTCTTGCTGTCCTTGGTTATATCTCGTTATACACTATTATTTTCTTATATCTGTTCCCCTCTGTGGGCCTCAATAAAATGCAATTTGGCCAATTGAATAGGGCCCTATATAAGCACAGAGCATATTTTTTTTACAGAAGTCTTTAGTTAGTTAAGACCTTGATTTTGGATAGAAGTTCACTAACTAAAAACTTCTGTAAAAAAATATGCTCTGTGCTTATATAGAGCCCTATTCAATTGGCCGAATGTGTCTTTCTATGTCATTTATTTTTTGAGTTTTATTGAAAAATATAGAACAAACAGAAAAACACAACTTAAAGGGATATGTATTTTTTTCTTCTTTGTTGCATCAGGTAGAGGGTATTTGATAATATGTCACAGTTTTCATTTCAAATAAAGTTCTAACAGCACAAAAACTTATTTAGAAGCATAACTGGGGCTTGCAAGACAATATGATCCACAGGCTAAAGTATGCTGTCTACACTTCCTGTTAGTTTAGTTTCAATTTATTTTGGCCAATTACAGGCAGCAAATACATTGTATCAATCTGTAATGGAAGTTTGTGCAGGAAGTAATCACGGGATGTGTAGTCCCCTGCACAAGGAAGCAAGGAGGAGCTCCTAAAGTGCTCTATAGATCTCTGCATTGTGCTGCTGCTGGCTAGTCAAGAGTGAACATCCATAATCAAATGCAGTGTTTCTATTGGTAGATTCACTGTGCCTATGTAAGCATCTCTGGGTGTGTAGAAATCAAGTTTTATTTTTAAATAAAATAAATCTGTATGTGTATAGAATAATTCAATGTAATGCGTGTTTCGGAAATAATCAGCAAGTGTTAGATTAGAAAAAGGGAAACACAGGGAAAATTAGACATTTTAACAGGTTCTACTTAATATTTTTTTCATGCAAAAAAACACAACTTTTGTAATGATGAAAACATGCTATTTTAAATACACTGGACCTTCTATATCTGTCATTAATCCGTTCCTGAGGGATGGATGGATACTGAATCAGATGAATATAGAATTAATTTTTCCATAGGTATTAACTAAAGTTGAATTAATCCATTCCCAGAACCAAATCTGATACATATATATATATATAAATAAAAATATAACCAGAACTTTATCTTTACTGAGGAGCGACGAAGAAGCTGAAGAGGAGCAAAGGAATTATTGTTTAGAGGGTGTGGTGGTGGTGGTGGTGGGGGGGGGGGTCACCTTCTATTAGAACATCAGTTCCGGTGATCAATGTCTTTTTTTTTTATCCGTTTTCCCGACGATTCACTAGCTCTCGCTTTAGCAAAAAGCTTGTCCAATGTTGTCTGTTATTTTTACATTTTGTGACTAATATTGGATTTTTGGATGAATATAGGAACATTTAATTGCCTAAAAAATGGTATTGATGAATATAGAGGTGCCACTATATTTGAAAAAAGCCATTGGGTACCATGCCCCAAATCTAATCTTGTACTAAGTGTATAATAAGCATGTTTAAGAACCAACAAACATTCCTAATATATAAGATGTTATGGCTTTTAAAAGTTAGTTAATATCTGAGACTGCTATACAAAAAAAGGAGCCTCTCTCCAGGGTTCTGCAGAGGAGACAGAAAGTTTGAATTTGACCCTTTCATGAGCCATGAAACCATCTGAAAATGCACAGAAACTCCCAAAACTGTAGAAATATAGGACACAGAATAAAGAGATGAAAACGGCAGGCCTTGCAATGCTAGTAAACCGTCCTTGTTATCTGAATTACCAATCACAGCAGCGGCGACAAGCAGGAATATCAAACATAAATGTACATCTGCTGGTTTTTTTCAGTTAGATACAGAAATATTTGTTACTCTGCAAGCTTTCCTTCCTTCTTTGTTTACTTTTATTCCATTTGTAACATTAAATATTAATACATAAACACTATAGAGATTTTGTGCATTAAAGCACCATCCCCATTGCTTATTTTTTTAATCCCATTATCCTCAACTAAATATTTTTCTAGGCACCTCCGCGGATCAGCTGGCTCCCGAAATACAGCTATAGATTTTAAAAGCATTTCTGTTACTGGGTCTATTCAAGCACAGCTTTTCCATTAATAGCAAATGAACATTCATGTACTTTTCAAGAATAATGCAATAAATGTTGGTCAATTTTCATGATTCATTTTAATGTAAAATGTGCATAACACCAAACAAATAATAAGACAAGCATATACTGTACTTGCCAACATTTAAGATGCAATTGCATATGGAAAGCTTTTCACATGGTAAATTCAGGAATCATAGACTCCTATTCATATCAGGCCACCCACATGGACTAGAAAAGTATCGTAATTCATTTTTATTATTTTGTACATTGCCGGATTGCGAGTCCGATCGCATATCAGACTTCTAAACACTAATTGATTGACATTTAACCTCCATGTTTTACTGACGTAATGATTACTATTGGCGGTTTCTAAATCGGTAGTTACAGCCTTTCTTAATTGATCATGATCATGCTCTGAAATGCTACTTACACGTGCGTGTTTTATGGTTTCGGCTTTCGGCCAAGTAGCTGCGGGCTTGATCAATTGAATAGCTCTGTAACTGTTGCAATTGAATAGGGGCCATATTTTCTACAGGTGCAAATGCTAAGTTTTAAAAGGGAAGAAAGCAAAAAATAATATAAATAAGACTAAAATAAATGTTAAAAAAGGTATGCATTCAACTTGTATGTAAAAATGTAAATGCTAGTCCAATTGGTTATTTTGAAGATATTTAGTAGATATTACAGATAGTACTGACTTGTTTATACTGACAGATCTGCTTTTCATAGACCAAAATAAACTGCAGAGACACAATGTCGTAGTCACACACCCAGGGACCCTGATCAGCAAAATGGAGAAGCCTAGATATGAGCCCAGAGAATACTACAGATGGGCACGGTACGGGTCATTTATAAGTCGGAACGTCTGTAACCCGGGGACCTCCTGTATAAGCTTTTCTCTCAAATGTTTTTGCATGTTCTGTCTTGCATACCTGTTAGTTACATATTTCACACTAATGTGAAGATTTTACCAAACTACAGTGGTCATAAAATATTTTTATAAAGTGCCTTAGTAAATGGGGCACATCAAAATAAATAATGTTTACAATAAATACTTTTACAGCTATTTATACCCTCAGGTGGAGAAATATATATGTTCGGTCTATTGACTGTTTTGTCAGTACTACACATCAGGGACATTTTTCCATCTTAGTATATTGCAGGCTGCAGTTTCCTTACAAACCCAGCTGAAAGATGTTCAAAGAAAAGCACAAAACCCGCAGAACCCTGATTAACCTCTCATTGTATTGCATCAACCATTCAAGCAGATGTCTTCATTGGAATTCAAGAAAGCTCATCGGCAATGTTTCCTGCTGTAGGTTACTGGCTATTGCAGGGATAGGCAATGTTGGTCTTGGAGTACCAAACTCGGTTCAGTACAGATTGGGAACTGATTATCCGGGGACAGATGATCCAGCACCTCCTTTAATCCGACAGCCTCCGTCCTGCACTAAACTGACCGCTTCTGCGGTCAGTCAGTGGCCGGATCAAATACCTAAGCATTCAAACACAGCCCCACAGCCTCTCCTCTTACCCTGCTGTAGCTACAAGAGCACGCAGGGTTAAGGGAGGCGGTGAGGGATCGGGTGGCTTTACCCGATTAACCTGATTTGCCTGACCATGACTGGTCTGGCAGAATCATTAATCTGAAATGCTCCTGTAGCGAGCATGCCGGACAACTGATGCCCCCCTACATGTATGTTCCCAATATACACAGGGGAAGCAATCACAGACTCTATATACATTATATTTGGCCCACCAGTACAGCAGAGGCATACTAAAACCCAAGACTATTATTGCCCCGATCTAGTGTGTAGAGCTAATCTAGTCATTGAGAGCCAATAACAGAATTAGGATTTAAGAAAATCTTCTTTGGCACAAGGGAGTTCATTATTTTCAGACATTGTGACTGTGAAACCTGTTCTCAAATAGAGATATCTTTAAAACCTGACATGTTAATGGACCTTAAAATGACAAAGTGATAAAGAACATAAACATGTCCTATTGAAAAGGTTAGCAACAGTGACAGAGATGTTTAATTAAGTCGGTGTCATTATACAGATTTATACCGCTGGGCATGCTTATCTTTATTTACCTCCCTCACTGCTACTCTTTATTCATCGCTGTTGATAAAACCATTAGCACAGAGGGTCTGGGTCTTTCAGTTAATTTATACACAAACTAGGTCTAAATTCTATATCAATTAACAGCATTTCCATTTAGAATTTAGAATCCCAACCAATTGCAATTATGTTTATTTTATGTGTACTTTAATAAATGGGACCTTTTCTGTGCCACTTTAAGGAGTAAGGTTTAACACCACCGAGATCCTCACTCATTCTTCTTAGTTCACTGTGATTTGTTTTCTATTTTTGCTCCAATCTACATAATTAGGAAACTATTATAATTGCATTAATATACATTTTACACAGGCAGTCAGTGCATTATCTATTGAGAAACTACTGCCTTGCTGACAAGAAAACACTGAATAACAAGAAAACTAGATTTAGCATAGATCTTGAAACAGTATAAAATGTATGGGTCAAAACATCTTAGAAGAACATTGAAAACTTGAATAAGAAATTCTGAAGTAGTACTAAATTGCTTGACCTTCCTTGGAATACACATTCAATATATCATGAAATACAATTAATTAGAGGAACAAGGTATCTTCCAACAACATATGACGAGAGATATTGAAACAACATTGAGTTACTTAGACCAGAGATCTTGATACTATATTTAATTAGTATGGACGAGAGATCTTGAAACAGCATTGAGTAGCTTGACGAGAGATCTTGAAATAAGATTGAGTACTTTGGACAAGAGATCTTGACACATCATTGAATTACTGAACTAATAGATCTAGAAGCAGCATTTGAGTTTCTGGGTTGGACCGGAGATCTGGAAACAGCTTTAAGCTATTTGAGAAAGAGATCTGGAAACAGCATTGAGTTACTTGACAAATGGAAACTGAAACAGCTCTGGCTTCTGGAAACAACCGTGACCTATTGATACAAGAGATCTGAACAAAGTAGTGTATTTTTGTTTTTTTGCATGAGACATCTCAAAAGAGGTCTTAGTCCATTCATTATAATAGAATTATAATAGTATAAACATTCAGTGTTGTCAGAGTCAAAAACTACAAGACATGTAATTCCCACTTCTACATATGTATACCTTCAAGAACAAGAGGTCATGATTTGAAGTTAGAAGGTGGAATGTTAGGGGGTAATGTGAGAAAGTACTGCTTTATAGAAAGAGTAGTATATAAGTGTAACGATCTTACAGTGGAAGTGGTAGGGTCAAACACAGTTAAAGAATTTAAGCATGGCCGTGATAAGGTTGTACTGAGGCTTAATTAAGCCAGTATTTTAGGCAGATGACTTGTAAAGGCCAGATGGACCTTATTGGTTCTAATCTGCTATCAAAATATATGTTTTAATCGTTTGTGTGCACTAATGTATAGTTCTAAATGTATAACTATGGATTGGCTGGCTCCTTTCTTACCACAGCAATGGCAAGTGCCTTTTTTCCTAGGAGTCTTGAACCAACCATAGTGCTATTTTCACATCTCGTCAATTATTGTGGTTTCTTCATTTCACTGAGTACCAGTATTTTGCCAGGCACCTCTCTCTTTCAGCATCATTCACAGAACTATGAAGAACAGTTTATATATATATATATATATATATATATATATATATATATATATATATATATATATATATATATGTATATATATATATATATATATATATATATAAGATATAAGCAATATTTTGCCACTTTAATCTATTTATGGTTAAAAGCACATTCTCTCTGTGGGTTACAAACCTATGGAGATGTGCACGTGCTTAGAAATCCTGCTTTAAATTACGTATCTATATAAATTAAATTTCATTCTTTAGAATTTGGAACATTAAATTGAGCGGGATTTCCTATCTTAAATTGTAAGCAGGAGTGTAATCTACATGACACAGATTGGCTGTGTGCAACGCTGCTGCTTCAAAATAGAGTAACAAGATTATGAATCATAATTCTGCATACTAGAAAGCAGAGAGAAATGGGCTGACAGCCTTGTGGCAAAACACTGGGAAGATAGCAAAACCATTACTGTGCACTGATCCGGCCTGCAGGCGGAAATAAGACATGCCGGGGCCTTAGTGATTCTCTGGCAATCACCAGCTCAGGCTGGGAGAGGAATATTAATGCTGCCAAAGTGGCAAGGAAATCAGCTATTACTCAGCCAGTATGCTGTACTTTTGCCTGATCAGAAAGGGGATGACTATGATATGGCTTACTGTAGAAAAGCAGGGATTGTGTGTTTGCTGGATCTTTGACAAACAAGCACAAAAATATAGAATTTAAGATTAAGGCAGATAAGATTCTGTTATACCAGACTTCTAAAGCAGGCTTGACCACTCCTGCTCTAAAGTTGACCTGTGAATTCTTGATTACCAGGGCAGAAATATACAAACCACACAAATTAAAAGACCCATCCCTCATCGTCCAGATCTCTCCTTCCATTATCTAACAAAACCAGAGACCACTGGTCACAAAATGTATTAACATATTTCAAACAGATAAGACACACTTGACCTGGAATGGGTTAAATTCCTGTGAACGCAAAATGGGAAATATTTTAAACTGCTGGTCTCCTGGACGTACAGTACATGCAGGATCCACTGGATTGAGAGCACTCCCTGAACACTCCTAAACCAATACCGGGCAAGCACGCTGCCATGCTGTAACAGTGCATAGGTAACAGCTGAATAATAAGTCAACTACAAAAACTGGAAGGTGGGGGAGATGTTGCTCCTCAGGTAGGTGGATGTGACTGGCCAGAGTACTTATCATTTCATCTAGATTCCACTCAGGTGACTGTCCACATCCTGCTTCCTCCAAGCCCTGGTGAAACGCCTCCTCCAGCAAACACTCAGGGACAGAATCCAGGGTGGTTTATCTAACCATCAACAGGCACAAAATTGGGTGAGCCTTTCCAAAATTATAAATCTTGGTGAACACCCCACCAATTCATGCTTTAACGAAGAGACTCAGTGGTCTTTAACACATTTTTTTTAACCAGAAAAGTATAGCTAGTTAATTAAACATAGATACATATCAAGAAATAATAGATTGCATGCTCTTTTACCTAACACCAAGAACTAAAACAGTCTGCTAACTTTCTTTTTTCATTACAACAGATATTATTTATACAGTGGGGAACATTTATTGTATTAATAATATGTTTATAGGTATTGTCAAACTGTGTTTTTCCACTATTACACTTAGTACTCTTATTTAATGTTTATATATATATATATATATATATATATATATATATATATATATATATATATATGAAACTGCAAACAATGGGCTATTTTGTATCCTTAAATATTATTCTGGAAGACCCTTAAGCTATATTCATTAAACAAATGGTTTTCTCATTCATGAGGTGAGACCTCTTACCTATTTGCTATAAAAAAAATTACAGAGCCTATTTATTTAAAAGTCAAATGATCTCTCTGACCTGATAAAACATCTCTATAGAATAATATGGCAATGGGAGAGGCCTCATTTCACGGGTTAGAAATCTATCCAGCGTAGTTATCACACCCTTTGTGTTTGTGCATCATTGGTACCACATATGGGTGATCACTTTTCTCCACAATCGGCTGTAAGTGGAGAACTGCCAGGGGCGGAGGCAGCATGTATTCAGTACTTGCCTATGGGACAGATTCACAGAAGGTATAAATGTATTCAGTGCTTTACCATCTCCCTTTAAAAATGTTTCAGTGCATTCATTCTTTCTGATTTAATTTTGTTTTTCACCTTCATCTTCTGTGCTACGTGCTGTATTTATCAATGTCTTCTTGATGGAAAACTAGATTTTACAAGGAAACATTTGAAACTAATAGGGTTATTTTGTTTGATTAATCACTGCAAACTGACAATATTTATTAGAATTACAAGGTTGGAGATTATAAATTAGTGAATTAATAAATTATCTTGGTATTTAGTAATATCAAAATGTATTTACATTTGTTTTAATGATAAGATATTAATGTGTCTCTGACATGTTATAGTAACCTAATACCATACTTCTTGGCTTATTCAACTATTAATGGAGAATACAAATATGCTGTGTGCTTACATAGAGCCCTATTCAATTGGCGAAATTCGCAATTTAATAAGGCTGTATGTCTCTCGGATTAAAGGGACAAGGGAGGCTTTGAGAGGTAATAAGAAGTACTTTATTAACTAAAATGCACATCCCGGTGAATCTATTACAATTAGGCTGATTATTGATTCTTACTGAAGTTCCATGGCTTTAGGCTGACAACAATACAGCTAAACCTCCAAGGGCATAATTAGCAGTTATTGATGATATGGCTGACAGGTAAAAAGTGCAAACTTCAATCAAAGTTTACATTAAGAAAAAGCATTTTATTAATAATTGATGAGTTAATAAAGTGCTTGTTATAGTTTTAAATTATACCCTATTTGGAACCTCTACTGTGTTCTGTTTACAGGTCTAAAGACTCTGGCACAATACATGAAATATAATTAAAAAAAACACTAGCTTCGTATTATAGAGGAAACTTTAATACGTTTAAAAGTATGTGAAATACACATTAATAAAGGCTTTGTATATCACCCACGGTAAAGCCCTACTTTCATGGATTCAACTGACCTCCTACCAAGTCCAACATTACCAAATCCAGCCTTGGTCTTCCTCTGGAGATGCATAGTGTTATCTGAACATTCATAAGGGAAGTACTTTCTTAACTTAACTTTTAATACATTTCCAAATGTTTAGCACTGCCGTGACTTCTTCAAGGGTATGATAATAAGCAGAAGTTTCAGCAAGAAAAAAACAGTGCTGGGAATGTACTGGGAAAGACCTGTGGTGGAGGAGGTTAGATAAACCCACGGAGGAAGGACCTTTCCCTGCTGCATAGGTGACATGCAAAGTTTTTTTTTTTTAAATGAGGCGGTGTTAGTTGGTAAAGCTCTCAAAGTGTTTACTTTCTTGGGGTGTTATCTCCAGCTCAACAGCACTGGCCAATATATTGAGCTCATGGGGATAAAACAATAGAAGCTTTCAGGTCCTGATAGGGCCATTTACAAGCTCTCTAAAAGTTTATATACTCTTGTCTATTATTTTTCCCTTAGGTTTTTCCATACATATATTCTCTCTGCATTTCCTGTTACTTTCAAATATTTTATGTGGGTTTTACACAATATTTTTTATGCTAAAAACAAATATTTTTGTAATGATTAAAAAACAGTATCCTTTAAATGCATGAGAAAACAATGTTCCTTAACGTAAATCATGTTTAAGTTTGGACCTTTCCTGTTGGCCATCTAGCGGCCTCTCCACTGCTGCCGGCAACGTAACAGGAACAGGAATGAACCTTAAGTTTTATTCGAGCTAGCAAGAAATTATTTTTACTCATCCAAAATATTACGAGTGACTCCGTGCTTTTACACTAAATCGCTATTCAATTCAGACTTTACTGAGCACTTGAAAATGAGTTATGACTCATAATATCAAATATCTGAAGGAGAATTTAAAAGTAATAAACAGCACCCGCAAATGGTTTTAAAACCAATACTAAGAGCAGCGGTAGCACTTAAAGAGACACTAAAGCACTAAAAAAAAAAGCATGTAAGTTCATCAGACTGTGACGTTTAACATTGCCATAGGCACATATGTGGAATTTAAAAATATTATACTTTTATTATTATGTTTGTGTCATTATACAACATCCAGGGTAACACAGAACCCAGAGGTTGATACCTATCAGGAAGCCCATATGGACTAGAAACAGATGCGCTAATGCATTGTCTTTTAAAGGGCTGGCCATATTGGCAAATTTGTTTAACTACAAGCAAAACGCTTGCCCACATTTCTAGGTGCATATTCTTACTCATTGTACACATATATATATATATATATATATATATATATATATATATATATATATATATATATATATATATATGAATGATATCATGACATTCTCATTTTCTATTGGTTCCCAGGGCTGTGTGTCTCATTAGTAATTTAAGTAAAATGCCGGGTTTGGTGTAATATTACAAGTAAACACTTAATTCTACACCAAGGCCCTCATTCAATTGTGATTTGGCCAATTGAATAGGGGTCTAAATAAGCACATAACATATTTTTTTTAAATAAGTTTTTAGTTAGTAAACATCTATCTAAAAGCAAGGTTTTCACTAACTAAAAACTTCTTTAAAAAAATATGTTATTTTCTTATTTAGAGACCTATTCAATTGGCCAAATTGCAATTGAATGAGGGCCCAAGTATGTTACTAACAAGACATGATTTACGGATGCGTAATATTGCGAGTGAACTGCATTGAATAGGTGTGTAACATTACTAAAACAAAGGTCCCTCTGCCGTAACATTACATTTGAAAGTAGTTTATTTGTCTCAAATTGAATAGGGCTCAGAAATACTACTCCTCGCTTCTTCTTGCTGTGTGTTTATGTATGTATACAGTTTGTCAGAAAGTGCCAGATATACTAATATAGAATATTGTCTCTGCATATATATATTTCGGGGCATATTCCTTGGAAATACATCAGCAAATTCAGACAGGCTGCTGCCCCTTGAAAAAAGTGCTGCTCTAGGCCAGGGCCTCGTGAGCCTTGATAGAAACACACACATGGGTTAAATGCTCCTCTACTGTCCCTTGGTTTTCTATTGCCCTTGTTGGCTTTGTGGGAAATATTGCACACTATATCCTAGTGGGGTGAGGACTTATTACCAATTTTATTACATAGCACTTTATTTATTGAGAGAGAAGGTTCTCAGTATAGTGAATACTGCCGTGCATGATCTTTGGTGCTATATACTGTATACTACGGGTTTCAAAAGTTTATGCTTTACAACACGTGTTTATATTGCTTTGTCTGCGCACAAAAAAGGATCGCAACCTAAAGTAACATATTTCTTTCAAGCTCAGCTACAAATACCTCTGAATTAAAAAAACACGGACAATATGAACCTTGGGTCCTTTCTGTAGCTGTGTAATTATCTCATTATTCTGGTCCATTATGAGCTATAAGTAACTACACTAATTGCACACTGCTCCTCCAGTTCAACAAACCTATTTAAACACTTATATAACCTGCAGCAATTTAACAGAATTTCCTTATAAGAAACTGTTTAACTTCAAGCAAAGAAAAGTTTAAAAGCATGTTTAAAAGTTGTTGTTTTTTTAATACAAAATATTTAAAGACTTGTGGAAAACAATTGTTTTTTATTCAAGCATTTAGGGAAAATGTTTTAAACATTATGAAAGTTGTGTTTTACAAGGTGTTTTTTTTGCCGCATCAAAAGGAGTATGTTTGATCATGTGTTACAGTGTTTTTGCTTTTTCGAAACAAGGTCTCAGAGCACAAAAAACTTTCATTCAGATTTTTAACCCCTTTTTTTATCTTGCCGTCTGACAGCCAACAAAATCTACAGAAAATATTATATTTTTAAATTACATTTTGTAATGTTTAAAATATTTAAATGCATGAGAAAATAAAGCTCCTTTAAGTAAATCATGTTTAAGTTTGGACCTTTCCTGTTGGGTGGCCGCTAGTAGTGGCAGCGAGCAGCTGCTAGATGGAGCTGCCAAGAATTTCCTGCCAATTTTACTGAATCTGAAATGTACCGGTAACTCAATTTCATTGCGTTAGGGTTAGGGTAAGGGTTAGGGTAACTGTTACCCTAACCCTAACCCTAACGCTATGAAATTAACAGTTCAAGGGTTTAAATTTTGTAAAATCTCGACCGCGACATCTAGGGGCCCCTCGCTGCACTGCTACCGACACTGCTGCCGGCCACCCAACAGGAAGGATCCTTAAGTTTTATTAGTACTAAGAAATGCACTGGACATACTTTATTCGGACACTGGCCACCAGCTAAGCAGAAGAACTCACCACATGACAACTTCTCAGTTCCATTCACCTTAGTTTGTTTTACCACCAGACCTAGCACCTCCGCCTTTTCTTCTGCCTCTGAACTCAACAAACACACCTAAATATGATTTGTGTTACTTTACAGTGCAGGTTTCTGCACTATCACCTCCATGTTTCACAGCTGCTACCTCCACAGACGTAATCACTATTTAACCCTCGACTCTCTTTTTTTCATCTACCTGCCAAGCACTTATTTCACCATTTTAATTCATTCATCTTTTGTTTCATTAATCATTTAATTTGTACACCTGCAAGCTCTAATTCTTGCAAAGCCCTTTGTATAAAAGTGTCAGGTGTGATTGCTAGCTCAAGCGCAGGGTTTCAACTGCTTTTGTATCAGTCTGTCATTTTATATATTGTTATAATCATGTTTTACTTTACCCCAGTCCTATAGAATATGTTGGTGCTATATAAATAAGAGATAATAATAATAATAGTAATATTATTATTATTAATAATAATAATAAAAATAATACTAATTCTGTAGATCTCCTTGGCAGACAGGTATAACACCATACAGCTATAATACTGCTCATTGGCAGACAGGTATAATCCCATACATCTTTGACACTGCTTATTAGCTAACAGCGGCAATCCTCCACAGCAGATAAACATTTAAATCAGTTTATTATCTTCTCAGACTATTTAAAATAAGAAGGAACACTATGGCACATTAACAAAGATCCACTTTCAGATGCAACAAGGAAAAAGTGTTACTTTAACTACTGCCCAACTATATTACACAAATCTAGAATCTGACAGCCTAATTGTGATTCGGCCAATTGAATAGGGCTCTATTTAAGCACATAGCATATATTTTTTTACAGAAGTTTTTAGTTAGTGAACTTCTATCCAAAAGCAAGGTCTTCACTAACTAAAAACTTCTGTAAAATATGCTATGTGCTTATATAGAGCCCTATTCAATTGGCCAAATCACAATTTAATAAGGCTGTAAATGTTTAATTTTCATACAATTCCTACAGATAAACATACACCGGTGCTTCCTTGTCTTCAATCCAAAATACAGCTCCTTTTTTATTAGCTTTTTTCTTTTCAATCCGTTATCAGCCATTGTAGAGCTTACTTAGAAAAGCCCTCACAATAGATGCTGTGCAGGAGCTGACTTCGTTAAAACTTATCACTAATAATTGAAAATGCTATTCTGTAATACAATAAATGTATATTATCCAAAAAAGCTGGAAAGATAGGAACTAACAATGTGTGGCTAATTTCATAAAAACTATGTATAGGTATTTAAATGTTAATCCATAAGTATTTGCACAATCTGTCGACTATGTAGCTACTTATACCCATATACTTCCTTCTTATATTGCATTATTGACTCAGTTCAGAAATATTAGCTCTACATTCTTCTTCAGTAATGATGGGATTTTATCGGACTACTGATGTCATGTTTATCTATATAATGTTTAAAATAACTTAACAAGATCACAGGAAAAATATATTTTTTTCAAAACCAAAAAAATTAATTCAAACTTAACATTGTTACATTTTACATGCAATTTTTCCATACTGCCAGGGTTCCATTTTGTCTTCTGTGTTGCCTCTGACTCTACTTTCTCAGGTATGTCCTTAGCATTCCACTTACAATTGTAGCTGCCATATTCCCATTGTGTTTATATGGAATCTCCTCCCACCTCAGCAAATTAGTCAGTGGGAAACAAAATCGTCACTACACTGAAGCATGATTGTATATACATTGCTTTAAAATTAAAAGTTGTATTAACTTTTTTTGACATCCTAAAGATATTTTGCCATTTTCAATGTATTCAGTGGAATAAAAATGAATGATAGGGCTACTGTGTCCCTTTAAGGAATCTAATGCTCAATGCATTCTTGAAGCAAGCAATGGTTAAAAAAGCACATATGTGGAACCTGGAACTTGTTAGGGAAGAAACATATGGAAAAGCAGTTACACATTAGAGAGCAACACAGGAAATGGCTAAAGTTCAGCTCTCTGTGTGAATATGTAGAAATGACTGCATTACTCAATGTATAATACCATATCCTCTTAGTCATGTAAGTATACTGCTGTTGTAGGCATCCGTCCTGATTACAGTATGTACTAAACAACATAGCATCCAAAATTACAGTGTATGACTTTATATATAAATTGTACAGTTTATGCTCAAAAGCTTTTATTCACCATTGTACCCCTGTACAACGAAGAAAATATTTATGTTCGAAAACTCTGTGTCTGACTAAGAGCATAATTAAACAGGAAAAAAATCATATGGTTAGTTTTTAATTGGAAAAAATAAATGTTGATGCCGCTGTTGGGCCCTGGAGGAATCCTTGACATGTAGATGTAAGTTGTGTGTGAGAGGGCATTTATTTCTGGAGAGCTGTCGTAGTTAATTTGTTTTACAAAACGTGTCAAGATATAGACAAGTCAGGGTCCAGAATCCATACGGTTGATATATACATATGCAAATACTTTAATATAATAATATTAAAAAGGGCACAAGAAGGGAGATTACCGGAAAAGCAGGAAAAGGACAATTGATAGCTTTTTTAAGGTTATTGAAGTAATATTAAATATAATAAAGCTGTGGAGGTTAGATGGAAAGGAGCTAGAGGAGGTCCAGATTTTGGCCTTGCTCTGCCTACTGATTTGTGCTGGTATAGGCCATAATAGCTGTTAAAAACAACAGTCTGATTAATGGTATGGACTTCTACATTCCTTGGCAATTTTTTAAGTGGTCCTTTGAAAGCAGATCTAGAGGAGATAATAACATTAGGATTGATCAATAGTTTTGGTGAATGACAAAAATATCAAGGGAAAAGACTTTAGGCCATATTCTATTAGCTACTTGCAAATGCCTTGAACTCATAAATTTGGCTTCAGGTGTTTTTTTTATAAATGTTTATATGCATTCTATTGACTTAAGAATTTATTAGTGCCAATACGTAATATTTGCTGAATATGTAGCAATATTAAGAGACATTTTAATTGTGTATAAATTTACAAATTGGGCAATTGAATCTGGCCCTTTATTGGCTGGGAAAGGAATTGACAAACTCTTAAATTAGAAAAAAGATGTTTCGGCCCAGGTGGGGTTTCAGGGAGCAGTTAAAAGTTACGAAGCTGGAGAATGGAGAAGTCTATCTAGGTGCAGCTAATTTAACTGTGATTTGGCCAATTGAATAGGGCTCTGCATAAGCACATAGCATATTTTTTCCCCAGAAGTTTTTAGTTAGTGAAGACCTTGCTTTTGGATAGAAGTTCACTAACTAAAAACTTCTTTAAAAAAATATGCTCTGTGCTTATATAGAGCCCTATTCAATTGGCCAGATCACGATTGAATGAGGCCCATGGAAAGGTGTGTTAATGAGAGCAGCAAAGATCACAGGAGGTGAAGTGAATTGTATTGCTATATTGCTTACATTTAATATATGCAATAAAAACCATTAATTCCCATGCAATATACTGACTGCATTATTTCATGTCTGGTGTTGCACACACTGTGACGTTATTGTTTGTGATGTTCAGTCATCTGGTAGGTGAATCTATATATTCTCTACTACTAACAGGCTGCCAGCTCCACACCTTCTAAACTCATCTTCATTCTGCCAGCCTAAGGCCACAAAACACTTTAATTACTTAAATCATGCCGTGAGCTGTCCTACTTTTTACTTCACTCTATTTACAAACTCCTTTTTTTAATCTGACTCTGATCCAACCACACACAAATATGGCATACCTCCTAAATTCGTCTTCACCTGGTGATAATGTCTCAGTAATCCCAGTAATCATTCCAGTATCCTTATTAGAAAATTCCTGTTTAGCCTGCACCACAACATGCAGCACTCTTCATTGTTATCCTGTTATCTGTGAACTTAATTCCCATCTCACTTTAGTATTTCTGATACTCAGTACCTTAGTAATCTTTGAACACATTAGAGAACTATTATAATTAAACATTGTCTGTGGGATAACATATCTGGACTAGTGGCATTGGCCTCTATGATGAATATCTACCTTAGTGGTATTTTGCTAGTACTCAAATCATCACTGATCCAGATTGATGACTACACGTACAATTACCAAGTATTTATATAAAAACTTTTTATAAAATCTTGTTCTTTGTATCTTATTTTGTATAGTACTATATGCATTCTAAAATGTGTAAAATGACTATATTACAGTAAGGCGGTAAAGAAATTAAAGAGCATTTCAGCAGAAGTAATGGGTGAAATTTACTACAGTACTTGTCTGCAATCCTTTGTATGCATGTGGAATAAAGCTATGCTTGTTATAGTAAGTCTATACCTGTTAGGTAGACATAATGGGCAGACTAGTAAGCCCTATTACTACTTTCAAATATTTCAAAGAAATAATAACAATTAAAATGATAATAATGGCAAATTAAATATAATTAGCATGTTTTATTCACTTTTCTATTTCTTTATACAATGTCCACTTTTGACCATTTTCATAATTATCAAACAAATACATCCCATCCAATGGCGATAGGCCTTTCCTTATAGATCTCCAGCAGAGGGAAGCTCTCCATCACTCACCTGTCTTAGGTTTCTGAGCAGCTCTGTGGCCTCCTCCTGCCTTCCTTGTCTCACCAGCAGCATCATGTCCTGTATCATCCTGATCCTCCTGTGATAGGGAGGGAGGCTGCCAGCTCCATTCCTTCCAAACTTATCCCCAGATCTCAATCCAAGAGAAGACCAGAAGTCCCCTCTCTCCCTGGCTGGGGTGCTTTTCCGAGCCCCCGGGGGATGCTGGGGACTATCCCCTCCAGCACTGGAAGCCTGGCAGACCTTTGTCTGCTTGGTACCCATGATGGTGTAAATGAAACCCAAGGAGAGGCATCCGAAATGGTTCCAGAGGGTCTCAGAGCACAGCAAATGTGAAGACCAGTGATTACTTTATGAGGCTGCTGAGGAACAACCACATGCTACAAGTTAGTAACCCAGATAAAAGGGTTAAGAGGGACACATGAGACAGGATCAAAAGGTCCCTCAGTATTAATGACAGAAACAGGCCATCAGGGTCCAACAGCCCTTTATTTAAAAAACAGCTGATGTAGCATTTTAATATATTTAAAAAATATTTCTCAAAAGTAATTTTCCATAACCCACAACATCCATCTCAGCCTCCTTTCCTCTAGGGCTATTGCACCAAGTAGTTGTGTTGTGCTACTCCAACTCCTGCCAGGCTGCACAATTTAAGCAGATCTCAGCAGATTAATATATTTTGGACTATGGCAGCAAAACAAAAATATATTATTTTTATACATATATTATCTTTATATATGTTGTATGGTGAGGTTTAAATTCACATTCAGCAACTCACTCCACTCAATATACAGACTCCCAAAATAATATATTAATGGGAAGACACCTGCACACCAGTGTCATGTCCTCCTACCCATGTGATAATCATGGATCTGTTTCCAGGTGCAGGTGATCTTTTACCCCAGTGATATTCCAAGTGCAGCTGATCTCATGCCTTACTGATCCAAGTGATCTGTTAAAGTGATCAGTCCCAGTGATCTCACATCCAAGTTATCTCTTCCCAAATTAGAAGTGCAGGTAATCTCTGATCCAGGTGATACCCCCAAGTACTGTCCAGCCACAATGTTCTCCTATCCAAGTTATCTCTCAGTTATTCTTTCCAAATGATATCCCAATATTCTTCCAAACAAGTGATCCCTGTGCAGGTAATCCCAGTGATCCCCCCAAGTACTGTCCAGCCACAATGTTCTCCTGCCCAAGTTATCTCCAGCCCCAGTGACTGTCTCTGTCTTATCACTCCATTTGAAACTGTTGCATGTCTGTACAAAACAAGTGCTGTGAGAGGCAGCTCTGGGCTGTCCCCAAGCAGTACTATGGCAGGAGGGAGGGTTGCTGATTCCTCAAGGAGTTCACAAACATCACTTGACAGCCTGAAGTATTATCAGCTCCGCAGATATCCCCACGTACTCTCCTGTATGTGCTGTAGTATCACATCCAGTATCCCCAGCTCATACCGTATCCACTCTCTCATGAACTAGCATCCAGCTCCAAACCCCTCCCCTGCCTCTCACAGCATCTCTACCCTTGGACACTTAAGGTGGAACAGACCAGTTGCACTGAACAAAGTGCAATAGAGACAATTCACAAGATCACAAAATAACTTCTTCATTTATCCCCTTATCCATTTCCTTCTTTCCTCTTTTTTTTTTGTTTGTCTGGTTTTGTTTCTTCACTCTAATACATTATTTAAGATATTGAATTATATAAAAAGCAAAAGGGAACAAAAGCAACAGAAAGGAAATGGATTTATTGCTGTTAAAGTTATGAAAAATTAGAAAAAGAACAAGAAGATTTCTATAGTGATGTATATTTGTTACATTAATGTTAAATATTTGTATTTCTCTATTAAAAAAAAAAAAAGTGCAATACAGAAAAGTGATTTAGAGGCTCATTGGGGTGCCAAATTTATGGGTCTTGTTGTACGGTTTACATATACCATGAGATGTATCTCCTCAATATTACGCTGGCTCTTACACTCCTGGCCATATATCTAGTAAAATTAGAATTGATATTGGCAAAAAGTAAAAACACATGCATCAACTAATATTATATGTACTAGCGACTTGACCGTCAAAAATTACTGCAATACAATTTGAAGCCTGGCAATGGTGTTTGCCACTCATAGCGAGCCCCCCCCCCCCCCTCTACCTTACTGGCCTTGTGATAAGCGCCTTCAGCGCTCATTGCAAGCCTCACCCCCCACCTGTCCCCCCCTCTACTTGATGGGAGGCGCTCATTGCGAGCCTCTCCCCCCTCTACATTATGGGCTTGCGATGAACACCTCTGTACTAGCGACTTGCCCGTCAAAAATTACGGCAGTACAATTTGAAGCCTGGCAATGGTGTTTGCCACGCTTTGCGACCCCCCCCCCCCTCACACTTTACTGGCCTTCAGAGCTCATCACGGGCCTTGCTTCTCCACCCCCCCCACACCCCCCGCTCCCTTTCCGGAGTCTCTTTCCCCCCTCTCCCTCCCTTTTGTCTCCTACCTCCCCATCTCCCCCCTCCTGTGTCTCTTCTCCCCTCCTCCCTCCCCTGTGTCTCTTCCCCCCTCCTCCCTCCCCTGTGTCTCTTACCCCCATGGCGTGACGGACAAATTCGCAAGATGACAACTATTACATGTGATGCTATTTTGCTTTACTTTTTGCATTCCTTAATTGTCTTCTGGCAGGCTGACTATATTGTAAATTGCATTTGATCCACCTGTAGTTTAAACATCATCCAAACTATCTGCCAAGTGACTAATGAGGTTAGGGAAAACATATCAATCTCCACTTAAAGAACCACTGTAGTGCATTTAAGTAAAGATCATACAGACTATTAAAACAGTATGCAATTTAAAAATATATATATATATATTGAATAAAAAATTAATATTGTTTCTTAATTTTTTAATTGCCTGTTTTCTCCTCAAGCAGAGCTGCCTTTCTCCACCTCTCTGGTGACGTGGCCAGTTCTGCCTGAGTGCTAGGATCATTATGGAGCTTGGAAAAAGGCTGGGCTATGGCATAATGTCATATCCATAATTAGTTCCTCCCCCATAAGTAAAAGTGAATATGTTTTCTTACCTTTAACTCTGTCAGTTTTTCCCTCAAGCAGAACTGCACCTACCTATGCCAATTAGTTTAAAATACAACTGTTACATCTGTGTAGACAATTAGAGCATGGGGTGGAGTCAGTGACATTTTAGCCCAGCCTTCTAAAAGCTCCATGATGATCCAGCTCCCAGGCAGAGCTTTTCACGCCCCCAGTTAGATGGAGAAACTCAGCTTTGCTTGAGGAGAAAACAGACAATTTAAAAAGTAAAATAAAATACTAACTTTTATTAATTTTAAACTGCATACGATTTTGAATAGTCTTTGCCCAACAAATAAACATATAAGCTTTACTTAAATGGACAAAAGTGGTCCTTTAAGCAAAACTAAATATAAATAGTTTAAAAACTAAAAAGCTGCATTTATTGTTTTTGTTTTGTTTGTTTGACCATTATCAAGTTAGGTTCAGTGGTCCTTTAAAAATGGAAATTATCTAGATACTGAATCAGAGCACAAATATTCCATAACATGATTCCTGTATTGGCTGCTCAGTTTCTGGAGAATTTGTCTTCTAGATATTTAACACAATTATGAAAAAGTGAAAGTACATTATTGTAGTGCTATTTGTGTCATATAAAAATTGTTGAAGATAAAGAAAAAAGGATCTAGATAAAAGTATTTGCTTTACAAAATACAGTCAAGTATCAAATTTACTGACTCTGTTTTTTGTATAGTATAGACCAGAGGGATCTTGCGTGTTTCATTAGCGCAACTCGAGTGAGCGCCCTCTGATCGTGACCCCGACCGCGTTTTGCACGCATGCGTCTCTTCAGCGCCATCTAATGGCACAAAAATTAGTATATATGTGTCCAGTTTAAACATGTTAAAGCAGATGAGAGATCAGAATGGGGGACCTAGGACTGAACATATATAGAGAGTAACAAGCTTTCTGGTGTGATAGAGTAGTATATCCACAAGCTGTGAGCTGTCTATATTCAGTATAATATATCTGTACACAGCAAGAGACACAACAGAGTTCCCTATTATTGTGCACACCTATATTTACTCAAAAAGAGCTAAAAAGTATTTTGAGATTAAAACTTTGCCTTTAATAAGTAATTAATAAAAATATTAAAATAAGCAGAGGCAGGATGTACAATTATAAGTCGCTTCAATACCAGATAATTGATCCAGATATTAAAAAGGGAGTAGATACCAAGTACATAAATATATCCCTATAAATATTATATAAAGGTGCTTAATCAAAAAGTGCAAAAAGTGCTAATGTTTATTCGTATAGAACCAAAAAACCTAGTTTTTCTTAAAGTGCTAAAGTGACATTAATAGAAATAGTATACAGTATATATAGTACAAGGATATAAAATCCCCTATATTTGGAGTAAATAATGTGCCTTCTTAGATATATCCTAAAATTTCCACAATATATGGGGCTGTTTAGGCAGTAGCAAAATGACTAGTGCAATTGCTTAGATTTTTTATTGCGTTCCTCTGTATTTTAGATGTAATTTTGAACTGAAAGCTCCGTTTTATATATATATATATATATATATATATATATATCCCAAGGCTTTTACTAAATCTGATATGCTTGTTAAGTAGATAAAGCAACTAGAGAGACTCCTATCATAGTATAACACTCTAATAGTGAAGTTATGGTTTGGGAGCTCATCGACTGCGTGCCACGAGGTTTAGACGCCTCGAGATGACGTCATCAGCCTTGATAAACTCTAGAAACGTGCGTCGGGTCAGACGCAGGAGCGTGCACGCAAGCTGTTGACGTCATCGCAAGGCGTCTAAACCTTTGAGTGCTGTATATTATTAAATGTATCCCTAGTAGCACCCTATTAGTTCATACTACTTGCCTAACCTTGAGCTACCTTTTGTTCTATTAATAATATATCTGTACAAAAATATATTTCTACCTGTAAATGCCATGTTGACTGGGTGAGGGGAATACCTCAAATTAGGGCAGTTGTAATTAAATACAGTGCCTATTTTGTTACATTACAGCCTTAAATTACATTTTTTGTTAATCTGAATTGTATGTGATGGATCTGAACACAATAGTCTAAGTTGGTGATGTGAAATGAGAAAAATATATACATAAAACTATTTTTTAGAAATAGAAAACAGAAATTGGCATGTGCGTATGTATTCACCCCCTTTGTTATGAAGCCCATAAAAAGCTCTGGTGCAACTAATTACCTTAAGAAGTCACATAATTAGGGAAATGATGTCCACCTGTGTGCAATCTAAGTGTCACATGATCTGTCATTACATATACACACCTTTTTTGAAAGGCCCTTTTTTGAAAGGCTGCAACACCTAGGAAAGAGGCACCACTAACCAAACACTGCCATGAAGACCAAGGAACTCTCCAAACAAGTAAGGGACAATGTTGTTGAGAAGTACAAGTCAGGGTTAGGTTATAAAAAAATATCAAAATTTTTGATGATCCCCAGGAGCGCCATCAAATCTATCATAACCAAATGTCAAGAACATGGCACAACAGCAGATTTCCAGACTGGAGTATCTGTACATAGGACGACAATAAGCTGTATGCTCCATAGAGTTGGGCTTTATGGCACAGTGGCCAGAAGAAAGCCATTACTTTCAGCAAAAAACAAAATGGCACGTTTTGAGTTTCCGAAAAGGCATGTGGGAGACTCCCAAAATGTATGGAGGAAGGTGCTCTGGTCTGATGAGACTAAAATTGAGACTAAAAGAAAATGCTATGTCTGGGACAAACCCAACACATCACATCACCCAAAGAACACCAAACATGGTGGTGGCAGTATCATGCTGTGGGGATGTTTTTCAGCTGCCGTGACTGGGAAACTGGTCAGAGTTGAGGGAAAGATGGATGGTGCTAAATACAGGGATATTCTTGGGCAAAACCTGTTCCATTCTGTGCGTGATTTGAGGCTAGGATGGAGGTTCACCTTCCAACAGGACAATGACCCCAAATACACTGCTAAAGCAAAACTTGAGTGGTTTAAGGAGAAACATGTACATTTGTTGGAATGGCCTAGTCAAAGCCCAGACCTCAATCCAATAGAAAATCTGTGGAAAGACTTAAAGATTGCTGTTCACAAGCACAAACCATCCAACTTGAAGGAGCTGGAGCAGTTTTGCAAGGAGGAATGGGCAAAAAGTGGTAAGATGTGGCAAGCTCATAGAGACTTATCCAAAGCGACTTGGAGCTGTGATTGCCGTAAAAGGTGGCTCTACAAAGTATTGACTAATGAATAATTATGCACACTGACTTTTTCTGTTATTTTGTCCTTTTTGTTGTTTGCTTCACGTTCTGTAAATTAAATGATGCAAATCCTCAAACAATCCATGTTAATTCCAGGTTGTGAGGCAACAAAACACGCAAAATGTCAAGGGGGGTGAATACTTTTGCAAGGCACAGTATGTTAGTTTATTATAGTACTGATAGAAGAAAATTTAATTTTGACTATTGGCTTCAGTCCTCAAGGACAACAGTAAGGCCACATAACATATTGTTATTTGGACATGTTAGTTAGATTATATGTGTATGAGCCTTAAGTATATTGCATATTGCAGCAAAGTATGTAATGTCTTTTTGTATAGTATTGTATCTTGTATTGCATCGTCAAAATGATGGAAGTAAAATTGTAAGCCTGGCAATGCTGTTTACCACACAATGGGAGGCTATGGGCCCTCTGTGCACCTTTGGCGCTCATCGCAAGCCTCAACTTTCCTGCATTGCAATGATCACCTTCGGTGCGCATTAGAGGCCTCGCGCTTAAGTGTTACTGTGTTTGGGTTAAGTGTTACTGGGTTGGGTTAAGTGTTACTACTTAGGGCTCGTTTTTATGTGCTTCTGGTTAGGTTTCCGTCCTTTGGCCTCGTTTTCATCGTGTCGCGTTTTTTCGGCAGCCATTTATTCCTCGCTTAGGCGATTTTCGATAGGGAAAAAAACAACAATTATGACTCAAATTAACTTGCAACCTCATTTGCAGGCTTCCTAGCTCTCCCACTGTGCTGTGTGTGAGTGTGTAAGTGAATTTGAGGCATATATTTTTTGTTTTTTTAAGGTCTTTCCAGTTCTGTGATTCAGCCGTTAAATTCACATTTTTGCGAGGCGCACAGTGTATGTTTTCTGTCCTACGGGTCCTAAGTCCCGCGAGGCTCACAGTGCAATGAGCGCCATTGGGGTAGGGGAACAGAATGGTGGACCAGGGGGGTGGGTGGGGTAGAGGATCGGAAGCCTACCCACCCCCCGTCCCCCGGTCCCCGATTTTGATCTCCTACCTACCCACCCCCCAGGGCCCCCATTCTAAACTCCTACCCCCCATCCCCCAGGTGCCCCATTCTGATCTCCATCACCCCCCCCCCCCCCCCCGAGCCCTCATTCTGATCTCCTACACCCAACAATAGCAATATATGTATTTTATAGAGCATAAATAGTGACATCCATATCATGCTGCTGTATGGCCCCCTCCCTCCTGCCTGTCCCCCATTCCAAGGGCACAGGAATGGGTATAAAGACAATACAAGATACAATACTATACAAAAACACATTACATACTTTGCTGCAATTGAATTAAGGCTCATACACATATAATCTACCAACATGTTCAAATAACAATAAGGTATGTGGCCTTACTGTTGTCCTTGAGGACTGAAGCCAATAGTCAAAATTCTATTTTCTTGTATCACTACTACAATAAACTAACATATTTAATTACAACTGCCCTATTTTGAGGTATTCCCTCACCCAGTCAACACGGCACTTACAAGTAGAAATATATTTTTGTACAGATATATTACACTGAATATAGACAGCTCAAAACTTGTGGATATACTACTCTATCTCACCAGACAGCCTGTTACTCTCTATATATGTTCAGTCCTGGGTCCCCCATTCTGATCTCCTATCTGCTTTTACATGTTTAAACTGGACACATGTATACTTACTTTTCTGCCTCTAGATTGTGCTGAAGAGACGCGTGCGTGCATAACGCGGTTGCGTTGCGCGATCGCAAGGCGCGAGATCGCAGGGTGAGCACACGAGTTGCGCTAGTGAAAGACGCAAGATCCGACCAGAGGTTCCCCAACTATAGCCCATGGACCTCCAGAGGGCCACATGCTTCATTCTCATGTGTTATTACAAAAACAAGTATGAAACATAATGAATAGTAATAAAAAATGCACAAATAAGTAGTATAGAAGTTTAATTATAACTTTTAATTACTTATAAATGATAATTCGATACTTCAGTTTAATTTAATATTAAGTAATAAAAAACAAAAAATCATGAAGTGGTCCACAAAGAATTTCAACAACTTTCATGTGATCCACAAAATAATCAGAAATCAAGTGTTTCTGGGGGGAAAAAAAACTTTTAAAGCATAGACCATTTACAACTGTACTCTGTGCAAGTACCAAATAATAAATGAAAGCTCCAAAAAACACTGAAATAGTTGTCAAGGCTACAGTGACAAGCGAACACCCCTCTCTTAGATGGAAATTGTTAAACATTATAATACAGTGAAGCTAATAACATGTACTAGAGTACAAAATAATACATACAAATTGCTAATAAGAATATAAGAACAAATCCAACGGTTCATCTAATTCAAATATAATATACATTATGAGTGTGTACAATGTGTCAATTTGTGTGCAATACTTTTTAATGTAATGCCATGTAATAATAATAATAATAATAATAATAATAAAGTAATGGCATATAATGAGTATTTACCATAACAATATAACACAGTAAATTAAGAACACTATCATCATTGATGCATCTTCCAATGTTTATATTTGCTAATGGGGATTTCAATTAGCACAAGACATAAAATGTTTCTCTCTAGTGAGGGAAGTCTTCTCCAATTCATATGTTAATCTATGGACACTATATGCTTAAACGGACAAAGCAGTGCCACTCAGTATATATAATTTAAAGTAATAGGCAATAATGAATTATCAGTCTTGTGAAGATCCCAAACAGTGGGTCTATTTAGCCACAGACAATCCCTGCCTTTGATGCCAGGAATTCCCCACTACATAGGCGATCTTCGTTGAAGGAATGGGCCTTCTCAGGTGACCGGCAGTCATATCAGTCCTTCTTAATGCATTTCTAAACAGGAACTGACCCCAGACAAAGTATTTTCCTCTCCCAGTCACATCACAGTGGGCTGAACACATTTAAATCCCCCACCCAGATTAGCATCACCCAATCATAGCTTGCCCACATTGGGGGGCCACATGGCCTCAGAGCTGCAACATAGACAAAGGGACTGTAATTACCCTAACATCCTGCAGTGACATCTTGTGGACAAGCTTGGGAATTACATGTTCTATATACAAAATGGCTACAGGATCCAAAAGTCCCCTGGTCAGGAAAACAGAACTTCAGTAGTCAAATTACTCCAACTGATCTACACACCCTCATTCTTCTCACTGTCAGATGACTAGCAATTTGTAATTATTGGCAATCATCAACCAGAGGTATGAGATAACAATTCTGCTTCCCCTGCTGCCACATGCTCTCTCAGGGTAGGGGATCTCAGGAAGGGCCGGGCCAGGCTGGGGGTGTATAAGGTGGGGCTGGGGTGGATCAGGAGGGGCTGGCTGGGGGCCCCCCAGGGAAAAAATAAAAACATATATATAAAAAAAAATAATGCTGACAGCTCCCAGCTCCCAGCTGGGCCCGCCCCTGCTCATATATGTTCGTTTAAGAGGCCACAGTAGCCCCATGTTTACAATATGCTGATTTATGCACCATACTTTTTAATGGTACATGTTTTTAGAAAGAAAATATAGTAAAGAATACCTTTAAATTATTAAGTATTATCTGCAATTATGCTGCCGTAGGAGACAGCCATTTTTGAAAGTAACATAAGCTTAAATTTACACATGGAAATACTTAGTCCCTCTGATTGCAATAAAACTAATGAAAATATAATCAGTCTCACTGTTGAGGAGACAGCTAAATAAGGGAGTTCAAACAAAGCAAAATAACGATTTAAACCATATTTTATAAACTGAATTATTGTATTTATTTTACCTTCTAAAATGTGTTGTCCATTGCTAGTTCTTCAAAAGAAGCATACTGTAAATATGAGTCTAAAGTATCTTTTTAAAGGGTCACTGTATTTGACATACAGTGGGGTTTTAGTTGTATATTTAGTAATTAGCAATAAAAACAAATTCAATCTGCTTTTAATACTTACATTTTAACTTTACTGTTTCAATAAATAGTAAAGCTAATTCTCTCCACCCCCTGTAAGGTGTTTAGGAGATTTTAAAGAACTACCCATCTGTACTAGACAGGGCTGCCCACTCTCCCCCTTGCTCTTCGCCCTTAGTCTTGAACCATTGGCAGCGGCAGTTAGAAATTGTCCAAACATTAAAGGAGTGCAGATTGGCCCTAATGAGCATAAGCTCAACCTTTTTGCAGACGATATCATGCTGTCACTTACAGATCCAATACCAAGCCTTCCTAATTTATTCCAATTGCTCACAGACTTTGGCAGAGTGTCAGGGTTCAAAATCAACACTAACAAGAGCATAGACCTCAACATTACACTACCCCAAACGATGAAACAGAACTTAGAAAACAGCTTTCCCATAAAATGGGCCCCCAAACAGATAACTTATTTGGGTATTCACATTCCGCGGTCTATAGCGTTGGTATACGAGGCAAATTTTCCTCCTGTCTTTAACAGAATCAAGGCAGATATCTCCAAGTGGTCCTTCCTTAACATCTCATGGTTGGGCAGAATAAATTCCATCAAGATGAATGTGATTCCCAAATTATTATACCTATTTAGGACAATCCCAACCCCGATCAGGTTACCCGACCTTAGAGTGTTGCAAAAAACACTTTTTAAGTTCGCCTGGAATAACAAGAAACCAATAATTAATAGAACCACAATGTGTGCGCCTAAACAGAAAGGGGGGCTAGCCTTCCCTGATCTAATCAAGTATTATAAGGCCACTAGATTAGCTCAAACCACGACCTGGTTTAAAAAAGAGGCCATACCGGTGTGGGCAGACATAGAGAGGCAACTTCTAGAAGACAAGCATTGGGTACTATCGCAGGTTTTATGGCTTAGCTTAGGTCGGGACCTACGAACAGGAGAGTTACCAATTTGTATTAGCCACTCTTTGAAATTATGGAAAGACCTGAACAGAAGGGTGGACCTCCTGAGCGTGGGTTCTGGCTTGATTCCACTATGGCAATCACACAAAGGTCAGCACCTCAATAAATTTACCCAGATGAAATGGTGGATAAAGAACAAAATAACAATTGTGGCAGATACCTGGGTGACCTCACAAAGCAACACATCGTCAATTATCACTGACATAATTCAAGGGCCACATAGAGAGTGGCTTAATCTGATGGCAATTAATGAGACACTAACACACTCTACGAAAATCAACAAATATCACACCAAATCTCCCTTTGAGAAATGCTGTATCAACAATCCCGGAGGTAAGGCCAATATAGCCATCATTTACAATCAGATGGTGTCTCTCACCAACAGGGTTAAACCACATTACCAAACTGCATGGGAGGCTGACTTGCTGGTAACTCTAGACGACAGCCAATGGAATAAGATCCTCAAACAAGCCAATACCTCTTCACTAAACGTGACACTAAAAGAAAACTCTTTTAAGACAATAATGAGGTGGTACCTTACACCAGCAAGACTCCATCTTCTGAACAAAACACACCCTGACACATGTTTTAGGGGCTGCACAGACACTGGTACACTGATTCACATGCTGTGGGAGTGTCCGAAAATAAGACCCATATGGACAGCAACATACGACCTATTAGAAACACTTTTGGGGACAACAGTAACACAAAAGCCTGAGGAAGCTTTGCTAGGCCTTCCAATTACGGGGCTATTCAAATCAGAACAATGTTTAACAACACAGATATTTTTGGCCACGAGATGCATCCTAGCTAAACACTGGAAACTTACCTCCCCTACTCACATTGAAGTACTTCACAAAATCAGGTTCATTTGGGCTATGAGCTCACTTTCAGCTGAAATTGATGAAAGATACCGTCGATGGGCCTCCTGCTGGGACTTATGGACTCTACGAGGTCTACAATAAGGTTCATGTGAACCTCTTTTAGGGGTTGACCTGATGTTTGATCTATGGTTTCACCTTACTGTACCTCCTGGACACATGTCTGCTTTGAGGAATGTATATATGTTCAAGACCTTGTGTGACTTTATATATATGTTTTACATGTTCATGTGTTATTCTAACCAAAAAAGAAAAACTTTGAAAGAAACTTTTTGATATATCTTGTTGATACTTGAGAGATTTGTTATATGATTTGCTGAACTTACGATGTTCTATTTGTTTATTCTTTCAATAAAAAAGTTAATTATAAAAAATAAAAAAAAGAACTACCCATCGGCCCCAGTAGTTCATGCACACAGTATTTATATAGTACTGGATGTACTAGCCAACCACATATTGTTACTCGGCAACATTTAAACAACATGCTGTTGAGAGGCAGTCTGTTATTGGCTTGTACATTTACTACCAGTAGAAACACTATGGATGAGATAAAGGGAGAAGTCCTTTGTAGGGACTGTTTGGAAGGTGTCAGTGAGATCTTTTAAGCACTTGTTAATAAAATGTTTAGATCTGCAATATATACTTTGTAGATTAATTTAAAATTACTTCCTGCAGCTCATAAGAGTGAGTATATAATTTATATAAATAATGAAATAAACTTTCTCTGTCTTCCCTAAGGAAATATAAGTGTTTCTTGTTTTTTTTTTCATGCAATTACTTTGTGAATGAGACATAAATTCCATTTACCCTTTCCCCCAGTGTGATTAACTTGGTTGTAGTATTACAAATGCTGGGCCCTTGTATTATCCAATTATTCAATGTGTCTATGCTAGCATCTTTGGTAATCTAGGCCATAACTAATTCCTTTCCTACATTTACTTTGTTAAAAAAGTGGCATTTATTAATTTATTTCAGCATAGAAGCATAGGTATTGTTTTATAATGTGTCATTATTTTGCTTATTTTGCAATGTGATCTCTGTTTTTGTCCAATAGTTGTTTGAGATTTTCAGTGATGAGCTATATTTTAATAAATATTTTCTAGGAAACCTTATTGATAAGCATCATAAAATTACTACACCCATGTTATTATTATCCAACATATTCCATAGAGCTACACAGGGGTTAAGTACAAGGCAAAACAAATGTTAACACATTGCAAAAGAATGGAGGACCTTGTGTATAAACCTAGAATCCAACATGCATTTTAAGTGAGATTTTGATGGATTTGAGGCAGGAGGATAGTCTAATCGAGTAAGGCAAGGAGTTCTAACGAATAGGGGCAGTACGAGAAAAGTCCTGAAGGTGGGAGTGAGAGGAGGTGGTAAGAGAGGAGGAAAGAAGAAGGTCTTTATCAGAGCGAAGAGGGCAGTTGGGTAGTATTTTGAAAGAAGGGTATAATAATAATACAAGCAAAAGTACATTTAATGAAGTATATAATAACAGATAGGCAGACCAACACAAAACCATGCATAATTGCAAATTTAACACTTTAAAAAGCAGCAAAAAATGTGCACTCACACAAACCAAAACATCACAGCAATTTTACACACATAATCTTGCTCAGTCATTCAGTGAGATATTGAAAAATAGCTAAAATATGCAGAATAGGAAGGCAGAAAGGAGTGTGCTTTATTTGAGTTATTTATACTAAATGTTTTGTATGAACATATGTGTAATAATATATGTATGGAACACAAACAGCACAGCTTCAGGAAGGTATATGTATGTCTCTTTTTCTCTTGTTTTGGTGAATGCAAATCTATAAAGATCTCCCTAGGGGATATGGCTAACCCAAACATGGGTCTATTGCATACTATGTCTCAGGGTGTCAGTCGAACCTCATTGACAATAAGAAAAAAAATGTACAGCACATCTGGGGTTTGTTGGTTCTCCCATGCACAGGCTATCTACCTGGTGTTTCAGTTAAGGCTTGCCCTTACAGTGCCACTGTGGTGCTTATACAATATGGTTTCCTTTGTTTAATTATTGATTACTAATAAAATCAGTATTTTAAAAATGTATACTAAAGTGACACTGAAAATCTGCAGCATACATGATCCCTACTCCCATACAGGGGTTTTTAAAATAGTGGAAAGATCTGCTAATCAATTAGCTATAGAATGCCCTCTCTCCATATACTAGCATATATGTTTTTTAAATGCATGATATAATGTGGTACACCAACTTTGCTGTTGTTGTTGGTGTTTAGTCGTTCAGTCGTGTGCGGCTCTCCGTGACCCTATGGACCGCAGCACACCAGGTACGTCTGTCAGTCACAGCCTCTCTGAGCTCGATTAGGTTCATGTTCATTGCTTCATGATCTCATCTATCCATCTCCGCCTCAGCCGTCCCCTTCCTTGCTAATCCACCTTAAGCAAACAAAAGAGGGGAGAGGCTTTTAAAGAGACAGGGGCGTGTTCAGAAGCCAATGCTGGCTGATGATATGTAGGGATACAGATTCTGCTGGGGATACAGATTCTGATATGACACCTAGCTCAATCTGATTACACTGTTAGACAAGGGGAAGCTGCCACCCTTCAGTAGAGATGTTTGTGTAGGATCCTTATTTCCCCAGGAGGGAATCACCGGGGTTTCCTCCGCTTGCCGTCTGTACACACACATAGGTAGTCTCCCTTAGACACAGAGGGATGGGGTTGTGTCTTTTGTCAACTAGGAAGGCGTTTCCAGTGTGTGCAGCTGTCCACTCTATGATGAGTGAAAGAGGTCTGCTGGGCATGTGCCAATAGAACCCCCTGGAGCTCTCCTTGACTGAATCTGGAAGTCTCCATGTCTCATCTCTAAGTTAACCGCCTAGAGCCAGTGGCTACATGTGGTGTCTGTAAATTAACCCTCCTTGGGTAAGGGAAGAGGGGTTTAGTTTTGTTACTTGCTCTGTCTGTGCACACTGATATATCTCCAAGAGATGGGAGGAGGATTGAGTGTGATTGCAGGCTATGGCCGCCTTTAATCCACGCCACCTCTGACATACAGACACACCGTGCTGTGCCACTCGCATGCTTCCTGGGTAAACTGTAAGTGACACCCTTGGGAGTCATCTGTACAACAGGAAGACATGAAGCAGTCTGGGGCAACAGTGGCAGTGTGTGATCAGGAGCAAGAAAACTTTATTCCTCTCCATAAATCCATCACCAGTCCTGCATGGTGCACCAAATAAACCTGTGTTATATACTTATTTTATAATTATATATACCGTACATATATTTTTTTTTATTGCAAATTTATAAAATTACATACATACAAAAATAGAACATTAAAGCAATAACAATTCTGCTGAACTGACATATAGATATATAGATGTTTAAAGATTAACATTCCTCATCAAAACGTACATAGAATTAAGAGCAGAATATAGTAGTACAAGTATACAAAGTGGTACACCTCATCTTTTTAAGAGGCTTTAGAGTGAGAGAAATAATCTCACATTTTCCACTTGGTATCAGTGTTTCTCTTCCTATTCATTACATTTTTTATATCTTTTTCAAGAGTTCGATCTCTATGAATTATTCTCTGTACTTCATGCCAGGTCGGTTTGCAGCTAAATTTCCATAACTTTGCCACAAGCCATTTATCCAATAGCAAAGTATGGGAAATGAGAGGCCTGCGTTCCGATGGTATCTGATCCATATTTATATGGAGTAGCCAAAATCTGAAAGATACATTGACTCCAGAATTCCTGAATAATGGGACACTTCCACCAAATATGGAAGTGTGACCCTCTATCCTTACATCCTCTCCGACATTCCTCAGACTTCGTTGCATCAAATGTATTTAATGTAACAGGAACTAAATGCCAAGGCTGAATTACCTTAATGAGGAGAAATCGGAGTTTTTTTTAAGTACCGTAAACGGAATTCATTAAACCATGTTCCAGCTGGCCATATTTCTCCCAAAGCTTTTTCCCATAAAGTCATTCTATTTTTTTTATTTTCTTCATCAATCCTTTTCAAAATATGGTACATTTTGATAAAATATTATTATCCTTTTTTTGCAGTATAAATTGTTCTAAAGGGGAATATTCTCTAAAATTCTCTAAATTAAATCCCAACTTTTCCAAATTAGTGTTGACAGAGTAGTAGTCTAGTCATGTAATCCCAAATGTTTGTAAATTACTCGATATAGATTGAAATTAGATAAATGCATTTTCATAGCCACATAATTTCCAATTTATTATAACCCAATCTGAATGATAAAATTGGATGAAATCTATATGAGTCAAAAGGGACGGGTATTTAATCCAGTCTAATTTATTTTTTCTTTTATACCAATATTTCAACAAGGAATGCAACCCCGTTTGTGATGATTGTATTCCACAAGAGAGTATTTGAGATTTAAAGTTATTGATCTTTAAATGCGAATTTTTTTTTTTATTATAGAAGTTTGTTTAAAGAGATATTTCAAAAATTCTTGTAGATCAGTTAGCAAATGGACCACATCATCCGCAAACTTCATAATTTTATGATATGAGTTGCCCACATTGACTCCCATAATACCATATTCAGCTCTTATTAACTCTGCTAGGGGTTCCATAGTCAGGATAAATATCAAGGGAGACAGTGGGCAACCCTGTTGGGTTCCATTGGTAATCGCAAATTTTTGTAGTCTCAAAGCCATACCCTGATACCATAGCTCTGGAGTTTTTATATAAGGCCATAATGGCTTTTGCTTCGAATTCCTCAAAACCATGTCTACCAAGGACAGCTTCAATGAAGGTCAAATTAACTCTGTCAAAAGCCTTCTTGGCATCCAATGATAGTACCAAGGATGTCTTTTTTGACTGTAATCAATCAAGTCTACGAATCTCCTCATGTTATCTGAACCTTTTCAGTTGTTAACAAATCCCACCTGATCTGAATTAATTAGTTTAGGAATTAATCTTCTCAATCAAGTCGCAAGAATTTTTGCATAGATTTTTATGTCCCCATTTAATAAAGAAATAGGTCTGTAGCTTATATGTTATTTTAGGATTTTTATCTTGTTTTAAGATGTTAACGATACGTTATTCCAACATTTCTATTGGTATTATTCCTGAGTTCTTGAATTCATTGAACATATTACCTAATTGGGGAATTAATTCAGCGCTAAATATCTTATAGTATAAATGTACATATCTGTCTATCCCAGGGGATTTATTGTATAATTATATTTTAAAGACGCAAAACATCACCTCTGCTTATCGTATGCATATGCAGTGGAGCCTCTATATTCATCTGCCCCTATATTCATCAATACAAATATTTTTTTTAGGCAACATAAAAATACAATATTAGCCAAAAAATGGAAAAAAAACGGAAACAGACAACATTGGACAAGTTCTTTGCTAAAGCAAGAGCTAGTTAATCGTCGTGAAAAGTACAGAAAATACATTGATTACCAGAACTGGAGGTGCCTGATGTTTTAATGGAAGGTGACTTCTTTCTAAGCAGTTATTATTTTGATCCTCTTCAGCTTCTACCATCATCGCTCCTCAGTAACGGTAAAGATCTGGTTACATTTTTATTCATTTGTGTACCACTCGGGGCCAGGATTATTCCAATTTTAGTTAATTCCTATGGAAAAAAATGACTCTATATTCATCTAATTTAGTTTCCCCCTGTCCCTCAGGAGTTGATTAATGACGAATATAGAGGTTCCACTGTATTTATATTAAATAAAACAAAATGTTCATAATCTTGATATTCATAAATATAACACTGTACTGAGAACTAGCTAATTGTGAATATTCTGCACATACTAAGGCACCTGATCATATTCTTTACGAGCAGCTGAGTTCACTTTTGAAACACACTTAATTTTGTCCATTTTCCACCATTATTCTCCCATGGATGCCACATACCTCTATTGGTGATTTTCTTAAAATATTAATGATCAGGCATATGTTTTCTTATAGTTTCAATTGTTTACTTTTGTTTTTGAAGCTGATATAGTGCACCATTTACTCAATATCAGTTTAAAATCATTTAGATACATTATAGTTTACCGAAAACAAGTATGCCTTTCTGCCACTAAAATGGGTAATGCCAACTAACATGTCCTATCTGTCTGTTTGATGACATACAGAAACTACAGAAACTATATAGCAATGCCTATAGGACCAAATCAACATGGTATAGATGAGCTGCATGACCTTTAAATGGCTGCAAAAAGAAGGCAAAGTGTGACCACAATAAGCTAACTACTAACACTGCTACATATTGCATGAAATACATAATTTAAGATATATATTGTCTGACTGAGATTAGGTTAAGTGCCCAAGGCTTGTAAAAAAATGTTCAATAAGGGGCAGAAACAGCTAAGCAGAATATGAATATACCCATTATTCAGTAACCCATCATTTATATAGAGTTATAAAAATCTTCTGATTTTATCTTTCAACTACTGGAAGAGAGTATTGCATATTGCGTTCAGTGACAGGCAACCTTTTTCACTTGATGCATCTCATATGTGGCCCCTGAGTCCTTAAAAGGACATTGCAGTGGTTTAAACCTTTCTAACTTCCCAAAGCAAAATGGTTAAATCACTGTAAGAAAGAGGCCGAAGTGTATTAATTGGCAATAGATGTACAGATAATTAGACATATTTAGGAGTACATCTTAGTAGTGTTTGCTAGTTAAAGAGTGATAAAATGAACTGTATATTGTTAAAGAGGTACATGCTTTTCCACTCCTATTGCCCACCGATGCACTAGTGGAGAAATCTTCCATGGTTATAGCACACATGCTTCCTTGTTCATAAGCCAGTCTGAACTTACAGTAACATTAATGTATGTGGATGACAAAGAAGAAAAAAAGTCTTGAGAAAAACATGCATTAAACAGTGAATATGGAATTCTGAACAAAATGCATTGGGGAAAAGAAAAAGATACAAAGAGAAGATAAACAGAAATAAGATAGAGAGAAAATAGGCTATAGAAAAGGGAGGTAAAGGGGGAGTCATACATTGCTGGAGTATTATGCAACTTGCTCTTTCCCCATCCTTAATAAGATCAAGATAGCACCTGAAACCAAGATATCAAATTGTGCAGCTGTTCTAAAAAAAGTGCCTATGCAATGCTCTATCTTGATTCCTATGGGTCTTGGTTTGTAGAAAAAAAAGCCAGCCAAAAGTATTTCTCAAAAAAATATAATAAACAACCAAAAAACAAACAAACATTAGATTCCTCTACCCTCTGACTCCTTCAGCATAAGAAAGGGAAATACTTGTGATGGAAGTCCCACTTTATATATTGAGGGTGAGGTTTAGATGTTACAATTATAGAGCCTTGTGCTAATCCCTCCTATCTCTATTACGAGGGCTGCAGTGGCTTAGAAAATCCTACCTAGCTATTTATCCATTCGTAAAACATTGCGAGAACTGCTGCACGACAATGCGGAAAAGCATTGATTCTTGCCCTGCTATAATATTACGAGTTACTATGTAAGACATTTAAACGAAAACCCTATGCTAATCCACTTTTATGATTCACTCGCAAACCAGGGCAGTGCTCTAAGTCCAAAAAACAGAAGAACGTATTACTTGTACTAAAGATGACTCGCAAATGGTTTTTAAACCATTGCTGAGTGCCGCAGCAGCAGTTAAAGAGACAGTACACTGTCACAAAAAAACTACCACGAGCCCGAAAACGTTAACCCCTGCACCTAAGTGATTAACTTGATCAGGACCACTGCTGTACCTAATAGTAACCCCTGGCACCTAATAATAACCCCCTTCCAATGAGCGGGTCCTCTAATGCATGTAATTAACCCATATACTATAAGGCCCTCATTCAATTGCAATTTGGCCAATTGAATAAGGCTCTAAATAAGCACATAACATATTTTTTTAAAGACGTTTTTAGTTAGTAAGCATCTATCTAAAAGCAAGGTTTGCACTAACTAAAAACGTCTTTAAAAAAAAATGCTCTGTGCTTATTTAGAGCCTTATTCAAATGGCCAAATCGCAATTGAATGGGGGCCTAAGTATCTAACTAACCTATTAACCCCCTATGTCCTATGGGGGTCTATACAGACCCCCATGGAACAACTTTTAACCCCCTATGAACCATGGGGTCCTATACAGAGCGCCCCCAAGGAAAATAAATTAACAAATTGCGTGCCATGAGGGTCCACTAGGGGGTTAAGTTACAAAAACACTACACTAACCCAATAAAATGAACCCCTCCGATAAACTAATAAATAAAACAAAATCAAAATTAGTTAAAATTAAAACCACCAATTGATTTCTAAAATAATTAAACCAAATGAAGTAAATTAATCCTAACTAATTATTAAATCCCTAGAAAAGACTGAAGAAAAGAACTTTCATTGTTATTTACAACTTTCATTGTTATAAAAAAAATTAAAAATTAAATTCTACATTAAAACCTACAAGGGCCATATTGTTCAAAGTGTAAATACAAACGCATTCTCATTCAGAAAGTTTCTTATTTTTACTAAACCCGGATCTAATCTATGTTCACATGTTCTATACCTCTGAACTTGATGTTGCTGATTTTAATATCAGAATTTTCCACGGGTGATAAGGTTGTCAATCTTATATATTTTAATATTTTCTGAATTTTGGAAGGTTTTAGCTAACATTGTAAAGCTCTTACATGCTTTACAATGTTTACAATAGAAAAAAAACACTTTATTGTTGGAACCCTTTATGATTTGGTGCTTCTTGAATAATGTAGCAATATTTAGATAGAATTTTCTTCATATCTTGAAATCATTCATTAAATTTAGTAATGAATAAGGTCTCCTTTTTCTTAATATGTACTTTAGAGTTTAGATTTTCTTTCCCCATCCTTCCTTTTACTGATAGATAATTACAGCCACCTAGGCTCAAAACAATCAGGAAGTGTTAAAACCAGAATCAATTAAACTTTCTATACACTTTTTTTTTTAATAAAATGCAGTGGTCCTTCAACTTAAAAATAGCTGGAAGCACCCACAAAAAGTTAATTTGCCAATATAATCTGAAATTCAAACCATGTTGTACGAGTTGCTCTTGCACTAACTTACAGAAGCTCCTGTTTAATTAAAAAAACAAAACAGCAATTTGCCTGTGAAATGGTATGTTTATTAATACTGTCCACATTAATGAGCCATTATAGATTTCTATTGGATAATGATCTCTTTGTAGAACATGAAGTTCCATTATCCCATCGAGGTGTGACCAATTAGTATAACACACTTTGGGATAACAATGGCATTCTTGCTCTGTTTTACATCATTAAATAGCTGGTCAGCTCCTGGGCTAGTTAAACTACCACTGTAGTCCCCATCCAATATGGACCTGTTTCTTTATTTACTAACAGATGATAACATTATGCCAATGTAGGCTTTTTTTAATTACATGTGTTTTTCAGTGTTTTAGACATAAAGGAATATCTAAGTTTCCCTGTTTTTACCTTTTACTAATCTAACACATGCTGCTTTAATTACAGCCTTATTAAATTGTGATTCGGCCAATTGAATAGGGCTCTATATAAGCACAGAGCATATTTTTTTTACAGAAGTTTTTAGTTTGTGAACTTCTATCCAAAAGCAAGGTCTTCACTAACTAAAAAATTATGTAAAAAAATATGCTCTGTGCTTATATAGAGCCCTATTCAATTGGCCGAATCGCAATTTAATAAGGCTTTAAATCAGAAACATGCATTACATTGAGTCATTCTATAGGCATGCAGACATATTTTATTTAAAAATTAATCTTGTTTTCCACACCGCCAGAGCTGCTGACATAGGCACAGTGTACCTCCCAATAAAAACAGTGCATTTGGGTATGGATTTTAACCCTTTACTAACCTTCAAGCCAGCAGAGGGGGAAAAGCGACACAGGGGGGGCTGGGGGGAGAGACACATTGGAAGGAGAGGGGGAAAGACACATGGGAGGGAGAGGGGGGAGAGACACAGGAGAGGGAGAGCAGGGCAAAGAGACACAGGGGAGGGGGTAGAGGGGGGAAAAGACATGATAGGAAGAGGGGAGAAGAGACACAGGGGAGGGAGAGGGGGAAGAGACACAAGGGAGGGAGAGGAGGGGGAAAGGAGCATGAGGGAGAGGTGGGGGGAAAGGAGACACAAGGGAGGAAGGAGACAGGGGGAGAGACTCGCAATGAGCACCCAAGACACCCATTGCGACCCACACAATGAGCGCCAAAGGCGCTCAGCGCGGGGCTCGTGATGAAAGTGCTCACATTAAGTGGCAAACAGCATTGCCAGGCTTAAAATTTGCTTCCTGTCATTGTTGACGGGCAAGTAGCTAGTTTTCAATATGATAGCATTTAGAGTGGGCACTCCTATTTTGATATTCCATGGAATCACATCTTTCTCATCTCTTGTCCATTCTCCTTTACTTTCGCACCATTTATTATTTTGCCTTTTCCCCTGATCTCAATCTTTCCCTCACCTTGCCTTGCCACTACTCATCCCTCTCTGTCCTAGCTCCCTCCACTATCATGCTCTGCTGCATCCTTTTTACCTTTTACCCCATTTTACCCTTTTTTCTCAGCAGGGTGGTGACACTACCCAGAATCCTTAGCTACAGTTAAAAGACTGTTAACTGAGAAGTTCTGTGGGGAAATAATGTCTCTTGTCCTGCTTAGGACATGTTAGTGTACTTCAAAGGATCTTTTATTTTCTTCCGGCATATGCAGTGGAGTTTTCAGTTTTCTATCCTCCATAACATATTTCATTCTACCCCCTCCCTCCTCAGAGCCGGCAGCCTGGGCAATTAGTATTCCTGGAAACTGCCCTGAACAGCATTGTTAGACAGTCAAATAGGAAATAAGCTTGATAATGCCATCTAGTGGTAGGATGCCAGAACTGATTTTATCTTGGTTTATCTGTCTCCAAGAGTTTGTAATTCAGCCTTCAGCTCTTAGCGCTGCTGCTGCACAACACAGCCACAGGCTTGTCAATAGAGCACATACGGTATAACGTAGATTGGGCATTAGGTTGTTGGAAAGCTAGATGCCAGACAGGAGCAATAGCTGTTCTGCACTTAACATATGTTTATAGTATATTGCAGATCCTATGTATTAGAGTGTACTTGTTAGTATAATTATCCTTATACTAGAATATTGCTTGTTAATAATTTGATGGGTAAACAAATAGTTGTAAACCTTCAGAATATTTCTTGTTTCCCCTTTCACCTGTTGAATGAATATGTTTGTGACGGTTCAGGAGTATGAACAAGTGTGAGCCTGTAATACATGATGATTGTTCAAATTGCAAGTTAATGACCCTCCAAGCCTTTAAAATTTCACGGCTGCAAGATTTCCGAACGCTAAAATTGCAAAGCACTATTCATTTGATCCAATCCCCCCTCACTAACCACTCTGTGAAGCCCGAAAATGGCAAAAGTCGAACCACAAGTTACTGGTATCAAGGATGTCTCATGAAGGGCTTAATGACATTTCCGGAGAACTTTAAAAGCAAATAAAAAATCAATACTGTACTTTCCGTATATTTAAAGTTAAAGTGATGTTAGGTCTTAGAATTAATAGCACAACATTCTCAAGCTCGCAAATCGGCCCCCAAAATACTTAATTTCATGTTCAATTTCCATGTTATATCGATCCTGGCAATCAATGTGTTAATACATATAATGGAACTCGCATGTAATAGAATATCATATTTACGGCTTTATCAATATTGCATTATATCTGGAATGTGAGTCCGATTGTAACTCGTAATTCAAGCCCGTAGGACTTCAATGAAAAATGGAGGTTGGATTTCAAAGTCCTACGGGCTTGAACCATAAGTCACGATCGGACCCACATTCCATCGGCTGTTTCAAACCGGGAGTTACGGCCTTGCGTCAATCATGTTCAAGCTTGCAAATGCTACTTTCGATAGCAATCTTTTGCGATGTGCGCTATCGGGCCGGAACTTGCGGGCTCTGCCAGTTGAATAGCATCATACATTGAGGCTGCTGCGTACTCGCAGACAAACGGCCTACTCCGACTGAGTTGCTGCCTTGCAATTTAAATCGGGCTCTTAGTGTTTGTTTGTGTCTGCATGTAATTGGCACCTCTGTGTTTTTAAAACATGGTACCAAAAATGATCACACTATGAGATCTGCTTTGGCTTGCTTGCTTGTTATGTTCACAGATATATTGGTCAAGGTTTCTCACTATAATCAGCATTGGGAATCTAAATGTGACCAAAAAAGAGGTGAATACAAGCAAACCTAATGGCGTTTAAGAGGAAAATAATTTTCTACAGTTAAGGCCACGTGAAACCAGTGTTGCACATTAGAATACACATGATAATTGCATATATTTGGGAGCTTTAAGACCTGGCGTACAGGGACTTTTATAGGAATCTGTATTTACAAGTTATCTATTTACCCTTGATTGTGGTCCTATTTATATGTATTTAAACAAGCTGTAAAGGTTAGGCTATTAGAGCTATAAAAAAAAACCTTGATGGAAAATAATGGACTCAAGGGCAGCATCAGAGATCATGGGGTCTAGAACACATATAAATGCCAACCCTTCCCCCACACATATTGCCTTTTTTCTTGTTTCATCTGTGGCTCATCTCACATCCCTGAAAAGGTATCATCCGGCTGAACTGGGCCCTATTCTCCAATCTGCAATCATAAAACACTATACCAGTGGCAGTAAGTGTGAACATTAAAAGACCACTGTTGTTGTACATTTTCCCATTGGAGTTTTTAAGAACTACACATCCAATAGGCAAAACTGTTTTTAGAAAAAAAGAATGTATGACCTATTCTATGCAATATTTATTTAATGTAATCAGTCAATAGTTTGGTTAAGTTGCTTTCTCTGTGTATTCAATGTCTTTCCACTTGGAAACAGAACAGAAAAAATGATGGCTTCCACTTCAGTAAAATTGCATATAGTTAATGTAAAGCTTGTGTTACTTTACCACTTTCTAAAGAAGATGTGTAATATACACACACAAACATTCCCTGCTCACATATATATTATGTATTCACACACTGCACATTCAAATATATTATGTTCTGTGACAGAGTGATGCAAGGGATTGGAATGAGCCACACATTTTACAAAGTTTCCTTTCCCCCATGATGTGTGAAAGAGTTAATGTCTGAAACTGTTTGATTATCTCTAGCTGAGTACAGCTGAAAAAAGACTGTAGCTGTGGATTGGATTATGCACGGCTGCTAGCGGTGTAGAGAGAGGTTGTTTGGGCCTACAGCTTGGATAGACTCAAGAGGTGTAAGCTGTTTATTGGAGCTGCAAAGAGAGAAACATAGAGAGGTGTTTACTGGAGCTGAGAATACACCAGAAGTGTATACAGCTGGCTGGAAAATGGACACCCAGAGAGAAGTGTCCATACCTGTGTCTGTAGCTAAAGAAAGGCACAGAGAGAGATACAGAAGCGTGGAGCTGAGGAGCAATCTGCAGAAGAAGAGTGGAAACTTGGACACTAAAGGATACAGGCTAATAATTGAAAGTATACTATTGGACTTATGTTTGTTTTTTGCTCCAACCAGGTTTATCTGGATAAGAGCCGATAGTTAGGGAACTGTCTAACAGTATAGGTAGTGCGCTGGTGGGAGCTATGACTGTTTTTTCTTTGATTTGTTTTGGTGTTTCATTTTGTGAATATAATATAGTAAATTTGGAAAAGCATTTTGTAATTCTGTTCCTTCATCAAAAGTGCCAAGGGTGCTTTTGATGAAGGAACAAGGGTAACATCCGAGTGGAGACTGATATCTTGTCACAATTCACACACTTCATTCACAAATATATATAAAATACACACTAATTCCCTGCCAAATATAATATTATATATTCACACATATACCTTGCCCTATATATAGATAGTAAATACATATATTACCTTATATATATATATATATATATACACACACACAAATATATATATATATATATATATATATACAGGGAGTGCAGAATTATTAGGCAAATGAGTATTTTGACCACATCATCCTCTTTATGCATGTTGTCTTACTCCAAGCTGTATAGGCTCGAAAGCCTACTACCAATTAAGCATATTAGGTGATGTGCATCTCTGTAATGAGAAGGGGTGTGGTCTAATGACATCAACACCCTATATTAGGTGTGCATAATTATTAGGCAACTTCCTTTCCTTTGGCAAAATGGGTCAAAAGAAGGACTTGACAGGCTCAGAAAAGTCAAAAATAGTGAGATATCTTGCAGAGGGATGCAGCACTCTTAAAATTGCAAAGCTTCTGAAGCGTGATCATCGAACAATCAAGCGTTTCATTCAAAATAGTCAACAGGGTCGCAAGAAGCGTGTGGAAAAACCAAGGCGCAAAATAACTGCCCATGAACTGAGAAAAGTCAAGCGTGCAGCTGCCACGATGCCACTTCCCACCAGTTTGGCCATATTTCAGAGCTGCAACATCACTGGAGTGCCCAATAGCACAAGGTGTGCAATACTCAGAGACATGGCCAAGGTAAGAAAGGCTGAAAGACGACCACCACTGAACAAGACACACAAGCTGAAACGTCAAGACTGGGCCAAGAAATATCTCAAGACTGATTTTTCTAAGGTTTTATGGACTGATGAAATGAGAGTGAGTCTTGATGGGCCAGATGGATGGGCCTGTGGCTGGATTGGTAAAGGGCAGAGAGCTCCAGTCCGACTCAGACGCCAGCAAGGTGGAGGTGGAGTACTGGTTTGGGCTGGTATCATCAAAGATGAGCTTGTGGGGCCTTTTCGGGTTGAGGATGGAGTCAAGCTCAACTCCCAGTCCTACTGCCAGTTCCTGGAAGACACCTTCTTCAAGCAGTGGTACAGGAAGAAGTCTGCATCCTTCAAGAAAAACATGATTTTCATGCAGGACAATGCTCCATCACACGCGTCCAAGTACTCCACAGCGTGGCTGTCAAGAAAGGGTATAAAAGAAGAAAATCTAATGACATGGCCTCCTTGTTCACCTGATCTGAACCCCATTGAGAACCTGTGGTCCATCATCAAATGTGAGATTTACAAGGAGGGAAAACAGTACACCTCTCTGAACAGTGTCTGGGAGGCTGTGGTTGCTGCTGCACGCAATGTTGATGATGAACAGATCAAAACACTGACAGAATCCATGGATGGCAGGCTTTTGAGTGTCCTTGCAAAGAAAGGTGGCTATATTGGTCACTGATTTGTTTTTGTTTTGTTTTTGAATGTCAGAAATGTATATTTGTGAATGTTGAGATGTTATATTGGTTTCACTGGTAAAAATAAATAATTGAAATGGGTATATATTTGTTTTTTGTTAAGTTGCCTAATAATTATGCACAGTAATAGTCACCTGCACACACAGATATCCCCCTAAAATAGCTAAAACTAAAAACAAACTAAAAACTACTTCCAAAAATATTCAGCTTTGATATTAATGAGTTTTTTGGGTTAATTGAGAACATGGTTGTTGTTCAATAATAAAATTAATCCTCAAAAATACAACTTGCCTAATAATTCTGCACTCCCTGTGTATATATATATATACATTCTCCCTGCCTTATATATATTACTGCCCCAACGACCCATTAGTCATATGCCAATCAGAAATGTACTATGCACTTATATAGAAAATTATAGATAGTAAATACATATATTACCATATGTATATACACACAAACAAATATATATATACATTCTCCCTGCCTTATATATATTACTGCCCCAACGACCCATTAGTCATATGCCAATCAGAAATGTACTATGCACCTATATAGAAAATAATAGATAGTAAATACATATATTACCTTTTATATATATATATATATATATATATATATATATATATATACACACACACACAAATATATATATACATTCTCCCTGCCTTATATATTACTGCCCCAACGACCCATTAGTCATATGCCAATAAGAAATGTACTATGCACCTATATAGAAAATTATAAGTGTATACAGTATGTGTGTATGTACGCAAGTATACAGAAAGTACCAGGTAAACTTACAGACAGAATATTTCACAGACATGGCATTGCATCAGCAACTTCAGACAGAAGGAGAATGGAAATGAAAAGGCAAGTGCTAGATTCTATTTAAATTATCTGAGGAAGGTCTATATGCTCTCCTGTTCTGAAACACATGGGTACCCTGCTCCTTTGCAGGGCCTCATGCTTCTATATCATCTGTACCCCACAATCAGTGGCCTGGACTCCAGTGTACTCACACACTGTTGTCTGAACCTGTCCTAATAAAGCATAGGCCACTCTGCATTGGATAGGCACACAGCAGGATAAATAATAACGTCTTAGTTACAGTACAGAGATTTACACAATGTACATTTCAACAGTGGGTCTTTGTGACCTGATCACACCATTATGGGTAATTTGTCAAGCAAATTTTGTTCTTTGTGAAAGAAGTTCATAACATAGAAATATTAACTTTGGAAGCGTGGAAGATAGTATCAGTCAGTAATAAAAATGAAGAAACATCCATTTAAAATAAAATGGCTATTTTTTGCCCTAAGAAATCTAAACAAACACTTTTTAACAAAAAGACTTGTTTTATTATCCACAAAGCTGGGTTGAAAAGTTTGAACATACTTAGACCATGTAGAGTAACTGCATTGGCTTACCTGCATATGCAGATGATTTTTGCTGGTGTCTGTGGATTTCCAGAGCAGGATTCAGGTGCTGTTTGCAGTATTATGTGTATGTTACTGTACACAAAAATGTTTGCCTCATATGTTATGTCCCAAAAAATAAAAAACAAGAGAGCGTGTGGATCAATAAAATCTTTAATATAATATAACAATATTTTCATGATAAATGCACACTCACATTTAAAACCCTCTAGGACAAGAGGTATTTTATATACACATATAGGTGGAAATCACACTTTCCATATGTCCTGTAGTCTCATTCAATTTCATGTAGATCTTTCAATTATATACTCAATGCAGAAAGTATTATTATTATCCTGTATTCTCAGTATCCACTAATTCCCCACTATAGGTATCACAGTTTACTTTTGGAGTTTTGTTTTACTCCTATCTCCAGTCCACCTTTTTTGGAGGTTATTAGGCCTCAATGTAAGGAGACTGGGACCAGTTGCTGTGTTTTCCAAGTGGAATATGTATGTGGACTATGAGTCTGAAAGGACGGTTCATGCACAGCATGAAATATATGCACTCAGGTATGGAAATGCATAAATCAAAGCATTACACATGTCCAGAAAAAATAATAATAATAAACAAAACACTTAAATATGCATAAAAAATCTCATGAGATCAAAAAAAATTTTGGACACAGAACTGTGTCTAACTGTACCAGACGCGTTTCAACCTTTTTCTCAGGTCTTTCTTAATGGTAAACTTAAAATCCTCAATAATAGTGCACTAAAGAATATACATATGTTATGTGCCTATGGCTGATCTCCCCATCCTATACCCCAAAGTCTGTTATTTTGCCATTTTACCCTAGATTAATTAATTACAATACCTCTCATTACTCTGGGCATAATTATTATTCGACTAAATACGTCCCTGTGATTCTTAATTGACTTTTGAAGAAGAGCTTGTTGGTTCTTTATGAAGACCCCCTTCCAGGTATGCTGGAGTTCAGAACACCAAATTTCAATTTAAAAATTTAAAAGCTACTCATATTTGATTTCTAGCCAGCTATTAAATAAACTAATGTAATGCCATTGTATGAGCACTACAATAGTTCTTTAAGAAATTAGGCTGATTAAGATAATTATTCCTTGATGTCTCATGGTGTTGTGGGGTGGGTAATAAGAAATTATTGGGAATATTCAACTCACAAAAGAGATATCCGTTTCTGTTTAGTAAGTGACTCAGAACGGCTGATTGAAAGGTAGAGTAATTGCAAACTTCTCTGTAAGTTTACTTCAGAAAAATACATTTTTTTCTTAATATTACATTGATAAAGATCTTATTATTATATATACAGATTTATATTAAAATATAATACACAATTTGTGACCTAACTTATTTCCCTTTGAAGGTACTTTTAATTTAATTTGAGGGAAATCACATACATTTCAGTTATGTTATTTTTACTTAATAAAAAACTTCAAAAGCAGCAATCTGCTTTCATAAAAAGTACAATCTTTGTAGTTAAATGTTGGTTTTAGCTGCTATTTTGTAGTTTCATTCAAACACCAATTGCTATAATTGAGCTTCTACGGTAGATGAAAAAATGGCCGTGGCCAGTCACACTGATTCAGATAGTAAATGTTCTTTGTAAGTAAAATATTATGTTACTGAAATAATAATTTAAAGCTTTACAAAAAACACTAATATGCAGGACATAAGTCACAAAGTTATTATGTTTTTTTGGGAGAAATGCTTCATTAAATGGGAGAGAGACCCATAAATATACAGAGTACAGAAAATACTAAGTTCACAAAAAAACTTTTATGGCATTAGTCATACATTACCATACCCCTCTAGAGGTAAATGGCTACTGCACAACTTTACTTAATAGCATAATGAATCCACACAGCTCCTTTTTAAATAGAAAAAAATACTCTGATGCCTCTGCTGGGGCCTGGAAGAATCCTTCATACACTGGTGTAAGTTGCATGTGTGAGAGGGACATTTGCATTTCTGGAGAACTATTGTTGCATCCTTTGATGAATGACCTTCTGGGGTGTCAAGTTATCAAACAAAGGATCAGCACATCTGCCTTTTGCTTTCTCCCCACCCCTTCCTCCATTGATAACTGCAAACAGACACTCCCATCAAAAAAATTAGATTTTTACAACAAATGTTATATGTCCATGGCTTACATACCTGGTAATATAGGCCTCCATGTAAATCAAGTGCTCTAAGTTAGGGCAGTGCCGTAAATCAGCAGCGGGAGCTTTTTTTACGACTAACTTTTACACTAAATGTAAATCTTTTGCTCTCCCAGGTTAGGATACTCAGCCCACAGCTGTAAATCCTGTTTTAGCCGCAACAGATTTCAGTGTAGGGAGCAACCAAACCAAGCTTTACATATAAGACAGGGCTCTAGGAGCCAATAGCAAATGTGAACATCATGAATATTATAATGAGTGGGAAGTTTCGTAACTGCTGCAGCAAGGAAGCACACCACATTCATACCACTTTTAAAATAGACTTCAAAGGGGATAAGCATCAAATAGTTAAATATTACGATGAATCTATAAATATATAATAGGTATAAATTGAATGTTTTATATAAGGGATGTTAAACTCTTTCTCTAGAGTCCCAAATTACCAATTTTTGGGGGTTATCCTTGAATTATCCACTACTAGAGAAATGTCTAATTCTCGGCAGCTTCAAAAATTAAACATCTTAGATATCAGATGAGAAAAATCTTGATTTTTAATAATTATTTCAAAAGTTTTAAATTCGTTTTTTGCCATAACATCCAAATTAAGTGTTCAATTCAACAAGACCACAACTTATGGGCCGAAAGCCGAAACCGTGCACTCGTATGTAGCATTTCAGAACGAGATCCAGATCAATTAAGCAAGGCCGTAACTCCCGATTTGAAACCAACAAATAGAAAATGAGACTGTCATAATTAGGTCAGTAAAACATGGAGGTTACATGTCAATCAATTAGTGTTTCAGGGTCCAATAAGTGATCAGACTGGCAATCCTGCAATGTACAAAATAATAAAAATAAATGAAGGAAATGTTCGAGTCCACGTGGGTGGCCTGCTATGTATTAACTAATTGATTCCACTGACAAAGAAATGATCAGTCTATAATTTTAGTGGTAGGTGTATTTTAACAGTGAGAGACAGAATAACAAAAACAAACAAACAAGAAAAACGCATGTCAAAAAAGTTATACATTTTATTGCAGGTCAATGAGTGAAATAAGTATTTGATCCCCTATCAATCAGCAAGATTTCTGGCTCCCAGGTGTCTTTTATACAGGTAACGAGCTGAGATTAGGAGCACTCTCTTAAAGGGAATGCTCCTAATCTCAGCTTGTTACCTGTATAAAAGACACCTGCCCACCGAAGCAATCAATCAGATTCCAAACTCTCCACCATGGCCAAGACCAAAGACCTGTCCAAGGATGTCAGGGACAAGATTGTAGACCTACACAAGGCTGGAATGGGCTACAAGACCATCGCCAAGCAGCTTGGTGAGAAGGTGACCACAGTTGTTGTGATTATTCGCAAATGGAATAAACACAAAATAACTGTCAGTCTGGTGCTCCATGCAAGATCTCATCTCATGGAGTTTCAATGATCATGAGAACGGTGAGGAAACTTGTTAATGATCTCAAGGCAACTGAGACCATAGTCACCAAGAAAACTAGTGGTAACACACTACCCCTTGAAGGACTGAAGTCCTGCAGCACCCGCAAGGTCCCCCTGCTCAAGAAAGCACATGTAGAGGCCCTTCTGAATTTTGCCAATGAACATCTAAATGATTCAGAGGAGAACTGGGTGAAAGTATTGTGGTCAGATGAGACCAAAATCAAGCTCTTTGGCCTCAACCAAACTCTCTGTGTTTGGAGGAGGATGAATGCTGCCTATGACCCCAAGAACACCATACCCACCATCAAACATGGAGGTGGACACATTATGCTTTGGAGGTGTTTTTCTGCTAAGGGGACAGGACAACTGCACCGCATCAAAGGGACGATGGATGGGGCCATGTACCGTCAAATCTTGGGTGAGAACCTCCTTCGCTCAGCCAGGGCATTGAAAATGGGTTGTGGATGGCTATTTCAGCATGACAATGACCAAAAACACACAGCCAAGGCAACAAAGGAGTGTCTCAAGAAGTAGCATATTAAGGTCCTGGAGTGGCCTAGCCAATCTCCAGACCTTAATCACATATGTGAAATATGTGGAGGGAGCTGAAGGTTCGAGTTACCAAACATCAGCCTCAAAACCTTAATGACTTGGAGAGGATCTGCAAAGAGGAGTGGGACAGAATCCCTCATGAGATGTGTGCAAACCTGGTGGCCAACTACAAGAAACGTCTCACCTCTGTGATTGCCAACAAGGGTTTTGCCACCAAGTACTAAGATGAAGGGGTCAAATACTTATTTCACTCATTGACCTGCAAATCAATTTATAACTTTTTTGACATACGTTTTTCTGGATTCTGTTTTTGTTATTCTGTCTCTCACTAATAAAATCCACCTACCATTAAAATTATAGACTGATCATTTCTTTGTCAGTGGACAAACATTCAAAATCAGCAGGGGATCAAATACTTTTCCTCCCCCACTGTAACATGGAAATTACATAATTTTTTTTTTTTGATTGCAGATTTACGTGCTTCAGGCTGTTGTGCAATTAATTCTAATGTCTTTTTCCGTTTTCCCCATCTTTAAAAGTGCAGTATTGATTTTTTGTTTGCAGTTACAGTGCTACGAACAGGGGTTAAACCCCCTTGTGAGTTCTATCTGGTACGCATAGGATTTTCTTTTACATCTGACATTTAAGGGTGTGAAAATATTTGCAGGTTTGAGGAATTGGCGATTTGTGATTATAACTCTTGCAGGCTTGAAATATCAAAGGCTTAGATGGGTTTTAAGGTAAGGTTGTAACAAACGCAGGTATTTTAAGCCTGTAACCCATAGGTTGTTTGCGGCTCACAAAAAGACGCCAGTTAAATAGCAAATTAGTTTACGGGCTACATTACGGGCCCCCCTAAACAACAATAACTCAATTTAATCGAGGCCTATGTCTACCTCTCATAATGGGATTACTGTTAGACCCAGCTCTCCTTTCATGATGTAAGCTATCACTAGTAAGCTGGAATTTTCTAGTGAAGATGAAAAGTCTTCACCCCAGAACAGATAATTATTAATTATTATTGTATATTTATAACGCTCCAACGTATTCTACCAGTATTAACACGTTGCAATAGATGGGGGGCCCTGTCTTTGAGCTTGAGTCTTCGAGCTTAGAACCCAGTGTCTATAGTGCTTTCCCCAAAGCACCTTACACAATTGAAAACTTACAATCTAAATAATGCAAATTATACAACAAGCCTTATTCTAGCTTCCAGATAACAACCTAACAGCAATGGCAACACAAAGGTTAAATTAGCTGTTGTTGTTAGAACTAAAATCAGATCTTATTTTTTTTGTTTTTTGTTAATGGATTTAGTAATTTAGTGATGACATTTGTGCCCATTTTGTCTCAACATTTAGCTTCATCTGTTCTGTTGATTTTGCTGCAGCAAATTGTCTTCAATCATATGATATATTACAATTCCAATAACTGTCAGGCTCTATTATGACACAACACAATCAAGGGACAAAACATATTGATCTGCATTAATGCTAACAGAGTCCCTATGTAAATAAGATCGGTAAGTGCTTAAACTAGATAGCACTGCAACATGTGGTGTTAGCCATAGTGATTTAAAGGGCCGCTGTCATCCTGCATTTAAAATATAGTCTTTAGAAGGACAGTTACAGATAGGCCAAATGTTTTTAGAATATATCATGAAATAATACAGCTTGTAATTTACACAGAAAGCTCATTAAGTTACAATGACATGACTTCCAAATGAAGTAACCCCCATAATTAGTGGTTAAAAGAAAATAGTTCACTGCAGTCAAGAATGATTTCATATAAAAGATAAAAATGTATAGAGTATGTTTATTTTTCTCTCCGGTAAGTTTGCTTTTTTAAAGCTTAGATTTTTAAAATACTATACAGAAAAATAATTGACCATTTATCCTTTAAAGGGCCACCTCAGTGATATTGTTGCATTTGTTTATTTAGAAACTGATTAGTGATGAACTAATTATTGAGTAGTAGTACCAGTAATTGAGTAGTAGTACCAGTAACTTTTAACTGGAAATTTGATCTGCTTCTTTCTATTCCTTAGGCGTCCAGGGAGTAAGATCTTAAAAATAATATTTGTTCCACTAAATGGTAATGGTTCTACAGAAAATAAAAACTTAAAAAGTTTAAGAAAAAAGACTAAAATGATACAGCCTTATTAAATTGCGATTTGGCCAATTGAGTAGTGCTCTATATAAGCACAGAGCATATTTTTTTTACAGAATTTTTAGTTAGTGAAGACCTTGCTTTTGGATAGAAGTTCACTAATTTCTGTAAAATAAATATGCTATGTTCTTATATAGAGTTCTATTCAATTGTCTGAATCACAATTTAATAAGGCTGATAATCTTTAGTAAGTTATCAATAAGGCAAGGAAAAATAGTAATAGAACAATTGATATCATTTGACGTTGTTTGCAGAATATTATAAGCTGATGAACTTCAAAGTGCAAGAGATTAGTTCAGTATGTAAGTACGGCAAAATATGAATGCATATTAGAGAAGTTATACCATCTATATGAAGAAACTTCCAAGAACATTGACTGCAAGACTTCAAGGAAAATATGTATAAAATGAAAGGCTCACTCTGGTGCAAAAATAATAGGGTTTAATTTGTTTATGTACTGGCAGAATTACTTTATAATCAGTATTTGTAGAAAATTAATTCAATGTAGATTATAAAGCTTACATTTGAACTTTAATTTCTCAGGGAACCATAGAGCTGCTTCAATGTAGCCCCTAATAGGTGTCTTAGGCATGGGAGAGAATCTGCCAGGAGGCTGTCCTAAATATTTTTCAGTTCAGTTTAGATTTGCCTATGGTGGCCAAAACAGAGAAGAAGTTTTAGAAGCTGCATTGAATTTATTTCTTGAAGTACTAATTGAATTGTTATTAAAGGTGCACTATAATGCATTTACAAGTAAAGCTCATGTGTTTGTTTGTTAGACAAACAATATGCAGTTTAAATAAATAAAATGTTAATTTTTTTTTAAATTTTCAGTTTTTCCCTCAAGCAGAGGCATTTCTCTCCATTATCTGGGGGCATGGCCAACTCTTCCAGGAAGCTGGACTAAAAACGTCTGACTTGTTCAGGTTCTGGTTCAACCTGATTATTCTCTGTAAAGAAGGCATGGCTATGATAAAATATGTAGTCCCCATGATGTCACTGGGTGGGGCTAATAAGGCAGCTGCAAGGTTTTACTTTCAATACCTCTGTGTGTGCAGCAGAGACATAGCCAATTACATCACTGGGTTGGGCCAATTACATCATAGCCCTGATTGCTTCTAAGCTTCATGACAGTGCCAAGGCAGAGCTGACCATGTCCACTGATAAGTTACAGGTAGGGGAAGAAAGAACAACTCTGCTTAAGGGGAAAACAGAAAATGTAAAAATTAAGAACACATATTAACTTAGATTTATTTACAACTAAGAGCTGATTTTAATAGTATCTGCCCAACAGACAAACATATGAGCCTTACTTGTGTCCCAACAAACAAAAATATGTACTTTGTTTTTAAATGCATTACATAAAAAACTATTGAAACCCTATCGTATGAGCACTATAGTGGTCCATTAACATTATTATTGGATTATTTTAGCATTGTTAATGTTATTCACACATAGTCCATTCTTTTCATTTTGTACAATTAGCTTTTGTATTGAATTGAAAAGCTTTGAAAAAAAACTGCATCAGTTGAATTGTCTTAGAACAAGTTCTTCCTTTAGAAAATGATTACATTATATTGACTTGATTTCCCATAAAAATGTTATGACTCCAATTTATAATCTTGTTTTCCTGAGTATACTATGTAAGATTATCCTGAAGTAACCCTGGTAGTTGCCATCGCATTATGGATTCATATAAACTGGGTTAGAATTCTATGTCTGAGCTATAATTCTCTTAAATAACTATGGCACATTCTGCTTTTCAAGATAGAAAACAATTTCAGCATTATGTATTTAAATAAAAGAAAACTAACAATGAAATCCTCTCCCAAAACTTGAAATATTTTTATAGAAAAACTACATCAAATGCAGGGCTACATATTAACTAGGTTGGAAAGTGTGGCTTGTATTGTAGTTCTGAATTAATTGAAATAATAATAAGATATTGAGATTAATACTAAAATATTTGCATATAAAAATATCAATAAAAGCACTATAACAATCACCAGACTGCACAGACTATGCACCAGATGATGCTTTTGCTTTGCATTTTATCATAGGTTGCTTTTATAACTCACATTTGGACTTTTCTTAAAGGAGATCTGGAACACAACTGTTTTTTCCAAGAATTTAAAAGAGAACATTTTAAACATTACAAAGGTATTTTTTTGCATGAAATAATAGTAAGTAAAACCTGTTTAAATTTAAATGTAGGAAAAATATATAAATGGTTTTAAGAAACCTCACAAAATTATTTAGTTAACAAAAAGGGATGCCCATTAAAAATTGTGTTGTTCCCAACATAAAAATCAATATAAAAAATGTATTTTATCCTAACTAAAGTAACTTCTGATCTTTAATCATTAATTTGTGCAGTTTCTCCTGGAATATATTTTTTCCATATACTATAGGCCAGAAGGCCTATAGTATACTAAAGTAAATAGACTAGAGGTAACAAATTCTGTCTCTTGAGTCACTTGAATCTCTTAGAGAAATAAGAGACGCTGAGCACATATGGTTTCACATTATAGTGAATGGCCAGTTAGTAATTGTCTCATTTTCTTTTGCTTGTTGAATTCTTTTAAAACTGTACTCTAGTGCTGTATGGGTCATTGGTTGGTCTGTGGACTACTTAATAATCTCTTTAGAATTTTGCAACAGGAACATTCCATCATTTTATTTTGTTGAGCACAGTGGCAAATCATTCAGTTTGATATACCAGACTAATTTGCCAAAGGCTCTCAGACAGTTATAATTGTCTTACATCATGTTGCTTAGAAAATAGCCTCCATTGAAAAACTTTACAATGAAGTTGACCTTGTAAAAAAAATGCGTCATAGATAATGCTTTACATTTTCATCCAGGAACTTACACTGGTTTCAGAATTTCAAATTAGCTCTTTGCACTATTCACATATATTTTCTGTACTTGTATCCTACCTGCTTGGGCATCCTTGATGAAGAGTATTGGTCTATAAAAATATTCTACTATCTTATTGTCTATGAAAATATTCTACTTCTCTAATGAGATGTTATATCTTTGGTCTTAGTTAAATACGATTATTTTTTAGATTTTCAACATTTTCATAGGATCACCACCCATTTTTATTGGGTGAAATATAATGTGAGTTACAGTTCCTTTATTGTAGCAGCCTTCCTATTTATTAGGATCTTTTATAATTGGAATGCTGTATAATCTGTGTGTCTCCTCTTTCTTTATTGCTTGTTGTAGTAGGTCAGGATGTTAAGACTGTTGTGCAATTAATTCTAATGTCTTTCCATGTTTTCCTAGTATTTTAAAGTATAGTGTGTTTATTTGCTGCTGCAGCTATATGAACAGGTGTTTAATCCACTTGCGAGTCCTATCTAATACTCATATCATTTTGTTTATACATTTGCCATTTACGGTCTTAAGCACTGGTAACATTTGCGGGCTGTTGACATTCTGCCCCTCAGGAGTTGCTCCTACATAATATTCTCCACGGCAGCTGGGGGATGACCACCACTGTTGCACTGTCAATTTCTTTAGTCATCTTCCTACTGACTGTCAATGGAGGATATAGGACAGAGTTAAATTTTTGACAACCACAGTGATTTTGAGCCAGTAACTCGCAATTGGAATGCAAGTAGCGAAATGTATCCAATTGAATATCAGTTACATGTATGGGCTCCGTTAGTGGTTCATGTAATTGCGATTTGGACAATTGAATAAGGCTCTAAGGCATCACTGCTATACATTTTAATTCTTCATAATATGCATGATGCACAACATGAACAAATAATTGACTGTTGTGTCTTGACTTAATCAATGCTTCGGATGTAATTGTGTTAAGAAGTATAGGATCAAATAGCATTGGATTTGTGTATAGAGACTCAAAGTAACTGTCAGTCTGGCATGCACTTTTCAGCAGCCAGTAGATTCCCCTAATCATTAACTGCTGCTTTGAAGGCGCAGGTTATAAATCAATGAGACTGACTGCATCAACAGTTTTTGTTAACCTCTTCATTGGCATCCTCTTCAGTACTAAAAGATTGGTATTACCCAGACTGAGAATGTATAATGAATACAAACATAAGATGCGCTAAAGAGGAAAGTCAAGGTTTAAATTAAACGTTTAAAAACATTTAAAAATGGAATGGAAATGTTATTGAGCATTAAATAGCCACTAATAAGCTCTTAGCTACAGAAGTCCGAATAGTTGTGGTTGTTCTAGTAGTGGTCTAAGATTTAGATATAAATATCCCAGATTCAGATAACAATATATACAAATAAATTGTTCTTGTTCTTTAGAAAGTCTTAATCTAATATACTATTCAATTTTTTATTAATAAAACATAATGTATCATGGCAGACAATTTATAAACTTATATAACTGATAACGCACAATGTCATAAAGGTGTAACAGTGGCTCTAATATGCTCCAAAACTGCACCCCAGTATATTGTAAGATATAGACTAGATCAGGACCTAAAGAACCACTGTAGTTCACATCTTTGTGAAGTATGTATCAAATTAATAACATTAGCGGCTGTGTAAGCAATGAGTGTAATTGCAAGGTGTTTTTTTCTTTAGGATACTCTACTGGTGCTATGGGCACTTCCATCTTGGACTGCTAGATAGCATGTCCCCTCTAAACAATAGTTCTGTTTTGGCATAAAGTGTGTACCCCATGATATTTAATACCATGTAATGTGTGTGAAATTCATGTATAACTTCAAACATTTCCAGATAAGTAGATACTGAGAATTCCCTATTTCTCTACAATACTATAACAGGACTAATGTGCTCAAAGCTCATTCCCTCTCTTCAATTATTGTTCAATTCTTTGATCACTAATTTATAATCCTGACTTAGCCACAGGCCGCAAAGCAAACTTCTTAAATTGATGGCTAGATAGTGTACTCATACGCATTAAACTCAACACCAATGGTTTTATCACTCCTTAGCAAAGTAATACTGCATACCATTTATGTGAACATTCTCATCTCACTGAATCTCCCATTACATTTGCTCTCTCTCCAAATTGAGACTGGCCTAATGTTTAATCCCATATGTGTCTATTAGTATAAAAGGCCACGAACAGAATGGCACACTAGTGATTATCTTATCTTAGTGACCAGGAAAAGGCAGATAAGCTAAATAGGTTATTTTCTTCGGTATAGGGGAGGTACCAGTGGTTGGGACACTGCAACATAATGGGGCTACACTACCTTTGCCAAATAATTGGTTAACACAGGAAGTGATCCAAAAGAGGTTAAAAAAATAAATGTTATTAAAGCCCGGGTCCTGATGTAATACATCCATGGGTACTGAGGGAACTGGGTTCTTTAATAGCCAAACCATTATATTTAATTTTTCAAGATTCACTCAACACAGGGTCTCTACCAGATGTGATACCTATATTTAAGAAGGGAGCAAGAGCAAATCCGGAAAATTATAGACCAGTGAGCCTCACTTCTGTAGTGGGGAAGCTTTTAGAAGGGCCAATAAGGGATAATATACAAGAATATATCTATTTGAACAGGATTATAAGTAGGAGTCAACATGGATTTATGAGGGAAAGGTCATGTCAAACAAATCTAATTAGTTTCTATGAGGAGGTTAGTAGGAACCAGGATCAAGGCAACTCAGTGGATGTAGTCTTTTTGGATTTTGCAAAGGCTTTTGATACAGTGCCACATGGAAGACTAGTGTGCAAACTAAGAGATACAGGAATTGCAGTAAATTTCTGCTCATGGATTGAGAGCTGGCTAAAAGACAGGAAGCAAAGGGTTGTTGTAAATGGAACATACTCCGATTGGACTAATGTGGTAAGTGGGGTTCCTCAGGGTTCAGTTTTAGGTCCTCTCCTTTTTAACAAATTTATTAATGACTTAGAGGTAGGATTGGAGTGTGGTGTTTCCATTTTCGCTGATGACACGAAGTTGTGCAAGGTAATTAAATCAGATAATGATGTGCTTTCCCTCCAAAGGGATTTACATAAAATTGAGGAATGGGCATCTAAATGGCAGATGAGATTTAATACGAATAAATGTAAAGTTATGCATCTGGGAAGGAAAAATAGCCATGCAATTTATAATCTTAATGGAGCTTGTGGACAACCATCTAGGTAGCAGTGCTCAAAGCCAAGCAGCAGCTGCAAAGGCAAATAAAATATTAGCATGTATTAAAAAGGGTATAGATGCAAGCGAAGCAAATATAATTCTTCCACTATACAAATCTCTAGTACACCCTCATTTGGAATATGGAGTACAATTTTGGGCACCACTTCATAAAAAGGACATTTTAGAGCTGGAAAAAGTACAGAGGATGGCAACAAAACGAGGGGCTAAGTTATGAAGAAAGACTAACCAATTTAAACTTATTTTCTCTACAAGAAAGGCATCTAAAAGGAGATATGATTACCTTATATAAATACATCCAGGGTCAGTATAAAGATTTGACAAGGGAGCTTTTTGTGCCAAGAGGTTTTCAACTGACAAGAGGACATCCCTTGTGGTTAGAAGAAAAAAGATTCCACCTTAAAGAAAGAAAAGGATTCTTCACAGTAAGGGTGGTTAATCTGTGGAATTCTCTACCATAGGAGGTGGTGACAGTGGATTCGATAGATAACTTTAAAAGGGGACTGGATTTATTTCACATTAAAAAGGGAATTCAGGGTTATCATGGATAATTATAGAGACAGTATTGATCCAGGGAGAAATTCGATCGCCAGTATCTGGGGTCAGGATGGAATTTTTTTCTCCCTTTGAGACGACTGGCTAAGTCTTACTTGTTTTTTTTCTGTTTGCCTTCCTCTGGATTAATAATTACAAAAATAAATAAATAAATAAATAATTGATTAATAATAAATTAGCAACTAAGTAATTAATATTTAATCTGCATATTTCAGATCAGACGAGATCTTAAAAGGTTGAACTTGATGGACTGAAAGTCTTTTTTCAACCTTAATTACTATGTAACTATGTAACTATATCACTAAGCCTGATAGCTCTAGGCTACTAAAATTAAAATCAGCTTGGAAACACTATGAAAATTCAAATTTCTCAGCAACATCTGGCTACCAAGGATAGAAATATAAATGTCCTACACAGAATTTACTATGTCCCAGCCACTTCACACAGATGCTACCATGCATGCCCACCACAGTGTTTTAGGGGCTTCTCACAGATTGTCACCCATTGGAATATTTGGTGGTATTGCGTAATGGTTCTTAATTTGTGGAAGGGTTTGGAAACTTTTCTGAACTCTCTTTACATGAAAGCACTTTTATTAGTTTTTTAAGCATATTCCCCAGGAATTAAATCAATCATCAAGAAATGTATTATCCCTATTTGTGGTATTGTCAAATTATACATTGGAAAACTCTTACTTCATCACTGTCCCACATTTAATAAAGAATCAATGAAATAATGGTATGTAAGAAATTAACATACATACTGGAAAGGCATACAGATAATTTTGTAAAGAAATGGGCCCCCTGGTGTAACACACAAAATGGACCAAAGTGCACATAAGCCCTTTGTGGTGTATCACCAAATTAATATATATAAATATTACACAAGGTTCGTCTACATTAAAAGGTATTTATTAAAAGGCAACAACACAATACTATAAATGTATCACAAACACACAGCCCAGACCCACGGAGCAACACCCCTTTTTAAATCTATCTACCTATATAATCCCCTTCCCCAAACGCTTGATCTTACCCACGGTTAGACCATCGCCATCAGTATACCATCAACCATCACCAACACCATCCAGGAAGAAAACAGGCAGCAACAGCAGTTTCCTGCCTGGAAATACCCTTAGTTGCATCACTTCCTCCAGCAATTGTGGGAGGGAAGCAAAGACTTCCAGCCCTCCCACCTAGACCTGTTTAAGGAGGTCCTGAATTACCATGCAAGGAAGACAAGTTACCACATTCCCTCACTTTTTCTTCTTCTATGTTGCTCAGTTTTCTAGTTATCCCTCTAGTACAGGAGAACCTAGTGGGAGCAAAAACCTGATATACAGGAGAAATTCAACCCACCGTCCCTCCGGAATAGTTCCCTCAGCGACATAAGTTCTCCTGTACTTTCCTATGGCTGTCAATCCATATATTACATAAAAACAGAACTTATAGAATTTAGGTGAGAGTGTGTGATAAATGTTTATGTATGTGCAATGTAAAACTTTATTGAAGAATGTATGAGAGAGAGAAAGAAGAGGAAAAAGATATCCTCCTTGCAAGTTTCTTCCTCATTTGTTTCATTGCCACACAAAAGTATATTATTATATTTGTCGTTAATACTTGAATGAACATGAGTACCAGCGACAGTGTTCGTAGGACTGGATGTGTCTCTGCATTGGTAAGAATTCCCCACCAGGGATGCTCAACGTTTTTTGTAGTAATTTCTATTTCCTTTTTCTGTTGTTCCAGCAGTAAGCTGATGGGGTGTAGTTGTTGTTTGGTACGTTTTACTAACTCATGAAGTTCCAAGGTAAGCTTTGGAATTGGGGGAAAAAGCTTCATTGTCAAATTTGTCCAATCTGCATTTGCAGTAAAATTGATCATTTCGGTGGTAAGGTTTCTTGATGGGACCATGATACAAGACCCTTCTTCCACCAAACATATTTCATCAACTGTCCTATATTCAGAGTGGCCGATAAAGCACGCAATGTCCCCTATGCGGATCACCTCTTGCACCAGGTTTTCTTTTATCAACTGCACCCAGCCATCCTCCTCAGCTCCTTTCTCCCAAACACAACTGCACAGCCATCGGTGTTGAGATTTCCTGCAACAGCTTTCATCCATCTCCAATCCTGTAATAGTGGCCAGTCTTTTTGATGGGAAGTGCTGCTTGTAGATTCCATCACTTAACGTGCCAATGCTATGTATAAAGTTCAGTTGCTCTGCCTGCCCCTCCCAACGGGGAATTGCCAGGATTAGTCCTATTGTCCCAGATTGTAGTCCATGTGGCATCCATTGATCTGGGCCTTCAATATAGCTGTATTTAAGATTGTCCTCAGTGATGTCCACTCCTTTTCTTTTCAATGACGTGATAATCCCTGTTGCATTGATTTGTCTTGCCCACTTGTTTTCCTGGATGTCTTTAATAGTTTCCTTTAAATCTGCCAACAGCTTTCCTCAAATCATAGAACAGAAAATGGCAGTTCCCACTGTTTCATTCTTAATGCTGTTAGCAATGGAAGCAATATTTTCCTCAACTAGATGCAGGTTGTTGGCAATGGTGTGTATGTCATCAACATTGTCTGTCAGTCTACTCACTATAAGGGAGTCAGCTACTCCACCTATTTTCATAGCATGTCCCATGCCATCAGTAAGGGAGTTTATCCTGCTGTTCAGTCCAATGATGTCTGCTGAATTCCATACTCCCAATCCAGTTCCGACTCCTCCTAAAAGGGCTGCAAGTGTGTCCCGTTTTTCTCGACTCCCTGCTCCGGTCCACTCAATGATGGTCTCTTGTATACTTTGCTTAAACCACTGCCGCTGTGATTCCAGGCACTTTGGAGGAATAGAAAAATCATTAAAATTTAGAATTATTGGGTAGTAAGTCCACTCAACCCCTTGCACAACTGTTTCATGTGTTGGTACCACCACCAATCCGCCTATTGGCCATGGTACCATTCTCCACCTTCTTCTAATGTTAAGTTACTCACTACTACTGTAGTATTTGTAAACCTCCCTTGTATTGGAGCTCTAAGAGCTAATCCCCTGGTACTATTATGTGGCAAAATAATGTTTACTTGTAACCCTCCACCCTCTTTTACTTCCAATTCCCTGGGCCAAATAAATCTATCTGCTTGAACGTAATGTAACTCCAATCTTTTCAAACTCTCTCCCTTATTTGCGGTATCTTCTGGCCTTATTGCCTGTCTCCCCATTCCTACTGTGATACAGCTTATACTTATCCATCCTGTAACAAGGATCCACCACAATCTTCTGTTGACACGCATCTTCATTCTTATACAGCCTTGCTCTGTGGGAACACTAGATTCCATCATTAGAAACATATACATACACAAACAAAAAAATAAACAATATCTTTTTGCAAGTTTGTTCACGGCCCTGTAATCAATGGTAAGTCTCCATGATGAGGCTGCTTTTTCATCACCATTCCCTTTTAACACAGCTTTTCTCACAGGCCAACATGGTGAGTTACATGCATACCCATTTCCAAATTTAATTATTCCACGTCTCTCCAGTATTTCTATCATCTTGGTGATTGATGCCACTGATTCTCTTGGGACTGGATATTGCTATTGCCATTGTGGGTCTCCTCCTTCCAAAAAGACCATTCCTTTCATTCTTCCACAGTCTAATTTATCTGTAGCCCAAACAGGTATGTCTTGGATTAGCTTCTGCAGCCATTCTGGTTGTCCGTCTAGTTTCAGTTCGTTTTTTTCCAGACTTTTTATCGGAGAGACAATATATGCCATTGGGAGCACAACCCCTTTCGTCAACTCTGTACTTACCTGATTCACCTTTTCTGTCTTCCACAAACAAAAATTGGCAAGATCTACAATTAAATTTCCTTTTTTTAAATCTTCTATTCCCAATATTTCCTCTGGCCAACCCACTATTGCTTCTACTTGTATTGTTTTTTCTCCAACTGCTACATCAATTGGACCTGCTCTAACCTCCTGTGGATTCCCAGTAACTCCCATAATACTTACTGAAGAATCCCCATTTTTGACCCTGTTGGTCATTGTAACTGCTGCTCCTGTATCTACCAACATATTTTTCCCTACCCCTGCGATGACTGTATAACTGGTAGGCCGACCTGCCTCATCCATGGTTAAATTAGCTGAGTGAATGAGATGCTGAGGCGCAGGGGTTGGGATTTGTCATTGTGACTCACTTCTACTCTGTCCCTCTTTTATCATCTTTGCCTCATTTTCCTTCAATTTCCTCTCTGACTCAGCTACCTTGTTTTTAAGTATGTGATTTTCCTCTTCTATCCTATCCTTCTGTCTCCTGAGTTCCCAATAGTCCATGTTACCGTTTCTCTCTCCCTCCTAAATAGCCCTCCAGTTGCTGCCATCCCTATTCCTATAGTCCCTAGGTGGATCTCTCCATCTTTTGTCAAAGTTCTGTTTTGGTCTCCAGTTTTGATCATCCTTCTTGTTATGGGGTACATCCCACGTCTGGTTTCTCCAATTACCATCTATATCTATACCAGACTCGACCTTAAATGTTCTTACAGCTGAAACAGAGCAGGCCTGTTCTGTGAAAGGATGCTTTATCCACCACTTATCAGCTCTAGTTAGTACCATTTCCAAGTCTGTTGGTGTTGGATCAAAAAGCCTGATAAATTCTTGACACTCCCGGGGAAGGGCTTCCATTACTTTTGCTATATGTTCTGGTGAGCCCAGCACTAGAGGCTGTTGAGGTTGTCGTAGAGTATACCAAAAAAATATCCTTTGAGCTACCTCTCTAGGACCATCTGTTGGCCTCATGGTAATATTTGCTATTTCTTTCTCCTTGCTAAGTAGATAGAAATTAGTTGCAGCAATTCTTCCTGCCTGATCAGACACACTGTTATTAAATCCCAATAGTCTACTAGCCAAAGGACCCATAGCGTATTCTAACAGTTCTGTCCATTCCTCTAAGTTAAGACCTCCTTTTTTAGCTCTATCTGCTCCCCTCATAAACCAATGTGTAAACGTATTAAAGTTGTTAGTTGGCATACTTCCCCACCATTTCTGGAAATTGTCTTTATCTGCCATAGACATCGGTCGAGTCTGCATAGAAAATCCTGTAGGTGTTTGCCTTGCATTAAATAATTCTGAAACAATAACTGGTGCTTGTGGTATGGTATCTACTTGTGGAACAGAATAACATAAGAAATCTTTTCTATCTTGGTTCATTTTCGGCACTGGTTCTTTATTTTGTGCCACGAACATATCCAGATCTGGATATATTTTGGCAATGTCTCTGACTCCTTTTATCCCTTCTAACTTTGTTTTATTTTTATAGTCCATTATTATGTTTTGAAGTTCTGTTATTTTTACTCCATAAGCATCCCTCTGCTCTTCTATTTCCCTTAACTCCCTTTCTAGTTCCCACACAATTGTAGTTGTTCTCAAAGCTGCAATTTTTAAACAATCCCTTTTGTCCATTGCTTCCTCCATTTTATTTGTTGTTTCCAAATTATGCTGCCGTAATTCTACAACTAAGTCTATTAGGCCTCCTATTGTGGCTACAACAGCTTGTGTGACCAAACTTTTTCTCTTCTTTGTTCTATACTTTTTGTTATTTACAATTTGTGTTAGAACATCCATTAATCTCTTCTCTTTTTCACTGTCTGGGTTTGCTGGCTCTGGAAGCTCATATGGACCATCATGTTTTTGAATATGTTTCCTAAAGTACTCACGCACTTCTGTGAGAAAGTATTTGGCCCCTTGAAAAGACATTCCTACTCTTTTACTCACCCAAGTAAGAATCCAAATCAATTTGCGACTAAAGTAGCATGCTTCTGAGTAGCCAACAATAGTTGATGACTATTCAGTAGGCCAGATGTAATATGTAGAAAAATAGACTAGTACCCACAATGCAAATTATACTTACCTTAGTATGGTGAAGGTAATACTTGCTAATTAACTTAAAATATAATAGCAAGGCCTGCAGGGTAGGAGATATACCTGAACTAGGATATGCAAGACACCCAAAAAGTATAAGGTATGGAAGCCTATAGTGTATTAAAATGCACACCTGAAATAATATATATATATATATATATATATATATATATATATATATAAGATTTAAAATGGTTTATTTATTTATTTTTCTCCAGGCCTGTACTATGATAAAGGACTAGAGAAAGAAAAAGAAAGAAGAGAACATTTAAAAAAAAAAACAAAAAAAAAAAAAACAAAAACAAAACAAAAATAATAGTATTAACAAACTCAGGTATTTGAAACACACAACAAACTAATTGTGGCCTGATGCCCAAGCTTGTATATTAAAAATGGAGGCTTAAATTAGCATTCAAATACACAAAGAAGCCGCATGGAGCCTATTCAATTGTATTCAAATGCAGGGCTAGGCCTGTACTCAAAAGCACAACAAAACTCAACTCAGATAAACCCACAAAACAACCTGTATGATATATATTTGTTTTATGTATCAAAATAAGCTAGTACGAACAAAACTCAACTCAGAAGCTAGTACGATATAAAGGATTAAAAAATAATAATTGAAGCCTGATGCCCAAGCTTGTATATTAAAAATGGAGGCTTAACCTAGACTCCACACACAATCAGCACTTGATTTCCCATGCAGAGGATAATTAGACAAAGTACTTTTTTTTTTCCTTCCCCCCAAAAAAAATAAATAAATCTGACTATCTATTAATGTGATATTACCTCATAAATAACCTTAGTAGAAGTCTAAAATTCGTGGTCGCCAAATGTGGTGTATCACCAAATTAATATATATAAATATTACACAAGGTTCGTCTACATTAAAAGGTATTTATTAAAAGGCAACAACACAATACTATAAATGTATCACAAACACACAGCCCAGACCCATGGAGCAACACCTCTTTTTAAATCTATCTACCTATATAATCCCCTTCCCCAAACGCTTGATCTTACCCACGGTTAGACCATTGCCATCAGTATACCATCAACCATCACCAACACCATCCAGGAAGAAAACAGGCAGCAACAGCAGTTTCCTGCCTGGAAATACCCTTAGTTGCATCACTTCCTCCAGCAATTGTGGGAGGGAAGCAAAGACTTCCAGCCCTCCCACCTAGACCTGTTTAAGGAGGTCCTGAATTACCATGCAAGGTGATAGGATCAGATTAGTGAGTAATCATGTATTCTGATGTGTGTATATTATTATATCTGAGTACTAAGATATAATGAGAGAGAATAATGCACAGAAGTCATAGTGTCATCAGAATAATCTCTGAGTTTTATTTAGACAGTCTGTTTCTTATATAGCATAAAACACGTCACAGCTTATTAGCATAGTTGGAAATAGGGTTAAATACATATTTGCAAGCAACTGTCTTTTTTTTATGTTTACTCAGCAAAACCTTATCTAAAACCCCTGCTTGCTTCAGATACATTGTCTCAGTAGTATCTGAAGCGAAAAACAGGACACAGGATACAGATGTTTTAACGTAAACATTCTACAGATGACGCACTTAAACATTCTAGTGAGATAAGAAACATGCTGACATACTTTTTATAATCATGATACTCTTAGCTAATTAATTTCTAAATGAAGAAATTAAAATACCTAACATATCCCTCCTCTTATAAATGTATTAGACCAAGGTCTTAAGGCAAGGTTCAGGTCATAGTCCTTTCTTTAGTGAAGAGTTGGGGTCTGGACCATCATGGTGCTTCTCTTAATCCACTTGTTTTTATACATCATCAATGTCATGATCAAGATAAGAATCAGATTCTCCTTGAGTGAGGGGTATCGTCTCTATTAGGTATTGTTGAGTTACTGCTTGGTCAACAACCTTATTCACCAATCCACGGATGCATGGTATCACACAGCATCCTAACAAAATGATCAGTGTTAGGACTGTGCCAACAGTGATCAATATCCCTCTGATGTAAGCTGCCCATTTACCAAAGGTGTCTTGGAGCCATTTAGACAGAGGATCATTAATACCGGAATTTTCTACTAGTTCATTTGACAGGGCAGTGAGGCCTTCCAGTGCTTTGGTCACAGATCCGTCTGGAGCTGTGTTGTTGGGTATGAAAGTGCAACAGGCAGTCCCAAACATTTTACATACCCCTCCTTCTTTCGCCAACAGCATGTCCAGAGCTATCCGGTTCTGCCAAGCCATCAGGCTAGTTCTATCCAGTTGCTCTGCCAATCCTTGAACTGCATCTCTGGTATAATTTACGAATCTCTGTTGATTATAGTAGATATAGTTGATCCAATCTACATTCTTATTTATAGTCACCCACCAGGAGATGATGGTTTCGAATCCAGCCGCCACTTGATTTCGGGCTTTAAACTCATCAGGTACTCCTCTCGGAATCCCAATAGAATCAATGTATATTCGATCATCAAAGCTCCCCTTTGGAACTGACCTTCTGGCCCGCTTCAGGTTTTTTTCGGTTATCCACATCATACCAGCACTTCTATCAGGCAATATATAAAACGGTTGAGCCAGTTGGATCAGGGTACATATTCCACCCCACAGTGAGGGTAATACTTGTCTCACTTGTTTACCTCCACAATACCACCAGATATCTGCTCGTCCAACTAAGTTGTTGGAAAACAATGTGTCTGGATATTCTTTACTGCCCACGTGTATAATGTCCGAACAATAAGGTGCTTGCCCAACACTTATTCTTGAGTTCTGTCCGGTACGGTTAAAGCACGTAAAATTACCCGGGTACATCATAAATTGGGGTGGTTGGATCCTTGACACTGGTGGGTACAAATAGTGTAGAGCAGTACAATTGGATACTGGCGCTATTTGTTGGAACAACTGTAACATGCACTTCAGTCCCTTTTCATCATTCTGTTGGTTCAGTTTAAATGGTACCGTTGCCATTGATGGTCTGGCAGTGGAACATGCTATACAGTTACTCATTTCCATGGAGGCTGCTGTATACAGCATCCATTCCAACCAGATGTTTTTTTCTGCATACCCAGTCTCAATTTCAAAAGTGTCAATCAGGCGGTCAGGTTCCAAATAAATGACCTGTGAGGGCACAGTCCTATTCACAGGACTCACCTTGGTGAGATCAATAGTCTGTCTGGGCTCCTCTTTTTGCAGTACCTGAATATGCAAATATTCCATGTTGTTACCTCTGCCTGAGGTGTAAATTCCAAGAGTATATCTCCCCTCATCACACTTTTGTGGGTCCTGGAGGGTGATCCGGATGGGGTTGCATAGCTGATTTTGGCTGCAAGAGGATGGCTCCACACCCCGTGTCAGCTTTAAGCGTCTCTTTGTACTTTTGCACTTCATGTGATTAGGTGGGGAGTAACCCCAGTCAGCTCCTGTATTCCATAAGGCCAGTTTCCAGCTAGGACATCTCTCATTTCCATACGGAGAGGCTATACACAAATATACTGGCGCTTTTCTCACCCCTCCACTACGTCCTCCTCCAGAAAGTCCACATCTTAGTACTTGACATAGGTCTATTTGGTTGGTTCCTATCTGCCCTTCCTTGAACACTAGGGTCACTTGGCCAGTTAAATTGACTTCCATCGTGTCTCTTTTCATTCTGTGCATCCACATCTCTCCCATAGATTGCGTCTGGTTGCCTCTGGGTCTTGTTACTTCTTCCCATATGATTATGGGTGCTACTATGCAAAGAGTTATCAAGATGAGGCATGTCAGTGAGATTCTTAGGCCACACCAGTTAGGTCTTTTGAACAGGTGCCAGGACATTTTCTTGGGCCAGTTGAGAACCCCAAAAACCCGCACCATTCGGTTCTTCACTGGGTTTGAGACGAGTTTCCCCCCCTTTGTAGCCCAGCCTGACTCGCAATGAGTCAGCTAGCAGCTTTTTAGGAATCAACTGGCTCAAGCTCTGGCACTTTTACGCTCTTGCAGTGAGTCAGGTGTATCCAGGTGGCTCGTTCGGCAACTTTCAAGGCAGTGGGTGTTGACAGCAGAACTTGGTACGGTCCTTCCCACCTGGCCGATGCCCAATTTTTACGCTTGATTACTTTAATTAGGACCCACTGGCCTGGTTGTACCAAGCAGGGTCCCTGCTGTTGCTGTGGATGAGAGAGAGAGATGGAGGTAATATCTTTCTTACTTAACATTTTTCTCATATAGTCTGCTAAGTTTTCACTCATGTTCTCATCTTCTGAGATAAATGGTCTAAATTCTGGTAGTAGGAATGTTCTCCCATACAATATTTCAAACGGGGTTAACTTCTTCCTGCCTGGAAGCATGTGCATGTTTAGCATGACTAATGGTAAACAGTAAAGCCAATTTTTCCCTGTCGCTGCCATCATTTTCCTCAATTTATTTTTAATGGTACCATTAGTTCTCTCCACTAATCCAGCTGACTGTGGGTGGTACGCACAGTGGTTTTTCAACTCTATGTGTAATGCTTTACTCAAGTGGTTGATAATTCTGTTCACAAAATGTGTGCCGTTATCGCTATATATTTTCTCTGGTATACCAAACCTAGGAATTATTTGTGTCACTAAGGTTTTAGCCACTGTGATTGCGTCAGGGTGTGCACATGGTTTCGTTTCCACCCACCTAGAGTATACATCAATTATCACTAGGCAATATTTCTTCCCTTCACACTTTGTTAGTTCAATGAAATCCATACATATTGTCTGGAAGGGGTATGTTGGTTCTGGGAATGTGCCCCTTATGGGGTGATAGTTACCCTGAGGGTTATGTTGTGCACAAACAAGGCACCCTGCACAACATTTTTTAAAATAGGTGTTTAATCCATAGGCTGAAAATATTCTGCTGACCATGTCTACCATACTCCCTCTTGAGACATGACTAATGCCATGGCTCAACATAGCTGCATATCTGAATTGTGATTTTGGTAAAATTGGTGTCCCTTCTATACTCTCATAAATATTATCAGCATTTAGTTTACTCCCTTTCTTCAACCAGTATGTTTTTTCCTGTGAGGGTGCATTTGCCTGTAGTTGCTGTAGAATACTCTTGTCAATATGGTTTACGAAATACACAGATGTGTAGCTGTGTAAGAGTTTGAGCCGCTTGCTTTGCAGCTGTATCTGCCCTGCCATTTCCTATTGAAATTGCGTCTGTGGTCGTGGTATGAGCCACACATTTACATACCGCAATCTTCAAGGGCAGTTGAATGGCTTCAAGTAACTGCAAAAGGAGTTGTTTATGAGTGACTTGCCTGCCAGTAGATGTGACCATGCCTCTATTTTTCCACAATTGTGCAAATATGTGCACAGTTGAGAATGCATATTGGCTGTCGGTGTATATATTTACTATTTGTCCCTTTCCTATTTTACAGGCTTCAGTAAGGGCCACGATCTCAGCTGCCTGTGCTGAAAAATGTGATGGAAGTTTTCCTGCACTTATAGTTTCTTCTTGTGTTACTACTGCATATCCCGTTGCATTTGTACCATCTTTGTTTCTACTTGATGACCCATCTACAAACAGAGTTAGTGTAGCCTCGGTGTATGCAACATCTCTAAGGCCGTCTCTTGGTGAGACTTCTTTTTCTATGATTTCAGTACATGCATGTGGTGTGCCATCTTCCTGGATGGGAACTAACGTTGATGGGTTCAGTGTTGTGCATCTTTCTATGTGCAAGTGTGGTTGTGACAGAAGTATAGTCATGCATGATAAGTGTCTTGAAGGGGAAAGGTATGAAACCTTATTTTGTAGTAGAATGACAGATACAGCATGTGGTACTCTTAGAGTCAAAGGGTGTAACAGGACTAAGGCTGCTGACGCCAGAACTGCCATGGAAGCCGCCACTACAGCCTGTACACAAACCGGAAGTCCCCTGGCTACAGGGTCCAACCTGGTTGAGTAAAAAGCCAAGGGTCGGTCTCGCAGGCCATGTTTCTGAGTCACAACGGAAGTCATATAGCCTCCCCTTGAGTCAACAGTTTGTACAAATGGCTTGCTGTAATCTGGCAATCCCAATACAGATGTTCCCACTACTGTGTTCTTAAGCTGAATGAATGCTGCTTCAGCTTCATGTGTCCACGCTACCTTTTCATTAGCTGACATTGATTGTGCATAAATAAGGTGTTATATGGGCCCTGTAAAGTCTGCATAGTTGGGAATCCAACTCCTGCAGAAATTTACCATCCCTAAGAAAGACATAACTTGTCTCTTTGTGACCGGCTTAGGGGCTTCTAGTATGGCCCTTTTCCTAACTGGGTCTAGTGATCGTCCCTTTCTGCTCACTAGGTATCCCAGGTACTTCACTTCTGATTTCCAGAGCTGTAATTTATCCCGACTAACCTTATGTCCCTCTTCTGCCAGGAATGTGAGTAAGGCTAGCGTGTCCTCCTGGCATATGTCCTCAGAAGGAGAGGCCACCAAGATATCGTCCACATACAGTAGTATTTGGCTTCTCCTTGGGGGCGTAAATTTCGCCAAATTTGAGGACATAGCTTGGGAAAATATAGTTGGACTTTCGGTGTATCCTTGAGCCAATCTTGTATATGTGTACCTCCTCCCCATATAGGTGAAGGCAAACCAATATTGGGAACCTTTATCTACTGGTATGGAGAAGAATGCATTGGCTAAGTCTACCACAGAAAAATGTGTGTTATCTGGCTGCATGTCATTTAGGAGTGTATGTGGATCTGGCACCGTGGGTGCTCGGGGAATTACAGCTTTGTTTACTGCTTGTAAATCCTGCACTAATCTCCAAGCTTCGGTTGCTTTCCTGACTGGGTAAAGTGGGGTGTTACATGGGGATCCTGGGCATTCTATTATAATCCCTTTCTCAATCAAAACTTTTATAATAGGTTCTATGCCCTTCTCTGCTTCAGGTTTTAGAGGATACTGTCTCTGATGTGGCCGAAAAGTACTTTTTGGGGTGATTTTTACTGGCTCTATCCCCTTTATAAGGCCTACATCAGCGGGCCCTGTGGACCATAAGGTGTCCGGAAGGCTCTCTAATGCTACCTCCTGTTCCTGAGTGAACAGTATCTGTGTGTTGTGTCATGGTTCCTCTAACAGAAGAACTTTCTCCCACCTGGATGACTGTAAGTGTATTCCTTTCTTTGTCTCAGTTACCCAGTTCAGGCTTTTCCGATATATTTTTGTGCTCGGTGAGTACTGCACTCCGAGGTCATAGGGTAAGTACTCCCATGGTGTTTTATCTGTCTGAGCCTCTTCTACCATCCCTCCTACCTGTACCCACCTTCCACCAGCTGGCATAGCCAGTGATATGTGTAGCACTGTGTGTCCTGCATAGAGTAACTGGTCTTGATTATTCAGTTTTACTCCCACCCCTGTAGACCCATTTTCTGTCCAGTATATGTAATCCAAGGTTATTCTGGTATTGGTGTGTTTGAAAAATGTTTTTCATAGTCCACATCCCTCCCCGATGTACTTTCAAATTTCATAGTGCAGTGTAATGACTCTGTGCTTTGTTTTACACTGGAAGATGGAGCTAGGTCATTAGCCATGGCTATCAAAGCGCTGGATACTTGTGCCAGCCCTTTCGACACCATGTCTAATGTATAGAAGTAATGTGGTTCACCCATCCCTTGCACTACATTCACATCGACAGGTATGTCCCCCATGTATGCTTTCATGCCTTTCTCTGTGGGAACCACTCTAATGTTGCATTTCAGCATCAGATCTCTACCCAAGAGATTTATCGGGCATCTAGGGGAGAGTATAAAAGGATGCTCAAATGTTTGGCCATTGAACAATCTCACTGTAAGTGGGCATGATACAGGTTCACTATTTGTCTGTCCTGCTGCTGACCTAACCAGTATGTTTTGTGACGACGTGTAACTAGTCCATGTGCCATCATTGCTCAACACTGATTTACATGCTCCTGTATCGCATAAAAATGTTATCATTATCCCCTCTACATCTAGCTGCATGACTGGTTGTTCTTCTAAAGCCATTAAGTCTATACATGATTCTAAATTCAACACATCATTTTTTCCTGGCAATTTTGCATCATTATTACCATACTCATACAATTCAGATTCATGCAATTCTTGTTCAGCAAACATTTGTAAAGGAGGGGTACAACCTGGTTCTAGTCATTTGTCAGTCTGGTGGTCATCGTCATCCGCTCCCTCTTCCTCCTGGTACTTTCTGTTTCTGCAGTGACCTGCTAAGTGGCCGGCCTTGCCACACACGTAACAATTTCCATAAAATTTTCCTCTGTTTCCACCTCGACCTCGTCCACGTCCACCTCCTCTCCCTCCACGGTTTCGATTATTTCCACCATCACCAGAAAAGAAAGCAGAAGTTATAGGTTGCGCTTTCCCATCAACAGAAGTCATTAAATACATCTCCTTCGGTTTACTTTTTTGCTTTTTCTGTTTCTTTTCTTTTGCTCTCTTACACTGCTCTTCTGCATGTTTAGCATATTCTATGGTTTCCCTAAGGGGACATGTTTTATAAGTAATTTGGTGTTGTATCACAAAGTCATTTATTTCTGGGTAACATCCCCTGAGAAAAGCGTTCTTTAGCTGCTGAGCATATGGACCAGCATCATCATATGGGTTAGGTCTGGCTACCCCGCTATGGCTGTCAAATACTACCCGCAACCTCCCCATATATTGTTCCACACTTTCATCATCTTTCTGTACACACTCATTTATCTTAGTCCAGTCTGCATGTTCCCTGTGTCTGTCAGCTATTCTGCCTATTAGAGCGTCTACTTGTTGGGTCAGTTCCTGTGATCCATAGCGCAATGGTTCCCCCCTTGGGTCCAGTGGATTCCAGTCACCTTCACTAAGGATCCAATCGGACCCTAATATCTGCCTCAGACATCTTTCAACCTCAACACCATTTAATTTAAAACTTTGCTGCAATCGCTGGAACTTAAGTCTGAAAATTCCCATATTGTCATTTGGGTGGGGGACTCCTTCTACAGCTCTCCTCACATCAGCATCCGTCCATGCCCGGTATACTAGCATTGTGGGTGGCAACACATTTCCCCCCTCTACAAGCTCTCCCCCTCTAGGATTGGGAACCTCAATTAAAGGATATAATGGCACAGATGTCATTCCCTTACCTCCATAATGATGATCTGGTGCCCGCCTGGTTCTGGCGGGCCGTCCTTCATAAGGTGGTGGTGTCGGAGGAGGTGGATTTGGAGCGGTGGCGGCAAGCAGGTATTTGCGGGCATCATCAAATTCGCCCTCTACATCATCACTATAAGTGACCATATTCCCAGGAGGTGGAGGGGCGGTCACTCGTGGAAGTCTTTTCTGTGTACACATAAACATATCCTCTTCCTCTTCCGAAGGAGAGAGGTGGTTAACATTACATGTCCCTCCCCCCGTAGGCACCGTCATTGTCATAAACATTTGCATTTTGTCATCTTCAACAATTTGTAGATTATTGACAGCATCCTCTGTTTCAATATGTTCAACATGTTTTTCCTTAATCTTTATTTTACTTGCCCTGGTCCTATCTTTTTTACCTTTTTTATGGTTAATCGGTGGGTCCTGCGTGTGCCGTTTAATACAGCAACCGCAGGTTTGTCCCATTTGAAAAACAAAAAACAAAAACAACAAAACAAAAACAAACAAAAAAAACAAGAAAACAAAACAAAAATAAACAAACAAAAAAAAAAAAAACTCAAATCTCACAGACTACAAGGACAGAGGGTAGGGTAGGAAGAGTGTAAAAACCTGTAGTGCTCAACCGCTACGGGTAATTATAAAAATCACCCGCACGTCTTACCAAAACACAGGCAAGTCACTGGCTAGCCCTGCGGTGGACGTCAGGTAGTGTGTGACAACTTCACTACTAAAAGGGTACAGAGAAGGAGAAAAGAGATATATTTAGCCCGTAGTGCTCAACCGCTACGGGTAATTATAAAAATCACCCGCACGTCTTACCAAAACACAGGCAAGTCACTGGCTAGCCCTGCGGTGGACTTCAGGTAGTGTGTGACAAATTCACTACGAAAAGGGTACAGAGAAGGAGAAAAGAGAAATATTTAGCCCGTAGTGCTCAACTGCCACAAATTTTGGTTTGTGCGTCTTCCATAAACACAGGCAAGTCACAGGAGTAGCCCTTCGGAGACCAGGTGGGTAATGCGTGACCACTCACTACCAAAAGTGGATAGTTTCAGGTAAGAATTAGGAGAACAACACAAAAGAATACATGTATAGATACATACACTCACAAGGACACAGAAATATACAGAATATTTACAGGTACATATAATAACCAAGAAACTGTGAGCCGTGTTACACCCCTTACAAACAGACATACACCCGGTACCGGTATTTAAATCATACAAAATGGTAACATGCACACACATACATATATTCTTGCAAGAGCTCATGTGAAAGTCAGACTCATTTACCCCTTTTTCATGGTAAGCTTTCTCAATATTGTTACGTACGGAGAACTTATTTTATAGTCTTTTCCTCAGGATAATGACTCTTTTACCTCCCTATGGGTAAGTTCCAACCCTTCTACCTATTACTAGTCTAGAAACCTAGTTGTACAACTCTTTTACCTAATATCACCGTAAGGTAAGGACCTACAGAACATACACACAAATGCAAAATGCAACAGAAATTCAGATACTCACTGTCAGTTCGTTGTAAGCTGTGCCTTGTCATCCCCCGGAAAAACAAACACCTTGCCTCTGTGGTCCAACTGATCGTATATATCAGGCCTGTGGACTTTCTCAAGGGAAGGAAGTCCACAGCAACTTACCCCCCCCCCCCCCCCGTGCACGGTAAAAGGAGTTTTGCTCGGTCCGAGGAATGATAAGGGAAACAACCACCGCTCGAAGGACCAAAATGATAGGATCAGATTAGTGAGTAATCATGTATTCTGATGTGTGTATATTATTATATCTGAGTACTAAGATATAATGAGAGAGAATAATGCACAGAAGTCATAGTGTCATCAGAATAATCTCTGAGTTTTATTTAGACAGTCTGTTTCTTATATAGCATAAAACACGTCACAGCTTATTAGCATAGTTGGAAATAGGGTTAAATACATATTTGCAAGCAACTGTCTTTTTTTTATGTTTACTCAGCAAAACCTTATCTAAAACCCCTGCTTGCTTCAGATACATTGTCTCAGTAGTATCTGAAGCGAAAAACAGGACACAGGATACAGATGTTTTAACGTAAACATTCTACAGATGACGCACTTAAACATTCTAGTGAGATAAGAAACATGCTGACATACTTTTTATAATCATGATACTCTTAGCTAATTAATTTCTAAATGAAGAAATTAAAATACCTAACACAAGGAAGACAAGTTACCACACCCTTGAGCCTGGATTGCCCCCTACCCTTTCCCCTGTTTAAATTTGCTCTACTCCTACTTCTCCCTAGTTAGAAGGGGTGTTAGTAAAATAAATAAAATAAGATAAACTGAAGCTGAAAGATATTGTTTGATTCTTCTGTATTACTTACTTATTCTGCTTGGATACAACACTTGCTTTTTTTTGTCCTTTCTCTTCATGTTGATTACAGATATCACTGATTGATTTTTAATATGTATTGTGATGAACTGGGTTAACTCACCATCATTGTACAAGGTTACGTTCTTCCTCACCAGCTGGAGCAGACAGCATCATTTCAGTAGTCTTTCATCAGATCAAACACCCACAAACAGGACATGGAAATCCCAGGATCCAGGAAATGAACATAGGCCTACCACTTATGTCTTAACCAGAAGAATCTCTTTATTGAACATCTTGGTGATATATTCATGGTATAGTTTCATTATGTAGATATGGCTGTGCTTGGTATATTATCAGTATCAATATGTATCATGATCCCCCTGTACATCAGTCCTATGGACTCATATGATTCGCCCAGGATGATTAGGATTTTGAGGCTGGCCATTACTCTGGCTGCATAATGACTCCTATCAGGACTGCCTCCTGGGAATATGGGGTTGTGGGACTGAGCTCATAAGTTTTATATTTTGGTTTATGGTTATTTAATATGTTATGCTATGTTATGTTGATTACTGTATGCTTAATTGGGTCTAGATGATAAGCAGTTAACTGTCAGAATGTTATGAGGTAGCCAGTAACTGACAGTTGAGAGAGTTATGTAATGTGTGTTTCTGAGGTAACTGTCATTTCGAGAAGCAGTCAAGTCAGATTTGATGGCAGTCTGTGATGCTCCTAAATTAAGGGAGGTAACTAAGAAGATAATGGCTGCCTTGGTCATGTACAAGTAATGAAGTGTGTGTATTCTCCTAAATAAAGGGAGGTAACTGAGGTAGCTGAGATATCTAGAAGATATATGTATGTGTCAGCATTCCTAGAGAAGATACTGCTGGGGTGGAGGTTAAGATGTTATGAAGCCTTGCAATAAAAAATCCAGAAGACACACTGTTACAGCCCACAAATTTGGGGAACCATGCACACCCCAATTCTCTCTAAGGGTCGTGACTTTTGTTAAAGTCTCAGCACCCAGCCAAAACACCTTCTCAGGACATCAGAAGTTGCTAACTCGCCCCAGAAGAAAGACACAGGCAGACATCCCTTTGGTTTTAGAATGTTCCACTCAGACTGAGACAACACCTTTAGTTAGTGTGTCCAAATCAGACCGGCCAGTTCTTTATTTGTTTTCAAGGAACATTTCACAGATCTTAACACCATCCCCCAGGTTTATAGCCAACACCCCATCTTTAGTTGCCAGCTCTCTTTTTACAGAAACCTTAAACTAACCTCTCCCTTTAAGGCTTTCTGACACCAGGGAGGACCCACGCCTGTCCGGCTCTGAAAGCCAATATAAATTCTTGTAAAAGATTTAACCCTTTGTCCCATAAGGGACAAAGGGAAGTAGGTTTATATAATACAGGCATATCCTATGGTCTACTTCTAGCACCCATACATTATTTAAACGGTAAAAATGACCTCAAGCCTCCTTATTACACATAATACATAAAGGGAAAATATGACACATAAATGAAAGACAAATTGACATCATTATTAAAAGACATCCCATGTCTATTTGATAGCCTTTGATTAACAATTAGATGTGATAGAGTCCCAAAAAACAGAGTTACTTGTGGGGGTTGCAGAAGAGCCCAGAATCAGCCATGGCATACGGAAACTGTTACAGAATGTTATCAGTTCAAGTTTAAATATTCACCCATTGAACCTGTTATGAAGTTGCCACAGAAATAAAATCAGTTTTATTTTAAGATGAGCAGTACTTAAGTGCTGATGAGCAGTACTTATACACATATTTTTACACTGTTTATGTTTTTATATCACTGAGGAAGCCTTTGGGCGAAACGCGTTTGATATTTTGTATGTTTTTAGATCATTGATTTTATTCATTTTAATGTGCCTAACCCTATTGGCCATATATGGCATGTATTGAGGGTTATATGGTGCAATAAACACATGATAAACACACTATTGTTTGTATTAGTGTGTTTCAATTGTCTCCTATAGTAGACATAAGGAGTTGGAATCACATTTTATTCTGTAGACACTATATAATAGTGTACCAAATAGCATTGGTGATCCAACTGTACCTGCTATAAAAACATCTGGATCGTATCCTGAGCTACGGATGGAGATCTAAGGATTGGACATTAAGTACTTCCAGAGCTATCCTGTTTAAACCATACAGATACCTCATAACCTTGGGGTCACCACATGTGAGTGAAACAATATATGACTGTTGTTTTGACGTGATTATACACTCATGTTGCACTAGGAGGTGGCGCGCTGTCTTTCCCCTACCCCTCTTTTTATCTTTACCAGTTACTTCGACACGGTGGGAACGGTGTCCTGTGAAGAAGCTGCACACCTCTGGCATCTCTATTATTGTGGTTTTGGACTTGTATGGACGGATATTCACTCCAATTTCCATTTGTGCATCTCTCTAGAGGAACTGTATGTAAACACATCGAATATAGTTCATACATATATATGTATACACAGTAGGTAAAATATAGAGCACTTCTATTTTGTAGCAATATCATATATGCAAATTGCTTCTTTGTTTTCTGTCACCTTTTACATTATATATGTGACTAGCAATTTGCCCGTCAAAAATGATGGCAATAAAATTTCAAGGCTGGCAATGCAGTTTAAAAAAAAAGAGAAAATATAGGACACTTATATATCTAATGGGCTCTCCCAAATGGATAAATGTTAATGATATAAAGTAACTATACAAATCCAATTGTATATCTAGGACACTTGAAGTAAGATAAAACAGTATTTATTGATACAGATAAAATAACAACAATGGCTAATAAAATACATAAAATATGAAAAAGTCCCTGCGGTCAATTATAACATTAATAATAATATTGAATTATTTATGTGCCTTTCCTTAGTTCAATATAATCATCAATTCAGATCCTAATTTACAAGTATAAGCTTATTGTTCACTGATTGTCACATGCGTATTTCACCAGAAGTTGATTAATGATATAAGTGATTATGATTGTGTATTAATAAAGTGCTAGTGTTAGAAAGTGGTAGTATAACCTAATCTATTTGGTGGTAGCGGATCCCACCACTTACTCTTGTGAAAAACTAACCAAGTGTCTACCTATCATTTATCTGTCCCTGTGTCTAGTGGTGGTACTGGGGATCCACCAATTACCCCCCCCCCCCCCGCTAGAGTGAACGAAAACTACTCTAATCTAAAAAAATGATACAAATCTCCTAATCATAGACAATCATAGACATATTGGAACATAAATATAAATTCTAAGACACAACCCTTATAAAGTAAAGGGGATCACACAATCTTAATAATATTCTCAATTATACATACATACCTAAATTAACACATATTGTATATTATAATTTGAAAAAGACAAAAGCATGTATCCCTATATAAAATGCCAGTTCAATTCACAATATCAATATGACATTTATATACAGTTCTTATTTTGAAAAAGACACAGTTTGTAACAAAGAATCAATGCTAAATATTAATATTGTATATATACTGTGAATGTAGGTAAAGGCACATATCTTAGAATTTGTTTGTTGGTTGATTCAGCGGCGCAGTGCTAAGACGCCCGTGACGTCACTACTGCGGGACGAGTGGCAGGTCGACGCACGCTTTTAACATTAAAACGATTCTTACGGGACCTGCCTCTTAGAACTAGTGCCAGGCTTTTATTTGAGAGCATCGGGGTGTTACTCTTATTCATTAACTCTTGAGCTTCCTGCAGTTGTATATTGAATACAATTTGTCCTGCTCCATTACAGCTTGTTTTTGCTCAATACATCTCAACATTCACTGATGATAATCACAGAGGTCTTTATCAAGAGGAAGGATATTAAGGATAATTGGATTAACAAATATTATTATATATGATTGTACACAGCAATTGTCTTATTTACATCATTAAATGCAAATAGATAAATTCTTCTTTTTACATTCCTAATTAATCTTCCATATATACATTATTGTATTTAATTCAAGGCAGCAATCATGATGCATTGTGCACATACTAATCCATGGATCCGCACAGATCCAAATATATTATCTGTCCAATCAATCAACATTATACTCAATAATTCAACAAGAGAACATCTATTCTATTCATTGCCTGCGAGCCTCGCAAAGTGAGGTGAGCTGTTAACCCACTAAAACGCGCAGCACAGGCAAAGAGCGCTCAAGGCGCTCATTGCCTGCGAGCCTCTTGAAGCGAGGAGAGGCGTGGCGGTAATGAAACATGCAGGACTTAGCCTACAAACACTTACAAAACGTGGGATCGCCTTAGGCTGCAAGTAGTTGACAAACGCGGGACTTAAAAAAATACGAGACTCAGGACTTAGAAAAAAAAATACGACATAAGAAAAATATGAAGTTAACGTTCGAACCGTGCAAAACAAGAAACAAGAAAAACACACAAAAAAAAAATATATACAACAAAAACATCACACATAGCACGGGAGAACAGCCAGGACGTCTGGAAGTGAGGTGAAACGTGAATTTATGTCGAATTTATGCAGTTTCGGGACTTGAAAATTGGCTAAGCAAGAAAAAAAATGGCGGCAGAAAAAAAGGAAAACGAGGCACACAACCTCAAACGGCACAAAACACAGCCAGCGATGTACGTGGTAAAAAAATACTATTAGGAAGGACGCAAAATGATTGCAAAACGCGTAAAATATAGACGCCGCCATTTTTCAATACTAACTAACAAATTTACACATTAAGATTTTGAAATGGTGGATTTCCTGCCTAAACTAACGGTTTTGTCTCGCTCACACAATCTATATATAGGGCACACTTGCCACAGAACTGACACTTTCTCCTCAGGTGATGACAGTCTGAGTGGACATTTACTGCTCCTGGAAAATCCAAAGAGATTGTTAGCTCTTCAGGATACTGATTGCTGACTATTAAATACAAATAGGTAAAGTATATTAATAATCATTAAGAAATAATTCATAAATTCATTATTATTAAAAAAAAATGTAAATATGATTAGTTAAAAAAATTGAGCAACAAAGTTATAATTTACACTTGCTTTAGTTTAGCAATACTTTCATGTTTAGCTGGTTGTAATATATTAATTCATTGAATAATTAATTAATAATGTACTTTAATTTATTAATGATTAATGAGCAATCATTAAGAAAAAAAAATTAAACTGCGTAAATTTTATTAATACATTAATGCGTATCTATTTCTAATATATTTAGACATTGATTTACTAATTATTAATGTACATTATTTTAGTAAATAATTAATTCTAATCATTATGAACAACAAATATTCTATAGTTTACAATGTGTTTACTTTATTAATATATTAATGCTTAGCTCTTTAGAATACATTTAGTCATTCATTAATTGATTAATTTATTTATTAAATATTAATTAGTAATATTATTGAAAAAAACAAAAAGGACCAACAATAATATGTATATTTTACTATGCACTGATATATCTGTGTTGCTGACGATTGCGTGAAAGGGAGGAATCCAATATTAAAAATGCGTTCCATCTAATTTGACAGTTTCATCGTCTCTGCAGCTGACTCAACACAGAGAGTGACTTTTGCAGCCTTTCAACAGCATAAAGATCACCTTCACAGGTATATCATTAAATTATGTTCTTATGGAAAAACAAAGGATTAAAGTCTTTTTATTTTGAATTCATGACAGTTATTGATTAATTAACATATATAAATATATTAATTAATTAATAATTAGTAATCATTAGAAAAAGAATGCTTTTATTTATCAATATATTGATGATTATGCTTTTATGTTTTGCATCTATGTCAGTATATCTGTGTTGCTGCTGATTTCCTGATAGGGATGAATCCAAATATTACAAATACTTTCCATCTTATTTAACAGTTTCATCATCTCTGCAGCTGACTCAACACAGAGAGTGACGTTTGCAGCCTTTCCACAGCATAAAGATCACCTTTACAGGTATGTCATTAAATTAGGTTCTTTGGAAAAACAAAGGGTTAAAGTCTTTTTATTTTGAATTGATGACAGTTATTGATTAATTAACGTATATTAATATATTCATTAATTAATAATTAGTAATCATTAGAAAAACAATGCTTTTATTTATTAATATATTGATGATTATGCTTTTAGGTTTTGGATCTATTCCAATATTTCTGTGTTGCTGCTGATTGCCTGATAGGGATGAATCCAAATATTGAAAATGCTTTCCATCTTGTTTGACAGTTTCATCGTCTCTGCAGCTGATTCAACACAGAGAGTGACGTTTGCAGCCTTTGAACAGCATAAAGATCACCTTTAAAGGTATATCATTTAATTATGTACTTAAGTGATAACAGTTATTGATTAATTAATGTATAATAATATTTTAATTAATTAATTAATAATTAGTAATCATTAAAAAAGAAAAAAAAAATGACACTGCAATAAAAGTAATAACAATTTTTTAACATGCACTTATATATCTGCCTTACTGCTCATTCATGAACATTGCTTTTGGAACTATTAATTAATAATAACATAAAAAATCAAAACATTTTTTTTTATAATAGTTAAAAAAATATGTACATTTTACAAAGCACTTACATATCAAGAGTGCTTATAACTAACTGCCTGACAGGAAAACATAATAACTCTTTAGGTTTACCATTGATGTCAGTTATTGATTAATTCATTAAAGTATATTTATTTATTAATAACTTAATAATTAATAATTTAAAAAAAAATACTTATCAATATATATATGTGCAGTGCTTTGCTTTTTAATGTATGCCAATAAAAAAAACAAATAATGGTTTCATTTATTTCATGGAAAAATTCAAAATGCTTTTCAAATCATTGCATTCTTTAATTAATGCTATATAGCTTTAGATTGAGAGAAGCTATGTACAGTAAAAAAAAATTACATCTTACACCTATATTTACAATTACAGATTACAATGGCGGACAACGGAGAAGACAGGATTGAACACAAAAGAAGAGTGGCAAGGGAAAGGAAGCAAAGGTGGAGAGATGCACAGTCCCCCGAAATGCTTAAGAGAAGAAGACCGACAGAGACTTTTAAATAAAAGAAAAATGAGTAAGAAAGCACAAACTGAGTGTGCTGGAGCCTCAAAGAAGAGAAAAAGTCAAAAACATGTCTGTGAAACATTGCCGAATGATCCAATATTGCCTATTGACACCAATGTTCATATATAGAAAGTTGAGTGATATCTATGTTGAGGAAGCTCAGGATACTGCGTTTATTAGAGCACTAACAGTTTACACTCATTATTGTGGATTACTCAATGTTGTTTGTCAGTTTTGTGGGGCCTATCATTTTCTCAAGGAAAGACCAACTGACGGAGACTTCATTAGTTGCTGTCAGAAAGGAAAGGTAAGACTTCCACAAAGACAGACATTTCCAGATTACTTACAAAGTATCATGAGCGATCCAAAATTTACAAATTATACCAATTTAAAAAAAAAAAAAACATCAGGTCTTATAACAGTGCAATTTAATTAGCTTCAATGGTTACATTAGCAGAACATGTCCCAGGACATGGTGCTTACTGTTTTAGAGTTCAAGGACAAATTTAGCACCGCACTTCACATTTACACAAACAAGAAGGAGAGCAAAGGAAATTTGCACAGTTATATGTCTTAGATACAATGGAAGCTGTTGAACAAAGGATGACGCTTCCGTAAAATAAACAGTGTTTGTGCATAGTCTTTGAATAGCTGGATAAAATGATGACCAACAACCCATACAGTCAAGCATACAAACAATTAGCACAGGTTGAAAAAGAACAATAGCAACATGCTCAAAGACTTCAATTGACAATGCCAAGAGTAAATATGGTTTTAAAAAGAGATCGCAACACTGATCAAAGACGGTATAATTTACCAACAGTAAATGAGGTTGCCATGGTCTTTAAAAATGAAGATGGTGAACCACCTTTTCAGCTGGATATTAGAATATATCCATGCAATGAACCAACCTTTTATAAACATACATATATTAAGTTATAATTTGGATCCAATGACATATCCCATTTTCTTTCCAAATGGTGAACCTGGATGGGAACCAAAATTACAATTGCAAAGTTTTCCCAATAGTAAAGTTCATGTTAGATGCAATATTTCTATGCAGGAATATAAAGTGGCACAAACAGCTATTCTGTATTATTTGAATCCTATTTTATGTGGGGGCAAACTCACACAACAATGGATTATTGATTCCTATCTAAGTCAAAGCAAATAATCTAAATTTTATAACATTTCAATAAAATAAGCTTTGACTAGAACAATACTGTGGATTGATGGATTTTGTCACTGACTTGGCTACCAACAGAGACATTCCAGCTGGAAGAGCAATCATATTGTCATCCCGATTCCAAGGGTCTCCTCGCAATATGCGAGAAAGATATAATGATGCCATGGCTATTGTCACAAAATTTGGAAAACCAGATTTATTCATTACATTCACATGTAATCCACAATGGCCAGAGATCAAGGAACATTTGAATCTTGGACAAACTACTTCTTACCGACAAGATTTCGTGGCAAGAGTATTCAAAATAAAGCTCAATTCATTAATACATGATATACAGTGGATATAGAAAGTCTACACACCACTGTTAAAATGTCAGGTTTCTGTGCTGTAAAAAAATGAGACAAAGATAAATCATTTCAGAACTTTTTCCACCTTTAATGTGACCTATAAACTGTACAACTCAATTGAAAAACAAACTGAAATCTTTTAGGTAGAGGGAAGAAAAAAAGAAAAGAAAAATAATGTGGTTGCATAAGTCTGCACACCCTCTCATAACTGGGGATGTAGCTGTGTTCAGAATTAAGCAATCACATTCCAAATCGTGTTAAATAGGAGTCCGCATACACCTGCCTTTATTTAAAGTGTCTCTGATTAACCCCAAATAAAGTTCAGCTGCTCTAGTGGGTCTTTCCTGAAACAGTGACATTACTAAGAACTGGAGCTCCCTCCAAAATTGATGAAAAGACGTGAAGAAAACTGGTCTGGGAGGCTACCAAGAGGCCTTCGGCAACATTAAAGGAGCTGCAGGAATATCTGGCAAGTACTGGCTGTGTGGTACATGTGACAACAATCTCCTGTATTCTTCATATGTCTGGGCTATGGGGTAGAGAGGCAAGACGAAAGCCTTTTCTTACGAAGAAAAACATCCAAGCCAGGCTACATTTTGCAAAAACACATCTGAAGTCTCCCAAAAGCATGTGGGAAAAGGTCTGATGAAACCAAGGTTGAACTTTTTGGCCATAATTCCAAAAGATATGTTTGGCGCAAAAGCAACACTGAACATTACCAAAAGAACACCATACCCACAGTGAAGCATGGTGGTAGCAGCATCATGCTATGGAGCAGTTTTTCTTCAGCTGGAACTGGGGCCTTAGTTAAGATAGAGGGAATTATGAACAGTTCCAAATACCAGTCAATATTGGCACAAAACCTTCAGGCTTCTGCTAGAAAGTTGAACATGAAGAGGAACTTCATCTTCCAGCATGACAACGACCCAAAGCATACATCCAAATAAACAAAGGAATGGCTTCACCAGAAGAAGATTAACGTTTTGGAATGGCCCAGCCAGAGCCCAGACCTGAATCCGATTGAAAATCTGTGGGGTGATCTGAAGAGGGCTGTGCACAGGAGATGCCCTCTCAATCTGACAGATTTAGAGTGTTTTTGCAAAGAAGAGTGGGCAAATCTTGCCAAGTCAAAATGTGCCATGCTGATAGACTCATACCCAAAAAGACTGAGTGCTCATGATATAAATTACATAACATTAGATTCCTACACAAAGCATAAAGATATCTTATAAAAGGATAATATATATATAAATGCACTGCAGATTGCTGTTAATGCAGCATCTATTTATATTGTGCTGATAATATAATGTAAATAAGCCTGACTAATGTCATATATTGTAAGACAATTGATATATATATATATAGAAATACTATGATAAGAAAATGCAAAAGCCAAAGGCTATTTAAGGTATATTGCTCTTAATCTGTCTGTGCAAATATGCTGAGTGCAAATATTATATAACAGATAAAATCAATTATAATATTCTATTGTATTAGTACAGATATATATTTCTAAATATTACAAGCAGCATGAATGTATCAGAAAAAGGCATATTGCTATTTATCCATTTGTGCAAATATGCTAAGTGCAAAAGTTATATTAAATATGAAATCAATTATATTATTCAATTGTATTAGTACAGATATACATTTAAAGATAATACAAGCAGCATAAATGTGTCAGATGGAAAAATGCATCACTTATCATTTGTAAATGAGAGTCCAAAGGCTGCACAAGCCTTGTGTGCACCTAGAAACACCAGTATCCGCCAAATGCTGCCAGTGATGTCACAATCGTGGGACAGGACAGGTCGACGATCGCGTTTCACGTCACAACACTTTCTCATGGACCTGTGATCATTGAAACATGTATCAAGACAAGTAAACTGTGGAAAATATTTACACACCTCAAATTAGAATTAAATATGAGATCTAGAGGCCAAAACAAATTCAATTATTGGCTCATTCAAATTGGAGAAGGAAAACATCCACAAATACATGATTTACCGAATGATACAATTGAAATTCCATCACAAATGGTTTGCAAGGAATCATTCAATATTTCTAAACACAGGAATCATTCAATATTTCTAAACACTCTGAATTACGACGATTACTCAGACATTGCTAACAAAGTGATATTAACATTCAAAAATATAGATGCCTTGAATCTAAATAAATACATTTTAAAACTCATCAACGCACCCCAAAAGAATTATTACAGTGCAGATTCAGTTCTGGCTGACTATAACCCCATATGGAATGCCACCACATGTTTTGCAATTGAAAAAAGGGGCAATTGTCATGCTATTGAGAAATGTGAATCTAAAAAAAGGACTTTGTAATGGGACCAGATTAATTGTGCACAATTTAAAAGATCATTTTATACATGCAGAAATTATGACTGGGACCCATAAAGGTCAACGAGTTTATATACCAAGAATTGATTTGGCTCCAAGTTACATTACATAGTTACATAGTATTTAAGGTTGAAAAAAGACTTTCAGTCCATCAAATTCAACCTTTTAAGATCTCCTCTGATCTGCAATATGCGGATTAACTATGAATTAATTAGTTTTATATAAAAATAATAATAATAATAATAATAATAATAATCAATTCCCTCCTGATCCCAGACACCGGTGACCGGATTTCTCCCTGGATCAATATTGTCTCTCTAATTATCCATGATAACCCTGAATTCCCTTTTTAATTATAAATAAATCCAGTCCCCTTTTAAAGTTATCTATCGAATGCGCTGTCACCACCTCCTCTGGTAGAGCATTCCACAGATTAACCACCCTTACTGTGAAGAACCCTTTTCTCTCTTTAAGGTGGAATCTTTTTACTTCTAACCTCAAGCGATGTCCTCTTGTCAGTTGAAAACCTCTTGGCACAAAAAGCTCCCTTGACAAATCTTTATACTGACCCTGGATGTATTTATATAAGGTAATCATATCTCCTCTTAGACGCCTTTTTTCTAGAGAAAATAAGTTTAATTTGGTTAGTCTTTCTTCATAACTTAGCCCCTCCATTTCCCTTATTAGTTTTGTTGCCCTCCTCTGTACCTTTTCCAGCTCTAAAATGTCCTTTTTATGAAGTGGTGCCCAAAATTGTACTCCATATTCCAAGTGAGAGTGGTTTGCCTTTTGTCCTTCAAAGGAGACGATTTCCAGTTATCATGGCTTTTGCCATGACCATCAATAAATTCCAAGGACACCTTTTTAAGTCTGTGGGTATTTTTTTACAGGAACCAGTGTTTGCACATAGACAACTCTATGTTGCTTTTTCAAGGTGCACAAATCCAGATGAGATTAAAGTTTAAATTGAAGACAGTTCAAGTCAGGGTAATCTACTACACAATGGACATAGTTTTACAAAAAACATTGTGTACTATGAGAGAATAGTGGTTTCATTTCCAGGAAAAAATTTACTTGGCCTCTTCTTAGAGGACCACTATTTCACTTACAAAACTCTATCTACAATTTTAGAAAACTACAATAATAACCCACAAAAAAAGGAAGAAATACAAAATAAAAATAAACAGTGGTTACATCCCATAGACACAATTAAATGTCTGCTGGGCTCTTTGAAAGGGAACCACTTTCACAGGAAAAAAAAATGGAATGTCTTGGAAGTCACTTTTGCCAGGATTGGCCCCACAAAACAGTTAGCTTGCATTTTCTTACCTTTACTGTTTACATTTTAATAATTTAACTTCATGTTTGTAATGTTAAAATTCTGTTTTCAAAGGACTGAAAAGTTGTTTCATTGTATGTAATTAAGGTTTAATGTTAGGAGCATCATCATCATTTGTTGAAAAATGTAAATGTTTCATGATATATAGATTATTGATCCAGGGAGTTATCCGATCACCAGTTAATGGAGTCAGGAAGGAATACATTTTTTGCCCCACTTTCAAAAAATTTACCAAGTTTCACTGGCCTTTTTTTTTGTTTGCCTTCCTCTGGATTCAATATTCAAGATCACTATATTTTTAAATAATTTCATGTAAATGTTATTACCTTAAGTTAATGTTTGCATTGTTAACATTGTATTGTAAAAGATTTGAAAAGTTAATTTATTGAATGTTAGTAAAGATTTTTGTCAGTAGCAGCATAAACATTTGTTAAAAAAATTAAATGTATAATTAAATAGACAAGATTCATCCAGGGAGTAATCTGATCGCCATTTACTGGGGTTAGGAAGGAATTCATTTTTTCCCCCTTTTGAGACAATTGGCTAAGTTGCAATGCTTTTTTTTTACTGTTTGCCTTCCTCTGGATTCAACACATATATGCTTTACCAGGAGTTTAAATACCAGTTGTATGTTAAGAAGCATTCAGTAATGGTTTAAAATACTCTATTATACATAGTTCAGCGATTTCATCTTAGTATTGTTAAAAATAATTCATTCAACACTGTTTACAATATAAGTTGCATATTAGAAAATTTATGTAATGGTTCACAATATGTATTCATGCAAATTTCATGTATTGTTATATTATTACTGCATACATGACAATTACAAAATGTAATATGGTTTAACAGTTCATTGTTAAAAAAAGATATTATAACATTTTCAATTTTTTTTGTAGATAACAAAAAGGTTAACAGTCTCAGAGAATCACATTGTGTCACAAACAGCATTTCCAGCTTTAAAATGTTATTGACCGTCCTTTTTTGACGGGCAAAGTCGCTATTATAATTATAAATATTATATACATACACATGTGGATATAGATAAACATCCCCCTTGATGGTTTCAAATATAGTAATAGACCATTATCATATAGTTAGCTCATTCGGCATCCAGTGTCAAGTCATATATCCAATAATATATCCATACGTCAGTATCTCAATGTCTAGTGAATCAATCAATCATATAAGGTCATAGTTTGTATATAAAATATCTATACATCAGTATCTCAATGTCTAGTGAATCAATCAATCAATCAATCAATCATATAAGGTTATAGTTTGTATATCCTTATAAAAAAGGGGTGACACTGTTGTTTTCATTTAACCCCCATGGTGTGACAGTTTTAAACATGGTGATCCACTTACTTTAAATCTTTAGCAGTTCCAACTCCAGATTACCTCTCCTTATGCCTAGACATGCTTTGTATAAGATTCTACATTTTAATTCAGGTCAACTATCATGATTTTTCTGAAAGTGTCTGGCATCTGTAGATATATTTTTATGCTTTTGTAAATCCGAGTTAGCATTTCTGATATTGGACGGATGTTCTGGGACTCTTTTTCTTATTTCCCTAGCGGTCATCCCTACGTACTTCATCTTACAAGGACACTCTAAACAACAGACCACAACTCCACTTCCATAGTTCCTAAGCCTTTAGTATGGATTGTCTTTCCCAATCTATTCTTAAATTCGGTCTCAGAATTCAAAAATTTACAAAATTTACAGTGGCCACATGGGTAAGTACCATCAAGTAGGGAGCCGAAAATATGTTTTCTGTTTAAGAAATGACTCCTAAGAAGACAATCCTGAAGATTCCTTAGTCTTCGCCATCCCATATTAATTCTCTGACCAATTAGATCTTCAATTATAGGGTCTGATTTTAAAATGTGTGCATGTCTATTCAAGATGGCATTGAATTGTCTCCACTGATTGTTGTAGGTGGTAGTGAATCTGATAGGTTCTTGTGATGACTCTTTTAATTTTGGAGACAATAACTGTACTCTGAGTTTGTTGTTCTCGGTGCAGTGCTCTCTTCACTGAGGTATTGGAATACCCTCTCGCTTTTAATCTATCACTTAGATCTTTGGCTTGAGTTTTAAATGACTCTTCATTAGAACAATTCCTTCTAATGCATAGGAATTCCCCTGTCGGGATCGCTTTCCTTGTAGAAGGGTGATGTGCACTTTTATTATGGAGAATATAATTAGTAGCTGTTGGTTTTCTATATCCATGTGTGCTCAGTGATCCATCAGGGTTTTTCATTATGTCCAGAAAATGTACCTGTTGATCATCGATTTCATAGGTCAGTTTCAAATTAAATTTGTTGCTATTTAAAATAGCCCAAAATTCCTTAAACTCACTGATGTCACCCTCCCAGATGACAAACACATCATCAATATATCGCTGCCACATGGCTATTTTATCTGTATATTTCTAATTGTATTCAATGAATACATGCTCGCGCTCCCACCAGCCCAGATAAATATTGGCATAGGTGGGAGCACAAGCTGTGCCCATGGCTGTTCCTCACACTTGCAGATAAAATCTGCCATCCAAAGTGAAGTAATTGCGTTGTAATACAAACCACAGTAGTTATAAAATGTATGTATTTTTATCTGCATTTACTTTTGATTCCATTTGCAGGAATTATGCATTTATACCAATAGAATGGTCAATCGAGGTATATAACGATTCAATATCACAAAGCAGTGTGGAGCTATTCACTGTCACGTCATCCAGGCGGTTCAGGATCTCCATAGTATCACGTATATTAGAGAGTAATTCCAGTACAAAAGATCTAAGTCTGGTATCCAAGTACTTGCTTGCCATCTGAGACTATTATTCCCTGATATTATGGGTCTTCCGGGAGGTCTTGTATCATTCTTATGCAGACCATAAACTTTTATAAATTGTCACATTAATGTATCTCATCAAATATGATTGTCTCTAATTAGGACATTTTTATTATTTTTTAGATTAGAGTAGTTTTTGTTCACTCTAGGGGGTAATTGGTGGACCTCCAGTACCACCACTAGACACAGGGACAGATAAATGATAGGTAGACACTTGGTTAGGTTTTCACAGGAGTAAGTAAGGAGTAAGCTTATACTTGTAAATTAGGATCTGAATTGATGATTATATTGAACTAAAGAAAGGCACATAAATAATTCAATATTATTATTAATGTTATTATTAACTACAGTTTTTTTTTTCGTATTTGATGTATTTTATTCGCCATTATTATTTTATCTTTATCAATAAATACTGTATTTTTCTTACTTCAGAGGACAACCAAAGGACAACCCACGTGTCAAAAGGGAGGAGGCAGTAAAAGCCCTAATGCTGTCTACAGCGGCACAGCAGGAAATGAACAGACAAGCGGAAGTGGACAGAGTCCACCTGAGAGACATTTTAGAAGCACAGAAAGTGCAGCTGCAGCAATTGAGATCTACAGAGAACATTGTTGTTTCAAAGTCAAGTGGAGGCATGAATCCAAATCGCTTCCTAAAGAAAATGACCGCTCAGGATGATGTAGAAACATACCTCCTGAATTTCGAGAAGATTGCCACTAGGGAAGGTTGGCCTAAACAGCACTGGGCCACAGTCCTGGGTCCCTATATGTATGCAGAAGCTCAGAAAGCATATGTGGTTTTGCTGGAAGAAAAGGCAACTACTTATTGTACCCTGAAGGAAGAGATCCTTAACTGACTGGGAGTGAAAAGGGTAAAGGGATTGCACTCCTGGGATTTTTTTCATGAACCTGCTTATCGCTATCCAAGGGACATGCTTATCTACCCAAGTTTAAAAAGCAGTTTCCCTGTTAAGGGATGGCAAACCGATCATGATAAAAGAGAGACCGCAGGAGCGGCTAGAGAGACCGCAGGAGCGGCAAAAGATACCGCAGGGACGGCAAAACAAACTGAAGAGCAGGCGAGAGAGACCGCAGAGCAGGCGAAAGAGACCGCAGAGCAAACGAGAGAGACGGCGAGAGAGACCGCAGAGACGGTGAGAGAGACCGCTGGCATGGCAAAAGAGACCGCTGGTACTGCCAAAGAGACTGCAGAGAGAGCACGTGAGACTGCAGACAGCACCAAAGAGACTGCAGAGAGAGCACGTGAGACTGCAGACAGCACCAAAGGGACTGCAGGGAGAGCATGTGAGATGGCAGACAGCACCAAAGAGACTGCAGAGAGAGCACGTGAGACAGCAGACAGCACCAAAGAGACTGCAGAGAGAACAAGTGAGTCTGCTGAGAAAGTAACAGAGAATGAAACTAGAGAACGCAAATGCTTGATAAAGATCTCTGACCAAGAGAAAGTGGAAATCAAACAGATGATTACAGCCATTATTCTTACTAAGGAAGAATGTCCTAATTTTGAGGAAGAAACTGGAATACTTACTAAAGGGAAAATTGTGAAAGATAAGAATCTGGAGACTGAGTTGGTAAAGAAGGAACCACTGTCCCGGACAGGACATATGAAGCAGAGCATGGAGATGGGTCCTACCAAAATTATAAAGTATCCAGAGAGATCTCTGTCTCAGGTGCCAATAAAACCACGTGATATGGACAAGGAGAGGCAAGAAAGGAAATCAGTCCAGCAATAGGTAAAGATGAGCTCTATTGTAGTAGGACTGAAAAGGCCTGACATGGAAGACAGGAAAAATTGTTACTAATATGAGGGGTGTCAGGATGATGGGTCCTACCGATTACATTCCTGAGTCCTACAGGAATAAGATACAGATGCCTATTTGGGAGCAGAGGAAGAGTCCTCCCAAGTATAAGCTAAAAGAGTCAGTTGAGTGGGAGCCGCAGCACAATGATAAACAGGAGAAGCAAGATCTCCTTAATAATCATGCATCTCAGAGAGAAGGAGAGATCACCAATTCCACCTCCAAGCTACAAGAGATAGGAGAATCCTGTAAGCAGAGGAAAGCAAATGTGATACAGAAGGAGCTGCTGTTACATGCTCCACAAGCACAGAGGATGGCCAATCCGTCTGATATAAAGACACAGTTGGCTTAGAGTGATGCATGTCCAGAAGAGGCTATCACTGACCTCCAGAACCTGTGTACCCAAGATGCTTCACTGAAAATAGAGCAATGTCTACAGGAAGCTCATAAGCAAAGCAGAGAGCAGGAGTTTGTACAGGAAAGACAGTGGGAGGAAGAAAGAGTGACTGAGCCACCAGAGGTAATCAGAGAAGACCTGATGGAAAAGATAAAGGAGATTCTTCAGCTAAATGGGCAGCAAAACATCCAGCATCAGCAGGGTGAACTGGATTTGCAAGACGATAATAAGGAGAAGATGCAGCTAAAGGCAGCAAAGAAAAGTGAAAAGCTGGAAGCCTTAGAAGCAAAGCGAGAAGAAGAAGAAAAAAGGGTGAGAGCTGAAATCGCAATTTTTTTTCAGAAGCCCAAAACCAACAAGGCTGCAAAGATGGGTGCTAGCCTATGTATGGAGTGCAAGCCTGAAGTTGCGGAACAGCTGGAGACATTCCAGCAAGGCCAAAAGTCTGAGAGATCTGTCCTGGCAGAGATAGGTAATTGCAGACCTTGCATGGTACAGAGTATGCCTTTGTAAGCAAATTGAAAGATGAGGCACAGATTCAAGCACAAGAAGCAGCCCTGAGAGAGGACGTACCTTCACATTGTATGAGGAATACTGTAGCAAAACGAGAGCTGCAGAAGAAACCTTCCGACCAACATGCTTTAGTCACAAGCTTCATACAGAATCCGTGTTCCTGGGGTTTCCCTAAGATGGTTTGTGAGATGGACCTGGAACAGACAGAAGTCCTGGGGAGCACAGAGGCACCAGCAAGTGACAGACAGACACTGAGAGAGACTGGCCAGGTCAGGACCATGTCCCTGGGGGCAGATTCTGAAGCAGATGATCTATCCACCACAAATTTTAAACCGAAAAACTGTCCCAATCGGTTAATTGCAGATGAAGTCATCAGTGAAGAGAACAAAGTGATGTCGATGACTCCGGCCCAGATGGATGATCTTCTATTGTACCTAGGAGAACCTGTTCTTCTGAAAAGAAAGAAGAGACAGAAAACTGTGTGCATTGTTCTTGCAGATGACACCTGCCCAGGTGAGAAGATCAGGAGGAACAGAGTTGTAACAACCTAAGGGTGTGGTTTGGAGATACTATCGGTATCCAACCAGGTCCAGGTGAACAAAACTGCTTGTTCCCCATACACGATACTGTGGATGAAACCCCTGATAGTCGATTTGAGGGTTATCTCAAGCCTTACTTCATCAAAGCTGATCGATCAGTTGAAAAAGGGGAAGTACTCCTGGTTCATGCAAGTATGCGTGCTGTTGAGCTCAAGAGGGTAGAGAAAGACCCAAGCCCATGCTGCATAGTCGCTCCAGATACTGTAATGCACTATGAAGGGGAGCCCTTAAACAAGACGACAGGAAAAGATAAAGCTACAAGTGAGAGTTTACGGCCTCTCGGCTTATGTAGCTCAACCACATGGTGTTGAGCTAAGGTGGGAGATATGTAACAGAGTGAAGCAAAGAATGTCCCCAGAGGTGGGTTTAATTAAAGAGGCTGGAAGATTTCTCTGGAAAAAGAAAGAGTTAACCCCGGGCAATGATCAGAGGCTAATTGAAGCCCAGCTGTGGATTGCCTTTAAGACAGCAGAGAGATGGGTGGAGTCTCTCTCACTTAGGCTTGGGCCTAAGCAGTGTGAGAAATCTGCTCCTGTTGGTGAGCTGCTGTTAGCAGCAAAGAGCAAGCTACAGAAAGAAGCTTGCTGTCTGTTCCTGATTGCAGTCAGAAGACTGTTGTGTACCAAAGATTGCTCGCAGAGAAAGCTGTGTTCCAGAGAAAGCTGTGTTCCAGAGGAAGCTGTGTTCCAGAGAAAGCTGTGTTCCAGAGGAAGCTGTGTTCCAGAGAAAGCTGTGTTCCAGAGGAAGCTGAGTTCCAGAGAAAGCTGTGTTCCAGAGGAAGCTGTGTTCCAGAGATTGTGAGTCAAGGATTAGAGTTTCCTTACAAGAATCTGTGTAAAGTAACCCCAGGGAGAAGGCAGCAGTCTAACTGCAAACTGGACAGAGTCTCTCCAAAGACTGTTTAAGGGTCCCTGGCGGTTGGAGCATTTTCGGAGAGATGGGCGGGCCGAATGCTCCCCTTTTCTACTGAGGAAGATATATACAAGAGAACTGTGTGTTTTGTCTTACCTTTGGCTGATGTAAGACATAATGTGGTGTACTTTTTGGACTTTTGATAAAAAGACTAAAAGAATACATTCACTTCTTGCTGTTAATCTAGAGGGTAGCAGGTCAAACTACCACAATAGATTAATATCTCACTTGAGAGAAATACATTGAAATAATAGCTTAAAACTTGGAAACCCCCTCCCTATAGTATACTGTATCTTCCTGAAAATTGTCAATGCTGTTTGCCACACAATGCAAGGCTCTCCCCCCTCTAACTTGTGGGCCTTGCGATGAGTGCCTTTTGCGCTTATTGCAAGCCTCTCCTCCCCTCTACTTTACTGGCCAATGAGTGCTCATTGCAGACATCGTCCAACCCCCCACTTTCGTGCCTCGCGAAGAGCGCATTTTACACTCATTGCGATCTCTGACCCCTGTGTCTGTTTCCCCCTCCCCCCTCTTTCTGCTCTGTTTTTCCCCCCACCTTATTTCCCTCCCCTGTGTCTATTTTCCCCCCTCTCTCACCCCTGTGTCTCTTTCCACTCTCTTCCCCCTCTACTTCCACGTGTCTTTCTCCTCTCTGTCTCTGGTCGTTTTGTGTGGTTCGTGTTGAGAGCCTATCTATCCTTTTTTAGTCTTGCGTGGCTTGCGCTGATCGCTGTTGCTTTTATTTTCAAAGTGTTTGGGTTCTGATTAGCGACATTGTTTGTATTTTCAAAGTACTGCGTGCCTGGGGTTTTTCGGCTAAGTGTTACACGCTTCGGCCTCGTTTTAATCCTTTCTGAAAGCATTTACGTTTTAATGGTCACCATTTTTTTCCTTGCTTAGCCGATTTTCGATCTCTGAAAAATGGCAATTAAGGTTCAAATTAGTTTGCTACCTCACTCCCAGGTTCTCTGTCTCTCCCTCTGAGCTGTGTGTGAGGTTTTTAAGTTATTTTGTCAACTATTTTTCTTTTTTTGGCGGTCTTTCAAGTTACGTGCTTGAAAAATGTTCACCTGTTAACTTCGTAATTTTTCCAAAGACTTGCGTGCCTTGCGATCAGTGCCAAAGACCTACTTCCTTTTGTCGCTGATCACGGGTATCGCCATGGGTGACTTCAATCTCTTTCCATCCTCCATCGGTGGTGCGTCCTTGGCCAAATGACAGCTATGACGGAACAGAGGACCCTTAGAGGCACCCTAAAAGGGCACTATTGCGAGGGCTGCAATGAGTGCAAGCCTCGCGATGAGCGCCTCAGTGCACCTTCAATCCGTTACCATCCTCCATCAGTGGAGTGTCCTCAGGCAAATACCAACTATGATGGGACAGAGGACCACAATTGGGAGGCTATCAATGAGCGCATTTGGAGCTCATTGTAGCAAAGTGTTGCGTGCCTCGCAAAGAGCCCCTGATATTTAGGATGATACTGTATGTATTTGCTCTAATTTGCTTGTTCAATCTCTCAGCTGCTTATGAAACACAAAAGTATCACTGCGAATTGTTGTAATCCATTTTCTCTTACATGACAAACCCCCTGGCTACTAGTATATAATTTCCTACATGAGCTAGTCTGCGAAAACAGTGTAATAGCTCAGTCAATTCTCATATAAGAACTCCCATAGTGCAGAGTCAGACTTACAGATGTTCCTATGGGAGCCATGTAATTGAGCCAGCAGTTTGTCTATGTTTTCCATATTCTGTCATAAATCCTTAGATTGTTCCCTTTAACACATTAAATGTTTTTTTTTAGTTTTTGTCACTGATGCCTCTGCAGTTTGGTCACAGATTATTTGCCCTGTTTGTAACCCTGTTTGTTCTCCTCATATAAAAAGTGATAATTGTCAGATTTTTTTTCATAGCTGACACATAGCAATCAACCAGCTGCATATGCAATTGTGATTTAGCTAAAAAATCTCCCTTTTTATACAGTATTAATTCCCCCACCCGTATGTATATATTGTATACTTTCAAGTATGTTTGCATTTTGCTTACCATAGCATATCAAATCAACAGACCAAGGGCCTCGTTCTAATCCTACGATTTTGAAATAAGTAGCCGCAAGGGATGGCGGCAAGCTACTTTGCTATTCAATTAGCAGACTCCAGGCGGCTTACGGCCGTCGAGCTGTGGCCCCTTGCGGCTCCTAAAATCGCAGCTTACCTCTGTCAAAGCCTTTGATCTTGCTTGGCCGCAAGAGTTGCGGCTGCAAGTAAGCCCAAATGGCTATTCAAATGCTACAATTACCCTACCGGCAAGCCCAGAAATGCTCAAATCGATCCGCAGCTTACACACACCTTGGAGCAGTTGCAAGGTTTTGTTACACCCTTACGTAGCTCCCAACTGCTCCCAATAAATCCCCCCTTGCTGCAGGGGCCCTGATCGGGACCCCTGCAGTGTCCCCACATTAACACCTTGCTGTAGGGGTCCCGATTGGGACTCTGCAGGACTTCAAAATTTTAAAGGGCCCGCGGCACACAAATGGTTACCCCAAGCCGGTACCTAACATTAACCCCCCACCAATGCTGGGGGTCCCCATCGGGACCCCTGCAGCGTCCCTACATTAACCCTTGCAGCAGCGGTCCTGATCGGGATCCCTCTGCATTTAAATTTTCACATTTCCTGCTGCGGGTAAATAAAACAATTAACCCCTGCTGCAAGGATACTATAAGTATCCCCCAGGCACCTAAAATTAACCCCATCACTCATGGTGCTCTATACAGAGCCCCATGAGCCCCTAATTAACCCCATCACTTATGGAACTATACAGTGCCCCATGAGCCTCTATGTAACCCCATTACTTCTGGGAGTCTATACAGACCCCCATAAGCCTCTATGTAACCCCATCACTCATGGGGGTCAATATAGACCCCCATGAGACTAAAATTAGCCTCCTCAGTCCAATAGGGGTCTATATAGACCCCTATAGGACAATATTAACTCTTAGGTTAAACCTATAATTGCCATTAACGCTAATCATAACCCATTAACCCATTAGCCCTAACTAAACCCCATTAATCCCAACTGTCCCCCATTAACCCTAATTGTGACTATTTAACCCCATCAAGGCCTATTCAACCCCATCTAGGCCTATTTAACCAAATCAGTCACATATGGGTCTATAAAGACCCTCATGGGACAATTAGAACCCTAACATTAACCCCATAAGTGCCACAAGGGTCCTCCAGTACAAACACTACACTACACTACACTTCCCCCCAAAAAAAACACAAAATCTAAACTAATCCCCTCTAACTAATGAATCCCCCACCTCCACTATCCTAATAACCCCCCTCTACCCTAACCTATTAACCCCTACCTACCTAACACCTACCCTGGCCTATTAAAACCTACACTACCTACCTAACCCCCTATTAACCTCCCACCCCACTAATTATAACAAATTAAAAAAGCTTAGTTACAGAAAATTAAAAAAAGCTAAGTTACACAAAATATAAAAAGAACTATTACACAAAATAATAAAACCTAAATTATACAACAAAAGAAAAAGAGCACCATTAAATAAGTAAACAAAGTAACATTACACAAAATAAAAACACCTCACCACTACAGAAGACAAAAAATAATTACTCACCTAAAAAGAAAATACATTAACAAATAAAGACATTACATTACAATACATCAACACCCACACCCAGCAATAATATACAGTTAAAATACACCCCTAACTACATACATGACACCCCTAACTACATTCCATGATCCCCTATATACATTAGAGTAACCCCCTAACTACTTTATATTAACCACAACTACATTCAAGTAACCACTAACTACATACTGTTAACCCCTATCTACACACGATTAACCCCTATCTACATACATAAACCCCTATCTACAGACATATAACCCCTAACTACACACATTAAAAACCCTAAACTCACCTAAAATAGAATAAATAAGACCACTTACCCTGCCCAAATGCCCCTTCAGTGACAACAGGTTTCCTGCCTCAGGTCGCACCCCTAGGAAAAAAAGAAACATAAAATCAGTACAGAATGAAATACAACATAACATTATATACATTATAAATATTAAACTTACATTTCCGCGATGTCCCCGTCCTTTTGGAAGTCTTCTCTGGCTTGGCCCTTGAAAAAAAAAACGTTGCTCTAAAAAAATAAACAATTCTAATGAAGCTCCTCCCTGGAAAAGCTCCCCACCCACAGGGTGTATCTCATTCTGATTGGCTGAAGGGAATAGTGCCATGAAAACCATATGGATAAGCATAACCAGAAAGACAGACAGATGCATCCATGTGGTCACTGAGAGTAGGATACAGGACTTTCCCTCCCGGTAATTCTGATTGGATGATGATGCGATTGACATACAGGTTCAACTCTAATTGTTATATCACAGTTTGGGCATAGACCCAAACAGTTTAGGCAAGTCACCAGCAGGCGGCCAGATGTGATAAGTCAGTGTGTTTAACTGCAGCACAGAGGGTTTTGAAATTTAAAGTGACAGCAGCAGCTTTAAAAAAAAAAAAAAACAGGATATTGAACATGATAAAACATTTTTTTATTTGTTATTATAGAAATTATACAATTAAGTAATTGATGGGGGAAATAAGTCAGTGCATTCATTTTGGGAGGGCAGTTGCCCATTTGCCCCTATGCACCAGCTGCCCCTGCTGTGGTTCTTTAATAATCCCACTCTATTTGTATAAAACAGATCATCACCCCCAGGTGCTGGCTTCAGCAACAAATATACATCAGAATGAAATGAAATATAGCTATTTTTCAATGTCCTTGCAAACAGGCAGCATAGATTTGTACTTAAAGATTTTAGAAACAGATATATTTCCATTGCAGAGAATCTGGGTTATGAAATTAATGTGTTGTTTTTGTTTGAAATAGGAAACAAAATGCCATTGCAAATAATATTAAAATATGATTTGTTTATGAGAAGTAATAAGTTTTAAGATGCAAAGTCATCCATACTGATTATACCAGAGATGCACCGTGATAGCAATGAGTCATGCTGTGTTCCAATGTTCATCCATCACTGATGGCCCTGCCCTTGTAGCTGTCATTAGAGGGTCATTTATCCCTTCTGCAAAAACTGGGTAAAATAGTGCACTCGATTTAAGGTGGAATGGTGATATAGTGTCAGATGTATCTGAAAGTGGGAGCTTAGGGACTAGTGATTACCAGTCAGTATGGTTTAGAATATAAGACCTATGTGTAACTGCATAAAATCAAAGTGTTTGTCTTTTGACAAGCTGATTTTTTTTTATATGGAGAAACCCTTAAGCAATTTGCTACTCTAGGCAATCAAACGTGTTTTGGCAGCTGTGCCGTGCTGGGCAGTTCAGTGTGAGAGTTTCCCAGGTGGTGGTGTTGATCTTGAGAGAGTCCTTTAGCTGGTCCTTGAACTGCTTATTTTGCACTCCATGGAAGTGCCTTCCCTGAGTGAGTTCTGCATATTCTGACATTCTGACAACATGCCCATCTGGTCTGAGCTTTCACCAGCAGTATATGAACTGATGGCAGACTGTCTCTGGAAGGGACTTCAGTATCCAGCATTTTGACTTGCCTTCTGATTCTCAGAAGCTTGCACAGACAGAACATGTGAAAATGATTGAGCCATTGTGCATGACTCTGGTAGACAATCTACGTCTCGCAGCCATACAGCAGAGTTGGAAGCACCACAGCTTGTTATTCCTTCAGCTTTGTTAGTAGGCTGATCCCTCGAAATTCCCAAATACTGGAGTGTAACCTGCCTAAGGCAGAGCTGGCTTTCACAGTTCTGCAGTGTACTTCAGCATCAATTGACACTGCTAAGGAAAGGCTACTGCCCTGATACGTGAAGTTGTCCTAGATAATAGACTACAGTCACAGTGCCTCAGTGATTAGTGCTGGAGTATGTTTTATTTAATATACTCATTAATTATATTACTTATGGGCTTCAAGGAAAGGCTTGCCTCTTTGCAGATGACTGAAATATCCATAACAAGATTCATATTCCAGGAGGTCCAGATCAAACTCAAGAGTAATGGTCAATCTAAGATGTAAAATGTAATGCTGAGAAATGCAAAAGGATTCACTTAGGGCCTATAACCTAAATGTAGAAAATATAGTTAATGGTATTTTGATGATTGTAACAGAGGAGGAAAGGAACTTTATATTGGATAATTTAATGGAAGAAAACAGTGGGAGAATTAGTTTGGCCTAGAAGACTAATTAAAGGACCACTGTCACCAGTTTTGTTTCAATATAGTATTTATATAACTAAGCTTGATAACTGAAAAATTATTTTACAAAGCAAAACAAAATAAATAAACACAGCGTTTCAATTTGCAACTTTTTATGCATTTATTTTTTACGATGGGCTTCCATTCTCCTTTGTCAGTCTTATTAATTTTCTGGAGATTCTGTCCTTGTAATTCATGAGCTTTCCATTACTGCTAATAAGAGCCCTGAATGTTGTAAATGCCATATTCCATTTGCACAGAGTGAGGTTTCCCATGAGTTGAATGTTTTCAGCCACCTCAGGAAGGTAATCAGCATACATCTAATTAACAGATCTCAGGGTAACATAATTGGATATAAAAGATATAAAATTAAAAGCTACATTATTTTTGCATTTAAAAAAACCCATTTAGCCTATGTTTAAGTGTGATTCTGCAAAAGAGAGTATTATATATATTGAATGTCAATCATATTTCAGCCAATCAGAAGGGTTTTTGAGATGTCACCCTACTCAATATTGATTTTCAATATAATCTGTAGAAATCAGAATGAACAGATTGATTGACTTAAAATCTGATCAATCTGATGGGTCGAATTAGATTTAAAATTAATATTGATCTGGATGACAACTTAAAACCCATTCGGAAGGCTGAAATATGATTGACATCTATTCCAGCCAATCAGGCATCAGGGTTAACTCTATGTGCCACAGGGGTCTTTAAGGGCCCCTGTTACATGGGGTTAATACTTTCAATACCATGGGAATCTCACTGGATCCAATGGTTATGTATATGGGTTATCAGGAGTGAACTGGGAGGAGTGTTATACAGTACTCACAATTTTTTTAAGCAAAATCAGGAATATTACGAGTTGCAAGTAATAGGTAATATTGAGTAATTTTTAATTGAATAGCTTTTTTGAGCAAAATCAATGAGGAAGCAAGGTGTAATATTGCAAGTAGGGGTTACTCGTAGGCATTGTAAGTAGCACACTTGCAATCATGCTGAGATGTGTGAATACAATAGCTAGGGAAAGTTACTGAGTACTTTTTGCTTATGCAACCTTACAAAATGGGGAATTGAATGAGTGCCAATATTACTAATTATCCAATCAAAGCAGCTATTTTGCATTCAGAAGCCAGTCATTTACATAAAATCAGAGCACAAAAAATGCTGTAACTTATATCTGAAAAGTAAAGGTTGTTTCTTTGATGTGTGCACTGATTACTGTACATGTGAGTAGTCAGAGTATGATTTAAACAGGGGAAGGAGCGAACTTGGGAGCTTGCGAACAGTTCTAGTTAAAGTGCATAAAAGCGTATAGGAGAAGGGAAAGGGAAAATTATATATATATTTTTTTTATTAAAGTACAGAGACACAAGCTTTATATAAATATATTGATTTGTTTTCTCACTGTATTTTTGTAATTAGTAATCATGAGCCAGTCCAATGGCAACCTCACTTAATGTACATCCTGTATAAAATATGGCTTATTTACTGAAAATTTTTAACATGACTTCAATGTGTATTTTATAAATATAACTTATTATATACAACTCTAGTGTTAATAATTGGAATTGGAGAATTATAAAAGCTCTTATTTACAGTAAAAAACAGCAAGCCTTAGAGAGTTGTATAAATGACATGTGTACATTTTTAGACAGCTGACAACTGGTGGATCTGCCAAATCCAACTTATTACCATGTATGATGTATAGAGAGGGTGGGACAAATCCCAAAATCTGATATAAAAAAGCCAAGAATCTATGGAAGAGATGGAACCGGCATAGGCACAGGTTGAGGGAGCCTCCATGAAGCAGTCCAGAGAGGAAGTGTGCCAGGAGAATGCCAGATGCTCCCAGCTGACCCTGCTCCTGACCAGAGAAACCTGATGAAGGGTGAACTTCAAAAGCTTACCATAGGGGGTAGTATACTGTATCTTTACATTACATAATTTTGAATTCATATAAGTATTATATTTGTAAATATCGTATTATATAGTCTTAATACTTCTGTTATCTGTTTTGTCTAAATCTATTGTGTAACCGTATCTTAATTTATGTACCTATGGACCTTTCCAAAAGAACTTAAGATTTATGGAAATTATATATTAATTTCTTACACTGTCACATGTATGCACTGCTGGAACAGATGATCCATACCTCTGTGTCAGGTGTGAGCATTTTGTTTCTCTTGAAGTTCAAATGGAAAACTAGATTGAGTGAAACTGTTGGGGATGTCCATTCAGGAATGTCAATGCTAGATAGAGCTGTTCCCTCTAACAGCCGGGAGAACAGTTCTTCTGGAGGAGTGGGAGGGCAGTATAGGCAGAGCAACAGGCAGGTTTTGGTGGTAGGGAACTCTATTATTAGGAAGGAAGACAGGATGATTTGTCACCCAGATCCCAGCAATCAAACAGTTTGCTGTCTCCCGGGTGCTCGGGTTCGGCATGTTGTGGATCAGGTAGAGAAATTATTGGGAGGGGCTGGAAATGTATCTGTGATCTTGTTATATATTGGTACCAATGACAATGTAAAAGGAATAATTATTTTAAAGAACTAGGAAATGAGCTTAAGGCAAGGACCCCCAATGTAGTATTTTCTGTGATGCTATCAGTGCCAAATGCTAGTTTTGGGAGGTTAATGTGTGGCTAAAAAAGTGGTGCATTAAGGAGGGGTTTGGGTTTAAAGAGCACTAGGCTGACTTCTCACTTGGGTAAATCTCTATAGTAGGGATGGATTGCACCTTAGTGATGAGGGAGCTTGTGTGCTAGGGAAGAGGATGGTAGAAAGGCTAGGGAAGTTTTTAAACTAGTAGGTGGGGGGAGGGACTATACAGAAATAATGTGGTAGAAAGTGTAGAGGGGGTAGGGAATTAATTAGCTAGTCATAGGGAAGGAGAAGGGGGGAAGGTTAGTATAGTCAATTAGCTAGTCATAGGGAAGGAGAAGGGGGGAAGGTTAGTATAGTCAATAGTGAGGTATTGCTAAGTAATTCAAATACATTGGAAATCCCTTCAAAACTTCAGACTCATGACAGCATAAGATGTATGCTTGCTAATGCCAGAAGCTTACAAGGGAAAACAATGTTAGAAGACAAGTTAGAATTTAACAATGTTAAAGACAAGTTAGAATTATTAGCAGTAAATGAGAAATTTGACTTAGTAGGCATTGCTGAAATGATGACTCTCATGACTGGACTTTAATTCTGGATGGTTATGACCTATTTGGAAAAGATTGGGGCAATGGTAAAAGAGGAGGAGGGATTTGTCTATATGTTAAGCCTGAATTTAAGCCTATAGTCAGAGAAGATATTTATGTTGGAACTAGCAATAATGTTTAATTCCTTGTGGGTTGAATAAAATCGCTGAGGAACAAATTTGAAAAGAATATTGGTAGGAATATGCTATAAACCCCCAAATATAATTGAAAGTGAGGAACTGCAATTATTGTTACAGATTGCAAATGCAGCTAAACATGGGCAAGTTCTAATAATGGCAGATTCTAACTACCCTGAAATAAACTGGATAAATGAGACCAGCAGTTCAGCTAAGGGGAGCAGGTTCTTGAGTACACTTAGGGATCATTATCTGGCCAAGGTTATATAAGAACCTACTGGAAATTAGGCTATCTTGGATTTAGTCATCATGAATGATATTCATCTATTATCAAATGTTGAAATAGAGCAACCTTTATGGAACAGTGATCACACAATCTCATTTGAGATTGAATTTAAAAACAAAGCTCTAAGGGGCCAACAAAAATTCTTAATTTTAAAGGGGCAGGTTTTAACTGTCTAACGGCAGCAATGCAACATATAGACTGGAATGATTTACTTTACAAAATATGGGTTAGTGCAATGTACCAAAGAACTTAATAAAGTTCAAGAGGGAGGTGTCTTATAGAAAAGGAGAACTACATTTAAACATTTTGATAATCTTAGCTGCATCCTATGTGACCCAAGAAGCTGGGAAAAGCTTGTTGGCCCTGGCGATGGATGTAGTGGTTGGTGGTGAGTATTAAACTTATCCTATCAACATCATGCTGGATCAGTGAGATGAGAGATCTTTCTGCCCCCACCACCCCATCCTTTTTTCTTTTACCCTAATGTTGACTTAAATGTTAAAAAGTAAAATACTTGGGAATCTAGAGACATAGACATTAAACAAAAGAGGCAATAGACCCCTATACACAGATTGACTTTGGTATGAAGCCTTTGTTTACAAGATGACTTATTGCTTCAAAATATCTATGCTAAACATTCGCCTAAACATTCTGAGCCCGATTCAATTGCACTCTCGCTCGATCCGGTATCACGTAAGTGAGCTTGCAAGTTAATTTGCTATTCAATTGGCATCTTTTTGTGGGCTCCAAATGGGTTATGAGTTACAGCCTTGAAAAATTGTGATGGTTAAACCAGTAAATTACAGCCTCCAGAAGCCTTTCATCTTTTACTTTCGCAAAAGTTACGATGGCTAAAATCGCAAATTGCTATTCAATTGATCAATTTCCCCAAGCCAGCAAATCTTTTCACACCTTTAAATGGCAAAAGAAGGAGAACATCCTACGAGTGCTAGAGAGGACCAGCAAGGGGGTTAAACACCTAATCGTAGCACTGTAAATGCAAATAAAAAATCAATACTGCGCTGTAAATAACAGGGAAAGCGATGATAGACATTGGAATTAGTTGCACAACAGACTCAAGCTCGCAAATCGGCAGGAAATTTTATTTATTTTTATTTTTAGTCTTGGCATTAATTTTCATAATTCTTTTTTTTCCAGGTTTGCAAGTCTGATCTCATATCGAACCCCTAAACCTAATTGATCGACATGTAACCTCTATGTTTTACTGCCATAATAATGACAGGCTCATTTTCTATTGGCTGATTCGAAATGGGAGGTTACCGTCTTGCTTAACTGATCATGTTACCACCCTGAACTGCTACGAACCAGTGCATGGTTTACAATTTCAGCTTTGGAACAGTAACTTACAGGCTTGAGCAATTGAATAGCATTGTAATCAGAGATGAACGGGAGCCCGCAACACACCTGCAGACATACGGCCGACTACGATCGAGTTGCGGGCTTGCAATTGAATCGGATTCTCTGTATATATTCCATATTTACTCTTGATATGCCTTTACCCAATAAAAACTGATTGAGAAAAAAAATGTTTGGTAATGTGTGAAAGGTTCCACTTTACATTACAAATAAATAAATGCAGTGATTTTATTCCATTCACTCAGACTACATGCAAACTCCCAAGACTCCTTGCTGCTCCAGATACGTTACGGGGAAAAAAACATTGAAATTAATAGGTTTTCTTGTTTGATAGATGAGGCATTTAAACAATTTCCATTCTGGTTTACCAGTTTTTAGACTGTGACAAATAACTTCTTATGTGTTTCTATAGGCAGTATGGTAATCTTTAGCAATATTCCCTGGTCAAAGTGCAGGAAGTGATGGGCAGATTAAGCTAAAACATGTTTTTCTTGTACCAAAATATGGTGCCTAAATTTTTAGAGAAAACCACTGTTGCATATCCATTAGACTGCGAAATCTGAGATAAGTGCCATGGAACATACATTTTTATTACATCTGAATACATCTTAGTATTTTCACAGTATATTTATATTTTTAAGTATGTCATGTTGCTGCATTAACTGGTTTGAATATTTTTGTCCTGGGTGTGTGACCCAATGACATAACTTATGGTTGTTTCAAGCATATATTTTTTAAATAGATAAAATAGATATTTACAATGTTTAATACACATGTTTAATATTAAGTACCAAAATCGTGGATCCCTAATCCCTTTAAATGAATCCTGTAACTTCATGTGTGTCAGGGTCCACACCCAGGTTAAATCTCAGGGCAGATTTCATGGCTTAGCACAAGTACTACGTATTCTACCATCTCACACCACAGCTATAGGTTATAGAGACAGATCAGTCATAAGTAAACTCCGGTCTTTCTACCAGCCAAACATGCCTTATCTGGGACTACTTATTGCTGCTCCTTCCTCCTCTCAGTGCTTGTTGTAGGTTCCTGGGACTGGGAGTACATCTGGATGTTCCTATGTCTTCCTGCTGTTTGCTAAAGTTCCTTTTTGGATTGATGTTTGCTGCTGACACAAATTGTTGCTGATTCCATTAGATTTCTGCTGGCCCCTAATCTTTGGCTAACCATTCATTTTTCTGTGTCCTTGGACTTGTTGCTTTGCACTTGCCAGCCTCTGGTACTTTGCTCCTGAAGGGTTTCACCCAAACAGCTTTGACATTATGAGTTGAGGAGTGGGGGAGACAGTGAATGAGAAGGGAGATGGAAAAGAGGAGGAAGAAAGTGAGAGAATGATGATCAATGGAGAGTGAATGGGAGAGAGAAAGAGAAAGGTGAGGGATAAATCAAGAGCAAGGGAGAAGGAGAGAATGGATGGAGAGGGAGGGAAAATGGGAGAAAGAAGTAACAGAGAGGCAGAAAGAAGTGAGTGGAGATGGTACCAAGAAAAAGAAGGTTTATGAAGACAAAGAAGGGAGAGACGCAGGGAGAGTAAAATGAAAAAAGAAAGAGAGAAAATAGAGTAAGAAGAGAGATAGAGGGAAGGGAGCGAGAGAAAGGAGAGAGACTGAGAGAAAGGGAAGGGAGGGAGAGAAGGGAGAGGGAGAAGGGAGAGAGAGGGAGGGAGATAGAAGAGGGAGAGACTGAAGGGAGATAATGAAATGGAGAAAGAGAAAGAGGTAATAAAAAGAAGATGAAGAAATAGAAAGAGAGTGAGAGACAGGGAAGTGAGTGGAAGAGAAATGGGAAGTAGAGGTAGAGAATTAGGGGGGAGAGAATGATGAAGAGGACAGAATGAGAAGGGGATGGGGAGAAAGAGAAAAAAGAAGAAAATAGAATGATGAGGGAGAGGGGATGAAAGAGAAAGGTGGGAGAGAGAGAGAAGAGAAGAAGAAATACAGAGAAGGCTGAAGGAGAGACCAAAGGGGGAGAATCACAGAGACAGTCAGATGGAGTGAGAGAAAGGGAAGGAAGTGAGGGAAAGAGATCAGGGAGAGAAGGGAGTGAAAGAAGGGGGTGGAGAGAAAGAATAAGTGAGAGGTAATATAGTGTAACATAGTCCTGTGTCACAGTGGGCAGAAGTCTCTCCTTCTCTGCCTCGGCAGTGCTCTCAATATATTAAGCTCAGCTGAGGCATTTCACTCATGAGTATCTGGGGAATGAAAAACAAAATGCACCCCCCTCTGTCCTCTTCATCATAATAAATTCTATGTTCCTGGTTGGGAACATTTACTGTTTCAGCAGAGGGAGGAGTGGCAGGTGCTACAAGGTATGGAGGTACTGGCAGCACAGCTTGGTAGGCAGCATATTATTTAAACCATGTCTTTATGGTAGACCTTTGTGAGGTACTACATTAATACCTGTAGCCTATCTCCTTAGAGAATGGGACTGTACCAGATATGGCCAAAATGTTCAGAGTAATACACTTATTGGCCACTCTCTCTATCCAAATCTTCTACTCCGCTCTAGCAATAAAAGTTTTCTCTCCTGGAACCTGTGGGTTAGCTTACGCAGCATGGCTGAGTCGATGTTAGAGTGGAAAACACTTAGCACTACAGACTTCAATGTTGCAATGTGTAATGATGTTCTTTCACCTTATTGATGTTGCTATGGGAAATGCTGTGGGTCCTTAGCTTTGACTCATAGATTCAATCTCTAAGCTGCTTGCTGAACACTTTGCGAGCTTTGCGATCCTTCACAAGCTATTTTCTTTACGTGACAAACCCCTGGTTACTTATCAGTGAGTTCTTAAGTGAAATATTCTGCGGAGACATGTAATAGCTACATTAACTACCATAAGAACTGATGTGGCTATGTATCAGCATACTTATAGGAGGTCGGTAACCAAGCCCTAATTTAAGCAGGTATGTTAGCCATGTAGAAAAATAATTTTTGAGAGAAAATTGTAACAGATGCTTCTATCATAAAGGAACTGTCCTGCCTGTACCTGTTCTGGTTCAGTGCCCCTCCCTCCACTTCTGAATAGCAAATAAATGTCATTGCACACTCCATGAGTCTACAGACCAGCAAGCAGCACTGGTCTGATATGAAAATAAAACATAGAAACATAGATTTGATGGCAGATAAGAGCCAAAAAGGAGTCTGTCCAATCTATGTACCTAACAAAAATTAAATGGTGGAATCTTGGGTTCCAGCCAAGCGGTTTCTCCAAATCCAGTTGCTTTGTTGATTCTGACACACACACATAAAATGGAGTTCTTATTCATTTATCATTTTTTGGTCTTCCTGCTTAGCAAGGTGCATCCAGACTGACTTCACTGCTATTGTCACTAGCACCTGCTCCTCTTGGAGCAACTTCAATAATGCATGGTTTTTCAATGATTCTAGCTGATCGGTTTCCTTAATTAAACCTCAGGATAACCTTTTGCCTATGTATGTATAAATCCTTTAGCTTTCTTTGAGTGCACCATTTCCACTACGAGGCCAGACTACTTGTCTACTACTATTCCTGTAAATCGGGCTGGATTTGTATTTTGATGGCCCTATGCAGTGAACTTTAATTTCTTTAATCACCTAGCAGTCACCACTGACTTTTTGGCTCTCTTTTCACACTACTGAGACCTTCTACATGTGTGAACACATGCTGCTGACACTTCATTTCGACATCCAATACTAATGAGCTGACACCCCATTATGCCATACACTTGCAAGGGGTGGACACCCCCTTCCCCTTACACTTAGTTTTTTAGTATAGGAATCCATTTTGTGTTTGTTACATTACTTCCTAAGAGCTGAATCTTGTTTTTTTCAGTGGAGAGATGGGTGCAGAAGTTGGTAACAGAGAGCCTTTGTTAAGATTATTGGATAAGAATGAAGTTTACAGCACTCACCATCCCCCCTCACGGGCCAGATGCAGACTACTTGCATCAAGAGATGCTACTATAGCTCTCCGGAAATGTAAATGCCCCTCCAACACACTAGTTCCATCAAGTATCATGGATTTTTTCTAATTAAAAATTAACTGTATTACTTTTTTCCTAATTAATTATGCTAGTCAGACTAAAGAATTAAAACATATATATTTTGTGTCATTGTACAGTAGTCCTTTAATTTCCTAAATACAACAGATTCCATTTTCAAAATATTCAAATTAAATTTTCATACATAAAAAACATTTAGTTATTTCAAGGAACAGAAGGGATGATGTCTTTAAACTAACATCAACCATTCACAACAAGAGTATAGAACAACACATGGATTGTATTTATCAAAGTCTCAGCTGTTATATTAAATCAGGCCTGTTAAATTATTTTGTACAGCCCTGGCCAAGTTTAGCTGTGGGGACATTAAAATAATAATTTAAAATAGCTACCAGCTTGATGGTAGGAGTGATTTTATTTAAGAATATAGAAGTAATGCAAAATTAACACATAGTGAATGCAACATTTACATGAGACATATCAATAAAGATATGCAACATTATTAAATTGCGATTTGGCCAATTGAAAAGGGCTCTATATAAGCACAGAGCATTTTTTTTTTACCGAAGTTTTCAGTTAGTAAAGACCTTGCTTTTGGAAATAAGTTTACTAACTAAAAACTTCTGTAAAAACAATATGCTCTGTGCTTATATAGAGCCCTTATCAATTGCCTCAATCGCAATTTAATAAGGCTGTTAAAGCATTATAATATGGATTTTAGGTCTCAATACCAACAGCACTGTCCAATATGTGATCCACTGACTGCATGCAACCCACCAGCTGCTTTCATTGGACAACTATCAGCCAGGGGTCATGACTAAATAATAAAGGATCTCTAAGTTAGTTTACTTACACCATGAACTGGGGCTCGCTGGACCCAGAAATCTTCTGTCATGATTTTACAGGCATCAAAGCCAATACTGCCAGTTTTACTCCAAAACTACAATCCTTGTCTTACCTAGATTCTCTGACCTAATAAGGACCATCTTAGCCCCCCTGTACCCACTACCTGGGTTCAATGCTGATCTGCAATAATTTTAATTCAAGACTGCAATTTTGGAGGGTGCAGACTATTACATGTATATGCAATATGCCATAAGGCACAAACTAGCACTAATGACTAGCATCTATTTACATCCACACACTCAATCACTATCTATGAATATGATGACTCATCACAACTCACTGATTACTTAATTCAAGGATTCATTTAAGGTTGTCACACAGGAGTTATATCATTTCCTCAAGTCTCTTTTGCTAGTAATAATCTTTTAATCTCTATAAAATAGGTCATGGAAAGCATCTTAGTCGGAATTACGAAAAGGCTTTCTAATAGGACTTTATAAAATAATCCCTAGAGGTCAGGGCCTTAGTTCCCTGCACTGGCTGCACCAACGGTAGCTCCGCCCATGTGCTGGATATTACCACACTTTAAAATATGCACCATAGGCATCCATTACTTTGATGACTTTCTCTTCATTAAATCATCCAATTCTTCACTCACTAGCCTCAAGAAAAAACAAGAGCTTTTTACAGAACTTAGCATTCTGTTCTCCGACAAAACAGAAGGTGCATTTCATGAGGTAGAATTTCTAGATGTTATCCTAAATTCCATGACAATGGGTGCTAGGCTAGCACTGAAACAGCTAACAAGGAATAAAGAATTCATCTCTACCTACCCAAACGTCTACCATAAGAAAACTTCAATCCCTATTGGACAATCTTAACTTTGCATCCAATATTATTCCTCAAGGTCAAGCTTCCCTAAGAAATTTACTCACCAGCCTATCACAGCCATCGGATCCATTCAGAGTCATCAAATTAAGTAATGGCTTCATCAAAGACCTTCTTTCTGTATTACATTCCCCCTCCAATGTAATGGAAGGTCACCATCTTCAATTGCCTACTTTTATCAAATCATAACCTCACAGTGGCCTATCAATCTGCTAAACAAACTACCATTACCCACTCTATACATCTCATTGAAACCAACAAAGGTATCAAAGAAATTATATCTAAACTTATGACCTTTTTTAAGAAATTTGGATTGGTTATCACTAATTAATCAGTTTCAAACATTCCCGTATATCCAGTCTACTAAAAATTATACAACCGATCTATCTTTTCAGGGCCTATTGAACAACTTTCCAGGATACAAATCACTCTACACTCCCATAATCCTATATCTAGAGCCTCTACTTAAATCAGCAAAACAAATAATGACAGAAGGATTTGTTCACAACACCATAAACATCTACAATAGAGTATGACGTAGTTTCAATCGCTTCACTTTGGGCTACAGTATCCTTCCACATTTTGTCAACTGCTTAGGCTTTCGTAGTTACCTCTAATTAACTTATCCAACCAATCCATTAAAATATACCTAACTGGAGTTCAGTTTCATCTGTCTTTCATGGCATCAACTATCAAATAATTTCTCAAAGTGCTATCAGCCCACAATCCAATACCAAGACCACATCATCTTCCCATAAACAGATACGTCTTCAGACAATTAATTATGTTGCTATCAGCAGGTTTCTTTGGTCAGAATATTTCACTAATCATAAGTGTCAGCTATCAAACTATCCCTCTATGGCTGTCTCAACCATACTACCTTATTAAAACAGGTCTCAATCCTAAATATGATAATTTTGTACTCTCCATCTGATCTTCAAAAACAAGCCGCACCCCCATTCTTATCCAAAACTACTAGATGCAGAATGAATGTTACCCAGTGAAAACACACAGATCTACTTAATTCAATAACTTCACTGTCAGACAATTACTGATTACTTGCCCTCCATGACCTTTCCTTAACAACCACATCATTTACCCACTACATGGGCCACTGGAAATACGGATCCTACAGAAGATATTTTCAAAACCAATTACAGAAATCAAATACTCATTAGCCAACCTCTCAAAATAGTTTTATCCATTGCTACCACGAATTTTGGCCTTTAAAGAAGGCTTATGGTTAGTTTTCGGCCACACTTCAACTACCTCTCGGCTTAAGGAAGGGAACCAATCATAAATTATATCTGTAGCCTGAAGTTGTTGGAGCTGGGGTGATTGAGTGTGAGCAGGGAAGGGGACGATCAGAAGTGAGCGGGGAAGAGGATCCTTGGGGATTCATCTTTAGATACAAAGTATATAATCAGTCTGATTTCTATATTGATCATCTGGTGACGTCCATACATTGAGTGATCATGGAGGCTGTTGGAAGTGTGCGGTTACTATGGCCAGAGAATTATCTTGACAGAATGTCACTAATCTCTGACCTCTGACTTAACTAGCAGTAGAAACATATTATCAATGGAAAACTCTAAAGGGCAGAATTTGACAAAAAAAACAAAAACAACAACAAACCTTACAACAATTACAAAAAAAAGACCTAATCATAAACTATCAAGTGAGAATGCTGTAATTTTGGAAAAATATCTTTATCATGCAGAGAACCAAGTATTACTAAGTGAGTAATGCTCAGTAGAAAAATGCTTTAAGCGACTAACATTTGATCCCACAAAAAAAAAAATCAAAAAAAATCTAAGGATGAATTGAATATCATGAATGATGAGGGTCTATGTGATGATGTCATCTCACAAAAAAGAGTCTCAATTTTGTAATTAAAATATCCAACAATAGTAACCTTTTATCCAATCCCCAAGGGCAAAGAAAAAACACAGGATAGGCCTATTGTTTTGGGCAACAACAGTTTCACCCAAAATCCAAGTGTTTTAAGGCTCTTTGTCACCTCTTTATCGTATTATGTACAAGACACAAAAAAATTCTTGCAAAGAAGATTTACATTTAAGAGATGATTCTATTCTACTAAGTCAAGATGTAGAATCACTGTACGCTTGTCCCTCATGACATTGGTATTAAAGCAGACAAAGTAACCAATTCAGAAAGCACAATACATTTGTCTTAACTCAATTACTTTATATACAATAATATAATCTTCCACCAACGAGCCGCAATGGGCACTCCATGTGCCCCTACAAATGTGAACCTGGATTTAGGCTGGTGTGGAGACACTATAGTTTTTAGACATAGATTGGCAGGTTTTGCAAACAAAAAAGACCTGTGGCTACAATATATATACAGTATTTCATATGGGCAGTACTTGCTCATTAAATGTAAACATCCATAAATGTTTATGAGGAACAAGCAAAGGGTTTCTATCATAGATTCAAGGAGAGAGGGTATTCACATAATTGTTGAAAAAATGCCTAACATAGAGCCAAAACCAGTCTGGAACTTCTCTCTAATCCTCCAAAAAACTAATACAAGTCACAATGATTGGTACTTACAACTGTGAATGGTCCAATATCAAAATATCTTCTATAAACCCTTATATCTTGCTTGCAGACCCAGATTTAAAAGAAGTTTTGACAACAAACCCCACAATAACCAGTAGAAGGGCACAGAATTTAAAAGATTAGATTGTTCACAGTCATTTCACTGGGATCCAAAAGCAAGAACCGAATTGGTTAACCCAAGGATTGGCAGGATCTACGGCTTGTAAAAGGTGTTTTATGCCCACAATTTATTTTTCTCAGAGATCAAGAGAATGCTTAAAGGGATATCTAAGTTTGCTGGATTAATACATTTATGCACTATGTAGGCAAAAAGCAGTTTATGTGTATGCAGCACATCTCATAAAACATGTTAATTTTTATTGATATCTAAAAATCCTTCTAATGCAGCATCCGGGAAGCAATATTAAGCCACTATTTCCCTGCTCTTGCTAGCTCAGCCACTTTCCTTTCAGCTTCCTCCCTGTGGCTTCCTGTCACATGTCAGTGATACACTACATTTCCCAGGCTCCTTTGCTACATATCCCATGCTAATTTGCACCACAGCCAATAGGAGAGCAGTGTCGTCAGCCTCCCAGTACCACATCCCTACTTCCTGTCTATGCTGTGGGATGTTGCCCTAGCAACTAACATAGTGCTATGTCTCAAATCTTGAATCTAACCGGATTGGCCATAACAAATTGGAGGGGGTGTTAACGTTAATTTTAAAATGTCAGAAGTTACAATAGATTTTGCTAACTTCAAGGTAAGTGTTTATAATGTTTATTTTGGTATTTTTTTCATACACTTCTTATTCTCCTCCATCAGATGCATTCATAAACCAGGAAACTTAGATATCCCTTTAATTAAAGATAGTATACATTGCCATACAACAGAGGTAATTTATCTAATAGTCTTTAGATGTGGCCTATAATATGTGGCAGGCCATGCCATGTAAACAACGTTCATGATTGAGACATGATAACCCTTAAATGTATAGGTATATTCCTTATTCTGTTACAACAAGAGTATAGGTGGATTTTTATTTGAAGTCTTTGCCATCTGGTAGTTTTAATTAATATTTTACACACAGCCTGAATTTAAGTAAATAAATTAATTAAAATATCTAATCACACAATCTTTTATGTTTAACTCTTATTTAAATCAGACATGCTAGTTGAAAGTTACATAGATGAGACCAATTCTTTAACATATCTTAATTTATTCCACATACAGTAGGAAGATGATATCAGGCACTTAGAACAACAATTTTCTGCAAGTAAATAAAGTCTTGGTCATAATAATAATCTGCATGGAATCTTTAATCATTAAATCGTGAATGGATGACATTAGAGTGAAATTAATCTGAAGGAATTAATACCACAATTAAGATTTTTTTATATAAAGAATCGCAAAATAATTTATTAAGGATGGCATCACAATAACAATATTTTTTGAAAAATTTTCCAAAAAGGAATGTTTTCTTGATGAAACTATCTATACTAAGGATAAATAGTCAATACATGATTCAGGCTATACGGTTTATATGAGTAAATTAGTTCCTATCAAATCATCATGTGGTGATGATTATTTCAGCTAAATAAAAACATAGAGCCCGATTCAATTGCAAGCCCGCAACTCAATCCCAGTCGGTCCTATGTCTGCGGGTGTGTGGTGGGCTCTCGTTCATCTACGATTGCGATGCTATTCAATTGCTCAAGCCCAAAATTACTGTCCTAAAGCCAAAACCGTAAACCAGGCACTGTTCGTAGCAGTTCAGGGCGGGAACATGATCAATTAAGCAAGCAGCTAACCTCCCATTTCGAATCAGCCAATAGAAAATGAGACTGTCATTATTACGGCAGTAAAACATGGAGGTTACATGTCAATCAATTAGGTTTGGGGATCCGATATGCAAACAGACTTGCAAACACTCAAAATACAGAATTATGAAACTGAATGCCAATACTGTTCTAGTCAATATGGGTGACCTGATATGTATTAAATCATTGATACCCGAGATCGATTTAGCCCCAAAATGAAACATAAAGATACATTTTATTTCCTGTCGATTTGCGGGCTTGGGACTATTGTGCAATTAATTCTAATGTATATCATCGCTTTCCCCGTTATTTACAGTGCAGTATTGATTTTTTTTTTGCATTTAAAGTGCTACAAATAAGTGTTTAACCCCCTTGTGGGTCCTCTCTAGCACTCTTAGGATTTTCTCCTTTTGCCATTTACGGTCAATTGAATGCGATTTTAGCAATCGTAACTCTTGCGAAAGTGAAGGATCAAAGGTTTCAAGAGGCTGTAAGTTATGGGTTTACAAACACATTTTTTTCAAGGCGTAACTCGTAACCTGTTTGGAGCCTGCAAAAAGACGTCAATGGAATAGCAAATTAACTTGCAAGCTCACTGACGGGCTACCGGATCGAGCGAGAACTCAATTGAATCGGGCTCATAGTTCAGTAAATGAACCTTGAAAACTGATTTATGTTACTGTGTGTTTTAACCATCATTGCCCACACTAACAGATCTCCATATCTAAAGTTGTTGATAAGCTAATTTAACACAAGTAGCCTAGTTACAACCAATATGAAAATAAATTCTCGGTCTGTATCAGTAGGTTTATAATTGGAGCAGCAGGTAAGGTAACATACATCCTCTTACTACATGTTATTTGAAAGTCATAAGAATCAGACCATTTTCTTAAAACTTGTTAATATAGAAATAGGATCACAGACCCTTAGAACGACAATTTTCTGTTAGTAATTATAGCCTTGGTCATAATGTTAATCTATATGGAATCTTTAATTATTGCATAAAAACAGTTTACACTACAACAAAATAAACCTGGAGGACTTAATACCACAATCAAGATTTCATAATAATATAACAATACCAATACATTTTGAAAAATTATCCATGAAGTCATGTCTATTGAATAAACTACCTACACTAAGAATAAATAATCAATTAGACTGTTATTAAACATAAAACATCAGTAGAGTAAATTACACAACTACTTTTAACCTTTATATGTCATTTGCATAATTATCTATGGTGGTATCTATGTGGTAATAATGATTTCAGCTAAAAAAAATACATAATTCAGTAAAAGAACTATGAAAACTTATATATATTGTCACACTTTCATCATTATTGCCCATACTAACGGGTGCCCACCTTAAAGGTTGTTGAGACACTAATTTAACACATAGCCTAGTTACAATTACTATGAAATGTAAACAATAGGAAATATTGGTCTGAATCATCCAATATAAGCAGGGTACACACATCCTCTTACCTACATACGGCACACTAAAATGCCTACATTATTTAAGCTGTTTAACAAATGTTTAGGCAAATTATTTATTATGCTAAAAAGCACGAGGCATTACGCTTTTCAGAATATAAAAATGCATTTTATTAGAAGTATCTATCATTTATAACATGAATATAGTAATTGTCGTAAGTTCAATAAAGATATTTATTATCCAGAGGTAAAATAGCCAATTACCACTTAATTCAATAATTTTTCATTCATTTGCAGTTACTATAAAGCAAATGAAGCAATAACAATTTCCCATTCAGAAATTACCTGCAATAGCTCTTTAAAAATATAAATTAATCTCTACCAATCACAAAAAAAGTGGTGGGTTCTGATGACGAAAAAGCTGCTCAATTCCTTTGAAGAGCCTCTACTTGAGAAATCTGTGTGTACACGGTGAAATGAATGTCAGGTGGTGGTTCCACTGTGAGGCTCTCCTAAAAAGTTTTTACCAATCGCTGATTGCATTTATAATTTCAAATTTAAACTAGACAGCTTAGCTCGTCCGATTCAGCTTGCCCAGAGGGACAGTAATATTGAGTTCTCTAATTAGGACTTTGTGGTCTGGAATTGTGCTAATCAGTATAGTGAAAAGCAGCATATGAATGTGGCTGATAAAATCTCCAGCTATAAGTGAAACTAGTGTTTACTCTGTATATTGAAAATAAGAAGTAGGGTTAACCTCATGCAACAATATGTTTTTTACCACTCAATTATCTATGTGAACAACTGGTGGAGTATAAACAAAATTCTCATTGCCAGGCCCACGATGAAAGCAAGCCCTGCAAGACTTTGAAACAGGCTCTATATGAATGCCAAAGGCGCTCATGGTGATACCCGTGAACAGTGTCATAGGCTGTAGGCCAGCAAGACTTTGACATTTTTAAATGAAGGGGGCTGCAATGAGTGCCGAAGGACCGCAAGACTTTGAAAAAAGGCTGGCAATGAGCATCTTTGGCCCACGATGAAAGCAAGCCCTGCAAGACTTTGAAACAGGCTCTAAATGAATGCCAAAGGCGCTCATGGTGATACCCGTGAACAGTGTCATAGGCTGTAGGCCAGCAAGACTTTGACATTTTTAAATGAAGGGGGCTGCAATGAGCTCCGAAGGACCGCAAGACTTTGAAAAAGGCTGGCAATGAGCATCTTTGGCCCACGATGAAAGCAAGCCCTGCAAGACTTTGAAACAGGCTCTAAATGAATGCCAAAGGCGCTCATGGTGATACCCGTGAACAGTGTCATAGGCTGTAGGCCAGCAAGACTTTGACATTTTTAAATGAAGGGGGCTGCAATGAGTGCCGAAGGACCGCAAGACTTTGAAAAAGGCTGGCAATGAGCATCTTTGGCCCACGATGAAAGCAAGCCCTGCAAGACTTTGAAACAGGCTCTAAATGAATGCCAAAGGCGCTCATGGTGATACCCGTGAACAGTGTCATAGGCTGTAGGCCAGCAAGACTTTGACATTTTTAAATGAAGGGGGCTGCAATGAGCGCCGAAGGACCGCAAGACTTTGAAAAAGGCTGGCAATGAGCATCTTTGGCCCACGATGAAAGCAAGCCCTGCAAGACTTTGAAACAGGCTCTAAATGAATGCCAAAGGCGCTCATGGTGATACCCGTGAACAGTGTCATAGGCTGTAGGCCAGCAAGACTTTGACATTTTTTAATGAAGGGGGCTGCAATGAGCGCCGAAGGACCGCAAGACTTTGAAAAAGGCTGGCAATGAGCATCTTTGGCCCACGATGAACGCGAGGCCCGCAAGACTTTGAAAAAATTACGGCTTTAATGGCCGATATTTATTTCAAGTCTGTAACTTGGAAATCGTTAGAAAACGCCAAACGATGCCATAATAATTTACAAACATTACTTACAACCTCACACACAGCACATGTGAGTGAGGTTGCAAGCTAATTTGAGGCTTACTTGTCATTTTTCTGGGATAAAAAATCGGCTAAGTGAGGAAAAAAATGTCGCTCGTAAAGATGTAAATGTTTTGAAAAAGGCTCAAAACGAGGCAGAAGCCGGTAACACTTAGCCGATCAATGCGAGGCCTGTAAGACTTTCAAAAAAAGAACCAACAGTGCTCATCGTGAGCTACGCAAGAGAGAGAGGAGAAAGAGACGGTGGAAAGAGACACAGGGTGGAGAGAGGGGGGAAAAGAGACACGGGAGGGAAATAGAGAAAACAACACAGGGCAGAGAGAGAGGGGGACACATGGAAGGGAGAGGGGTGAAACAGACACAGGGGTCAGAGAGTGGAGACAGACTTGCAATGAGCTCCAAAGGCGCTCATTGCAGAACTTGTGTTGAGCACCGAAGGAGCTCATTGCTAGGCTCGCGATGAGCGCCGAATGCAATCAGCGCAAAGCACGAATGTGGTGGGTTTTTCCAGACGTCTACAATGAGGCCCGTAAAGTATAGGGGGAGGGAGAGGCTCGCAATGAGCGCCAAAGGTGCTCATGGTGAGGCATGAAAGTGGCGGGCTGGACGAGGCACTCAATGAGCGGCGAATCCACTCATTGCAGGGCTCTCAATGAGTGCAAAAGGTGCTCATCGCGAGGCCCGTAAAGTAGACGGTGGGAGAGGCTCGCAATGAGCACCAAAGGCCTGCAACTTAGAGTGGGGAGAGCCTTGCATTGTGTGGCAAACAGCATTGCCAGCCTTCAAATTTATTGCCGGCATTTTTGACGGGCAAGTCGCTAATCAGCAAATAATCTCTGACCTCCTTCATTGAGGACTCCAACTTGTTCTTTATTCAAGTTTTTATTCCCTCAAAAATCCACTCAAGGTCCTCTCAACAGCCAGACACCAGAAAGGGAGGCTATACCTAAGGACGTCAATCAATGAAGACCACTATGTGACACAAGATAAATATAGTTGCAAGCTATCTAGAAATATGAAAATAATAGCACTCTTGCAAACTGTCCTTGTACCTTAATGTCAAGAAATATCAGAATGCTAGCTTTTTTGTCTTACAAGCTAGTTTTGCATGTGAGTAATTTTATGTGCAGGGAATAAAACCCTAATTCAAAACTTCTTATAGAGTAAAACATTATATAATCATCAGATATCCACACACAAAGGAAAAATCTTGAGCAGCTCGGCTTGGTATGATTCAGTCATCAGATGGTGCCTCCTCTCCTCGCTGTTTCGCCTGGTCAGGTTGTGCATGATCTCCGCATGATTGGCGGAGATGCTGATCTGGATCCCCTCAAGACACTCCAGTTGCTGGTGCATGATGGTCAGCATCTCCACCTGCGCAGCCTTGCTTAATGGTTTGTTGTGGGGATGGAGGTCTGTGGGTTGTGGATGGGTGAGGAGGTGGCGGTGGTGTTGGTGGTGGCCCAGTGGGGAGGGTCTTGGGCCCATCTGGAGCCTCACTTCATGGGGGTGTTGCTGGGCCTGGTGGTGGTCAGTCTGCCGCACTATTGAGGGAAGGAGGAGATAGGGTTAAGCCCTGCTGGTCCCTACTGTAGGAGGGCCCTGGTGATATGCTCAGTCTCTGGAGGAGGGGAACAGTGGAGTTAAATGCAGCTGCTGCGGCTGATGGTCCTGCTGGTGACATCACAGTCCAGATGACATCCTGAGAACCAGGGCCCTCGGCTCCACTCCTTTCCTCCTCCCTCTGCGTCGGTTGCTGATAGAGCCGACTCCCTCGCCTCTGGCTCACCACTGGACCCAGACCTCCTTGAGGCTGAAAGAGAGGAAAGAAATGTATATGTTATTATTATGATGAATAATACATTGTCTTGTGTTCATTCCTAACTATCTGACATCCAGACTTGAACCTGGGTGATTCATTTAACTGCGACTATGAGTAGCTATCATTTGCTAGATTTCATCTATTCTTTGGTTCTTGATCTTGATTGATCTTGGCTCCTAACACTATCTTGATTCCGGCTGCAGTCTGTAACTGCATAGGCTGCAGTGGACACACCGATACATGGACTCTCTATTTGTTGATTACTGTTGGTGTGCCCACGAATGACAGCGATTTGTGAGCATCATGGCTTTAATGACACATCCATCTATACCTTGTTAATTCTATAGAGCTGAAGTGTCAGTGTGCTTGTTGGTCATCATGTACATGTGTAGTGTGTGTGGGATGTACATGTGGTGGCATGTTGGTGTATGTGATATTCATCTGACATGAAGGCTGGATCCTGCTGGTCCACCAGGCCTGAAGCTCCAGCGGCGGGTACCTGGCTCAGAAGGTCAGTGGCCACCCTCTCCCACTCATTGTATCGCACAGTAACTTTTGGGCCACCATTTGGTGCAGCTTGACTGGCCATCCTACTCCTCCTTGGCCATCATACTCCTCACCTTGGCCCTGATGTCGTCAAAGCAGTGCTTCACAGACTTCACATCCCTTTCCGCTGTATCCACTGTTGTTAATGCGGCCGCTACCTCCCTCTATGCCTTGGTCTTAGGGCCAGGCCTAACTCCCCTCCCCCTGCAAGGATAACGGGGCATCCACAGATGGCACAGAGGAGAACCACATTCTCCTAGTGCATGTAGTTCAGAGCCCTGTGCTTGACTTTAGCCTCCTGCCCTCCCGACTGTGGACGAAGATCCTTAGCTCTCTCATCTGCCCCTGAGGCCTGTCCTTCCCCCGAACTACCCCTGCCTTTAGAATCAAGCCCTCCCCCTATGTCCCTGTACTACATGTGCCTATCTCTAGGGTCACCCTGCCACCTCGCTCTCCTCCTTGCCTCTCCCCTTCTCCTCCTCCCTTCCTCTCCTCTTCCTCCTCTCTCCTCCCTCCATTTAAATCCCAAAAAGAATATAACGATAAATAAAAATAAGTATTACTGCATATATATGATGGAAAAAAATGTGTGTTTTATATGTGTTTATGAACTGTTAGAGGAGGATGGAGTGTGTGTATGGAGTGACTTAGCTATTTGTATATCTATGTGTGTTATTTAATTTCTGTGTATTTGCATTATGTGTAATCTGAAAATATGTGTAATCAAATATTATGTGTAAAAACCACCAACTCCGGGATCCGCATGGGCGAGTGGAACCCAACTTTATAATCTTTATCTATCATCTTTGGCTTAACCGCTTTCTATTGGCTGAGATGCCTGCGATGCACTCCGTAATACCATGATTGGATTGTAACTGTGTACCACTTTTATTCCAGCCCATTAACAGCTTGCGGGAGGGGTTTACGGTCAAAAGGCTGCGACCCGTAACTTGAGGCCTTCAATTGAATAGCAACATAATTGTAGAAGAGTTCAAGCCCACAGCAGACCCACAGACATACGGCCTGTATACCGCGAGATACGGCCTTGCAATTGAATGTGGCTCATATGGACTCATTCTAATGCTACGATTTCTCTATAAGTAGCGGCAAGGGGTGGCTGCAAACTACTTAGCTATTCTAATCCCTTGTGGCTGAGGGCTCTGACCGTCTTGCGACCGACGCCCTGCGTTTCCTTGTGGCCACCCCAATCACATCTTACTGCAGGACAGCCTTTGATTTCTTGCGGCCACATGAAAACACCCATCACTATTCAAATCCTAAGATCACCCTCCCGTCAACCCCTGTAAAACACCTAAAAATGGCTGCCGTCGCAGTGTCCCTAAATTAACCCCATAATGCAGGGGTCCCAATTTGGACCCCTGCAGTGTCCTAACATTAACCCTATAATGCAGGGGTCCGATTGGGACCCCTGCAGGGTGCACACATTAACCCCTTGATGTTTGGGTCTCCATAGGGACCCCTGCAGGCTCCCCACATTAACCCCTTGCCTTGCTGCATCTACGAGATTTAAATTTCCCACCACAGGCTTGAATTCAAATTTCAAGCCCTGGATATTCCAGGGTTTGAATTTCCTGCCACGGGTCCTTAAAGGGCCCCCGGCACACTAATGGTTACCCCCAAGTCGCGAAGGTACTATAAGTACCCCCCCAGCACCTAAAATGAACCCCATCACTCATGGGGATCAATATAGACCCCATGAGACTAAAATTGACCCCCTCAGTCCAATAGGGGTCTATACCCTAACTATACCCCATTAACCCATACTAAACCCAATTTAACCCTAACTGGGCCTATTTAACCCTATCTGGACCTAATAACCCTAACTGGGCCTATATAACCATAACTGGGCATATGTTTTATTTATTCCAGGGGCCCAGTCAGAGAAGACAAGAAGAAGGACGGAGACATGGTGGAAAGGTACGTTTAATATTTAGAATGTTTATTGTTATTTATATGAGTGTTTATTAATGACTTATTTATATGTTTCTTTTTTTCCTAGGGGTGCGACCTGCACAGGAAACCGTCATCACTAAAGGAGCATCTAGGCAAAGTAAGTGGTCTTATTTATTCTCTTTTAGGTTAGACTTAGGGTTTTTAATGTAATGCAGATGGGGTAATGTTTTATAGGTAGGGGGTAATGTCTTATAAATAGGGGCTAATGTTTTGTAGATGGGGTAATGTTTTATAGATAGGGGATAATGTTTTGTAGATGAGGTAAGGTTTTATAGATAGGGGGTAATGTATTGTAGTCAGGGGGATATGTAATAAAGATGGGTGAAATGTATTGTAGTTAGGGGTATATTTGTAATGTATATCTTGCTGTATTGTAATGTTATGTATATTTGTGCATTTATTTTCTTTGCAGGTGCGTAATTCTATTATTTTATTTTTTGTAGTGGGGGGGGTTTGTGTAATGTTCTTTTTTTATTTCTTGTAGTGGGGGGATTTGTGTAATGTTTTTTTTTTGTAACAGGTTTTTTATTTTGTGTAATTAGTGGGGTGGGAGGGGTTTAATAGGGGGTTAGGTAGGTAGTGATAGGTAGGTAGGGGTTAATAGGTTAGGGTAGAGCAGGGTTAGTTTAGATGTTGTTGTTTATTGGGGGGATAGTGTAGTGTAGTGTGTGTACTTAGTGTCATGAGGGTCCTCATGGCACTTATGGGGTTAATATTAGGGTTCTAATTGTCCCATGAGGGTCTTCATAGACCCTATGGGACTGATGGGGTTAAATAGAGGCTTATGGGGGTCTGTAAAGACCCCCATAAGTGATGGGGCTAGATGGAAGCTTATGGCGATCTGTGTAGACCGGCACCCCAACGTTTGCGCTCTGGAAAACAGTGCAGCGTCATCAGCGTGCAGGTATCAGCGCACAACAACACCTGCGCCCCAGAGAAGAGCGCACCACCCTGCATGTCGACAACTGCTCACCACCCTCGGAGACTGCAGCTTAGAAGGCAGAAGGGCATATAGGGAGTGGAGTGCAGGAAAGAAGCGATGGGGTGAGGAGAGAGGTACAGTACCTTGCAAAAGTATTCACCCCCTTGACTTTTTACCTATACATTACAGCCTTAAGTTCAATTGCCACGTGTGTATGTATTCACCCCCTTTTGTTTTGAAGCCCATAAAAAGCTCTGGTGGAACCAATTACCTTCAGAAGTCACATAATTAGTGAAATGATGTCCACCTGTGTGCAATCTAAGTGTCACATTATCTGTCATTACATATATACACCTTTTTTGTAAGGCCCCAGATGCTGCAACACCTAAGCAAGAGGCACCACTAGTCAAACAATGACATGAAGACCAAGTAACTCTCCAAACAAGTAAGGGACAATGTTGTTGAGAAGTACAAGCCAAGGTTAGTTTAAAAAAAAATATCCAAATCTTTGATGATCCACAGGAGCACTATCAAATCTATCATAACCAAATGGAAAGAACATGGCACAGCATCAAACCTGCCAAGAGATGGCTGCCCACCAAAACTCACGGACCGGGCAAGCAGGGCATTAATCAGAGAGGCAGCACAGAGACCTAAGGTAACCCTGGAGGAGCTGCAGAGTTCTACAGCAGAGACTGGAGTATCTGTACATAGGACGACAATAAGCCATAAGCTCCATAGAGTTGGGATTTATGGCAGAGTGGTTCCGAAAAAAGACATTACTTTCAGCAAAAAACAAAATGGCACACTTTCAGTTTGCGAAAAGGCAAAATGTATCGAGGAAGGTGCTCTGGTCTGATGAAACTAAAATTTAACTTTTCGTCCATCAAAGAAAACGCTATGTCTGGCGTAAACTCAACACATCACATCACCCAAAGAACACACACAGTGAAACATGCTGGTGGCAGCATCATGCTTTGGGGTTGTTTTTCAGCAGCCGGGACTGGGAAAGTGGTCAGAGTTGAGGGAAAGATGGATGGTGCTAAATATAGGGATATTCTTGAGCAAAACCTGTACCACTCTGTGCGTGATTTGAGGCTAGGACAGAGGTTCACCTTCCAACAGGACAATGACCCTAAACACACTACTAAAGCAACACTTGAGTGGTTTAAGGGGAAACATATACATGTGTTGCAATGGCCTAGTCAAAGCCCGGACCTCAATCCAATAGAAAATCTGTGGTAAGACTTAAAGATTGCTGTTCACAAGGGCAAACCATCCAACTTGAAGGAGCTGGAGCAGATTTTGCAAGGGGGAATGGGCAAAAATCCCAGTGGTAAGATGTGGCAAGCTCATAGAAACATATCCAAAGCGACTTGGAGCTGTGATTGCCGCAAAAGGTGGCTCTACAAAAGTACTGACTTTAGGGGGGTGAATAGTTATGCACATTGACTTTTTCTGTTATTTTGTCCTATTTGTTGTTTGCTTCACAATAAAAAAATAAAAAAAACTTCAAAGTTGAGGGCATGTTCTGTAAATTAAATTATGCAAATCCTCAAACAATCTATGTGAATTTCAGATTATGAGTCAACAAAACACGAAAAACGCCAAGGGGGTGAATACTTTTGCAAGGCACTGTAGAGGATGGGTGCAGAAGAGACGGTGAGGAGAGAGGGAAAGGATGGGTGCAGGGGTCTGAGAGAGAGGATGGGTGCAGAGGACATAGTGTGGAGATGGGGTGTAGTAGAGTGTTGGTGATGGGGTGCAGGAGAGGAGAGTTGATGAGGTGCAGTAGAGGTGATTGGATGCAGGGAGGTGCACAGCGGCACTGTTGTCTGTGGCGCAGGTGTTGCTGCACGGTGATGATGGCCTGCTGATGATGGTGCAAAGGTAGTGCTACCGTATAGACCCCCTTAGAGATGGGATTAAATAGGCCTAGAAGGGGCTAAATAGGCCCAGTTATGGTTAGATAGGCCCAGTTAGGGTTAAATAGGCCCGGTTAGGGTTATTAGGTACAGATAGGGTTGAATAGGCCCAGTTAGGATAGGATAGGCCCAATTAGGGTTAAATAGGTCTAGCAGGGTTAAATATTCCCAGTTAGTGTTAAATAGGTCTAGAAGGGGTTAAATAGGCCCGGTTAGGGTTAAGTAGGTCTAGAAGGGGTTTAATAGGCCCAGTTATGATTAAATAATGTTTAGTATGGTTTAATGTGGAATAGTTAGGGTTAAGGGGTTAATAGGGTATAGTTAGGGTTAATAGTGTAGTTTAGTGCTTAGACTTTATCATGAGGGTCCTGGAGGACCCCTATGGCACTTGTAGGGTTAACCTAGGGGTTAATAGTGTCCTATAGGGGTCTATATAGACACCTATTGGACTGAGGGGGTAATTTTAGTCTTATGGGGGTCTATATTGACCCCCATGAGTGATGAGGTTAATTTTAGGTGCCGGGGGGTACTTATAGTATCCCCACGGCAGGGGTGAATAGTTTTATTTATTGCGGGTCCTTTAAGGACCTTTCAGCACCCGCGCAGGGTGGGGAAATGCCCGGCGTGGTATTTGAATCCAAGCCTGTTCGTGTATGGGCTTGGAGATCTTTAGGGGTAAATAAAAAATGTAAGGGAAACACTGTACATTACTTTAAATGATGGGGGACACATTGGGGGACATGATGATGACATGTACTACATTGGCTAGCTGGCACATCGCCGCTAGCCAATACTGTCATTTGCCGGGCTTGGAGAACGGATTACTGCCTTGGGGGTCATTCAAGCCCGGAGTCCTGGGCTTGGATGACCTCCAAGGCAGCAACTCGATCTTCAAGCCCGGTGGACTGCGGCCACAAACGACAGTATTGGCTAGCGGCGATGTGCCAGCTAGCCAATGTACTACATGTCATCATCATGTCCCCCAATATGTCCCCCAACATTTATAGTGCTGTACAGTGCTTCCTTGAATTTATAGTGGACTTTTTAGTTTGGCGGGTTTGCAGTCTGATCCGCGGGCTAAAGCCCGAGATCAGGTACAAGACCGACCAAACCTGACGACCGATTGCAGGACTTGCAATCGGCAGTAGGAAGGGATGGCTTGCTTTGAAATTTGCCCTTTCAGCAATAACATTGGATGGTGGGTGACATATACAAAACAAATGTCTGCTTGATACACAGCATTTTGCACACATGGATTATTATATAATTACTCATTAGCAAATTGAGTACCATTATATGACTGGGGATTTACACATATCCCAAATCTAGGAAACACTTCTCGGACAAGCCATTTAGCTGCAGAGGTCGCATCAACATTTCTGCATGTTACCTGCAGTGCCATTTGATGGTTGCTCCCCATGGGCTTCCCGAGTGTTTTGTTACCTTGATTTCCCAGGTCATGGTTGTTTGTTTGTTTTCCCTAGAAATGTGTCCTTGTGGGTTGATTAACTTGTTCTCCATGCCCTTGACCTTCATATGCTTCTTCACCCTTCTGATTATTCTGGTATGTCCGGTTCCCTTGGTACGTTCCTTGCTGCTGGCTCCTGGAAGGGTTTAAAGCTGGTTGATTATTCCCTGGGTTTGAGGATAACTTCTTCTTGTTGCTTCATGTTGCTTTTCTCCTTTTCCAATACTGCCAACTGTTTTTTAACCTGACGGGACTGGGCCTCACTTTTCTTCTTCTCTTGCTTCTCCTCTTTGTCTCTCACTAGATGTGTATGATGCACAATATAAGCATGTACCTGGTTTCAAGGTAGCTCCATCAATCCTACAATCTGTTTCCAGGGCTGTTTTTACTGGGCTGGGTAGTCCATTAGTCATACCTGTCAGATAAATAGATCAAATGGCTGGGCTCTTATTCCATGCTTCTCATGTTCCCCATTTCCACATTTGCTGTGTCCTGTGAACTTAATCAATGGAGTCCTTGTTTTTTTCCAGATCCCGCACACTATCACAGCCCTAGTGCAGATTTTCCAAAGGCGATTCTGATTACCTTGTACTAACTGGCCTGCTGGAGTCAAAATCCACTGGTGATCTAAGGGTGTTGTTTAGAGATTTTGCTGTCCATATTGGGCGCTAAAGATGTTGGGGAAAAATCCTCTCAAGATCCTCTCACCAGGCAGGCGCCAGAAGAGGAGGCAAAACCTAAGGACGTTGATCCAAGTTTCTTTTAATTTTCTTCAAGCTTGGAGACCACAATGAAGACTTCCTCATGCAAGAGGAGCACAAAGTGGTCTTCCATACTGTGTGACATTCACTGATTATATAGGCTGACAACAGAGGAAAAGATAATAAATATGGTTACAGGCTATCCTCGCACAATCTGGTCCCAAGCTAAATAAGGTCTCAGTCTATCTAGAAATAGAAAATGTCTGCCCTCTTAAAAACTGTCCTTGTACCTAAACGTCCAGAAATTTCAGAACGCCAGCATTTTTGTCTTACAATTTATTTTTGCATGTGAATGTCTAAAAAATGTCAGCTAACAGTTATAAGTAGATGTTCATGGGGACAGGTGTTTACACATAAGCATAAAAAAAACATTATGTCAATCATAGTTCAATAAGTGTATCCACAGTTATAATCACACAGTTACATAGTTACAATATAAGTACAAAAAAAAAAGCATTTACAATTTCCTCTACATATTCAAATCTCCTATGATGAGGATAACATTGTTTCTTGGTGTTATATCAAAGAGGTGTGGAATATCCTCATAGAATTGGACAACTGCAGCCTCTCCTGTAAACAGTACATGGTTGGAGCATAGACTGGATCACGGTGATATTAAATTGCCTTCAATTCAAATAAATAATTATTTCCTTTTTTGTTGGTAGTCAAGCACTGCTTTGGCAACTCTTTGATTGATTATGAGGACAACTTTTTGATTTTTGAGCACAGTAGAAAGCCTGGTGGTTGTCTGATTTGAAAAAAACAATTCCAGTCCATTTGAGTTCACAATTCCCAGGATACCAATTTTGTAATCTGTAGTTCTAGCATTCCAGGATCCTATGCTGAATTGTTCTGAGGGGCAGCAGACTTTCTTCTCCCCTCTAGACACATCTGCAGCAGAACATCAGAGAACAACAGAGATTCTGGCCCAAGCACTTCATTAGATCTGGTGCTATTCATATTTGCCCTCAGCTCTTTCCCGGTAATGTGGTAGACACCTTCTGACCTCAGGAGTTAATTTTCTGGTGCTATATTGTTATGTATCTGGTTTGGCTTATTCATTAACCATAGGGTCTTCTTGGAAAACATAATGGAGTGCGTTGTCAGTTTCTTCTTCGCTGGACCACAATTTGTATTACCTCTCTGCTATGGCCTCACTAACTTGGGTAGCCCTGCACGGTATAACTCATAGCTTCATTGAAGTACACAGGCACATTCACCACGATAAGGTAGTGATCGAGTAGGGGATGTTTTAATTAGGTATTTATGATTAACAAAATGTATATGGAATAATGTTGATAATGATCTATAGTGTACAACTGTACCTAAACAAAACAAGTGCAGTCCCTCTTAAGACATTACAGTCATCATCAATACATCACTGTAGTGTATACCTAAACATTCTGTAATTCAATTTATTAGAAAGTGACCTGAAACTCAAGCCACTTTTAGTGTACAATAGCAATCCCAAAATCCAAAAACCCTTATCAGACATGAATTACACAATCTTCTATACACTATATCCCACTAATGGAGCTTGAAATTGGGACTCTTATCTTCTCAGTTATAAAAATGTAAAAATCTGTTATAGCAGAAATCAAAAAAGCACCTATAAATAAGGATACTGTAGAAAACAATCTGAACTTTTGCCATAATTGGAGATGTTGGTATGTTCCTTTAATGTTAAACAAGAGAAAAGGTTATTACAAAATATGACAACAACTCTTTAACACAAAATCCTCTAGATTAAAAAATATTCAATAAGCTTCAAGAAGGGTCATTGCCTTCAGGGAAATACATAAAAGCCTCTGTGAAGTTTAGTGGATCTAGGAATAATCTCAACACACAACAACAATTTTATGAAGTTGTTGCTGTGGATTTGTAGTCCCCTTTTTGGTAAATGTCAAGGTGCTGGTCTTGGATTATCATCACACTTGGCAGGTGGTAACAGGATATTAAGGATCTGATTCTTTTGGGTGAAGAAATATGTAGATGGTGGTTTGCTTAGCAGTTACCTTTTTTACTCAATACAGTTCATAGTAACAGGCAAAGAGATTATTTAATCCATGTTTGTGCCATTGTTGGCAAATGCTTCAGCAATTCATTTGCCAGTTGGTATGCTTGAGACAATGATTTAGTATCAATAATACATGGGGGGGGCACTTTACTGATTGACCTGCCATGGATGTGGCCCAATGCTGGCAAGCATTTGAATTATGTACTGAGATGACATCAGGGGAGGAAAGACCAGAGCTCCTCAGCCGCTGTCAATAGTACACTAGCACTTGGCTCCTCCCATTCTTGTTCCTTTTTTCGGAGTCTGGCAGGCTGCTGCAGGAGTAATAGAAAGTGAGACTGAGTAGAAATTAGAAGAGCAGCCACAGACAATAGGTGATTCAAATATGGTGTTGGGGTTTATATAGGGGGTCCTGTGCTTTGGATGCACCAAATTCAAGATGAAGAAGCTAATATTAAAAACAAATCAGTTGCTCATGGGTTGGTGAGTGATGGGTGCAGTACAATAGCATATTATCAGTGGGAGCCCTGTTGTAATCTGCAGGAAGATGAAGAGGTGGTAAGTATAGGTTTTCCAAGTCTGCTGCATAGTCTTTATACTGTATATCTATCAAAGGATCAATAGCAATGTGTTTTTATAAATACATTAGTAAAATATCCATATGACCAGTTTAAACTTCATTGAGACTAGCATAATAAGCAGAGAGCATACCTTAGTTTGTAGATATCATTGGCTGGCAAAGGGCAAGCCCTTAAGAGCAGTTACATTTCTAAATATATTTCTTTGCTCGGAGACCTTTATTTGAAAAAAAAACAACTATCAAATAGCCTCTGAAATAACAAGGAAAAAAAATCTTTCCATGCCCTTTTAAATCTTACTACAATGTACAGAGTAATTAGTGATTAGTACACCAAATTAGTCAATGATTATTTGGTTTCTTGCAGTCAGAACAACCAACACAAAATCATAGCAGTGAAAGGATTACAATGTATTACAGTCCTGTGTTTTGCCTCCTATCCAATTCTTACCACACTGCAATTACACTCAATCAAAAAAGTATAGACAAGCTGTCTCTAAACCCAGGACATATATTGTATCATCAAAAGAAACATCAGTCATATCAATCTATTTGTACCCGGTGCCTAGGAAAGCTGAGAAAATAAACTGTCTAAAAGTTCAAATTACATGCAGTCTCTAACTTGACTGTTCCTTGACTATATTTAAGAAATCATATTTATCACCTGAAGTCTAGTCCATAGATTTGGCAAAAATATTTGCAAACACCTCTCCTTTGCACAGTAAATTTAGCAGTTTTATTAGCAGTTGGGTATATAAAGTAAATACATGCTTAAAAAAATAATTTAAATAGAGTAGAATATATATTAACATTCATTGTTACTTATTTGGTCTAGCGAGTTGCCTGTCAAAAATAACGGCAATAACATTTTAAGTCTGACAATGCTGTTGGCCACACAGTGCGAGCCTCTCCCCTTGTGTAGTTTACGGGCCTCGCGAAGAGCGCCTTTGGGTTTGTTAATCACAAGCCCTGCAATAAGCACTCATTGCAGACATTGTGCAACCCTCCACTTTCATGCCTCGCGCTGAGTGCCTTTGGAGCTCATCGCGAGTTCCGCAAAGCATGCCTTCAGCGCTTATTGTGAAGCTTGCTCCACTCTCTGTCCCCTCTCCCTTCCATGTGTCTGTTTCTCCCTCTCTCCCTCCCCCTCTTCTCCCTTCCCCGTGTCTTTTGTTTTTTCTTATTTCCCTTCCCTGTATCTTTTCCTCTGTCTCTCAGCCCTGTGTCTCTTTCCACCCTGTCCCCCCTCTCCCTCCCCTTTCCCTCAGTGTCTCTGGTCAGGTTTTGCATGGCTCGCGATGAGTGCAGTTGCTTTTATTTTCAAAGTCCCGCGTATCTTGCTATGTTCTTCTAGGTGTTACTGGCTTCGGCATCGTTTTGATCCTATTTGAAAAAATTTCCTTTTTTCGGACACCATTTTTTTCCTCGTTCAGCCGATTTTCGATTGCTGAAAAACGCCACTTAAAACTAAAAATAGCTTGCAACCTCACTGACAGGCTCCCTGGGTCCCCCCTGTGCTGTGTGTGAGTTTTTAAGTTAATTTGTTTAATTAATTGGCTTTTTTATGGTTTTCAGAGTTACATGCTTGAAATATTTTCGGCCGTTAAAATCATAATGTTTTGGCGCTCATTGCAGCAAAGTGGTGCAAGCCTCGCGATGAGTGCCTGCATCGCTCATCGCGAGGCGCTCATTAACCGCCTTTGGTGCTCATTGCCTTAGTCGTGTGAGCCTTGTTTAACATGGCTTGACGGACAAAAACGAAACATGACAACTATTATATGTGATACTTTAAATTGCACATAGATTTCTTAGATGTCATGTTATCTCATTAAATCACACCCACAAAATCAATTAACCTTATCATACTGTATATACTATTGCACAGTATCACTAAATCCCTAAAATGAATCACCCTTCATAGCTATTTCATTAACTTCACCACATGCTGTTTATTTTCCCTCACCCCCTCAAGTCACTTCGCCCCACATCCCCATCTCACCAATTCATCTTAATTTCTTAATTTAATAAAAGCAGCCTCATACTCACTTATCAGCTCTGACTCCTCTCCTGAAACTGAATGTAGCAAATTCCTGTAGTTCAGTTGTATGTCAGTTCAGGTGTCATTTCCTTTAATTAGTACATACACATACAAATGTGCTTCCTGCCTCTTGTCCTTGCTCTGGGTTATAACTTAGGTGCTGAATTTGAGACAGCCTGTTTGTCGAACTCCTACCTATTATCACATGTTGCCTTCTGGTAAGTAGCTGCTTATAAACAAACTGCATATATATAACTTAAGGTGCTACCATGGGTGTAGATACTGGGGGGGGGGGCAAGAACAATGGAGATTTTCCGACACCCATGGGTGCTACAATTTTGTTAGGCTGCTGAATATCCAAGTCACAAGAGATTATTTAGAATTCTGGGATATCCCCACTTTTGTCCATCAAATTTATATAGCAACTAATCTCTGACCTCTTCATGACAGTTTGGTGCTCGGCAGGAATTAAAACCTTATAGATCTCATGAGTCAGACTCTCCACATTCACTTCCCCCACCTCCAAGAAATGTTTAACCTTCCTCTTGGGAATTCCTACAAATGATTACTCCCTATCGCAACCCATCTTTTCATTATTGAACCCCACCTCTTTTTTGAAAACCTAGCTGTCGGATCCTCTCCTTCAGACCATGCTCTAATAATATGTTATGGTCTGACACAAAAGCATACTCAAAGGGGAACAATGGAGGTTCTAATTACATGACTCCCAACTGTCTCTCTTTTGGAGCTACAGCCTTTCTGATCAGGGGAAATCCATCTGTCCCTCTTAGCCTCCCAAATGCCCTGTTTTTAAGAAATATCCCATATTGAATGGCAAACCCTATTTTCTAGCCCTGACCATGCCCCGGTTCTTCTGGTTCCTCCTGTTATTTGTATTCAAAGATTGGAGAAAAGTAGAAGCCTGGAGTATCAGTTGTTCATAATATGTATCTATATGTATATATCGTGAACATTATTAAAAGGCCATTTACCTCACTGTAAGTGCTCTTCATGGTGTGAAAGAGCACAATATTGTATGTTAAAATAACTTATTTTTCAATACACCAATAAGAGCTAAAACAATCTACATTTTGAAGTCTGTTTACAAACACAGTTCATGCTGCCTTATGCCAACACATTTGGAAAACTCAACAGGGGCCAGTGAACAAGAAAAGTTTAGTCCACATCCAAATCTCAAAAAAGTCAGTGCCAAAGAGTGTTCCAATTATTGAACAATTTCACTAATTTGGAGGCAGTAATAGATTTTATTTTCCTAGGCTCCAATATCTCTGCAGATGGTGATTGCAGCCATGAAATTAAAATATGTTTGCTGCTGGGGAGGAAAGCTAGTGCAAGTCTGGACAAGGTATTAAAAAGTAAAGTTATTATAGTATCAACAAAGGCCTGCATAGTTAGAACTATGATATTCCCAGTAGTAACATTTGGATGTGAGAGCTGGACCATAAAGATGTCTGACTGCTGTAGAACTGCCAGCCATGGGTACTCCATGTGCCCCAAGTTATGCTAACCTCTTTTTAGGTTGGTGGGATGTGAGCCATGTAGATTTTAATGATAGATATTTGAGACCATTTTAAATAAAAATTTTATATTGGACAAAATGTTGCCGATTATAATTAAAATATATCCCAAACAACTCAGTATAAATGAAAGAAAATATATAATCTTGTTCATAATAACTCACTATTAAGAAGTTGATCAATCTTGAAATATACTTTTAAGGGAGGAAAAAAATAAATATTATATATAATATCCTTCTCTTGCTAAGGAAATATCCAGAAAATCAGAAATTCTCAATGTTATGATCAACTCAGACTTATATCCATACCAGTCTAACCCGGTTATAATAATATCAATAGAGTGCTTATAAATCAAATTCACATGATATAAATACAGTAATTTGAACTGAGATTTAACGTTACATAGATTAATACATTTTCAATTGTATAACCAGCTTAGATTTATATCATCAGCAGTATACTCAAGTTTTAAATGTCTACATTATTTTCAATATATAGATATAAATCAGATTCAAACAAATACGTTCTCAATACTGTATCCAACTCAGGCTTATATCAACAACAGTCTGAAGCAGGTTGTAATGGTGTCAACTACATTATATATGAACCAGTTTCACATTATATAAACAATGTCCTAGTGTAGTGCTGAAAACCTCAAGGGAAACCTTCTGTCTGGAAGGCTCCTCTAGCTGGATGCCCCAAAGCTTGCTAGGGTCCCTTGCATAAGATATGAAAGTAATAGAAGAGAAAATAATCCTCTCATTGCTATGTAAATTCACTGGTAGTCATAGTATAAATATGAAAACATTTAAAAACAAAAAAGATACTAATCGTTGTAGCAAACACAGCTTGAAACATAATCTTCTACAGCACTATTACCATTGCAATTAAGTGCAGGCTATAACAATCTCTAACCACTAAGTAGTTAAATTAAGGTTGCCCTTTCAGGAACCTCACAGTTTAGTTGGATTACTGTAGAAGGAATTTAAAATGTATATTATGGTGGGATCGATACTGTTGCCTGATGGACCGTTTCGCTATAAACAGTAGCTTTATCAAAGGCTCACTACATGTTAGCATTACCACGGTGTATGGCGGGCTTTTAAAGCCAATAATGTATAATTTAATGGCACCAGTGTCTGCAAACAAATGACTGAGTGCCAACTGTTGCATTTACACCAATGTATAAACACATTGTAAATAATCACTGTTGCATTTATAAATTATGTATTTCTTGTATACAGTCACCTTTGTAGCAGACAGAGTAATATATTTATTGACCACCCCTACTTTAATTGTATTATTATATAGTATTATGTAGTATTATTATATATGGTATTATATAGTATTGTTTTTTGGATTGGGTGAAGCACACATTTTTTATTTATTTCTACAAAATTATTTATAAATTCAAATGGACTGATTTATCTAAATTGTTGTGTAATAGTCTCTTAAGTGTTTGACCTCTTTATATTTGATTTATAGATTTAATCTATAGAACGTTATCTGAGAATCCTATATATTTTATACATCTAATGATTTGGGGTTATATAATGTTAGATTTTTTGGCCAAAATGTATGTGTCATGCCCAGGGCCTGACTAGACTGTTTACACTATGGCCTGGGCCTGACTGGCCAGAATTACCCTGCTTTTATTAATATGGTTATGTATTTCTTAGTGCTTATGGTTAAAATATGATTACACTGTTATACTGTATGTATGTTGGTTTATGTATTATGTTTCATTTTGTAAAAAAACATAGTAGATATTCTGCAGGCTATTGCATTGCCCAAACACCCAATGTTACAGCAAATGCTTATTGTTAATACAATCACCAGCATGAGATTAAAGACCTGAGCTGATCAGATGTACAGGGTTTCCCAGTAAGCAGGGGCAGCCTATTATTCAGGGATGGGGCTTAATGTGATTGGCCAGCCGGTGTGCCAGAAAATTGTATAAAATGTTACAATTAATGACAGGTATGACAGTTTGTGTCTGTACTTACATAAACAAGGTGTAAGTGTCAGTCTGTGAATTAATCCTAATTCTAAGGGATTATATGGTGTTTGTGAGATCCTTGTCTGTGGAAGCAAGCTCCTGGGCATGGTTTCTGTGTTTCGTCCATCTTCTGCTATCAGAGGTGTATAAAGGCCGCACGATTCTGCTGGATAGGTTTGAACCAGGTTTTTACCAAGTCCAAATGAAGTAGCAGATTGTGACAGTATAATTCTCTAACAATGAAGAATTCATATTTTTTCCTTTTTGTAAATATTGTTTTCCTCCTTACTGTCTGTTATATGTTTGCCTAAAATCCTTCTTATAACATTATTTTGATATACGTACAATATATGTTTTTAATTATGCCTTATTTGTCTTTCTGATTATTCACCTACCCAAAGGAATATACTATCTGTAGAAATGATACATTGATTTCTTACGGTAGGGAAGCAAATATGGCATTAGGAAGTAATTGTTATACAACAAAGATGCCTATTTACAGGTCGTACTTAGAGATAAACCATTTGTATTTAGAGATACACCAATTGTGACCTTAAAAGCTAGCTAGTTTCTTCCCTATGCTTACTATGGATAAGTAAACCCACTATTATTGTTATGGTACATATATATAAGTGCCACAATTAGCATCTACCTATTTCCACCTTTATTTCAGTCTTTACCAGTTTATGGTGATGCCATTTGGGTTGAAGAATGCACCCTCCAATTTCTAGATGTTGGTGGATCAAATATTGCATGGACATCATGAATATGCCCAGGCCTATCTAGATGACGTAGCCATCTATAGCCAGTTGTGGGAAGAACATTTAGCACATTTAGCAAGCTAGACTCACGGTTCACAGCAACAAGTGTCAGTCGGCTAGGGCTTCAGTATTTAGGGCAGTATTTATAGTAGAGGGAGGAATATTAGGCTAAAACCAGCAAAAGTAGAGGTAGTTCCCCAAACTGAGAAGCAGGTGATGACTTTCTTGGGCACTACCGGATATTACAGGAAATTTGTCACCTCCAACATGTCATGAGTGCAACAACTCGCTCCATCAGAGAGTAATGTGTTGGTACTACATCCCTGAATTCATGTCAATGATCATTAAAGGAGCACAGTATTACTCCACTATTCATGCATATAAATATAAATGATAACAAACCCATAAAAACACCAAAGGAGGGTATAATACAAACACAATTTAATTGTAATGAAACATCTGATAGAAAACAGAAACTAAATGTGAAGTATTAAATATCACATAATTAAAATTGGTAGCTGCTCCAATTTTTTATGGAAGAAGAAACTAAACCAAAATGTAAGTTACTTTCAGCTGAAGACACAATTATGTATGATGTGTTCTGTATGTTCTACACATATTGGCTAATAGGAAGAAAATGGCAATTAAATATTTAACTTATTTATTACCCTTTTATACATCTCTTTTAACACTATCTATCTATCTATCTATCTATCTATCTCTCCGGGACACTTTAATCTCTTTTGATTAAGATGATAAAGTATTTTGAAAACACATAGCTTTGCATCAGGATCTTGTAGTTGCATGTTGCAACTGCAAGTATCCTTTGCAAGTATCCTTTGCATTCTACTCATGTGTTCACCAAAGGAAAATTTAGCTCAGTTTATAAAAAAAAAGGTTAATAGCATCATGGAAAAGTGTTTGATTTATTAAACAAGGAAGAAGGAAACAAAAGAAGGGAAGAAAAACATGGTTTTAGCTTTAATTTTATTTAAAAGTTAATTGATTTGAGATTATTCAATCCATGAGGGTGATATGCTCATATATTTTATTCTATTATATTCAATTTCTTTTTATAATTAAGTAATTTTTTTAATACAATTATTTTTTATTTTATTGGAAAATAAGTATTCCAATTTCCAGTTATAAATATTCAACTGGCTAGATAAATGTTCTAACATTAACAGTTAATTATATCAAATTAGACATCTCCCAGTGTTCTGTTGGGTTAATTTATACTGCAAAATGTTTGTTGCATAAATAATAAATAAAAACATATTTAAATGTTTTTTTTTCATTGTTCAGTTTTCATTTTCTAGTAAAAGTAATGTATTGAATACTTTAGTGGGAGGAAAAGGCATTGATTTAAAGTGAGAGAAGTCAGTGAATTTGCAAGTGGATTTGAAATAATATGTGCATAATGCATAAAAATGTTTGCTAAATGGTTTCAGCAATTAAATATGTGAATTGGAAAGTGGAACTTAGAGCTAGTGACTAAGCAATGTAATGAGTTCCATTGGGAAAATAGTTGTTGCTGAGTGGTTGTGCTGGCTCTGTCTTCCCTTAACTAATACTTGTCTGTATTAGGATAGATTTCAGAATCAAGCACAGTATTTATGTACATATGCAATACATTCATCTAAACATGAAGGCAATGTAGACTAAATATACTTCACATTATTAAGAAGATGAGCTGGAGTAAATGATTTAAAACTGTTACCTGGGGCACTGAATATATGACTGGGGTATATGACTAACATTGTGTGAAAGTAATATTGAAGGGTGCTATATGTGCTAATTACCCATTGTTCAGTCATGCAGCAAAATGATGATATCATCACCAATTACATCACAAAGGAGTTTGATTACACATACATGCATCACAGAAGAAATAAGCCACAATCCATGGATAACTAACACTGCTGCCAGGTGATGTAATAGCTATTAATATAGCCTCCATGCAAACAATGTTAGGCTGTGAATCATAAACAGAAAGGGAGGTGGAGAAAGCCCCAGAAATAAGTTTAATTTGAAATATTTGTATTTTATTTCAGATAGATTTCTAAACACAGATTTCTTAAAGTAACAAGTGGGGGCTATAGGCTCGCTTGCACTGGCCCTTTAAATTAAAATAAAACACTCCTTAGTCTTCTTTAGAAAACCCCCAGAAAATAGATAACAAAACATGGCAGAAAATATAAGTTCTGAATGCCAAACCATCAAAAAATATTCAGACTAAAGAAACTATGTATAAAATATTATACTTTTGGTACAGCATTACAATAATAATAAATAAGTACAAGTGACACAACCACAAACAGGTTTTTGAGGATGAGAGCAATTGGGCACGTCCATTTATTTATGTTGGGAATGCCTTAAAATTTAACCATTTTGTGCAACTATATAAGAACTATTCAATTGACCTTTTTATGTGTATCCTTGGGTGCTTAACACCCCTTTTTAATCCTATATAGAAAATGACTTTATTAGGATACTATTGATCCTCGAAAAAGCGGAAACATTTCTTCAGCGTTTTCCAGGATCAATAGTATCCTAATAAAGTCATTTTCTATATATGAGAACTATATGAGAAATTATAAAATATATTTTAGCTTATGAATTAAAGTTGGACCCAGTAATATTGCTACTAAATGGGCCTTTCAAAGGTATATGGAGATATGGACATTAAATAATGATACAAACATCTGCAGCTAGAACTGTTATAGAGGACCAATGGCTGTAAAAACATCAGGGATATGACTAAAAAATATTGGCAAATATTCAGAATAGTGAAAATGTCTTATGCTGTGTTAGAGCAGGAAAACCAGTTTCACAGTATTTGGAAACCATGAGCAGAGTAATCATTTAGATTTAACAATATTGTAATAATCTTCTCCTTTTATGTAAAATAAAGATATAGATATTAAATTGAAGAAACCCCAAAAATGACTTTATAAATTATGTCATGTAATGCAAATGACATTTATCTTTGTTTTGTGTTGTTTTGTTTAACATTTATTTATTATTATGTCTTTATGTTTATAATCTGTATGTATCAAAAACAATTACTAAAATATAATTTTAATAAGATGAAGTTGCATTTTTTTTAGTTCTCAATTATCTTTTTTTAATGGGTGAGCAGCCATTGATGGAAAAAAAGATTTCCTAGTTCTAATTTCAAGTCAACCTAAAGTAAACCTTGTTCTTAAATACAAATATATATAAATAAAGATGTCTCTTTCACGTCTCTGTAACTAAAACCTGTGTTGATGCCATGGAGGATTTTTAATTTCAACATATTTTTGAATAGCCATTCAGCTCCTAAGTCAGCCATCGTGTTTATAAATGCTAAGTTTTCATTGGTAACAAACACATTTAAATCAGCCACACCCGCATTTCTGCTCAAGACTGCAAAAATATAAATTTGTTACAAGATTAAAGCAATGCTTGCTGGAAGTCAGATTGTTTTCAGTTAATAAATTATTTTGTAAAGTTTAGAATTGTTCTTTTAAAACCATGATAGAAAATGAAAGGTATAATTGCTCCTTTAATATCTTCCATGACATATTTTGATACAGGATTGTTTACATTGTAAATTCTAACTTACACTAACCGTTACAGAACATTTTGCAAGAATTATCTCCCATTGGATAAAATTATGCTTGTGTTGATTGCAACCATTAAGATTTCATTTAAAATACATATTAATGCAGATTATCAGCCTTATTAAATTGCAATTCAGCAAATTTAAAAGGGCTCTATTTAAGCACAGAGCATATTCTTTTTACAGAAGTTTTTAGTTAGTGAAAACCTTGCTTTTGGATAGAAGTTTACTAACTAAAAGCTTCTGTAAAAAATATGCTATGTGCTTAAATAGGGCCCTTTTAAATTTGCAGAATCACAATTTAATAAGGCTGTATGTAGCCCAACATACACCAGAGCCATTCAACAACAATTGCTCTACCTGGGACTCACCACAGAGGGAAGGTGGATCCCAAGGTTTGATTACAAAAAAAATTAGTTAGCAAAATAAGAAATATTTTTTTTAAATAAAATAGTGCAGGATTTTGCCAATTAAAACATACTACACACTTGTAAACCACCAGAGAAAGAAAGAGGAACATGGACTGGCTTGAATAAAGGCAACATTTTTTGTTTTATATATTTTTTTTATCTAAGTTGATTCATTAGTTTTATTCTTCTTGATGTAATTGTCATATACAATTTACATTTCACTTACTTCTAGGAAGGCCTCAGAGTAACAATTTTTCACCTTCTGGAATTTATTCCAATTCTCTTTCATGTAGGGCGTCATGTTTCACAGCTATGGCCTTAGGCCACACCCATAAAGAGAGGGATTCACCCTACTGGTATCTCATACTGCTCTGGTGTAAGCAGTGACATGCTGTTTTACTGAACATCATGAGACACTTGTAGGGTGAAGCCCCAACCTGCAGGTGAGGCTTTAAGTCTCAGATGTGAAACATGGCACCGCACAGGAATTACAGACATTGGTATTTTGTATCTAAGAGATAGTTTCGCATTTTTTATATAAATTCTTTATTCATGAAGTCTATTTTATTCAAATGATAGCTCTTAGCCTAATTGTTGTTCCAAACAGCTGCAAAGCCTATTTAGGCCTAATTTTCAATTGGCTATCTATAAAGTTGAGATGTAATAGATTGTTGACAAAAGCTTGTGTTCTCTGGCAGTGAAAGGGTTTCCATATTCCAATACTGATTGTGGTATCTCTCTCCCACACACTGTATCTCATCTCCCTGTGGGGAGACACGTTTACTGCTTTCTGTAGCACTTTAAGCATATGTGCCACGCTACAGTCATTACGCAGGCGATGGTTTATGGCCAAGTCTGGAAAAGGCTGCCAGAAGTCTGCTTACTGCCATCTGTCTCTGTTGGGCCCTCTCCCGGCAGATACTGTGAAAATAATGAGTCTGCGGCCGTGCTGTTTCTTCTTGCACAGTGCCTATCTTACTCACACTGGGTGACAGATGCATTTCTGTATCAGATAAGCTTTAGTATCTTTTTTAATCTTATGCAAAGATAGTCGCTCAGCCTAAGGGCACATAAATACATTGTCATTTCTAGAGACTGAAAATAACTTTATTAAGTGCAATATTTGTAATGATTATATTTGCTTTTCTTATAAGCTAACAATATACAGTATGCATAAGCATAAGTAATAAAAAACTGCATTAAAGTTGGAGGTTGCATAATTGTTATATACATCCTCATGAGCGCTATTTCCCTCCAGTTTGGAATTGTAATATATAGCACACCCTGTACCTATAGTCTCATGACACTTGCCCTAGACCCCAGATACAGTTATACTTTAAATACTGCTATCCCTTATGTTCACGAAACCATACACAAACACAATGGATCCCACATAATCCTAAATGGGAGTTCATTTCTTCATGGCTAAAAAAATGCAAAGCTTATAGGAATGTAAAAAATGCCATATGTCTACCAGATCCCAATAGGCCTTTATCCAGGGTCATGGATACAACCAGGTGAAGTCAAGAGATCAGGGGAAGTAAAGTGAAGATCAGTGGTGGAACTACTGCAGGTGCAACAGGTGCAAATCCCCAGTGCCAAATACAAGATAGAAGTCTTCTGCACCAACAGCACTCTTGGGTAAAGGGAATTCTTCATTACTTTGTCAAGAGGAGCAGAGAATACCAAATAATGCCAAGCTTTGGCCCCACTTTTTCTCTCTCTCTCAATTTATTGAAAACCTTGATTTCAGTGTATCTGACCATGCAATTGTTTGTTTAGATTCAACCCAATGGTCTCAAAGATCAATACAGAGTAGGGGGAAAGACAAATTAATAGTTGAGAAAAACAACAACAAACGTTATAGTGCAATATTATCCAAACACTCTTGTGCAATAAAAATACACAAGCTATTATTAAATTGTCATATCTCTTTGATGCTGCTAATTTTAAATACAGTGTTACTACCTGGTATCACTATGAAGTGTATATCAGTGGTTTTCAAAAGTACTATGTAGATCTTATTAAGTAATGTTATAATAACAAATAGCATACGTTTGTAACACAGCAAAAGAGGCAAAAATACTAATATAGTGTAGTAGATTTAATTTGCAATAACAGCAAAATACATAAAAATGTTTAGAGTGCACCTTTAAATTTATTGTGCTCACATATGTACTGCACACATAAGGTAAACTGTAAATATACAAGCAGTTCGGCTGCAGTGGTAGCATTCTCCTTTGAAGTCTTCCTGGAACATCTCTTTTGTTGATTTGTCTTGTGGAGTATGCTTGCATTTCAGGTTCTGCTAAAAGGCCACATCCTTGCAACGTGTTTCGTTCAAAGCGTCAGCAGAAGTGGCTAGTGATGGAGGTTTGAAGTGGGTGCAAGTTTGGAGAATGTATAACGTGAAGTGGTTCTTTATTTCGATGAAGGGTGCAAGGAGGGAAAAAGTGGAAGGGGGAATGAGCACACGGATAATCAACAAACTCTATATAATACTGAAATCAAAAGATCACAAACGCTTGCTAAGTTTCTTTAAACCTCTAAAATAGAAAATGAAAAGCCAGTTGCAAAGGAGAGTAAGACTAACCCTAACATATTATTTAGGGTTTTTAAGGCCAGGAAGGAAGCTATAGGAACATTACAATGTTGACAGGCCCTCTGATAATTAGTGACCAGGAAACGGCAGATGAACTAAATAGATTATTTTCATTGGTATAAATAAGGGAGGTACCAGTGGTTGGGACACCACAACATAATGGGGCTACATTACCTTCACCAACAAATTGGTTAACGCAGAAAAATATCCAAAAGAGGTTGGAAAAAATAAATGGTAATAAAGCCCCATGTCCTGATGGAATACATCCAAGGGTAATAGCCATTATATAAAAAATTTCAAGATTCACTCAACACAGCATTGCTACCAGATGACTGGAGAAAAGCAGATCTAATATCTACATATAAGACGAGAGCAAGAGCAACTCCAGGGAATTGTAGACCAGTGAGCCTCACTTGTGTAGTGGGAAAGCTTTTAGAAGGGTTAATAAGAGATAATATACAATAATATGTCTATTTGAACAGGATTATAAGTAGGAGTCAACATGGATCTATGAGAGATAGGTCATGTTAAACAAATGTAATTAGTTTATGTGAAGAGGTTAGCAGGAACTTGGATCAAGGCAATTTAGTGGATGTAGTCTTTTTGGATTTTGCAAAGGCTTTTGATATAGTGCCTGCCATGATGATCCCCGTGGCAACCTGTCATTGGGACTAATATGACCCGCCCAGGATGATTAGGATTTTGAGGATGGTCATTACCCTGGCTACTTAAAAGACTCATATCAGGACTGCCTCCTGGAAATGTGTGGTTGTGGGACTGGGCTCAACATGTTTTATTGATATTTAATGTTATATTAAGTTGATTACCATGTGTATGTTAATTACTGTGTATTATGTTATGTTGATTACTGTATGTTTAATTGTGTCCAGTGTATAAGGAGTTAACTGGCAGTTAGAATATTATGAGGTATCCAGTAACTGACAGTTGAGAGAGTTATGTAAGCAGTTAGTTATGTAATGGTGTCTCTGAGAGCAAGCCAGTCTGAAGGCAATCTGTGATGCTTTTGACAGGAGAAAAGTGAGGTAACCCAGCTATTAGTGACTCTGAGAAGCTTAATATATATATATATGGAATAAGATATCTGGAAGATATATATTTATTAGAATCCATAGTAAAGATAGGATTACTAGATATGTACTAGCGACTTGCCCATCAAAAAATAATGGTCAATAATTCAATATTTAAAATATCTAACAATCAATAGCCTGAAGAGGTAACAATCTCTATTTATTGTCCTGCAGCATATGCAGCCTTATTAAATTGCGATTCAGTAAATTTAAAAGGGCTCTATTTAAGCACACAGCATATTTTTTACAGAAGTTTGTGAAGATATTGCTTCTAGATAGAAGTTCACTAACTAAATAAATCTATAAAAAAAATATGCTGTGTGCTTAAATAGAGCCCTTTTAAATTTACAGAATCACAATTTAATAAGGGTGATAATGTCCAGTGGGACTGTTGCTGGCCTGAGGATATAGTTTTATGAATGTTGTAACAGTGCATTATAAATAGGCTGCGTGCAAAAGGGCAAACTGTTGGTTTATTTGTGTAAAGCGCTACTGTAGATGCGTAATGTTGTTAGTGGCAAGTTAGGATTGTAAAATAGTGTTGTTTGTCTATGTGCTACGCGGTTTGCGAGCATTTGCCATCCTTTGTAATACTGTATTTTGTACCTAGTAGTTTCCTGTGTGAAGGTGGTACTCTGTTGACGTTGTTTTGCACGGTCCAGGGTCGTGTAGCCTCGTTTTCATTTTTTTGGGCCTCTATATTTTTTTCTTGCTTAGACAATTTTCGATGTATGATTATGTGATTTAGCATGATCATTATTTGCACTTATCGCTGTTCATTTTTTTTACCTTGTGCAATATTTATTACAGTAATTTCACGTGACATCAGAGTATCAGGATTTTAAATTCAAGTTTTAATCAAATTATTAAACGTTAAGTTTTATCATATATTTCTCTATATTATAATTCGGCCTTAAGGTGTGTACCATGTAAAAGGGATATGCTGTATTTTGCCCCTTTTTTTCTATTGCAATATAACTTTTTTGGTCTCCATTTTATTTCTTGCTTAGCCAATTTCCGAGTGCTGCGAGTTAACGACTTGCCTCGCTATGCTTAGGTCCTCTACTTTTTAACATATTTATTAATGACTTAGAAGTTGGTCTGGAAACTATTGTTTACATTTTAGCTGCTGACACAAAGTGGTGCAATGTAATTTAATCAGAAAAGGATGTACTTTCCCTCCAAAGGGATTTGCATACATTAGAGAAATAGGCAACTAAATGGCAGATGAGATTTAATTTGAATAAATGTAAAGTTATGCATTTAGAAAGGAAAAATAGTCATGGGAGTTTGGGCGTGCTTGTGGACAACCACCTAGGTAACAGTGCTCAATGCCAAGCAGCAGCTACAAAGGCAAATTCAATATTAAGAAGGGTATAGAAACAAGGGAAGCAAATATAATTATGCCACTATCCTCACAAATCCTCATTTAGAATAAAGTTTGGGCATCACTTCATAAAAATAACATTTTAGTTCAGAGAAGGGCAATAAATCTAATAAGGGGAATGGAGAGGTTATGAAGATAGACCAATCAAATTAAACTTTTTTTTTCTCTAGAAAAAAGGCTTCCAAGAGGGCTTATGATTACCTTATATAAATGTATCCAGGGTCAATATAAGGCTTTGTTATGTGAACTTTTTATGCCAAGAGGTTTTCAACTGAGAAGAGGACATCCTTTGAGGTTAGAAGTAAAAAAGATTTCGCCTTAAAGAAAGAAAAGGCTTCTTTACAGTAAGGGTGGTTACACTGTGGAATTCTCTACCAAAGGAGGTGGTGACAGTGGATTTGATAGATAACTTTAAGAAGGGATTGGCTATATTTCTAAATTAAAAAGGGCATTCAGAGTTATCCTGGTTAAATAGAGAGGGATATTGATCCAGGGAGAAAAAGATTTCGTCTTAAAGAAAGAAAAGGCTTCTTCACAGTAAGGGTGGTTAAACTGTGGAATTCTCTACCAAAGGAGGTGGTGACAGTGGATTTGATAGATAACTTTAAGAAGGGATTGGCTATATTTCTAAATTAAAAAGGGCATTCAGAGTTATCCTGGTTAAATAGAGAGGGATAATGATCCAGGGAGAAATCCGATCGTCAGTATCTGGAATCAGGAAGGAATTACTTTTTTTCCCCTTTTGAAACAATTGGCAAAGTTTCACTTGTTTTTTTTCTGCTTGCCTTCCTCTGGATCGATTAGCAATTAATAATTAATCTGAATACTGTAGTTCAGAGGAGATCTTAAAAAGGTTGAACTTGATGGACTAAAAGTCTTTTTTCGACCTCAATTACTATGGGCCTCATTCTATTATCGTCCGTAAATCGGCCGTAAGGCTGCGATTCCTTGCGGGGGTTCTGTTACCTCGCAATTCTATTATACGGCCCCGCAAGGATCTCCCCTTACGGCCGGCCGCATATCTTGGAACCGGCCGTAAGCTACAAAATTTTTAAAGTCAAATATAAATTGAAGACTGCACTGTAAATCTTTGTAAATGCTAGGGATCATATTGGGGGACATGAGGATTAATAGCAACCCCCTCTCAAGCTTGCACATCAGCCCAAATCCGAGTTTACATTAACTGTTTATTTTCCGGCCGCAGCGTGGCCGGGTCTGAGGTGCTCCAAGCACTCTGGACTTTTTCCATGGATATTTGACATATTTAATAAAAATGTGTTTTTACGGATTTGAGTATAGGGGAATGTTGTGCTATTTTTGCTAACACCTACAATCACTTTATAGTCTCTTCAGAGTGCAGGATGGCTTTATTTGGGCTATTTTATGTGCTTAATTGGTGCTAGCGGGACCTTTTTTCTGCAAGTAAGCTGCGGCTCGGTTTTAGCCTTGCAGAGAGGGTTCCCGGAGCAATAGAATAGCAACCGGGATTTTCTTGCGGCCGAAACTCTTGCGGCCGTTTTAGATGAAAGGCTTTCCTCTGGCGCCGGCCAGCAAGGCGCCGGCCGCAAGCCTGCCGGCACCCCCGGCCGGAGGGGAATAGAATAGCCGATTAGCTTGGGGCCGGTCCTTGCGGCCCCGCAGCTCCTACGGCCGATAATAGAATGAGGCCCTATGTATGTAACTTTGTAACCTTTACATTATATTTGGAATGCAGCATCCAGTTTAATAATATATATAAAAAAAGCCTCATATGTACTTCACCAATTCTACTCATGTCTGCTTATATTGCCAACCAGGGAATTTTGAAGGACAAATATTATCCAGAGACAGAGGTCTCAATCAGAGGTCTATGTCTTGAAAAAGGGATGTCTTGTCACCACAGTCAAGTCTGCTAATGGGCTTTAGTGAATAAAACAGAACAGACACACAAAAACGGGGCATTGGGAAATATGATATGTACTAAACAAAACAATGTAGAGTGAATGACAACAAAAAGACTAGCGAACAGAAGCAAAAACAAAGGGCCATATTCAATTCGGAGCCCGCAACTCGATCGCAGACAGCTGTATTGCAGGCTTCCGTTCGTCTCCGATTGCAATGCTATTTAATTCCTCAAGGCTGCAAGTTACTGTCCCAAAGCCTAAACCCTAAACCATGCACTGGTTCGGAGCAGTTCAGTTAGGAAAATTAATGCCAATACTGTTCTAGTCCATATGGGTGGCCTGATATGTATTAACTCATTGATACCTGAGATAGATTTAGCCTTGAAATGAAACATTAAAATAAAGTATATTTCCTGCCGATTTGTGAGCTTGAGACTGTTGTGCAAGTAATTATAATGTCTATCATCGCTTTCCCCATTATTGACAGTGCAGTATTGATTTTATATTTGCATTTACGGTGCTACGAATAGGTGTTTAACCCCCTTTGCGGGTCCTCTCTAGCACTCATACAATTTTCTCCTTCATTGGCCATTTATGGGTGTGAAACATTTGTGGGCTTGGGGAAATTGAGCAATTGATTTGCAATGTTAGCCTTGTGAAAGTGAAAGATCAAAGGCTTCTAAGTAGGAGTTAAACCATCGTCATTTTTTCAAGCCCGTAACTCGGAAGCCAATCCGAGCCAGCAAAACGATGCCAATTGAATAGCTAATTAGCTTGTGACTACACTTACGGGCTACCGGATCTCCCGAAACCTCAATTGAATGGGGCCAAAATGTTTAATTCAAAAAAGAGCTAAGTCAAGAAAAGGCAAATGAAAGAACATCAAAAAAAAAAGAGAAAGAAAACATAATGGCACAAAAAAAGTAGATCACAAAAAGGAAATGTAATTAGTGCAAGCAAAGGTTCTACAGCAAAAAACTAAAACACATTTGGAGGAAAACACCAAGGTGCTAAGAATTCAATATAAAATGATGTAGAAGCATAAGGATTATCTATTGGTTAATAAAAAAGGAAAATGGAAAACTATCCGATAAGGATTTAAAACCTATATCTAATTACAAAGAGGGATGGCAATAACTGACGAAAATTATCATGAGGAACATTTTAAGGATTTATGGTGTATGAAAACTGGCAAGAGTAAATTCCAACTGGCAGGAGTAATTATAAAAAATATGAAAAAAGATTGTTATGATGTAAATAACAACAGGGAACTGATACGTGTTGTGTATTAAAATTGAGAAACAAAAACTTAAAAAATAATTTCTTATATAAAGGGGAAAAATAGCTTCTAGAATTTGTATGACATAAAAATCTAAGAAAACATTTGTTTACTCTAAAGTTTATTTTTGTATTAAGCTTTTTCAAAATTGCTTGTCAATTTTATTTTTCTAGAAATTCATATATATTATATGATTATTCATAGTTTTATAAAAAAAAATAACTAAAATGTAAAAAAGACAATAAAGAACCATACATCTGGTGACAGTGATGGAGCTTGTGCATGGGGGGCCCCGGTGCAAAAAGATAATTCACTTCCCGAACCACCTCCAACATCAACTCACACGGTACATATATAAAATATATAAAAAATATCTAAAAATAAATATATAAATATATAAGTGTACATAGACATATATATGTATTTATATATATACATATACATATATATATATATATATATATATATATATATATATATATATACATATACAGTATTTCACAAATGTGAGTACACCCCTCACATTTTTGTAAATATTTTATTATATCTTTTCATGTGAAAATACTGAAGAAATGACACTCTGCTACAATGTAAATTAGTAAGTGTAAAACCTGTATAACTCAACACACAGTCATTGATGTCTAAACAGTTGGCAACAAAAGTGAGTACACCCCTAAGTGGAAATGTCCAAATTGGGCCCAAAGTGTCAATATTTTGTGTGGCCACCAATATTTTCCAGCACTGCCTTAACCCTCATGGGCATGGAGTTCACCAGAGCTTCACAGGTTGCCACTGGAGTCCTCTTCCACTCCTCCGTGATGACATCACAGAGCTGGTGGATGTTAGAGAACTTGCACTCCCCCACCTACCATTTGTGGATGTTCCACAGATGCTCAATAGGGTTGAGGCACGCAGGACTTAGCCTGCAATGAACGCTTCACAAAATTACGACTTTAACGGACGAACCACGGAACTGAAAAGACATGAAAAAAAACAACAAATATGCCTCAAATTAACTTACACACCACTGTGGGAGAGGCAGGGAGCCAGTGAGTCAAAGGGCCTTGTGATGAGGCCTCGTTGCAGCTAAGTCGGTGTGACTCAACTGCTCGCCTCGCAGTGCAATGAGCGCCTTTGGCTCAACAGGGAGACGACAACTTGCAGTACGACAATTATATATGTGATACACCTATATAAATACTTACTTACATGCCCAATGCTGCATTCCACTTCTCGAAGTGAGGAAGGGCCACGGCAGGCCAGAGGCGACAGAGATCAGAGGGGGCTACAGAGGTCTGAGGGGGGGGGGGGGCACAGGCACCCGCAAGTACCGAGGGGGCCACAAAAGGCAGAGGGAAGCTGCAGAGGTTCGCAGGGGGTTACAGGAGTTGAGGGAAACCACAGAGGTCCGTGAGGAGCCACAAGAGGCTGAGGTGGAACACAGGGTGGCCAAGTGGCCTGCAGGGGGCACAGGGACCCACAGGGGACCCACAAGAGGTCCACAAGGGCCAAAAGGAGCTTGGGGGCCACAGGGGTACCTGTGGGGGCAATAGAAGACCCACAGCAGCCACAGGAGTCCTTTAGGGGCCACAGATGATCCATGGAGGCCACAGGTGACCTGCTGGAGCCATAAGGGGCATGGGAAAGGCCACAGTGGACCCGGTGGGAGGTCTATAGGGGCAGTAGGAGGTAGCTCCGCGTCTGGCTACCCCAGAGAATAGCTGATATTTCTGAAGCTTATTAATCTGTGGAAAACAACATTTGGAAAATGAGTGAACAGTTACAGAGTTCTACAGTTTTTGTAGAACTGTACCCTTTAATTTGCACAATAATCTCCCATGTGGCATGTCATGACTACATTGTTTAGTGACTGTAATATTACCATTAATTATGGATATGGTATTGACCCTGTGGTGAGTGAGTCTTGATAAATGATATATATAGCGGTTTGGCTATTACATACAGTATGTAATTTCCCTCAGTGCACTCGGATGTATTCCACCAGGACCTGGTGCTTTATTAACATTTATTTTTTCCATCCACTTCTAGATTTCTTTCTGCATTAACTAATTTGGTGAATATAATGTAGCCCATGTGATTGCTTTGTCCCAACCACTGGTACCTCCCTTATGTATACAGAAGAAAATAACTTATTCAGCTCATCTGCCTTTTCCTGGTCACTATCTATCAGTTGTATCACATTGTAACGTTCCTATAGCTTCCTTCCTGACCTTCTTCCCACTAATGTATTTTAAAAAATGGTAGTCTTACTCTCCTTTGCAATTAACTTTTCATTTTCTATTTTAGCCAATCTAACAGCTTTTTCACAATCCTCGTTAAATTCCTTGTACTTGCGTAAAGCTGCCTCTGTTTCCACTCACTTGTATGAGTTAAATTAATAATTTTTACTCCTAGAAACATAGATTTGAAAGTGGATAAGAACAAAATGTTCCAGCTAGTCTTGCCATTATCTGTACTAAAGATTTGCAAAATTAATTCATATATCTGCTATACTTTCTGTAAAGTAGTACTTTCACCCAAAATGTTTCTCTTTAATTGCATTTCTCTTTTTCTAGAAGATACTTCCCTCCTAATCTTTTTGAATGAAAGATGTAATTAAACAAAAAGAAAATAAGTAATTATTTAAGATTAATAGTATATATTTTTTTTCTGCACTGGAAAAATGTTTATTAAGAGATTAATTTGTTTGTTGTTCTTAGAGCAGCAATAGAACACAGGCATTCAAGCTAATGCTATCTTGTTATGAACTATGCAATGAAAAATTCATATTGGATTACAGCTCAAAGCTAAGGATTATGCCATCCTAGAGGGTATGATCCTATTGTGTTTTTTAGGAAATCCAGACTGATATTGTAGTATGAATGGAAGATTAATTCATAAAATGTGATACAGTTCTTTCAACACTGATGTAGAATATTTAAAATGACCAAGGAGGTTCCCAATATAGGCCCTCATTCAATTGCAATTTGGCCAATTGAATAGGGGTCTAAATAAGCACATAACATATTTTTTTAAAGAAGTTTTTAGTTAGTAAGCATCTATCCAAAAGGAAGGTTTTTACTAACTAAAAACTTATTTTAAAAAAATATGTTATGTGCTTATTTAGAGCCCTATTCAATTGGCCAAATCGCAATTGAATGAGGGCCATAGAATTTAGAACATTTAAAATATATTAAGAAAAGCAAAATAGTGTACAATCTGCAAAAGGAATATCCTTTTTGATAACAATCTAGGATTTAATTTTGTATTTTTTTTGTTTTAGGTGTTGAGAGTCAGATCACATAGGATAAATATTGGGAAAAAAAGATGGCATCTTCTACTCTTGTCGTGGGAAAATGAGAAAATGTTTTGGCTTGCAAGGAAAGAAAGAAGAGTAAGGTAGCCGTGAGTGTCCAGTAATATAGACAAATAATCAGAGTATTGCAGTATACAGTGATACCTTTTTTTTTATTGGACAAACATTTTAGTTAGAGTGGCTGATTAAGGTAAGCAGTGATTAAAGAGCAGAGCTTGAAAGTGGCAGGCATATTACATTATGTACAGATTGGTCAAATGTGCAAGTCTCTAAACAAGGTTTTAGATAAGAGGAAAAAAGAGTAATATAAGATAGGGCGGTAAATATCTCCACATATTAACAAGTAGAAAAACAATAATTAAACATGACAAGGGTTGTGGCAGGGTCACAAGAAATGTTGAAAATGGGATATAATTCCCAGTCAATGTTAAATCCTGTATCTTTAGTGTTGAAGAATGTAATCATCTTCATTTAAAATATTTTTTCTCTCCTGGATGTTTTTGAAATTCCCTCTTGAGTATTTTGATTTTTAGGTTTTGGATGGAGTGATCATTCTGGGTAAAATAATGTCCAACTGGGGTACAATAACTGTCGCAATTGTGCCTTTTGATGGAAAGTCTGTGTAAATTCATCCTTAGATGTAAGTTTTGGCTAGTCTCCTCAGTGTAACACCCCCTTTCACATACAGTGCATTGTATTATGTAAGCCACATTGGTGGATGTGCATGAATATGACCCTCTGATTTTATAGGTCTTGTTATGTGTGGCTCTGTCCTCTTTACATATGTACTTACAGTTTGCAAAGAGTTCCATTGCAAGGTTTGTTACCATTTTCTTTGTTAGGATGTTCATCGGTCAATCTTCCGCTGATCAATGTCCGTTACAAGTTTGGTAGCTTTCTAAATGCAAGAATGGGAGGCTTGGGAATATATTATTTAATTCAGTGTCTTCTGTTACTGGCTGTAAATCTTTTAAAAAATTGTCTATTCCTTCTAGTGCCTGGATGGTAATTGGTCACTAGAGGTGAAATTAAAGTAGTTTCTTTAGTTTTGTATTGTAACAGGTATTCACTGGGTGTTTTAATGGCAGGGGTTATTTTTTGTGTATTGACACAGGCTTGTAAGCCTTGCCCCTGAAAGATTCAGACAGTGTTTGAGTATATGCAGTGGTATCCACTGTCTTGGCTTTGAATGATGGTTTGCTTAGTGTGGAAGGGATGGAAGCTGGAGCTATGACGGTAGCTGCATCTGTCTATAGGTTTCCTATATTTATATATATGAGTGGAGTGTGCCATTGGTGATGGTTTTGGAAGTGTCCTGAAAGTTTACCTCTTCTTTAGAGTTATCCATGTTCCATTTAATAGATGGGTGGAGGGTATTGCAAGAATTGATGATTGTTTTCTCCTTTTATCTATATGATGTACAGATCATCAATATGACTGAGTCTGTTGTGGAAATCAAGGATATCTTGTATATAGCTTCTGGTTTTTGTAGCTAATGGCTTAAAGATATTTTCAACAAGGTCAGATATCTGTTCAGTCAGTGTGTCCAGACCTGTAACAGTTAGTGTCCCTGGCTTAGGCTGGTTTGTGGATCTTTGGCAACATGTAGAAAATCCTAATTGTAGGAAGGGTTGGTATGAGCTGCTCTTATTCTTGCTGCACTGTCTTAGGGAACATTTGGAGACATTTCCTGAGCTGAATGGTATGTTACTCTGTAGGGTCCTTGTTCAGTTTCTTGTAGTAGGTACTGTCTGTCAGTTGTATGTTTCCTATTTTATGTAGTCCTGAGTGTTCATATTAACAAATGCACCACCTTTGTATGCTTGTTTGATGGTGATGTTAGGGTTTTCTTTTTAAACCCATTATGGCAGTTATTTCCAGATGGTATAAGCCTATTTTTTGTTGGGATGTTACCAAGGGCTGTATAGTTTGCAATCAAATGCTTTATATGTAACTGCTCACAGGAGACTCCAAGTTTGAATCTCAGTAGCCTCCACAGCAACTCTATATTGGTACTCACTAACTTGAACTTCCTTTCTTATCCCTATCTATCTATATAAACCTCTTCCTATGGCATTAAAGAGGTTAAATAATAACAAAACTGAATGCAGGGGGTTTATGATCCCTCTACCGTTGACACGCTACCCCCTTTAAACCCGAGTATACCCGATTCTTCCTTATACCCACTACCCCTATATGCTAGGGAATGACTGAGATTCCCCCTTAATACCCTCTACCCCTATGGGACTCTGTATACCCCGGGCTTTCCCCTTAATACCCGCTACTCTGTATGAGCCAGGGGATCCTTTAACTAAAGTATAAACATGAAGGTCCTTATGAACCCCTGTGGCACATAATATTAACTCTTATACCATTAACGTCCCAATGGACCTCTAGGGTATACTAAGCCATGACCATGAGGTCATATGGACCTCCCTGGCACCTAAAGGTAACCACTATTCCATTGGGCTCTCAAGGACCCCATGGCACCCTTCATACCTACACAATGGTCCTTATTGGATCCCTGTGAACCCTAAACCCCCATGAGGGTCCAAAAGGACCCCCATAGTTCCTCACACTAAATACATAAAAAATACTGCAAAAAATATTTTAAAAAATGCAATGGGGTTAAATATACATTACCTATACCTTTGATGTCATTCCGCTATGACCATTGCTGCCCTTGTCTTCACTCTTCAGCCCTGGAAAAGCTAGCACCTTCATTTTGATTTAGGAATCTGCACTCTTCTTTCTTGATTGAAGAACTTTAGTATTCATCTTCTCCGGTGGAAATGGACCTCTGTCTAAAAAAACCTGTTGCTCTATAAAAAAAAAAAACACACACACACACTCCATGTCAAATTGGTTGAAATCTGTGCATTCTGATTGGCTGGACTTTTAACCAATCAGATATGGCTTGGGAGTATTTCTAATGTTTAATTATGATTGGCTGAAATATGACTGATGCATATTTCAGCCAATCAAAATCTGCAAAAAATCTAAAACAAATGTTAGTCAGCGTGCAAGCCACTTGAAAGGAGGAGCGCCATTAGGTGCAGTTTTTTTTATAGATCTGTGTCAAGATCTTTCTGGCCACCCTTTGGGATCATTAATTTTATAGTATGCTTTATAATTATTCAATATGTTATGTTAATTAATGTATGTTATGTTGCATGTTTGGTTCATGAACAGTGATGCAGCATCTACGACATTTAAATTTACCACTGCGGGCTTGAATTCAGAATTCAAGCCTGAGGGAATTGCAGGGTTTGAATTTCCAGCCATGTGTCCTTAAAGGGCCTGCGGTACACTAAAGGCTACCCCCAAGCAGCTGGGGTACTATAAGTACCCCTGTCACCTAAAATGAACCACATGACTCATGTGGGTCAATATAGACCCCCGTGACATTAAAATTAACCCCCTCAGTCCAATAGGGGTCTATATAGACCCCTATAGGACACTATTAACCCCTAAGTTAACCCCATAAGTGCCATGAGGGTCCTCCAGGACCCTCATGACAAAGTCTAAGCAATACACTACACTATTACCTCTAACTATATCCCATTAAACCCTTAACCCTAACTATATCCCATTAACCCATACTAAAGCCTATTGTAACGGAACCCATCACTGGTTTTACCCTGTTTTATGATTATTATGGTTAAAATATGATCCTACTATATGTATGTTGGTTTATGCTCTGCAGAATATTGTCCCAGACATTTGCAGCTACTTGGCATGGGAGATAATCCTGTTACAGAGACTCCGCATAAGATAAAGGAAGTCTATTGTATACAGTGGTTTCATTCTCAGATAAGAACAAAGAAGTGTAATTGAATCAATGTCTGATTGTATCAAAGTTGCCAGGGAGTCTCGGGGAGGTGTGACCACACCTATTGTTCTCTTTATGTGTATTGTGTGGCCCAAATATGGGCATGTGTATTGCCTGTGGGAAGAGATGGGTATAAATATTTCTGCAGAACAAAATAAAGTCAGTATTCATTTGACTCCCAAATTGTGTGTCGTCCAATATGGGAGGTCGCGGATGGTGAAACTGTAGTGCCTCTTGGGTATCTGACCGTATACCAGCGGAGATATTGGACTGCGTGTTCCAGCTCCGTTACATTTATTTGGTGGCAAGTGGCGGAATTGTTCCCACGGTCAGAAGGACAGCTACAGGAGTACAAATTGAGGGCAACGCTAGTATCCGTACGGCGCCCCTGGCTACAGCAGGATGGAACCGGCTAGTTTTCAGCGTTCCATCATGAGGAGTAGGAGGCGGCCGCGGACTACAGGGATGCAGACAGAAAGGAACTCATGGTTACAGTACCTCTTATTACCCCACAGACTGAGTTTGAAAGAGAACTCCAAAGCAGACTGGCCTTTTTCCCATAAAAACCTTGGAATGGTTAATGACAGATGTCCACAAATTCATAATGGAAAAGCAGCGGGCACGGGAGCAGTCCATCTTGGGAGCTGCTAACCCACCTCCCACCATTAACCCCCCCAGCACTGCGTCCGGGTGGTGGGAACTACCAAACCCCTCTACGGTACATCAGGTGCCACACGTGTAACCAGCAGGGCCACATGCAGAGAGACTGTCCCAGAAACAGAAACCGCTCCACGTGGAATACTCCAACTAATTCCCCTCCCCAGCGACAGTGTGTACCCCAGGGGGCCGAAGGTGTCGTCCTTCCCCCCCAGCGGCAGTGTGAACCACAGGGAGCTGAAGGTGTCGTCCTTCCTCCCCAGTGGCAGTGTGTTCCCCAGGGAGCTGAAGGTGTCGTCCTTCCTCCCCAGCGGCAGTGTGTACCCCAGGGAGCAGAAGGTGCTGTCCTTTCTCCCCAGCGGCAGTGTGTACCCCAGGGGGCCGAAGGTGTCGTCCTTCCCCCCCAGCGGCAGTGTGTACCCCAGGGAGCTGAAGGTGTCGTCCTTCCTCCCCAGCGGCAGTGTGTACCCCAGGGAGCAGAAGGTGCCGTCCTTTCTCCCCAGCAGCAGTGTGTACCCCAGGGGGCAGAAGGTGCCGTCCTTTCTCCCCAGCGGCAGTGTGTACCCTAGGGGGGCGAAGGTGTCGTCCTTCCCCCCCAGCGGCAGTGTGAACCCCAGGGGGCAGAAGGTGTCATCCTTCCCCCCCAGCGGCATGGTGAACCCCAGGGGGCAGAAGGGGTCGTCCTTCCCCCCCAGCGGCAGTGTGAACCACAGGGAGCTGAAGGTGTCGTCCTTCCTCCCCAGCGGCAGTGTGTTCGCCAGGGAGCTGAAGGTGTCGTCCTTCCTCCCCAGCGGCAGTGTGTACCCCAGGGGGCAGAAGGGGTCGTCCTTCCCCCCCAGCGGCAGTGTGAACCACAGGGAGCTGAAGGTGTCGTCCTTCCTCCCCAGCGGCAGTGTGTTCGCCAGGGAGCTGAAGGTGTCGTCCTTCCTCCCCAGCGGCAGTGTGTACCCCAGGGAGCAGAAGGTGCTGTCCTTTCTCCCCAGCGGCAGTGTGTACCCCAGGGGGCTGAAGGTGTCGTCCTTCCCCCCCAGCGGCAGTGTGTACCCCAGGGAGCTGAAGGTGTCGTCCTTCCTCCCCAGCGGCAGTGTGTACCCCAGGGAGCAGAAGGTGCCGTCCTTTCTCCCCAGCGGCAGTGTGTACCCCAGGGAGCAGAAGGTGCCGTCCTTTCTCCCCAGCGGCAGTGTGTACCCTAGGGGGGCGAAGGTGTCGTCCTTCCCCCCCAGCGGCAGTGTGAACCCCAGGGGGCAGAAGGTGTCATCCTTCCCCCCCAGCGGCATGGTGAACCCCAGGGGGCAGAAGGGGTCGTCCTTCCCCCCCAGCGGCAGTGTGAACCACAGGGGGCAGAAGGTGTCGTCCTTCCCACCCAGCGGCAGTGTGAACCCCAGGGAGCTGAAGATGTCGCCCTCTCCCCCCAGCGACAGCTTACCCTAACAAGGGGAGACACCAATCCCCCAGATGGCGCAGATGGGACCAGGGTCTCTGTGCCTGACCTACCGGGATGCTGGACAGCCTGTCCAGATCCCCAACTACTCTCACTGGGACAACCGGAGGAGGGGGTAAGTACAAATTCCCCTCCCCAGCTAACTCCTAATGTGGCTCCAGGGTTAACAGAGGAAATGTTAACCCCCACTGACCCCCACCTTGCCCTGGCTACTGAACCGGAATACGTCTCAAGTACCCCAGCAGAAGAGCTGACAGTGGGGCAGAGTGCAGTCGGCCTCTGCCCTCCCTTTGTCCCTTGTACAGAGCAGGATGTCCTGCAGGTTATACCAGCAGAAGAGCTGGCATCAGGGCAGAGTGCCGCTGCCCCTCAAGTCCCCTCAGCGTGTTGCCCCATCACCACAGCAAAATATCCAGGTGCCTGGTTAGACTTCCCCCCAAAGGGGAGATGTGTGACGAAGTGCCCTTCGCCACTTTGGCTTGGAGAGGACTGTTTGCCAGGCTCCTGCCCTGCGACTATGGCCCTGGGACATATTGCCCTTTAAAACCAGTACTCGGCCATACCAGAGTGTATGTCACTCAATCTGGCCCTTTAAATACAGGGGGGGGGGCATTCGGTACTTGCCATGTGGGAGCGGTGATACCCCAGATAGCTATGCCATGGAGCCCATTCATATACTGAAAGACTATGGGAAAGACTTTAGCTACCTGGCAATTTAACTGTGTGAATAGGATCTGAGCGCTATTCTGTAGTTTTGTACGCTCAGATCCCAGCTATCTGGGGATATGTGAAATGTGAGTAAATGCGAATTGCAGTAATGCTGATGGGTTGTCAAACTAGAGAATTGACCAACAAATACTTTTGTCCGGACATCCCCAGGCCGATCCGTTGGGATCAGACCGCGTATGCCGGCTTATGGTCACGGGGGAGGTGTGTAACGGAACCCATCACTGGTTTTACCCTGTTTTATGATTATTATGGTTAAAATATGATCCTACTATATGTATGTTGGTTTATGCTCTGCAGAATATTGTCCCAGACATTTGCAGCTACTTGGCATGGGAGATAATCCTGTTACAGAGACTCCGCATAAGATAAAGGAAGTCTATTGTATACAGTGGTTTCATTCTCAGATAAGAACAAAGAAGTGTAATTGAATCAATGTCTGATTGTATCAAAGTTGCCAGGGAGTCTCGGGGAGGTGTGACCACACCTATTGTTCTCTTTATGTGTATTGTGTGGCCCAAATATGGGCATGTGTATTGCCTGTGGGAAGAGATGGGTATAAATATTTCTGCAGAACAAAATAAAGTCAGTATTTATTTGACTCCCAAATTGTGTGTCGTCCAATATGGGAGGTCGGGGATGGTGAAACTGTAGTGCCTCTTGGGTATTTGACCGTATACCAGCGGAGATATTGGACTGCGTGTTCCAGCTCCGTTACACCTATTTAACCCTAACTGGGCCTATTTAACACCCTCTAGACCTTTTTAACACTAACTGGGCCTATCTAACCCTAACTGGGCCTATTTAACCCTAAGTGGACATATTTAACCACTCTAGACCTATTTAACCCTACCTGGGTCTATTTAACCCCTTTTATACCTATTTAACCCTAAATGGGCATATTTAACCCTAACTGTGCCTTTTTAACCCTATCTGGAACTAGTAACATTAACTGGGCCTATCTAACCCTAACAGGGCCTATCTAACACTAACTGGGCCAATCTAACTCAAACTGGGCCTATGTAACCCTAACTGGGCCTATCTAACCATAACTGAGCCTATTTACCCTATCTGGACCCAATAACACTAACCATACTAATATACTAATAACACCAACTATACCGCTATTTATATAAACCCTATTTAACCCTAACTGGCCCTATTTAACCTCTCCTAGACCTATTTAACACTAACTCTGCCTGTTTAACCCTAACTGGGCCTATTTAACCCTATCTGGAACTATCTAACCCTAACTGGGGCTATCTAACCCTAACTGGGCCTATTTAACCCCATCTGGAACTAATAACCCTAACTGGGCCTATCTAATCCAAACTAGGCCTAGCTAATACTAACTGGGTATATCTAACCCTAACTGGGTCTATTTAACCCCTCTAGACCTATTTAACCCTAACTGGGCCTGTTTAACCCTAACTTGGCCTATTAAACCCTATCTGGAACAAATAACCCTAACTGGGTCTATCTAATGCTAACTGTGCCTATGTAATCATAGCTGGGCCTATTTAACCCTATCTGGACCTAATAACAACAACTAGGCCCATTTAACCCCATCTAAGCCTAGTTAACCCCATCACTTATAGGGATCTATCTAGACACCCATAAGCCTCATCTAACCCTATCACTTATGAGAGTTTATACAGATTCCCATAAGCCTCCATCTAACCCCATCACTTATAGGGGTCCATACAGACCCCTGTAAGCCTCTATGTAACCCAATCAGTCCCTTAAGTGTCTATGAGAACCATATTATTAACCCCACAAGTGCCATAAGTGTCCTCCATGACCCTCATGACACTAAGTACAAACACTACATGACACTATTCCCCCTCCAATAAATCATTACATCTAAACTAACCCCCCTCTACTCTAACCAATTAACCCCTATCTGCCTAACACTACCTACCTAAACCTTATTAAACCCTCCAAAAAAATAACATTAAAATCCCCACTACAAAAAATTAAAAAAGAACATTACAACCCCCCACTACAATTTTTTTTAAAAAGGACATCACAAACCCCCCACTACAAAAAAAATACACACCTGCAAAGAAAAGACATACACATATATACATAGCATTACAGAACATTAATAAATACATTACAATATACCCCTAACTACAATACTATTAACCACTAACTACAATACATTACCCCATATATAAAACATTACCCCTATCTATGAAACATCATCCCCTATCTATCAAACATTAACCCCTAACTGCAATACATTAAACCCTAACTACAATACATTACTCCTATCTATTAAACATAACCCCTATCTATTAAACATTACCCCCATATATTAAACATCACCCCCTGTCTACATTACATTAAACCCTATCTATTAAACAGTACCCCTATCTATTAAACAGTACCCCTATATATTAAACATTACCCATATCTACAATACATCAAACCCTATCTACAATACATTAAAAAGCCTACATCTAACCTAAAATAGAATAAATAAGACCACTTACCTTGCTCAGATGTCCCTTCAGCAGGTCACAACCCCTAGGAAAAAAAGAAACATCACATTAGTCACACACATGCGCATACAGTACACAAAACATGATAAACTATGCAAACTATTCCAGCAAGGTAATTTTAATGTATAGTATGTTTAGGTTATTATGTTTTGTGTATGTGCATGTGTGGGACTAATGTGATGTTTCTTTTTCCCAGGGGCTGAGCCGTAGAAGACAAGAAGACGGACGGGGACATGGTGGAAAGGAAGTTTAATATTTAGAATGTGTATTTCTTTATGTTGTGTTTATTTGTGACTAAATTCATGTTTCTTTTTTTCCTAGGGGTTGTGACCTGCTGAAGGGACATCTGAGCAAGGTAAGTGGTCTTATTTATTCTATTTTAGGTTAGATGTAGGTTTTTTTTTTTCCAAATCTTTTTATTGACACATAAGCAGTGCTCAATAACACAATATTGTTGGACTCGCAGGTCCAACACAATTTTGCATAAACAGGATTTTTTAACAACGTTTTAGATATCTTGTACAACTTTGTTGTCAATAATGATTATCCTGTCCTGACAATTTTGGGTGTCTGCTTTATGTGTCCACCATAACCTTTTTCCGTTTTCTCAACTTTGCAGGAAACGCCTGCTAGCTATTCCTTCCCTAGCAATTGACTTCTCAATACTAAACTTGTCAAATTCTTACATGTGAGCTAACTTGTTGTCTTTCCATGTAGATATATATAGATGTTCAATTTTGCATAGCTCGAGAATTACATTATTCACCTAGTATATGGGAAGTATAACATCGAACAAACAATGAATAAACAAGTCAATAAACTTATTACCTGTATCTTCCTTGCTTTTTTTTTTTTTTTCCTTTTTCTTCTTGTCTATCTTCTTCAGTTTACTCAATTCGCCAGTAGTTGTCAACGCCCAAGACACCCGTCACCCCGGCCTGGTGTCTCCGCCTCATCCAATTACGCCTTCCCTTCCTAGTGTACTAATTTCCACTCTAAATCAAGTTTTTGTTAAATTAAAATAGCTTTGTCCGACTCCACCCATCTGTCCCAAATTTGACTAAAAGTGGAGAGGGAGTTGTTTATTGAATGCGTCATTTTTTCATAAATCATGATGTGGTTTAATTTTTTTATAACCTCTTGGGCGTCTAAATGGGGTGATTTCCAATTCTTTGCAATGTGGCTTTTGGTTGCCAGCATGACCATTTGTATCCACTTGTTATGGTTCTTATTAACGTTCAGTACTGGCATTCCCAGTAAGCATGTCTCCTTAGAGGGGTGTATTTCCCTGTCTAATACCTCAGAGATCATTGCAGTTACCCTTCGCCACAGGGCCTGTACTTTTGGGCAGTCCCACCAGATGTGGCCAAAGGTTCCTCTATCTGAGCAGTTCCTAAAGCACTCAGGAGGGGAAAGCGGATTTATCTTATTTAGCCTGTCAGGTGTCATGTATACCATGTGTAGTACTTTAGTTGCTGTTTCTAAATAGCTAAAGAAGAGGGAGCCTTTAGTCAGTGCCTTGTGTATTTTTCCCCATCTCTGGGTGTCCCATTCTACTCCCATTTCCTGTTCCCATTGTAGGACATGTTTAGGCTTTTGGTCTTTAAGTGGCTTGTTGGCAAGCGAGTAAAGTGTACCAATTATGCCTCTGGCTAGGGGATTCTGCGCACATACTTTCGCAAACCAGGTGTCCTGTGGGGGACCCGAGGATTTGACCAGTTCTTGGACCCTGTGGCATATCTTGTTATAGTTAAATATCTCCCTGTCTGGTAGATTGTACTTATTTATGAATTGTATAGAGGTTAAAAGGTTGCCGTCTTGGAACCATGCCCCTAGCAGGTCTAGTTTCCGCGAGAGCCACCACGCTTTTGAGACCCCCCCTAATTCCTTCATAATCTGGGACCCCGAAAGGACTGGCGTGAGAGATGAAAGGGAGTGTGTTAACTGCCGCTTGGAGTTCGCCCCTCTCCACTCCTGCAGGGATAATTTAATCATTGGATTATTGTAGCCTGATTTTGCTATTGGGGGGAGTGTCGGGGACCAAATGATATTATCCCATTTGTAGGGTTTCATTTGATAGTTCTCTAGGGATACCCACATTGGTTGGTGTTCACTGGAATGGGCTTGTGGTAGGAAGGAAATCTGGGCTGCTTTAAAGTAGTGTATCAATTTTGGGCACGCCAAACCCCCTGCTTCTCTGTCTCTATACATTAGGGACTTGTTGATAGATGTAGGTTTTTAATGTATTGTGTAGATAGGGTTTGATGTATTGTAGATAGGGGGTAATGTTTAATAGATAGGGGGTAATGTCTAATAGATAGGGGTATTGTTTAATAGATAGGGTGTAATGTTTAATAGATAGGGTTTAATGTATTGTAGATAGGAGGTAATGTTGAATAGATGGGGGTAATGTTTAATAGATAGGGGTTATTTTAATAGATAGAGTTTAATGTATTGTAGTTAGGGTGATGTTTAATAGATTTGGGTAATGTTTAATAGATAGGGGTAATGTATTGTAGTTAGGGTTTAAAGTATTGTAGTTAGGGGTTAATGTTTGGTAGATGACGTTTCATAGATAGGGGGTAATGTTTTATATATGGGTAATGTATTGTAGTTAGGGGTTAATAGTATTGTAGTTAAGGGTATATTTGTAATGTATTTATTGATGTACTGTAATGTTATGTATATATGTGTATGTCTTTTCTTTGCAGGTGTGTAATTATTTTGTTATTTTTTGTAATGGGGGTGTGTGTGATGTTCTTTTTTTATTTTTTGTAGTGGGGGGGTTGTAATGTTCTTTTTGTATTTTATGTAGTGGGGGGGGGTTTGTAATGTCCTTTCATTTTTTTTTGGTAACATAGGTTTTTGTTTTTTTTGTACCTTAGCTTTTTTTATTTTGTGTAATTTTGGGGGTGGAGGGTTTAAAAGGGGGTTAGGTAGGTAGTGTTTGGTAGGTAGGGGATAATAAGTTAGAAGAGGTTAGTTTAGGGGTTTATTGGGGGGTAGTGCAAGGTAGTGTTTGTACTTAGTGTCATGAGGTTCCTGGAGGACCCTCATGGCACTTATGGGGTTAATATTAGGGTTCTGATTGTCCCATGAGGGTCTTCATTGACCTTTATGGGACTGATTGGATTAAAGAGAGGTTTACGGGGGTCTGTTTAGCCCCCTGTAAGTTATAGGGTTAAAAAGGCTTGGATAGGGTTAGATGGCTAAGATGGGGTTACATGGGCCTTCATAGGGTTAAATAGGCCTAGTTAGGGTTAGATAGGGTTAAGTATGACTTAATGGGATATAGTTAGGGTTAAGAAGTTAATGGGGTACAGTTAGGGTTAAATAGAGCCAGTTAGTGTTAAATAGGCCCAGTTATGGTTATATAGGCCCAGTTAGGGTTGAATAGGTTTTAATATGTGTTAATGGGGTATAGTTGGGGTTAAGGGAGACAGTTAGGGTTAAAGAGGGCCAGTTAGGGTTAAATAGACCCAGGTTGAATAGGGTTAAGTATGGGTTAATGGGGTATAGTTATGATTAAGGGGTTAATGGGTTATAGTTAGGGTTAATGGTGTAGTGTAGTGCTTAGACTTTGTCATGAGTGTCCTGGAGGACTTATTTGTGTTAATAGTGTCCTATAGGGGTCTAAATAGACCCCTATTGGACTGAGGGGTTTTATTTTAGTCTAATGGGGGTGCATATTGACCTCCATGAGTGATGGGGCTAATTTTAGGTGCTGGGGGGGTACTTATAGTACCCCCGCAGCAGGGGTTAATAGTTTTCTTGATCACTGGACCGTTAAGGGCCTTTCAGGACCCGCAAGGGGTGGGAAATTTGAATTTTTAATGCAACAGGGGCCCCGATGGAAACCCTGCAGCATGGGGGGGAAATGTTAGTTGCCACAGGGGTACTGTACTGTTTGGGATAACCATTAGTGTGCCACGGTCCCTTTAAGGATCCACGGCGGATCTTTAGGGGTAAATATATATTCAATGCAGCACTGTACAGCGCTGTAATTGATAGGCAACATTAGGGGGCACATGTAGTACATTGGCTAGCTGGCCAATACTGTCATTTGTGGCAAGTCTGCCGGACTTGGAGAACGGTTTACTGCCTTGAGGGTCATCCAAGCTCGTAGTCCTGGGGTTAGATGACCTCCAAGGCAGTAACTCGATCTGCAAGCCTGGGGGACTGCGGCCACAGATGACAATATTAGCTAGCGGCGATGTGCCAGCTAGCCAATGTACTACATGCTATTCCCATGTCCCCCATCATTTATAGTGCTGTACAGTGCTGCATTGAATTTATTTTTAACTTTTTAGTTTGGCGGGCTTGCACTCTGATCTGCGGGCTAACCCCATGATCAGGTACAAGCCTGCCAAAGCTAACGGCCGATTGCCTGTCTTGCGATCGGCCGTAGGAAGGGGTGGGGCCCCTTTCCTTTGAATAGAAAAGTAGCTAAGGGGCCACAGCACCACGTAAGGGATTGCAGCGTTGTAGCCATTTTGTGGCCATCATTAGAATGAAGCCCCTAGAGAAGATACTACTGAAGTGGATGTTAAGAAGCTATGCTTCAGACTTCATAAAATGTGGAGAGCAGATATCAGAGTCTCTGAATAGGTGAATATATATAGCGACTTGCCTGTCAAAAATGACGGCAATAACATTTTAAGCCACACAATGCGAGGCTCTGGCCCCTCTAAGCACCTTCGGCGCTCATCATAAGTCCCACACTGAGCGCCTTTGGCGTGTATCGCGGGGCTTGCAATGATCACTAATTGCAGACGTTGTGCAAACCTCCACTTCCGTTCCTCGAACTGAGCGCCTTTGGTGCTCATTGCGATGTCCGCAATGAGCACCTTTGGCGCTCATTGCGAACCTCGGCCCACTCTCTGACCCCTGTGTCTGTTTCCCCCTCTTCCTTTCATGTGTCTGTTTCCCCCTCCCCCCCCCCCCCCTCCTCTCACCTGCTACGCTCATCGCGAGGCGTGCAATGAGCGCCTTTGGTGTGAGCCTCGTTCAACATGGCGTGATGGACAAAAACGTAAGATGACAACTATTATATGTGATATATATATGTATTAAGATCCTTGAAAAAGATAAGAGCTATCACTGTCTAACTGGGATTGTATGTTATCATGCGGTGCATATGAAACATTGCTAATGACTGTATTAGCAAATTATGCAAAACCCAAAAGACTCACAGACTGTTACAAAATGTTATCAGTTCAAGTTTAAGCATTCTTCCATTGAACCTGATATAAAAGTTTCCACAGCAATAAAAGCAGTTCCTTATTATCTTTTTATAATGCTGAGCCTGCGTTCATATTACTAATATACTAAATAAATACTGCATCTGAGTAAGGGCATATTAGAGACATGAGCTGTCTTGGTGAAGGGATCAAAAAAAGAACCTGAAAGGTCTGCTGGGTAGGTTTGGCCACAACAGCCTTATCAAGCCCAACTGAAGAAAGCAGATCTTCACAGGCCCATTCCACATGTCAAAAGTGAGATCCAAGGGCTTCAATCAAGAAAGAAGAGGATGGAGTCTTCAATCAATATGGAAGTGAGTCTTATCTAGGGCGGAAGTGTAAGGACGGAGGGTCTCAGATAGATAGGTAATATATTTTTTCCTCCCTAAAGGATTAATGTTTATTTAATTTTTTTGTAGTATGTTTCAGTGTATTTTGGGTTGGGGCCTTATAGATCTCCATAGTGGGGCTAGGGTACATGGTGGTCCAATATGGACCTCTGTGGTGGTGCAAAGGGGTTGACTTTAGGTGCTATAGAGGTCCATGCAAACCCTCCTGGTCATTACTTGGTATACCATGGGGGTCTGTTGAATTCTCCATGGTATATGGGTTAATATTGGGTGCCATAAGGATCCCCATGTCATGAGGTTTTATTTTGTGTGCCTTGGGGGTTCATGAGTACCAGCATGCTATAGGGGTTAGGCTTATGTACTATGTGTGTCTATAATTACCCCATATTTATATTTTAGTTGGGGTATCTCCTGGCTCATGGGGCGGGGGGGGGGGGGATATGGAGGAGTGATTCCCTGGCTCATAGTAGATGGTGGTGTTAAGCCCTTGATTGAGATAGAGAGAGAGGGGGATAGTGAGAGAGACAGATAGAGAGAGAATGATAGAGAGGGAAAGAGAGGGATAGAGAGAGAGGGGGGATAGTGAGAGAAGAGGATAGAGAGAGAATGATAGAGAGGGAAAGATAGGGATAGAGAGAAAAGGAAATAGAAAGTTAGAAAGATAGCCTCTTCTTCTATCCCGCTCTCTCTCCCTGTCTATTGTGGTAGCAAAATCAAAAAGACAAACCACATTTTACTCTGAAATCCAGTCATGATACCAAAAAACAGAGGCCTCTGAATTTTTTCTTATTATCAGAATTTATTTGGACAAACAAGGGTCAGCAACAGAAAAAATATAAACAACATATGTTTTTATACAGAGAATGGTATAGCCCAATACTACCCTTCTGAAAAAATGACACAGTCCAAAAACAGCCAATAAACAATTATTTATATTATGAAATCCAATAAGAATGAAACATGCATTTTGCACATATCAGCCATGCCTGACACATCACACTAGATGTGCAAGATTTCCGGCTCCCAGGTGTCTTTTATACAGGTAACGAGCCGAGATTAGGAGCACTCTCTTAAAGGTAGCGCTCCTAATCTCAGCTTGTTACCTGTATAAAAAATCCTTTTCCACAAAAGTAATTAATCAATCAGATTCCAAACTCTCCACCATGGCCAAAACCAAAGAGCTGTCCAAGGATGTCAGGGACAAGATTGTAGACCTACACAAGGCTGTAATGGGCTACAAGACCATCACCAAGCAGCTTGGTGAGAAGGTGACAACAGCTGGTGCGATTATTTGCAAACGGAAGAAACACAAAATAATTGCCAGGCTCCCTCGGTGTGATGCTCCATGCAAGATCTCACCTCGTTGAGTTTCAATGATCATGAGAACGGTGGGGAATCAGCCCAGAACTACACAGGAGGATCTTGTTAATGATCTCAAGGCAGCTGGGATCATAGTCACCAAGAAAACAATTGGTAACACACTATGCCGTGAAGGAATGAAATCCTGCAGCGCCCACAAGGTCACCCTGCTCAAGAAAGCACATATGCGTTGGTGGTATTTTTCTGCTAAGGGGACAGGACAAATGCACCGCATTAAAGGGACAATGGACGGGGCTATGTACCCTCAAATCTTGGGTGAAAACCTCCTTCCCTCAGCCAGGGCATTGAAAATGGGTTGTGGATGGGTATTCCAGCACAACCATGGCAACAAAGGAGTGGATCAATAAGAAGCACATTCAGGTCCTGGATTGGCCTAGCCAGTCTCCAGACCTTAATTCCATAGAAAATCTGTGGAGGGATCTGACGGATCGAGTTGCCAAACATCAGCCTTGAAACCTTAATGACTTGGAGAGGATCTACAAAAAGGAGTTGGACAAAATTCCTCCTGAGATGTGTGCAAACCTGGTGACGAACTACAAGTAACGTCTGACCTCTGTGATTGCCAACAAGGGTTTTGCCACCAAGTACTAAGTCAAGGGGTCAAATACTTATTTCCCTCATTGACCTGCAAATCAATGACTTATAACTTTTTTGACATGCATTTTTCTTGTTTTTGTTGTTGTTATTCTGCCTGTTATTTTCACTGTTAAAATACACCTACCATTAAAATTATAGACTGATCATTTCTTTGTCAGTAGACAAATGTTCAAAATCAGCAGGGGATCAAATACTCCCCCCCCCCACTGTATACACACACGCACATTATATATATACTAGCAATTTGCACGTCAAAAATGATGGCATGATATATTGTTACACTTTGTGTTTTCTGACTGTTTATGTATTGTTATTTATCTCTTTGCCCCCCTCTCCCTCCCCTGTATATCTTTCCCCCTCTCTCCCTCCCCTGTGTCTCTTTGCATCCCTATCCCTCCTCTGTGTCTCTTTGCCCCTCTCTCCCTCCCCTGTGTCTCTTTGCATCCCTCTTCCTCCTCTGTCTATTTGCCCCCTCTCCCTCCCCTGTGTCTCTTTTCGCCCCTCTCGCCATGTGTCTCTTTGCTCCCTCCTCTGTGTCTCTTTGCCCTGCTCTCCCTTCCCTGTATCTCTTTCCCCTTACCCCCTCCAGTGTCTCTTTTCACCCCTCTCCCCCATTTCTCAGCCCTGTGGCTCTTCCCTCCCTCTCCCTCCCCTGTGTCTCTTCCGCCCATCCCCCTCCCCTATGTCTCTTCTGCCCCTCCCTCCCTTTGTCGCTTTCCCCCCCTTCCCTGTGTCTCTTCGCCCCTCCTTGTGTCTCTTCCCCAGGTCTCTTTCCCCCATCTCCCTCCTCTGTGTCTCTTTTTACCCCTTTCACCCCTGTGTCTTTACCCCATTCCCTTTGTGTCTCTTTTCTCCCCTCTCCCCCATTTCTCACCCCTGTGTCTCTTTCCCCCCTCTCCCTCCCCTGTGTCTCTTCCCCCTCCCCTGTGTATCTTTCCCCCTCCCCTGTGTCTCTTTCCCCCTCTCCCTGCCTTGTCTCGTTTCCCCTCTCTCCCCATTTCTCACCCCTGTGTATCTTTCCCCCCTCTCCCTGCCCTGTGTCTCTTCCACCCTCCCCTGTGTCTCATCCGCCAACTCCGACCCACTACATATGCGCATCTTTGCATGTATGATTACGTAGCAACTGCGCTGCACCGATTCCTTAAATGTATGCACAATCGTAATGCCTGTGTGCACCTACGCAGAACACATTCAGGCGTTACTCATAGTATCACTGTCTGTCTCCCTTTCTATGCCTGTCTTTGGCTTCTGTTTCTCTTTCCCCTTGTCTGTGTGTGTATCTTTTTATACCTCAGTCACCTGTTGTCTGTCTCTCTCGTCTCTATCTGTCTATCCCTTTCTAAATGACTCTATGTCAGGCTCCCTGTGTGGGTGTCTCCATCATCTGTCTCTCTCCCTATCTTGCTCAATGTCTTTCTGTCTCACTCTTTGCCAGTTTCGCCTTCTGTTTTTCTCTGTGTGTTTATATGCACTTCAATTATTTTTTTGTCCATAATTTGAAATTTTTGTTTTCTGTGTACAGAGCAATAACTTACCACATGATAAAATAAGACAAAATATGCGAGTCCGATCACCTGTACCTGCACTCCATTTATTATAAGCAGCTTATGAACAAAAGGTTTTTTTTTTTTAACCTAGTACACAACTAAACAAACTATGACATTACTATGAGTTGGCTGAAAATGTAAAGTTCAAGTTTTTAACAAAATGTAAGTGTGGGCTCTCCCAAGGGAGCTGATATATTATAAGAACATACTGGTTCATTTTTTATGTTGACTGTATTCCACAACTTTTTAAATTTTGTATATATCACTTTGCTGGAGTGTGGAGGGACCCATTATTGGATTGTCCGTCAAGAGTGCATTGCTTAGATATAGTTAGGAGGATTAGGCATATGAGTGAAATATTGTGACAATCATTTTCATATACTGTATCTTTTATGCATTTTATATTTTGTGGTGCAATAAATATATTAATTGATCTATACTATTTGTACCTTTGTGCTTTCTTCCCCCTGCATTTCCCTCTTATCTTCAAGAACTTTTTAGTTAGAAAAATTATGCATTGGAAAATCTTGTAATTATCTACTACTAATACGTGCTTGTAATTATCTACCACTAATAAGTGCTATTACTCAATGGTGGGTCAGAAAATGTTCATAATGATTTAAGCATTGGAATGTGAGGCTGAATACCACTGTCCTTTAATTGCTTAAATCATGTGCTATGAAAGCAATCCTCCAGTAGTTATCAGTAGTAGAAAAGCAAACAATGGTAGGGGAACTTAAAATAGTTTTAGCCTACTATCAGCCCTATTAAATTTGGGGTACGTGTTAAAATGTAGCGCATAATGTGGAAAGTAAGGCTTACTGCTATTAAATTAGCCCCGTAAAGCAGGCCACTGCCGATCTGAGGGTTAGCTGCGAAAAAAGCCTACGGGATGAGCAACTTTGAACTTCACGGCCGTAAATCCTTTGATCTGTCAAGCCCGTAACTGCTACAATTCCAATCATGCTATTAAATTGCAAATAAGTCACTTGAGAGCAAGTCCGTAACATGCAAATGGAGCCCGAAGGCCAACGTTTGCTAGAGAGGACTCGCAAGGTGGTAAAGTCTAATACGTAGCACTTGAAATACAAATAAAAACACACTACTGTACTAATATTAAAAGGGGAAGTGATGTTCGGTCTTAGAATTAATAGCACAACATTCTCAAGTCCGCAAATCGGCCCAGAAAAATACTTTATTTCATGTATAATTTTGTGTTATATCGATCCAGGCAATCAATATGTTAATATGTTTACTGTAACTTGCATGTGATAGAATATCATCTTTATGGCTTTATTAATATTGCATTATAACTGGAATGTGGGTTCAATCGTAAATCTTAATTTAACCCTGTAAGACTTTGAAATCCAACCTCTATTTTTCTGTGACGTAATTGTGACGATTTCTGTTTTCATTGGCTTTGTCTAAACCTGTAACTACGTGTTCGACTAATTGATTACGTTCATGTCTGCAAATTCGACGGCCGATGAATGGTTTACTGGTTTGCGAGCTTCATGCTGCACTTACGGGGCTCGAATTTAATAGGGCTGCATGTTTTTAATAAAGTACAATTGTAAAAGTAATACTTTTTATTTTGGTTTTAAATACAAGTACAATTTCGGAATACTTTTGAGTGCTAACAATATGATCTGATACATTTTAAATAGATTTACTATCAACATGCCTTTTAAACACTTTAAAACTAGTAAATAAAAGTCTGAGCCCATCTCTGCCTATGATTGGCTGCAGTCGGAATCCTCTGTAATCAGCCAATCACTGAAATAATATAGCTAGAGACATGGAGTACAATACAGAATTAAATATAAAATAGAATACCATACAACATTAACACAGTCAGGAAGAACACAAACTCATTTTTATTTATTTTTAATTTACTAATTATTTCTTTTTGTGTTGGAATTTCTAATTTCTAGAATAAACATGAGTGTGACGATCCGGTGCTAGGGGCTATTACTGCTGAGGGCCACTTGCTGTAGACTACAGGTTTACTACCCACAAGGACCGTTGGGTTCTTGGAAATCTCAGCACCAGCACCCTGATATCTGGCTTCTGTATCAGCCAGGGTCTCTCCATCAGGAATCAGCACTTCCAGGAATCTCAGTAACCTTCCTATGGTAGTGATCAGGACAAGTTACATAGAGGGTGGAGACAGGTTCAGACACACGATTTCTATATGTCTCAGCAGGGAACTGCCTTATTTTGAAAAGTTAAACAATATTTATAGGAGATAGCTACAGAGGGGTGTATATAGCAAAACAACGACAGGGAGTGGCAGACAAACACAGGAGACAGACTCCACATGGGGTCTAGCAGTCCTGAGAGCAATAGGCTTAACCTCCAAAACACATGCTGCCGTCTCTAGCACATATCAGACGTGATTAACATTATCTGGCAAACAATGGGACAAAACAGGTTACAAATACAATGGATGAGTTTATGTACATAATCCAGTGGCTGGAGCCAAGCTGTCTGTCCTTTAATTGGCTAAGATCCAGGAACTGGAAAAGGGATTTGTGACAATGAGTACTTAATGGTATGGTGAGCTGGTTTAATTGAAGTGTAAGGGAAGTTTCAATTACTAGATTTTGCATATTACTATACATATATAGTTAATTTAAATATCAAATATCAAATTTCAATTATAATATCAACAGCTATTTCTACATAGATTCAACCACCTTGATACCATCCATTCTGCCGGTTCACTTGTCAACTGTCACTTCTCAGTTGCATTTACCACCAGGACTGAGCAGCCATTTCTGCTCCAGAGATTCAAAAAAAGACACTAGGCCTGATGCCATCCATTCTCAGATTCAGTTTTCAATTGTCATTTTTCCAATCCTTTTTACCTTTTTTTCTTTTGCCTCCTAACATAGGTCCTTTCCCTTTTTAAATTCGACATAAATTCGTTAGCAGCAGCAGTGGTAGCCACCAACCGCTAGATGGCGCTGACAATTTTCAGATATTATAAAGTTAGGCTTAGGCAGACTGTTAGGGATAGGGGGAGGGCTAGGTTAACCTTCTAAGGTTACAACTTTCTCTCAAATATTGGCAGCACTGCAAAATGCTGACAGCGCCATCTAGCGGCCACTTGCTGCAACTCAGCTGTCACTAGTGGAGAATGGGATAGATTCCAAACCTACACCACCACCTCTCTTCAGCATCTGAACTCATATAACTTGCCCTCCCACCTACCTTGCATAGACATACAAATTGCAACATATTCTTTTCAAAGCCAGGACTAAAGGTAACAGGTTACAATTGTTCCTGCAGCCTTGCAACGCATCATTTCTCTTTCCTATCCATCTCTTATATTCTTACCTCTCTCTTCCCTCAATTCTATTCTCTGCTTTAATTGCCACCTCTCTCAGTTCTCAGTTGTATCTTTCTACTTCCTCCATCAATCCCCATTCCTCTTTTCTCCCTCAATATCCACCTCTCCCACCTACATACCCACTTCTCTCCAATTCCAAGTGTCTTGTTCTTTATTCCAGGAGTCTTCTCGTCAGGGGAAAGGCTCCATATGTTTTATTTCTTGCAATTCTTACTGCTATACTGACACTTTACATGTGAGAGTTTCCCAGTGCCAGAGGGATGTACCATGAACTGGTTAAGTCCTGCTTGACACCCACACACTGTCTGTCTAATCAGGATTTTGAAAGAAGAATCAAAACAGGGGAAGCAGATCATGAGTCTCTTCCGCTCTGTGCGGATTTTGCTGCTACGCTGGAGAGAGCAGAGATGAACAAATTATAGATAAAACTCCTCTATTGATATGGAAATTCTGATCTAGATACCTGCATGTGTTTCTTTGGGCGACAGCACACAATATCAAAACGGGGCTGATGACATATGCCACAGATCGGCTAATAGAAGAAATGTTTATGGATCAAATGTTTGTTGCTGCACTGATAGTTTAGGAACTTAACAGCAATGCTTTAACTTATATACAATTAAATATACATGCTTAGCTTAAAACTATCATCATGAAACACTTTAATTCAGAATATGATATGGATTATATGACGAATATGTATGCAATATGATATTCAATATATGTCACTTTGCATTATTATTTTGTTATCCCAAAAATAAAGTGTCATTTTTTTTTCTATGGGCAACAAAACTTTAGAGCAGTATGATCCATCTCAAGTTCATATCGGTTTTCAGGATGTCCTGTTTGAATACTCACATTTAAATATACAAAAAAATGAGCTTGGCTCTGCCCATTGAGGACTGGAGGCTTCTTTACATGGCTTCTTAACCCCTCTAATATATCCACATTATAAAGGTGACAACTGATACAGGTGATATTATTTAGACACATTATAATTTATGAGCGTCTTTTGGGTCAGCCTGGAATCTCACTTGGAGATCATATTTTCAAATGTATTAAGCATGTTGTCACTCAACTAGTTGCACGTTTTTGGTTGCTGCTTAATCTGCTGCATCTTGAAGCTCCAAGCAGAGAGAACAATCATGATAAAAATAACAAGTGGTCCATTCTGTTGTGCATGGGCAGGTGTAATGTGGCTGAGGCAATGTAAGTTAAGTAACAGATGTTAAATGACCCACTATCACTGTGAACAAAAATGCTCACTCCTATGGTGGTCAACACATGCCTCTTTTGCTTTTCTCTGAAACTGAAAATTATGTTCCACAATACAGTCTCTTAGAATCGTCATATCCCTATATCTTGGTGCGCTTCCACCAGCTATTTATCTTTCTTCTCTGACAATAAATTTGACCATGTTTGCACTTCCATCAAGCAGGTTAAGCATATACGGCTCAGAGGATTTGTGTGACCTTACAACTGAAATAATTTACCCAATACTTGTTGCTATTACAGAATCTCACAAAAGTAAGTACACCCCTCACATTTTTGTAAATATTTTATTATATCTTTTCATGTGACAACACTCTGAAGAAATGACACTCTGCTACAATGTAAAGTAGTAAGTGTACAGTCTGTATAACAGTGTAAATTTGCTGTCCCCTCAAAATAACACAACACACAGCCATTAATGTCTAAACCGTTGGCAACAAAAGTGAGTACACCCCTATAAGTGGAAATGTCCAAATTAGGCCCAAAGTGGCAATATTTTGTGTGGCTACCATTATTTTTCAGCACGGCCTTAACCCTCATGGGCATGGAGAGTTTCACAGGTTGCCACTGTAGTCCTCTTCCACTCCTCCATGATGATATCACAGAGCTGGTGGATGTTAGAGACCTTGCACTCCCCCACCTTCCGTTTGAGGATGCCCCACAGATGCTCAATAGTGTTTAGGTCTGGAGACATGCTTGGCCAGTCCATCACCTTTACCTTCAGCTTTACAGGGACACCATTCCCTCCTGACATGATTAATCACAGGGCAATTGGTTTAGTGTAAAAAGCAATCCCAAAAGCCTGAGATGCTCAAACTGAGAACAAACAACATAAAAAAACGTTGGTGACCAACTCAGGGAATTGTTGAACCCTAATTTGCCAAAAAGAAACCTGCACTATAAGGTATATAAGTCTGGATCAGGTTCCTCTGCTACTTCTCAATCCAAGTTCTACAAAATGAGGAACGAGGAACATGGAAATTAACTGGGGATAGACTGGGGGTGGAAGGCTGACTCTAAGGCAGTAAATACAGAATTAACTCTGGGTAGCAGGCCCATACATTATTTCCCTGTTAAACTGCCAGGATTTGTACAGAGTAACCATTCTGCTGGTCCACTTTAGGAAGTACCTAAAGACAGTAATTAAGAAAAGCGATTATTAGTCTTTGTTGGGCAGGGCACCTGATGGCTTACAATCACAAATTTATCTGAACTGCCACTGAGGTTCAAACCATCATTAAAAGGCCCATTTTTCAATAAGCTATTTATTACTGTGTCAGTGATCTATTTAAAGGGGTTTTACTTTTATTTCAGAGAACAAGCAGATATGGTCTTAGGAGAAGCATCAATTCCCAGATCAGCAGTCTAGAATATACCAGTTGCTCATGTCCTGTACTGTGATGCCCATGTAAGGTGTAATGTTAAATGAGTATTTGCTGTTGCTTGTTTTCAGCTTGGATATTTTCCTGAACTCAGCCTGTCTGTCTATCTGACATCTCTTTTGTGTCCTGATTTCTATATTGTGTTTGATCCTAATCTCCATACATCTATGGAATAGGCCATTTCCTGAGCAATAACATGTATATTTATATTGACAGGCCAAAAAAGTAAACAATTTTATGGGTCTTTAGATGATTGCATAAGAAAACAAAAGGAATTGCAGTAGACTATAGTTAAATTGAATAGGTTTCTTAAAACTGATTGTAAACCTACCAAACATGCATTTATTAGCAGCAAACGAATAGAAAAGCTATCGGTAAATATATTATACTAGCGAATTGCCCGTCAAAAAATGACGGCAATGAAATTGTAAGGTAGCTAATGCTGTTTAGTGTGTAATAATGAAATATATAATACATTAATAAATGAATATACTTTACCTATTTTAAAGCATTGTGTGGAAGAGCTGTGAATGTGTTTTGATGTTGCTGCAGCATTAGTGGTGTGGATCTGCTGTGTAAGCGTGCTGAATGTGTGTAGTGTAACACTGTGCGTGCGCGAGCCCAAACCGTTAGCGTAGTCGTGTACTTCCGCATTGGCGCGAAATGGCGAGTAATGTGTGTTATACGTTTGTATCGGAATATCCGTAGTTGTTTTGTGGTGTTTTGCGAGTTTCTTGTGGTGTTTTGCGAGTTTAGAGTGCTGTAGCCTCGTTTTCGTTTTGTTCGGCGGCCATTTTTTCTCTCGCTTCGTTTTTTTTTTAGTGTTTAAACTGTTTTATTTGAAGTAAAATCGAGGTGTAAGTTGTATTTTTGAGGTGCTGGGTGCTCCCTCTTGGTGTAGGTAAGTTTTTTATGTATGTGGTGTGTGTATGTATTGTGTTTGACATTTTCTAATGTTCGCGAGTTGCGTCCGAGTGTTGCGAGTCCGTAATGTGTGTGAACGTGTGTCGTATGTTGTTTGCGAGTGTCGTAATGTGTGTGTCGTACTGTTTGGGTTGCGACGTGAAGTTTGCGAGGGTCGCAGTTGCTGGCAAGGAGCGCCTTCGGCGCTCCATGCCAGCAACTGCGGCCCTCGCTTTGCGCAGCGTTAGCAACAACTCGTACGCTCACAACTATATATGTGATCAACTCCTCGGTTAAACATATAAATGCTGTTCAAAAAATAGATTTTTTTTCGAAACATTAAAAAACTGTTTTAAACAGGGTGTCATCTGGTCTAACACTGTTTGCACTTACTCAACTACTGCAGCATCGCTGGCTGCAACTCAGTCCAACCCATTTACTTGAAATCTGCTTTCAGGCATTTCGTATAATCACATCATAAACCTGAAATTCTCCATTTCTGCTTGAAAATGTTGAGCATAAATTAGTATTGACAAACTGGATATGTTCTTTGAAGTTTCAGTGGGTAGGGAAAATATTTTGTTGTCTTGCTAAGAAGATTTACTGTGAATTTAGAAGCAGGCACAGATGTTGCCATTTAATTAAACAGCTGCTAACAGTACATTGCATCATTGTGAAGCCATAGGGTTTGAACACATTATCACTCTGCATTACATAAAAAGTTGACAAGAAGTGATGTTACTCAACTTTAAAGGAACATGTAGGGCTGATTATCTTTGCCAGCAAGGATGGCAGGGGCATGTTTTGTATTTTCATTTGAACGTCAGCTTTAAGAAATTGAAGAATTCTATTCAGTATATTGAGAAACTGTAATAAACTGTTAATAACGGTGCCTTAAGTAACAATTAGCCTGCTGGCTTCTTTGGACTTTTCATCCTCTGGCCTGCGCTATATTATGCTAATCTTTAGAATATAATATGGGCGAGATAGAAGTTTAACTTCTATATGAAGAGTAACTTTGGGTAATTATTACTTGTATATAATAGCCCCAGAATTTTATTGTTACTTTCAAAAAACTTCTGCCCTGACTTAAAAGCATGGAATATATGGCACAATTGTATCTTGGTATACTATCAAGAATATATATATATATATTCACATATAAAAGCCAGATTATTCCCAGCAACTCATTTGGGGAATCCTCTAGGATGAGAGCCACTGTTATCCAGAACCTCTACACTTGTATATATGTATTATAGATCTAGGATTTACTATCAAGACAGGATTATTCAAATTGGATCAGCAATCACTTTTCTCCTCTGCAATACTGTTAGGTGTGGACTTATGTACCCCTCTATTAAGAGTGTATTTAACATTTAGTGGTTATTTGTCCACACACCTATTAGCCTATTTTTATCTTCTTGTTACAATCCGGGATTTTTTACCCAATGTTTTTAATATATCGCCGTTGTTACCCCTTATCAATAAAGACTTTAGTTGTACCTTTCCCACTTTGTATATATATGAGCAATTTTTGGGTAGCAAATACCCTGGGAGCCTAGCATTCCTACTAGACCTTGATATATTGAGAAACTGGCAATTATTTTACTTACCTGTTAAATTGATGGATCTATGTGACATAATTAAAATGCAACTTCCATGATTGGAGATCTGGTTTCTTTTTAAATAACTGACTGTATCTTGTACTAGACATTTGTTTCTAAAGTGAGAAATTAGAGTGGAGGCTAACAGGATGCTAACTAGTAACACACTGCTAATTAGTTTATATGGTGACCCAAATGATCTTTACCAGGATTATAAACTTTGGGTTTCATTCTTTCCCAAGTAAACTATCACATTGTACCACTATCTTGCACAGTGTCACTAATTAACAAGCTGTGCAACACTGGCCAAATGATTTTACATCACAAGTGTTTACAAGCAAAAAAAAAATGTGTAATATTTCTAACTCTTTTAAATTCATGATACACAAGCATACAGATTGGAAAGCAGAGGAAATGCAATTATACATTTGTTTTTTGATTGTCATAAAGTCACTCAGAGAACATCGGTAATTAGGTCTGTAGGGGTTAGATAATTAAACCATGTCACATCATGTAGAATGAAGTCTAATCTTTATTCAGTTACCTCTAGAAGTTGAAAACAGTTTCCCTTTTAGAATGATCTAGACTGGGCTAAATTCAATGCCAAGTACAGGGCCTAGGGGGGCAAGAAATAGAACAGCAAACAAACTCCATACAATCACTTCCAACTTTCCAATATATTTTTTTAACTAAGCTCCATTCTATTACACCTAAAACTTTTCAATTCATTATTTTCTCTTATACATTCTCTCTGTTACCTTTCTCTCCCACTGCCATTCCAATTTTCTATTGGTTTCTCCTCATGTCCTGTCTCTGTTCTCCATCTATTTTCAGTTTTAACCAGGAGCGGCTGGTGAATAGGGGCAAATGGGTAACCGCCCTCCCAAAATGAATGCACTGATTTAATCCCCCCGTCACTTACTTAATTGCATTACATATAATAGTTGTCAAACTACAAAACGTCATCATGCTTTCTGTGGTACGTACAAGTTAGGAGATGATCCCAGCTGTTAACGAGGAGTGTAGCGAGGCGAGCCGTTAAGACACTACAATTCGCAGCACAAAGGCGATGAGCGCCGAAGGCGCTCATTGCCTGCTTGCCTCGCAAAGCAGGGCTTTGAAAAAAATAAAAATACAAGATAGGAAAAATACGAGATTAACAGCCGAACCATGCAAAACAAAAAACAATAAAAACACACTAAATACCACAAAAACATCACACGCAGCATGGGGGAACAGCCAGGACGTCCGGGAGTGAGGTGGAACGAGAATTTAAGTCAATTTTGCCGAGTTTAGGCACTCGAAAATCGCATAAGCGAGAAAAAACATGGCCGCTCAATTTTTTTTAAAGGAGGCTACACGACCCCAGACCGCGCAAAAGACTGCCAACCGTGTAACACTGTCACAGAGGCGCTTTACACAACAAAGCCTATTTCTATTGCACAGTTGGGACATTCATTACACTTTATCATCAGGGCACCAACAGTCAAACTGTACATTGTATGCTGCCGGAAAATACAAACAGACTGTTAGCTCTTCAGGCTATTGATTGCTGGATATATTACTTACAAATAGGTAAAGTATATTAATTTATTCAGTAACTAATTCATTCATTATAAGTTAAATAAATATAGATAAATATATATCTCTCTTTCTGATGAGTGACGAAGGTGCTTAGAGGTGCACAAGTACACGAGAGGAGAGGCTCCCATGAGTGCCAAAGGCGCTCATTGCGAGCTACGTGATCAGCGCCAAAGGCGCTCAGGGCGAGCCTCGCAATGAGCACCGAAGGTTCTCAGAGTACAAGAAGCTTTACATTGTGTGTCAAACAGCATTGCCATGGCTTCAAATTTTATTGCCCTGTCATTTTTGACGAGCAAGTCACTAGTAATTTATATAATAAAAAAATAAAACAATGTTTTATCATGTTCAATATTCTGTTTTTTTAATAGCTGCTGCTGTTCTTTTTAAATTTCAAAACCGTCTGTGCTGCAGTTAAACACACTGACTTATCACATCTAGCAACCTGCTTGTGACTTTCCTAGTACTACAGATCAGGGTACATGTGAGAATTTAAGAAAAAAGTCACAACGCTGTCTTTTTCCCAAACTGTGCTCTAACTGATAGAGCTGAGCCTGTCTGTCAAACACAGCATCACCTAATTAGAATGGCTGTGAGGGAAAAGTCCTGTATCATACAGAGACTACACCTCTCACAGTCCCCCTGGATGTGAATACATTGGTGCAATCTCAATAAAGTTGATTGAAAAAAAACAACTCCCAGCTCACAGTGCATGCAGATAGAGGAAGCTGCGTGTAGAGTTTCAGTTTTCTCAATAATTGAATGCTCTTATTGTTTCTGACTACCCTGCTCCACACAGCAAGCTTGTGACCTGGCTGTCACCACCCCAGCCTATACCAGACTGAAGCAGCTGAAGAGCTCAGGTGAGTCCATATCCCTCTCTATGTCTTGCTGTTGTTGTTCTGTCCTTCAGTCGTGTCTGAATCTCAGTGACCACATGGATGCAGCACACCAGGTACATCTGTCTGTGTTTTTGGTTGTGCATATCTGTATGGTTTTCATGGCAAAGATAATGGAGTGGGTTGCCAGTTCCTACTCCAGTGGACTGAATTTTGTCTGACCTCTCTAAAATTACCTGCCCATCTTGGGTGATATAGCTCACACCTTCATTGAGGTAACAAGCCCCTTCACCATGAGAAGGTAGAGATCCAGAAGAGGTCATGTGTCTTAGTCTCTATGTCCATATGAATTTTTTTTATTTTATTTTTTTTATATTTTTATTGTTTATCAATAGAAAACAACCTCTTATACATCCAAAATGACTTAAAATCAGTAAAAATATATACAATATTTCCGAACATCCACTCATAAAATCACTGCAAGAAGGGTTATTTATCTTTAACATTTACTATAAAAGAGGACATAATTTATTTTCTTGAAGGACCAGCCAATATAATATAGTAGAAGGAGAAAAGAAAGAAGGAAAAGTTGAGCATCAAGCCCTAAATCAAAAAGGATTTATGCTTTACAAACTTTCTTATTTCTTTATATCTTACTTCCTTCCTTCCCTTTTCATCTACACATATTTATCCCATATATTCCACTGGATTGACAATCCCTTAATTTTAACTTGAGAACTTTGGTTTATATGGTCAAAATCTCTATTTCTGTTTATAATTCTAAAGATTTCAGGAATTGAAGGCATTGTACTCACTTTCCACAATTTAGAGATTAATCCCTTAATTACCAATAGAATATGTGATAACAAATAATAAAACTTCGGAAATTGTTTCTTGAGATGTAAATGTAATATTATAGTTTCAATATTAAAAGGGATTTCTTCCTTCAATACCTCAGATAACCAAGCAACACACTTTCTCCAAAAAAATCTCAATATAGTACAGTCTCACCAAACGTGTATGGTATCAGCCCCTAGCCCACATTCTTTCCAACACATTATGGCGTCTTTCTTTACGATTTTGCTAATAAATTCAGGAGTGTAGTGCCACATGTTAATAATTTGAAAGTATAATTCATAGTATGCCAGAGATCTTGATGATATTCTTACCATTTTAATAGTATTCTGCCATTCTTCAATAGAGCTAAGAAATCTTCCTTTTTTCTCCCACTCTACCATTCCTGCTGTTTTATCCCATTGTTCATTCAAGTGGAGGATCTTTTGGCATCTTGATATTCTATGAGTATTCTTAGTATTATATATCATTAGTTCAAATGTAGATAAAGATTTCATATTGTTCTTTTTAAATCCTCTCTGTCTAAGTAAATTCTGAATCGACATAAACTGCAGCCACATATTACTATTTAGTTTGATTTTTTTCCGGAGTGTTGGCCAGCTAAGCATCATTCCTCCTTCATAGAAGTCATTCATGTAGTTTATACCATATTTTTTCCAGGATTCTATACAAACTTGCTCTCGATGTACTTTTAAAATTTCTATGGGGGTAACAAACGATGAATATTCTGATAATTTCATTTTTGTCTTGATTTTCATCCAAAATTTTAACAGTGACTTTATATTTCTCGGAATAAAGCTATTTTTCAATTCCTCCATATTAGGAATCCATAATAGTACCTTAATTACGGTTTTCCCAAAAAACTCTCCTTCCATTAATTTCCAATTAGACCTTGGTAATGAAGTCCCCCACTGTATCATCTGGGATAGTGCAATTGCAGTATATATATCCTTTATACATGGGGATGCCAGGCCCCCATTCTCTATTCTTCGTTTAGTAGTCTCACTGGAGATTCTAGCTTTTTTCCCCTGTATATCTCTCTGCATTTTTTTTAGCCAGTATTCTGGTGGTACCTCTGGTATTGATCTAAAAATATATGTTAATTTGGGGATAGCTATCACTTTTACTACCGCAAGCCTTGCTGTCCATGATAGATACATCGATCTCCAATCTGTCAATATCTTTAATATTTTCCTATGAATAATAGCCTAATTGTTTTTTTATAATATTTTTTAGATCGAAAGATAAACTTATACCCAGATGATTTATTTCTTTAGCACTCCAATTTTTGTCTATTAATCTTAAAATATGAAATTCTACCAAATTTGTGCAGTATTTTATCCAGGTTAAATAGTGATTTATCCGGATCGGTGAGGGTAACAATCATATCATCTGCATATACCGTTGCTTTATATTCCGTATTCCCAATTTTAACACCTTTAATATCTTTTATCATCCATATTTTTTCAATTAGTGGTTCTAAGAATAAAATAAACAATAATGGGGACAGGGGGCATCCCTGCCGCGTTCCATTAGTAATACCAAAGAAATCCCCACAATTATACCCACAATTTTTGCTCTTAAATTACTATAGAGAGCTCCTATCACTTTACTGGCAAAATCTCCTAAACCATATTTCTGCAGTACCACGTGGAGGAATTCCCAGCTGACTCTGTCAAACGCTTTTTTGGCATCTAGTGACAGAGCCAACATGGGAACCCTCTCCTTTGCACTAAATGCAAAAAGATTGATTAAACTCCTGATATTATCGCAGCTCTGCCGGGACCTAACAAATCCCACTTGATCTAAGTGAATGAGTCTATTAATGAGAGGATCTAACCTATTTGCCAATATTTTAGAATATACCTTCAGATCAAAATGTATTAATGATATCAGCCTATAACTCTTCTTATCTGTTGCATCCTTACCCTCCTTTAATATATCTATAATTTTAGCTTCAGTCAGTTCAGCGAGTATATTCCCACTATTTTTACATTCATTAAACATCTTAGCTAAAGGGGCTTTCACTATGTCTAAAAATGTTTGATAAAATAGTTTGTCTAGCCCATCTATACCAGGTGCCTTGTTATTCTTGCATCCCTCTATCACGTCTTCAACCTCCTTCTCAGTTATATTTTTATTCAAGGTATCCAATTCTAACGCAGAGATTCTAGGAAGGTTAATATCACTTAAAGATTCCTCAATATCACTTAAATCCATTTTATTTGTCTTATATTGCATTTCTAAATTATAGAGCTTGGAGTAATATTGATAAAAGATATTCTCTATTTCTTTCGGGTGCTGATGAACCTTTCCATCCTCCCCTTTCATCTCAACAATCGAATTAGCTATTCTTTGTTTTTTCATCTTATTCGCTAGATGTTTTCCTGTTCTATCTCCCATCTCATATTTATTCGCTTGCATCTTCCATATTAATCGATCTAATTTATATTGTTCAATCTTTTTTATTTGTGATTTTATTATATCTATTTTTTTCAAAATTTCCAGATTTGGATCTTTCTTATTCAGTCTATGTTTTTCTTCTTGATCAATATATAATGTTCTTAGAGTTTTCCCTCTTGCTCTTTTTAACTCTGCTGTTTTAGCTGTAAAGATACCTCTTATATATGCTTTCGTCGAGCACCATAGGATCGATGGTGATAATACCGATCCTGTATTTATCTCTAAGTATTCTATTAAAAGTTTCTTAATCTAGTCTACTATTGATTTGTCTTTTAATAATATTGATTCCATTTTCCAGTTATTGCATTTATCTTGATTTTCAGTAGCTTTTATTGTTAGCAATATCGAGGCATGGTCCGATACAGCAATAGTACCTATATTTATTTTTGATACCTTATTTAATTTAGAAGCATCGCCCAAAATATAATCTATTCTTGAATACGTATTAAATCTCTTAGAGAGATAAGTATAATCCTCTCTCATTGGATTACTTATTCTCCAAAGATCGAAAAGGTTCATATCTATCATCATTTCTCAAATTTTTTTTACTCCACATATTTTATTACTCTCTTTTAGACTCTCTGGCCTATATGATTTATCTTTTAGTAGGTCCATCACCTGGTTGAAATCTCCACAAATTATCGTCCTACCTTTCTTAAACCTATTTACCAGCTTTAATGTACTTCTTATTAACTTTTCTTGTTTCTGATTTGGCGCATATAAATTAACAATTGTATAGGGAATATTATTTATATATCCCACCCATATAATATATCTGCCTTCCTCGTCAATTTTTTTAAACTCTTCTTTTACCATTAAGCTTTTACAGAACAGTATGGATACCCCTCTAGCTTTAATACTAAATGTAGAATTTATACTCTTTGTGTATCTCCTATGAAATAATAAATGTACTAGATTTTCTTCCAAGTGAGTTTCTTGTAAACATATGACATTAATTTTTAATTCAACATACTCAGCCATGGCAATTCTTCTTTTTATTGGAGAATTCCATACATTGATATTATGGGAAACTATCCTTATAGGCATCTATCCAACTTTTTTAATTCTATATTTATCCTCTTTTTCATCTTCTCTAATATTACCCGTCTTGCTCTTAACTTTCCATTTAACTTCACATTCATACATCCTTTCAGAACAATAACTGTATTAGTTCTTTGATACAGTCTCCTCTTGGGGTGTCTTGACCTATTGGTCAGAAATGGTTGGCGTTACACGTTGGAAATGGTACATCTAAGATCAATAGATTTCTTCATGTCTTATTTACATCTTTACCCAATTCCTAAGATTTCTCTCATTTATTCACAACCTCATCCTGCTTTTCTAATATTTTCATTTCACCAAAAATTATTTTTAAAGTGTATGATATATTATGATTTTATGTTTTATAATTTCTCCCTACCTATATATAATATATATTTATATCATCCCATACTGTTTACCCCAAAAGTGCTCATGTGCAATTTTATGTGCCATAACATACTTATAGCCGTGTATAATCCCTTTCTCGCTTATATATCTAGCTTTTAATAAGAGAGAACATAGAGGACAAAATAGAAAAGGACAGCTAATTCATTAATATATATCATCACAAATACCTTTTTCTTAATTCCTTTTGTGTTATACAATATTAAAACCTTTTTCTATGTGCATTAATTAAGTATTAACATTATTTCTTAGCAGTAAAAATATTATATTACTCATAGTATATAAATCTTTCATAGTGCATTTCTACTAGTTCATTAATATTTATATAACTTCAACACCTATCCTTTTCATGACTTTGAATCTTAAAATGTAAAAACCTATGTGCGTTACATGTGCATTATCATTATTTTATAACTTAAATGTTGCAATCCTCATAACATACCAAACTATAAAGTGCATTTCTACCCTTATCTGCCCCTCCATACTCCCCCAATAGAGGGAAAAAAGAAAAGAAGGAGAGAAAACAGAACACCAAAAGGAGGAAGGGAGAAGGGAGAGGAAAACTCATTCTTCATTCTATTCTTAGTGTCGTAATTTCTTTCTTCCTCATATTCAAGAATAAGCACATGATAAAAGTAACTCAGTCCCGAAATGAGTCTCTAATCAAACATTGAGTCTCTAAATGGACTTTCCCATGATTCTACTTTAGTTGCCATTCTGGGGCTGATGATATAGCTTTTTGCTTAAAAGATGTTTGCAGTTCCATCTCAATATTCCAACTTTTAAGTAAGTCTTCTCCTTCCTTTACCAATGTAATTTTATGCCATCTTGAATTTTTGTTAACAGAAAGTCCCATTGGCATGGCCCATCTGTATTTCAGTTTTTCTCTTCTTAAAGCTTTTGTAATAGTGGAAAACTCCTTTCTTTTTCTCAATGTATATGGTGAGATGTCCGAGAAGATTTTTATATTTTCATAAGGTGCCAAAAATCCTTCTGCCCTTAGGCTTATTTTGCTAATTGCATCTCTCATTGATAGATGATGTAGCCTTACAATTACATCTCTAGAGATTTTATTTACCAAAAATGTAGGGATCGGAATCCTAAAAAAAAAATCAAATCTATTTTCAACTTGGGAAAATCCTGGAAACAAGGATGAAAATAACTTTGTTAAATATTTCGCCAAACCATCATCTGTAATGGTTTCCAAAATTCCTCTAACACGTAGATTATTTTTCCTCCATTTATCATCCAGAGTTGCAACTTTATGGCTCAGTATTATTACCTTCTCTTCTAATTCTAGATTTTGTTTTTGTAGTACATTAAAGTCCAGTATTACCTTTTCCAGTTTTTCCACAATCTCCAAAGTTTTAATATTTACTGCTTTAATTTCCTTTACATTCTCTAGAATTTGTGTTTTAATATCCGACATAAAGTTTATTTTAAACTCTTGTAATAAAATTTTCATGTTTGCCACCGTAAGTATTTAATCTTTGTGTAAATTGGATTCCTTACTAATGATGCTTTCATTTAAACTCTCAATACTATGACTTAAACTAGCGAATTGCCCGTCAAAAAATGACGGCAATGAAATTGTAAGGTAGCTAATGCTGTTTGGTGTATAATAATGAAATATGTAATACATTACTAAATGAATATACTTAACCTATTTTGAAGCATTGTGATGAAGAGCTGGCAATCTGTGTTGATGTTGCTGCAGCATTAGTGGTGTGGAGCTGCTGTGTAAGCATGCTGAATGTGTGCACTGTGTGGTATGAATATCCGTAGGTCGTTTGTGGCGTTTTGCGAGTTTCTTGTGGTGTTTTGCGAGTTTAAAGTGCTGTAGCCTCGTTTTCGTTTTGTTCGGCGGCCCTTTTTTCTCTCGCTTACAGTTTTTTTTAGTCTCTAAACTCTTTTATTTCGAGTAAAATGAAGGTCTAAGTTGCATTTTTGAGGTCCTGGGTGCTCCCTCTTGGTGTAGGTAAGGTTTTTATGTATGTGCTGTGTGTATGTATTGTGTTTTAGATTTTTTAATGTTCGCGAGTTGCGTCCGAGTGTTGCGAGGCCGTAATGTGTGTGAACGTGTGTCGTATGTTGTTTGCGTGTGTCGTAATGTGTGTGTCGTGCTCTTTGGGTTGCGACGTGAAGTTTGCGAGGGTCGCAGTTGCTGGCGCTCCATGCCAGCAACTGCGGCCCTCGGCCAGTGCCCTCGCATCGCGAGGGCCTTGGCTCGCTGCGCGAGCCCGCAGCGTTAGCAACAACTCATACGCTCACAACTATATATGTGATTGTGTTCCATATCTGGAGAAGTTGGTAAAGGAATTTCCTGAGGTTTCCCTTTATCTTTTGGAAGGAAGAAAGTACTTGATTTTTGATGAGTGGACTTTTTGTCCTTATTTTTTACTCTTCCAGGCATAATGAAAAGGAAGGAAAAAAAAAAAAAGAAAAAAAAAATGTTCTCTCCCACTTATGGGCTTTCAGTACATAGGTGCGTTTAAACTTTATAATTATCTACTCCATTTCTCTTTCTCTTACTTTCTTTTTTTCCTTCTTCCTTACCCCTCTCTTTCCCCTTCTAAATGGGTCTTAGTGGGTGGATAATTATATGCAGTTATACACAGATCTTGTCTGGTCCCCCTCACAATGCAGCCTCTAACTTCCAGGTGTTTTTGAGGTATCCGATATCTGTATGGTGTCTTGCTTACACCTGGCCTTGGGGCTCTTAGGGCCGGACTCTTAGTGCCTCCACAGGCTCCCTTACCCCCAGAGACATACTACTCTCCTCACCCATATATTTCCTCTGGATATTATCATGGAATAACAAGGGGATTTTCGTCAATAACTTCCAGCACTCTGCATACTCCTTATCTGTTTCCCATGCTCATATTCTCCTTCTCAGGTTTATTTAGTGTATATTTTATAAATTGACAAGCGCCATTTTCTCCTCCAAACCCAAGGCTTTACTGAATGTTCTACCCCTTATTTACACACCGACATAGAATGGGCATAGAATTGTGTAGTGCTCTATAGTAGGGTTATAGGAAATTTCCAGAAACAATCATAATCAATTTTAATGTACTTATGCCATCTCCTTCTCCTTTTTCTTTAAGTCTGTATATACAGAGATGTATACATTATTTGTGGTTTCTAGCTTTCACCACCTTAGTATCCTCCTCCTTTTCCATAAAATGAGATTTTAGTGTGCTTTACTTCTGTCTGCTGTGTTTCTGCCCCTTATTTACACACCGGCATAGAATTGCCATAGAATTATATAGTGCTCTATTATAGGGTTATAGGAAGATTCCAGAAACAAGCATAGTCAGTTTTCATGTACTTATGCCATCTCCTTCTCCTTTTCTTTATGTCCGTATATACAGAGATGTATACATTATTTGTGGTTTCTAGCTTTCACCACCTTAGTATTCTCCTCCTTTTCATAAAATGAGATTTTAGTGTACTTTGCTTCTGTCTGCTGTGTACTATCTGCCCCTTCTTCACTCACCCCCTGTAGCTTTCTCTGGGTCTGCCATACACCTTGCGGTCTTCAACCTATCTTACCATCAGCCTATTGCGCCATTACTCACAGTTATATGCGGTTCTTATCTGGTGGTACTCCTCACTCAGCGGTCTCCAGTATCTGGATGGCGTCTTACTTGCACCCGGCCTTGGGATTCTTAAGACAGGACTTGTGAGCCTCCACGGGCTCCTCTACTCCCAGCGACTAATTGTTCTCCTCAGCCCGGGTAAGTTTTGGGTATTTGCAGGGGGTGGGGGGGAGTAGCGACAACAGCTTCCAGCACTCTGCATCTTGCTGCCGTACCACTCCAACCGCCAAACTCCGCTATCAAACTGCTCGAATCCCCATTTCTGGTCACACCTCATGTCCATATGTATTTATGAGGAGAGGGTATACTTACTTTTAGGGGAGATCTTTTATTGTATGTGTAAGCTATATATAATGTATGTGTATATGTGTATATTTATGTGCGTGTGTGTGTATCTATATCACATATATAGTTGTCGTACTGTGAGTTGTTGTCACGCTTTGTGAGAGACTGCAATGAGCACTGAAGGCGCTCATTGCAGGGGTAGAGATAAGCGCCACAGGCGCTCATTGCGATGCGCCGCAGGGATCGAGAGTCAGCAGGACTCAGCGAGAGGAACGCAATACTTTACGGCACATAATACTTTACGACCTTAACGGCCGAACCTCTGAACTCGAAAAACCACCCAAAAACGTCATATACCGTATATACTTGAGTATAAGCCGACCCGAGTATAAGCCGAGGCACCTATTTTACTACAAAATACTGGGAAAACTTAGTGACTCAAGTATAAGCTGAGGGTGAGAAATGTGCTGCCCCCTGTGTCCCTCTTGTGCCCTCTGTGTCCCCCTCTTGTGTGCCCTCTGTGCCCCTTGCTTGTGTCCCCCCTCTCTCTTCCCTGTGTCTCTTCCCCTCCTCTCCCTCCCCTGTGTCTCTTCCCCCCTCTCCCTTCCCTGTGTCTCCCCCCCCCTCTTGTCTCTTTTCCTCCCCCTTCCTTATCACCCTCCTCAACCCCCCTCCTCAACAGCCCTCCTCCTCCTCCCTTCTCATCCTCAACCCGTATCCTCCCTCCTCATCCTCTCTCCTCAACCCCTCCTCATCCTCCCTCCTCATCCTCTCTCCTCAACCCCCTCCTCATCCTCTCTCCTTAACCTCCCTCCTCAACCCCCTCCCCCTCCTCAAACCCCCTCCTCAACCTCTGTCCTCAACCCCTCCTTATCCTCAACCCCCTCCTCATCCTCATCCCCCCTCAACACCCGTCCTTATCCTCCCTCCTCATCCTCCCTCCTCCTCCTCCCTCCTCAACCCCCTCCTCAACCCCCCGCCTCATCCTCAACCGCCCTCCTCAACCTCAACCCTCCTCCTCATCCTCAACCCCCCTCCTCAACCTCAACTCCCCTCCTCAACCTTAACCCCCCTCCTCAACCTTAACCGCCCTCCTCACTTTACCCCTCTCTAATTACCTCTCCCTTTCCCCTCACTTACCTTCCATCAGCAGCTGCTCCTCCGTTACTCCGTGCGTCTTCTGGCTGCGTCGGGACCCGGCAAAAGCTAATGACGTGACGTGCATGTGACGTCACGTCTTTAGCATATGCCAGGTCCCAACACAGCCGTAAGACGGGCGGAGGAACGGAGGAGCAGAAAATAATATTATTTCCATTAATAAAAACGATTTAACAACAAAAAAAAACAAGATATTCAATAATGAATAGCCATAAAAAAGCATTGTCTAACAGATAGTCTGGATACATAGAATAGGCTAATGTGACCCATTAAAAGGTATCAGGTCCATTATGATCACTATTCTAAAAATTATAGCTTGGGAATTGGTTGTGAGATGTGTTACTATATCTAATGTGATCAACCCCTAAAATTTTCACAAATCTTCACTCTGAGGAGTCCCCAGTAAAATGTCTGCCATTTGGCAATCTTCTCATACATAGATTATCTAATGCATCACAAAAAGCAAATATAAATATCATATTTAGAGTATCTAAATAGAGATCAATTTTGCATCTTGCTTTTTATTCTAATCACTCTTAATAATCTCACTTCATTATGAATTCATATGGTAGGATCTGGAGCAATAAGCATGCCAATAAGGGTTTGTTGGTGTATAGTATACATTTTTTTGCAGAAAACTGAGGTAAAGCTACTTCTGTTTAGGGGATCCGGGTCCCATGTACTTTGGTTACTTTACAAAGCTTGCATCTTTCCTCAAGGAGGACCAGTGATTCACAAAGGAAATATTTACTCTTGGCAATCTTCATACGATCTGTGCATAGCTGAGCTACAACAGTGAGCTGACAGAATTGGATATGGAAAATTAACCCTAAACTCTCATTTGCCACGTGGGCTCTGCTTAGTGCTTTAATAATGTTACTAACTTAAATATACTTTTATTTGAAAGCAAGCTCACTTGAATAGTTGTGCATGGAAACATAACATTAAATTACATAAAGCTATAAGAATACATCATGCTGTTGGATGTACAGTAATTATAAGGCATGGTTGTAGAAGCTCTTCATATATAGCTCTGACTAAAATACCCAGAGTATGATACATTCAAGCTTTATGCTGCCTAAGATCCATTAAAATGTGTGCACCCCCAATCAGGAGAGATTGGTTACAAATTATTGGGTAATGCAACAAAAGGGGAAAGGATGAAGGTGGGATGATGTCCCTCATTTAATGTTTACCAAATGTTTTTTTGTCCAGGATCACTTGGGAGTTGCTGGGAACTGTGTAAACCACTTAAAAGCTGCTGAGGGTCTTCACAGACCACTTAATGTTTTTTGGATGTTTATGTTAGCAATACCTGCACATGTGAGGAATAATGATATTAATGGCTAAAGTACTGTAAACCACAGAAGGAAGAAGCTGGTAACCACAGGAATCAGGAGTGGAAACCACAGCAGTTAGGAGTGGCAGCAACGTGGAACAGGAAACAAGCAGGAGTCTTGAGGCTAACTTGGTAGTCTTAGGATCCAGAAGACTAACTTGGTAGACTTAGGAGCCAGGAAGCTAATGCTGGTATTCCTAGGAGCTAGGAGGCTGCCCAAATATGCTACCTGATGACTGATAATATACTCTGCTGGTCTCCTCCTTCCTTGAAAACGAGAATTGGAGGGTGTAATTATTTCCTGAAACATATTCCTTACTTATACATTTCACCACTTTCCTGTGAAACAGAGTAGTGTGGCAGTGGTGAGATATAAGTGTCCAATCATACATATATTAAACTTTGCATTACAGCACACTACAGCACTCTCTCCTTTTAGTAATAAACTAGCGACTTGCCCGTCAAAATTGACGACAATAAAATTTGAAGCCTGGCAATGCTGTTTGCCACACAATGTTAAGCTCTCCCCCCTCTAACTTGTGGGCCTTTGCATTGCAGGTGTCGTCCAACCCACCTTCTGTGCTCATTGCGAGCATCTCCCCACTCTCTGACCCCTGTGTCTGTTTCCTCCTCTCCCTTCCATGTCTTTGTTTCCCCCTCTCTCCCTCCCGCTGTCTCTTTGTGCCCTCTCCCTGCCCTTTTGTTTTTTCCCCTCTCCTGTGTCTCTAACCCCCCTCTACCCCACCCTGTGTCTCTTTCCACCCTCTCCCCCGTCTCCCTCCCCTGTGTCTTTCTCCTCCCTCTACTTCCTCTGTGCTCTACAGGTCTGAAACCGTTTGCGGGCTTGGGAAATTGATAATTTTCTCCAAGCCCGAAATGTGTTTTGGATTTACATGCTTGAAAAAAAATGATGTCTTTACGGCTGCTTATTGACCCAGATTTGCTTATCAAGAGACATGCTAAATTCTTGGCTTGAAACATGTAGATTGAGATTAAAGGGCCATTTACCTCACTATAAGTGCTCTTCATGGTGTGAAAGAGCATATTATTCTATGTTAAAATTAGCTATAGTTTTCTTAATTACTCTAATAACAGCTGTGTCTCCTCTTCAGGGTAGAATTGCCTGGTATTTTGGGGCTGGATCACTCTGAGTGAGACCAGACTAATATACTACCAGATATTTCTCCTTGTGAAGGGCACAAGTGAGCTAAAAGAGATTGCTCTCAGAGTGGGTTTAAGGTTAGTTCATTCTCTGATTGAGTTCTTGTAATATATTTTTTTTGTTTGCAGCCTTCATGTAATTTGTGATCTAAAGGATTCTAAAATGGATAAAAATATTGCTGAGATATGCCAGTAAAACACTTGAAATTCAGAATGTTTAACAAAATTAATAATTATACAGATGTTGCCTTCTTTATTTACAGAGGAGTTACAATGCATAAATTAGCAGTAATAAAGATTTGCAAATATCATATTCACTGCCCATTTGTTTAAATAAAAATGATGTAAAATTAAGCAGGCACAGACTGGTAGAACATTATATTTGAATATAATATATTATAAAAAATAGATTGTAAGTCAGAGCCGTCAATGGTCACTGATTGGGAGAACGTCTGACTGAGTGTTAGATGCTAGAGGCACAAATCACTGACACAATGTGGCATTTTCTGATACAATACCTTTAAAAAATACACCAAATCTTACTGATTCGTGTGATTGGATTAGGTCTCTTAGAATAAATGGTTAGATATAAATCAGTGTAACTCTAGTCACGTATGCCGAGTTATCATGCTTGTGAGTTATTCTTACTGTTATTATGATTTATTTTTACAGCACTAAGTTTTTCAGCAATTTTACATACAACAAATTCAGTAAATACACAACACTTGTGTCAGCTGCAACATTAAAGGAGCGTAGAAACCACTGACTAATTGACACTTTGCGAAAGAGGAGAAAAGCTATTTTTTTACACATAACATTTACAATTCTTCAGGTTATATTTTAAAGACTATAGAAAGCAAAGAGAAAAAAGTACACCTTTAATTCCAATGATATTAAATACCCTAATAGAATGATCCTGCATATGTGGAAAAATAATCTAAATCAAAATACCTTTTTAAAATATGATTTTATTAATGTACACAATATACACAAAACAGTAAAATAACTAAAAACACGGTAGTCCGGCCATCTACAAAATTTCATTACATAGATGCAAATCCTAAATGATAAGTGAATTAATCCAACTGTACATCTATATAGAATATGATATGAATCTATACAGATTAAATCAGAAATAGAGATAAATTCCACAATGGGTTAGTAGATACAAATCTATATAGTTAGTTAGAAATTCATACAGTAGAACATAAGTATACGGTATCTAGGTTGCATATGTGTCATTGATTTATACATTCATAATGCAAGTGCCACCTTCATTCTATAGTGGGGAGTGTATAGGCAGGTAGGAGAGACTATAGTTGTACCACTGTGGCCCTCTCTGAAAATACACTAGCAGTAGAAGCATATGGAGGCCAGCTAGTTACCTCCCTGACTGCCTGTATAAATAATAGCTATACTGTCTATTCTGGGACTATGCCCACTACCTGCCCACTTACCCACTCAGAATGACCTCTGTGGATTGCATGTGTAACTCATAACATCAGCTGAGCTTGGATCCCATGCAAAAGGAGATCCGACAGCATGGAATCGAAAACCGGAATTAGGAAACCGGAAGTAGACGGCCGGAACCGGACGTGATCCGACGCGCACGTTTCGCGCCAGCTTCAACAGGGATCGTGACGATGAAGGCGGCGCTCCACTATTTAAAGGTAAGTGATTGTCTTTATCCACATCAAATGTGTAAATCAATCTTCAATAAGCCAGGATCAAAGGGAGTTTAATGAATCAGACCTCAAAGGAAGAGGAACAAGTGATTAGCTTATGTATTATTACCAAATGACATGTATTTGTGCTTTGGGCATACAGAAATTATTTCAATATTAGCATCATATCACATAGTCTTATTATATCACATATTATCATCACTTTGTCCAATATCCTCATTAAACAATATATAATTAATATTTAAATGGATCAGAACAGAGGATCCTAGGATTATCATAATATTGGATAAAACTGGGCTCACCAAAACCAACTTCAAAGACATTGGTCCTACAGGCAAAATTAGTTACACAGTTATCTATAGGCATACTGTGAAATCAAATCAATAGACAGCACAGATGAACATCCTTGTTGGATACTGAAAAATGAAACCGTGGTTGTTAAATTGAAGAGTTCCAATAATTATTGTTAGATTTGTAATGATCTAATTTCATCTGCACAGAATCAAAAAAACTTTAAAAAAACTTTAAACATTTGACTGATACTGAAGGAAAACTCAATATTGTGGAAAAGATAATATCTGAGTAAAGATTAATAATCTTTGTTAAGTAACTAGTGAGATATCACTAGAATAATGATAATGATATTAGCCTTATAAAAAGATACTAAAATTGTTGTTTTCATTCAGTCTACTAGGGACAACGGTATTGAGTAAAGATATCCATTTACTTTCTGCCTTTAGTAACTCCAATTCTAAGTTTCCTTTTCTAATTCCAAGACTGATTTTTTGTAGAATCCAACATCTTAAAGTAGATTTCGACTCGTGTTTCTCATGAAAATGTCTGGCTACTGATGTAAGTGTTTTTCCTTTTATGATATCACTAGCACTGTTACGGATGTTGCTCAAGTGTTCACCCAGCCTTTTTTGCAGTTCTCAGCTGGGTAAGTGGGCAGGTGGTGGGCATAGTCCCATAATAGACAGTATAGCTATTATTTATACAGGCAGTCAGGGAGGTAACTAGCTGGCCTCCATATACTTCTACTGCTAGTGTATTTTCAGAGAGGGCCACAGTGGTACAACTATAGTCTCCCCTACCTGCCTATACACTCCCCACTATAGAATGAAGGTGGCACTTGCATTATGAATGTATAAATCAATGACACATATGCAACCTAGATACCGTATACTTATGTTCTACTGTATGAATTTCTAACTAACTATATAGATTTGTATCTACTAGCCCATTGTGGAATTTATCTCTATTTCTGATTTAATCTGTATAGATTCATATTATATTCTATATAGATGTACAGTTGGATTAATTCACTTATCATTTAGGATTTGCATCTATGTAATGAAATTTTGTAGATGGCCGGACTACCGTGTTTTTAGTTATTTTACTGTTTTGTGTATATTGTGTACATTAATAAAATCATATTTTAATAAGGTATTTTGATTTAGATTATTTTTCCACATATGCAGGATCATTCTATTAGGGTTTTTAATATCATTGGAATTAAAGGTGTACTTTTTTCTCTTTGCTTTCTATGGTCAATTTTCACACTGCCAATGATATTTTCTCAATAACTACATAATTTAGGAGATATGTGTTCATATCCGATTATTATATTTGTTTTCTAGAGATACCCTGGATAATTACTCTTTATTCCTCCTTTTTTTCCAATATATTTTAAAGACTGTTTTTATTAACATAAATGGAAATATTTATCTCAGTTTGGTAAGGGATAAAAGAGCTTTACTACAAGTATATTGTCACATACCCATACCATGGGCCTCATTCTATTATCGTCCGCAGCCGTTGTGGGGCCGCAAGGACCGTCCGCAAGCTATTCGGCTATTCTATTCCCCTCCGGCCGGGGATTCATCCAGGCTTGCAGCCGGTGCCTTGCTATCTCTTGCGGCCGCTCGCGCTGGAGGAAATCCTTTGATCTAAAACGTCCGCAAGGAAATCGGCCGTAAGAAAATCTTATTTGCAATTCAATTGCTCCGGGAACCCTCTCTGCAAGGCTAAAACCGAGCCGCAGCTTACTTGCAGGAAAGAGGTCCCGCTAGCACTAATTAAGCACGAAATATAGCCCAAATAAAGCCATCCTGCACTTTGAGAAGACTATAAAGTGATTTTCGGTGTTAGCAAAAATAGCACAAAATTCCCCTATACTCAAATCCGTAAAATATATATTTTTTAATATACGTCAAATATCCATGTAAAAAGTCCATAGGGCTTGGAGCACCTTAGACCCGCCCACGCCGCAGCCGGAAAATAAACAGTTAATTTAAACTTGGGTTTGGGCTGATGTGCAAGCTGAGAGTGGGTTACTTTTAATCCTCATGTCCCCCAATATGATCCCTAGCAATTACAGAGCTTTACAGAGCTGTCTTGAATTTATTTTTGACTTTTTAGATTTCAGAGCTTACGGCCGGTTGCAAGATTTACGGCCGGCTGTAAGAGGAGATCCTTGCGGGGCCGTTTAATTGAATTACGAGGTAACGGGACCCCCGCAAGGAATCGCAGACTTACGGACGGTTTACGGCCGATAATAGAATGAGGCCCCATGTGTGTATAATATATATTTATATAAATATAAATATATATATATATATATATCCACTGTATAATTGACAACTTGTCTGTAATGTCTGCGGAGTGTGTTCTTAGTGGCTTAATGGTGGCCGGGTGAGTGAATGCGCAGTTGCTGCCACAATCATCACACATGCCCTTACTGACGCTCAATGGACAGAGAAAGAGAGACACAGAGGACAGAGACAGAGAGACACCCAACAGAGAGAGAGACAAGGAGATACACACAGGACAGAGAGAGAGACAGGACAGAGAGAGAGACACAGGACAGACCGCACAGACAGCATACAGACAGACAGCACAGAGAAAGAGACAGCATATTTGTCTCATAACAGAGAGAGAAAGAGAGCCCAAAAAATTTAAGATAACATTATATGATTAAAAACAGAAAAAACCCAGCAACAATATTTAAAATATCATTTAATTTTCAAAGTAAATATTTAAAGTCACTTTAAAAAGGAAGAAGGGAAGATAAAAAAAAAAAGATAATAAAAGTAACAAAAGTAATAACCTAGAGAACTGACAAATTGCATATTGTTATTGTAAAAAAATGAATAACAAAAAAATTTAAAAATAGAGAAAAAATCCATATAATGAATAAAATGATGGGAAAGTTACTAGTGTGTGTATATATATATATATATATATATATATATATATATATATATATATATATATATATATATATATATGAAGAATGAGGTAGCCGTGAATGTCCAGTAATCCCGTTGAATAATCAGAGTATTGCAGTGAATAGTGATAGCTTTTTTATTGGACAAACGTATTCATAATAAAGCGACGAGCTTTCGAGAGATAATGCCTCTCTTTATCAAGTCAAAAAGCGATACTGATACAAGTATGAACTAAAAACAGTAAACAGAAAGAGATGGAGAAAAAAAAAGAGAAAAAATTGGAAAAACAAGAAAGACTAAATTAATTGGCCAGAGTTAAGTGAGATATAGGCCAGCATTGTGAATAATGTCCTGATAGGTCAGTAAGTCTGTAGATCAGGTTGTAGATAAGAACACAGCAGAGTGAAATAAAGAGCAATACATTTAAGCATAGCATGTAGCTTACAAAAACAGCAATAGAAGGGGGGGAGGTAAGTGGAATGTGTTAGCTATAAGACATTAAGATAGTGGGCCAGAAAGCCTAAATCGATGTTAATACCAAAATCCTTGGTATTAAAAAATTGAATCATTTTTAATTCAAAAGTTTTCCGCTGTTGGATAGTTCTGAAATTCCCTCTGAGTCCTTTTATTTTGAGGTTCTAAATGGAGTGATTCTCCTGGGTGAAATGGTGTCCCACTGGAGTACAATAGCTGTCTTCCTGGTGTTTTTTAAAGGAGCTTCGGTGGAGGTTCATTCGCATGTGTAGTTTCTGGCTGGTTTCCCCAATGTAGCACCCCCTTTCACATACAGTACATTGTATAATGTAAACTACATTTGATGATGTACATGAATATGAGCAAACTATGCCAACACATCTGCAAAGAGGACACAGCCACGCACAACAACAAGACCCACAAATCAGAGGCTCATATTCATGTACATCATCAAATGTCGTGTACATGATACAATGTACTGTATGTGAAAGGGGAAACCATTGGGGAAACCAGCCAGAAACTACACATGTGAATGAACCTCCACCGAAGCTCCATCAAAAAACACCAGGAAGACAGCTATTGTACTCCAGTGGGACACCATTTCACCCAGGAGAATCACTCCATCCAGAACCTCAAAATAAAAGGACTCAGAGGGAATTTCAAAACTATCCAACAGCGGAAAACTTTTGAATTAAAAATGATTAAATTTTTTAATACCAAGGATTTTGGTATTAACATCGATTTAGGCTTTCTGGCCCACTATCTTAATGTCTTATAGCTAACACATTCCACTTACCTCCCCCCCCCCCTTCTATTGCTGTTTTTGTAAGCTACATGCTATGCTTAAATGTATTGCTCTTTATTTCACTCTGTTGTGTTCTTATCTACAACCTGATCTATAGACTTACCGACCTATCAGGACATTATTCACAGTGCTGGTCTGTTTCTCACTTAACTCTGGCCAATTCATTTAGTCTTTCTTGTTTTTCCAATTTTTTTTTTTTTTCCCCATCTCTTTCTGTTTGCTGTTTTTAGTTCATACTTGTATCAGTATCGCTTTTTGACTTGATAAAGAGAGGCATTATCTCTCGAAAGCTCGTCGCTTTATTATGAATACGTTTGTCCAATAAAAAAGGTATCACTATTCACTGCAATACTCTGATTATTCAACTATGTATATATATATATATATATATATATATATATATATATATATATATATATATTTGTTTTTATATCTCCATGAAAATACATGTCATTGAATAATCATATCAGTACAGAAGGACTTTCTTGTCTGCTCTCTGTGACACTTACTGTGACATTATGGAAAAATATTCAAATTTCTGAATATTTGCCGGTTTCTTAGCTAACAAATTGTTGGTGACACCTAGTGGAATATCGCAGAATCACCATGGTCATAAGAGAGTGTTACATGGAAGGTTTCTGGATTTCACTAGGTATTATTATTATTATTATTATTTATTTGTAATGTGTGTATAACTACATATTTATTTACTTTTATGTACTATTAAGAAGTGCTTATACAGAGCCGGAGTCAATTGCAAGCCCGCATCTTGCTCGATACAGGCCGTATGTCTTGAACAAGCCTGCTAGCTGAAGCCGTACACTCATTCCTAGCAGTTCCGGGGCGGGAACATGATCAATTAAGCAAGGCCTTAACCGCCCATTTCGAAACAGCCAATAGAAAATGACACTGCCATCATTACGGCAGTAAAACATGGAGGTTACATGTCAAGCAATTAGGTTTGGGGCTCCGATATGCAATGGGACTCGCAAACCCTCAAAATACAAAATAAAAAAAAATGAATGCCAATACTGTTCTAGTCCATATGGGTGGCCTGATATGTATTAACTCATTGATTCCCAAGATCGATATAACCCCGAAATGACACAAATATAATGTCCATTTCCTGCCGACTTGCAAGCTTGACACTGTTGTACAATTAATTCTAATGTCTATCATAGCTTTAACCCTTTATTTACATTGCAGTATTGATTTTTAATTGCATTTACAGTGCTACAAATAGGTGTTTAACCCCCTTGCGGGTCCCTCTCTAGCACTCTTAGTGCCTCATTCTATTAATGGCTGTAGGAGCTATGTGGCTGCAAGGGATGGCCACAAGCTACTTCCCTATACTATTACCTTTCTAGTGGGGGGGTTGTAATGTATTTTTATGGGGTTGTAATGTATTTTGGGGTGGGGGAGTTTAATAGGGGGTCGGTAGGTAGTGTTAGGTAGGTGGCGGTTAATAGGTTAGGGTAGAGTGAGTTAGTTTATATTTAGATGTTTAGTGGGGGGGGAATAGTGTAGTGTAGTGTTTGTACTTAGTGTCATGAGGGTCCTGGAGGGCCCTCATAGCACTTATGGGGTTATAATAGGGTTCTCATTGTCCTATGGGGGACTTCATAAACCCTTATGGGACTGATTGGGTTAAATAGAGGCTTATGGGGTCTGTAAAGACCCCCATAAGTGATGGGGTTAGATGGTGGCTTATGGGGGTCTGTATAGACCCCATAAGTGATGGGATTAGATGGAGACTTATGGGGGTCTGTATAGACCTCCATAAGTGATGGGGTTAAATGGTGGCTTATGGGGGTCTGTATAGACCCCATAAGTGATGGGATTAGATGGAGACTTATGGGGGTCTGTATAGACCTCCATAAGTGATGGGGTTAAATAGGGCTAGAAGGGGTTAAATAGGCCCAGTTAGGGTTAGATAGGCCCAGTTAGGTTTAAATAGGCCTAGAGGGGTGAATAGGCCCAGTTAGAGTTAGATAGGTACAGTTAGGGTTAAATAGGGTTTAGTATGGGATAGTGGGGTATAGTTAGGGTTAAGGGGTTAATAGAGTATATAGTTAGGGTTAATAGTGTAGTGTAGTGCTTAGACTTTGTCATGAGGGTCCTGAAGGACCCTCATGGCACTTATGGGGTTAACCTAGGGGTTAATAGTGTCACTGTAGACTCCTATTGGACTAAGGGGGTTAATTTTGGTCTCATGGGGGTCTATATTGACCCCCATGATTGCTGGGGTTCATTTTAGGTGCCAGGGGGCGGGGTACTTATAGAACCCCCGTGGCAGGGGTTAATTCTTTATTTCTCACAGGTCCTCACAGGACCCGCACGGGCAAGAAATTAAATTTTTTACTGCAGAGGGGGTCCCATCAGGACCCCTGCTGCAAGGGATAATGTGGGGACCCTCCGGGGATCCTGATGGGGACCCCACAGCATTGGGGAGTTAATGTTAGTTGTCGCTTTGGGTAATCATTAGTGTGCCGCGGTCCCTTTAAGGAGCCGAGGCGGGAGATTTTAATCCAAGCCCGTACTCGGACAGGCTTGGATATCTTTAGCGGTTAATAGATATTCAAAGTAGCACTGTCCAGCGCTGTAATTGATAGGGGACAATAAGGGGGACATAGGGATGACACGTAGTACATTGGCTTGCTGACATATCACCACTGGCCAATACTGTCATTTGTGGCCACAAGTCCACCGAGCTTGGAGAACGGGTTACTGCCTTGGGGGTCATCCAAGCGCGTAGCCCGATGACCTTCAAGGCAGCAACTCGATTTTGCGATTTTAGCTATCGGAACTCTTGCGAGTGTGAAACATCAAAAGCATCAGGAGGCTGTAAGTTCCGGGTTTAACAACCACAAGGATTTCAAGCCTGTAACCCGTTCGGAGCCCGCAGACAAACGCTAATTGAATAGCAAATTAACCTACGGCCTCACTTACGGGCTCCAGTAACTTACGATTGCTCAATTGAATCGTGCTCACAGACTGTACTAACTGTGCAGTGTCTCATAATAGCCAATCTGTGACCATCTCTCATCTACATTCTGCACATCCAGCACTACAGAGTCTGTGTCTGAATATGCTGCAGGGACTATTTGTTTAATTTTAGGCAGTAAAACAGAGCTTATTAGCACTTCTTAATATAACAAAGTACATAGAAGTAAATAATTACACAGGTATATTACATATCTTGTAAAATCCAGAAACCTTCCATATCTGCCTAAGGGCAATTTCTTAATGTAGATTTACAAAAGTGTGAGTGAAATTTTTCAACAAACTGTCCATTTTTCTTTGGAAAAAAATCTTGACAATTTGTCTGTGTTAAGTTTTATATGAGACTCTATCATAAATGTATTTTTTGTTGAGATATACTATATATACTAGCCAATGACAGGCTGTGTCTCAGCATGGTGCTGAATTGCTGCTGAGATACAGAATTGTGTTGCCTTGTATATCTATATATGCTATAGAAAAACTGTATGCATGAGCTACATGGGCAGACCTTTGCAGGCACTGTTTAAAAGGTTTCAGTGGGGGGAGGGGGGGTGGAAACTGGAAACAGAACTTTTAAGCACTTGTTAATACTTAAATAAACTTAGGTAGTTTATTTTCATCTTAGAACAGGGATTTTTCCATGTCCCTTTAAGTCTGGGTTTCTCTAAAACTATTTCAAAGTATATAGAATGGAGGCTTTTATTTTGTTTGCGTCGCTCAGTCATGTTCTACTCTCTGTGATCTCATGGACTGCAACACACCATGCTTATCCACTTGGTATTCATGGCAGAGATACTGGGGTGGGTTGCCAGTTCATTCTCCAGTGGGCTACAGCATACAGCTCCTGGCATTCCTAGGTGGGGTCCCATCCAAGTAATGACCAGGCCTAACCCTGCATGGCTTCAGGATGGTGTGACCTTGGTTCCCTGACTGTAATCAAACCCATATCGCATTGGTGAAAGTACCGAACCACTGGACACCCAGGGAACCCAGAATGGAGATAACGCTACCTAATAATATATACTTTTTCAAGAATGTGTGCCTCTTTGGCCAATTAAACTATTGGGATGCAAAGAATTTATAATGGTTTCCATGACTCCTACATAAAGCAAAGCTGAAACCTAAAAACTACTTGATTTTATTCTGAATCTGTCCTTCATGGGACTTTACATTGACACAATCATGGAAGTCTCTTCCATGGCACTGTATGGGGCGTTGACCTCACTCTATGGCAGTTTGATAGGAGGAATGTCACAGAAAAGATGATTAGAAATTCATCTATTTATATTTCCAACTTAAGAATGAACAAAAACAACATTTTAAACAAATATTGCTCATGCTTTCAAAATCATTAAAGTGTGATATTCCTTTTTTTAAACTGAGCTCTATTTTATTTTGCAAATGTTCAATAACAAGAGCTGTGAGACACATAAATTACACCAGGTTTTATTCATAATTCCACAAACCTGTTAATGTCTCCCACGGCACGAGTTACATTTATTCAGAGAGAGCATCGGTTTGTCACCTAGTCTAGCAATAACACATTTGGCAGTAAAAATAATGTGCTTTGTTAATAAAATGGATGCATTGGGAACTGCAAGTTAATTAGTATGAAGGTTTAGAATCAAGTGGTAAAAGTTAAATTGCAAGTCAAACACACTCAAGGTAAGCATTAGAGAAATATAAAAGGCATTGCAACAAAGAGCTTAGCAAAGATGTTGTTGTTTTATCATTCAGTCGTGTCTGACTCCCTGTGACCTCATGGACAATATCACACTATATACATCTTTATTGTCCATGGTCACGCTGGTCGACTTGGTTATCATGGCAGAGATACTGGTGGGTTGCTAGATCATACTCCAGTGGACTACAGCATACAGCTCCTGGTATTCCTAGGTGGTCTCCCCTCCAAGTACTGACCAGTCCCAACCCTGTATGGCTTCAGGATGTTGTGAACTCTTGGTTCCCTGACTGGAATCAAACCCAGGTCATAGCAGTGAAAGCACAAAATGCTAACTACTGGAAACCCGGGAACCCACCAGGGAACCTCCAAACATGAAGCAGGGTACATCAGTGCTGAAATAACATTATTAAGGTGACTTGAAGCATACAGACAGCCTGTAGAAATAATAATGCAAATGATTACAAAAAATATAATGCAAACAGAGGTTTATTGCCTCTATCACTATAACAAATGTTTTCTGTTTCCAAAAAACATTTTGTTAACGTAAATTATATCTATCCTACTCATACGCTTGAAAAACATAGCTACAGTAAATGAAAAAGTATTTGCCCCTCCTTGGTTTCCTCTATTATTGCATGCTTGTTACATTGAATGTTTTAAGATTTAATATCAGATAAAGGGAAGTGGACTGAAATAATAGAATTTTATTTATTTAGTTTATTTATCTAACAAAGTTATCCAACAAGCAATGGGCACTGTGTGAAGGAGTAATCACCCGCTAGTTATGTCAATCCAGGCAGAGACATAGAGTCAGTTTATTGAACACAGCCAGATTTGACTCCAATTAGTCCTACCTATATTAATCCTTACCATCAGAGTCAACACAAACGTAATGCCACAATTACATTGGCTGATATGTATCACTCTGGAGGGGGTTACATTATGTAAAAAACGTAATTTATGGTTTGGTTGTTCTCTAATCCTAACGTGTGCATACAGTTTGCTCGCAGAATACTCTGAGTCTGAAGCTCAGCAATCCAAAGCAATGCTAAGGAATGGTACCCACTAGATACCACACTACAAAATCATCCCCCCTTTCCCTTAACTATCTAAACTCCTTCTCATGGCAGGGAAGGGGGTAATAATAATAAAAAGATCATGCAGGGGGGTTATGACCCATCTGTCCATGTCCCGCTTTCCCCAATGAGACCCAAGATATCTAGGATTCCCCCCTTCCAATGCGCTATGAGCCAAGGTATCCCCAGCTGTTCACACATGCTATGAGCTAGGGGAATCCTGGGGATTCCCCCATCTCAAGCGTTATGAGTGGGGGAAACCCCCAGGGAATCCCACTTCCCACGTGCTATGACTCCAAAGACACCCATGGCAAATCTAAGTATAACCCTTTAACTGAAAGGGTAAATGGTAGGATCCTTCCTGCTAGGGCTAGCTTCTAGACTCATAAAGTTCTTCCTTAACTGAGGGAGCTCAAATGCTCACTGTTCCTTTCTTAATTTGGGAGAATTGTAGCCCTTCAAATAATCCTTATCTGCTACTAGTGTTGCTACACCTCTGGAAGAAGCTCTTCAGACCATAAAGTCGGAGGGTTAAAGTAAAACATTAAAAATAGGAAACTTTTGGGCATGTTCTTTGGTTTTAGAAGATATTTCCCATAAATTAGTCCCAAATTAATGGGAAAAGGATCAACTTGTACCTTTTGTTTATTCTTTCTTCAACAATGTAATTACATCAAGTAAACATTCACATACAATTATATACTAAAAGTAATAAGGGGTACCTTAGCTCTTCTTGAAGACCATGAATGAATCAATGATCCATCATTTGAAATTTTAGCTTGTCTAATCTAATAGTTCTACTCACCAGTTTATCCTATTGCCAGTATTCTTCACTGGACCAAGACATACTTGTAGGTCTCCTCGCTGACCTTTTTTCTGTTTCAAGCTTAGCTGACTTGATTCTTTATAGTCCTGTCTGTATTATGATGTCAGCACAGGGGATATTATGATGTCACCCTTGTGCTACACATTACCATGATCTCATAATCAGCTGCCTTCCTAGCTATACACAGTTTTTTTTAGCAGTGAAAGGATATTCTGGAACTAACAGCATATTTATATAGCCACAACCTTTCGATGTCTTTGATAAATGCAACATTTCTAACCAGTCACATTCTAAGTTATGTCATAAAGGCCTCCATTTCATGGCTCAGTTTTGCAGAAAATTTGACTTGTGAATCCCTACCAACCAATAACTTCACACCACTCAAATAAACCTATGTCCAAAAGTTGCAACCCATGTATAGCTGTACTATTAATTTCAAAAAGGCCATTAAATTGTTCCAGCCGAGAGATACAAATCATTGTATGTAGGAAAATCCTATATGTACCTTCAACTACAGTAAAATGCCTCTGAGAAGCATACAAGAGTCAAATATTATCATTTAAGCATCTTATTTGTGTTGGATTTGAGGCTTGATTTTCCTGACACAATTAAGGGGTTAATACCTCCACCCCATGAGCCCCCTCAATAGCTGCAATCCACTATGAAGCCAAGGATCCCTTGGAATTCCTCACAATATCCAGAGATTTCCCCTGCCCACATGCTATGAGTCAGGGAATCCCCAGGGATTCCCCCTTTATTTCAATATTCCCTATGACTCTAGGGTTCCCCAATCTAAAGTATAACCATGGGCCCCCGTGGCCCCTAACGTTATCCCCTGTATGATGGGTTCTTCAAAGACCACCATGGTATATCTAAGTATCCCTATAGTCTCTCAAAGCATCTAAATATTGGGGACATCACTGTAGTCTCCGATCTGCATCTAAAAATGAAACCCCACTCTGGGGGTTAATATTAACCCTGCTGCTGCAGAGGTCCTTAAAAGGATCTCAGTGTCATTTCTAATTAACCCCTGCCACTGAGGTCCTTAAAAGACGTCCATGGCACCTAAATTAAGCCTGCCTGCCATGTAGGACCTTAAAGGACCCCTGTAGCATCTAATATTAACCTCCTTGTCACGGAAGCCTTTAAAAGCCCTCCTTGGCACCTATCATTATCCCCATACCATGTGGGTCCTCAATATCCCACTGAGGAGGTCCCACACTGTCTAATGACTTTTGGTGCACCTTAAATAGATTTTTGTGTGCATTCTAATTGGCTAAAATATGTGCCAATCATATTTCAGCCAATCAGAATTGAATATTTGATGTCACCATACTCAACATTTCCAAAAGTTCAATTTCTAAGCAAACAGAATTCACATTGACAATCCGTGATTTCTGCTTGGTTGAGTGGCTTAATATTAGATGCCACGGAGGTCCTTTTCAGACCTCTGTGACAGAGGGGTTAATGTTAGGTACCAGAGAGTCCTTTAAGGAACTCCATGGCATGGTGGTTAATGTTAGGCACTACAGAGGTCCTTATAGCACCTCTGTAGCACAGGTGTTAATGTTGGATGCCATGGAGGTACTTTAAGGACCTACGTGGCTTGGGGTTTAATTTTATGTGGGGGTTAATTAGAGATGCCATGGAGATCCTTTAAAGACAGACGTGGCAGGCTGGTTACTTTTAACTGCCACGGACGTCCATTAGGGATCCCCATGGTGGGGGTTAATGTTTTAGTGACAGAGAGCTCTGCTGCTGACCCTTATGGTTGAGTTTATTTTTAGATGCCACTGGGTCTGATGGGGGCCATTGTGGTAAAGAGGTAAATTTAGATGCCACAGGGGTCTTTAGGTGGCTAACTTTGGAAGCACCAGGCAGCACTAATGTTCACCTAAATATGCAGATTAGAGATCTAGCGATTAAGCTGAATTCTGTGAAATATATTTGAGGACTACAGTGCCCTCAGTTAAAGAAGAGCCTGTATGCCCTCATTCCTTCTTACTTGAAGTTCCAAATATATTACCATTTTAAAATATAGCCAATTAACCAGTACTTTATCAAATAAATAAATAAAAAGTACAGTAAACTAACATTGCAGCAAACTAATGTTTTACCAAGCAGTTAATCTTTCTGATCTACTATAATCATGGCTTTGTTCTAAAACCTGCCTGAGACCAGGCCACATACTCCTAAATGGATACCAAAGTGGGCTAGAGGCAAAAAAGGTGGTACGTTTTGAGCATTATTTAACTTAGTTAAATCAGTTTGCTGAGAATTTCTGGGGGAAAACCAGATTCTCTGGAGTGTTTAAGACATGTAGGTGTAGTCAAAATGGTATTTTCTTTTCCTACCCAGTAAGGACCCTCTGGTAGGTCTTGCTTATGAAAGGTTGTTTAAAATAATTGCTGATTATGTCTGGGGCTATAAATCTATTGTCTTCAGTGAAAGCCATGTATAAAACAAAAATGTGGGCATGGCCAGACTCTAGGGGGTAACTACTCTGATTAGCTACATTATTAACTGCATGGTAATAAGGCACTTTGTTTTAGCAACCACAGAAACAAACAAGCATACTGTGTTAGTAATCATCACATTACCATAGCCATGTAATATTTAGAAGCCACTCATTTGTATAATAAAACTTTACAAACAATGCTTACTATGGGCCCTATTCTATTGCCCAATTTGTAAATTTGTACACACTTAAAACCACTCTTAGTATTGCCACAGATTTTATTAACTACTCCCAATCCAATTACGCGAAACAGGCCTTAGAACTAGATTGAATATAGCACAGCTTGAATAGTACGAGCTGTAAATAATTAAAGTTGAACAAAATCAATATTCTATTAGACCCGTAGCTCTAGCTTGCAAATAAAGTTTGACTCGCAACTGAAAAAAGTATCAAGTATCTGTCAAAAATATTATGAGTATTAATAGGACTCGCTAGGTCTTTTTCAAACACTTATTATAGCTGTAACAGCAATTAAACACAATACTGTACTTTAAAAGCATAGGAAGGCATGGAAACATATTATAATTAATTGCTCAACAGTCTCAAATCCATGAACATGAAATAAAAAAATATTACTTTTATCTGTTATTATGGAGTAATAACGATTCCAAGACTCAAAGGGATAATACATATCAAGAAACCCACATGGACTAAAACAGATGATCTAGTGTATTTTATAGATTGCTAGTTTGCTTGATAGCGAGTCCGATCAGCAAATATTACTAGTTGTGACTAATTAATTCTTAGCCTCTGACTGAAGATCACGTGTAACTTCCATGTTTTACTGACATCATGATGATGGTCTAATTTACTAATGGCTGTGCTTAAATATTGTCAGATCATATGAGCACACCCCCTGAAATCAGACTTAAAAAGTCAGGTTTTACAAAATCAGCCTTGCGCTCGGAATTTGGAGCTGTAATCAATAGAATACATCTAGACATTTATAAATAAAAATAAACACCCATGGCCGAAATTACGTGTTTGAGGTATTTGTGAGCAGCTAGTAGAATATGTCCCTATATCATTAATTACTTAATTTAACAAATAAATCACTGGTACTTTGTTTAGCCCATTTAACAATGACATCTTTAAATCTGCATATGTACCAACTACGTAATTAGAACTCTTAATACAGTGTTAATAACTGATCGAAATAAATAAATAAAAATAAGCTTACAAATGAAAGTGGAGAAAATGTGATAACTTTAATGGCTAACTAATAGGGATTATAGTGTGAGCTTCCGTGGTCTCATAAAACCTTTATCCAGCAAGATATGAAATAAAGATAGTAAGAATATCCTATAATATATACGGTACATCAGAATCCAGATTACATTACACAGGGAGGATACATTACACAGACAGAATGAACAGTACAGTGATAGCGTGAAAAGACATCAAATGAACAACACAGCTTCTTTGATGATTCTGGATTCAAATAAATGTATTGAGAGTGGGCTTTAATTATGATGCAATTTACTGATTCCCAGTGCAGATATTATAAAGTTATATGGAATAATGTGTCAGGAATTCCCTGTCACAATTTACTCCATTAGTACATTTAACTTCCTACATCTTTATGTCTTTCTATGTTTGAAAGCTCCCCATCAATATTATGACTCTCAGAGCTGTGATGCTGTGTCATATTTTGACAGAGATGGGATTCTGAGTTTCTGTTCTCTTCTTGTTAATATTTAATCTGTGAAAGTTCATCCTTTTATGTAGTAACTAGTAACTTGCCCGTCAACAATAAAATTGTAATGCCCACCAGTACCTTCGGCGCTCATTGAGAGCCTCTCCCCCCGTGTACTTCAACTTTCCTGTTTTGCAATGATGCCTGGCGTTGTTCGTGTGTTCGGCGTCCTGTATTTTGTAAGTTCTGCGAGCCTGGCGGTGCTGAGCCTCGTTTTCATGCTGTTTCAGAAATTTTACGTTTTTCGTCCGCCATTTTTCTCCTTGCTTAGGCAATTTTCGAGTGACGTAAAAAGCAAAATATGGGTCTAATTCGTTTGCAACCTCACTCCCAGGCTTCTTGTCTCCTCCCCCCACCACCCCGTGTGTAAGTGTGGTATAATGTTTTGTACATGATTTCCTTTTTGGTGGGTTCATAGTAATGCGCTTGAACAACTGCTTGCCTCGCTTTGCGAGGCTCTCAGTTGCGTGCGCTGCTCGCTCATTGCCTAAGTACTGCGCCGCTATGCGAGGCTCACAAGGTGTGACCAAAATCGTAAGAGTTTTCCACACTGACAATTTTATATGTGATTGTCATGTTTCACCAATATAACGTACTGTGTTTTAATATTTTCACATGATGTATCAAAGATTTTATGGTATTGGTTACAGTATGGTAATGGTACTTTATCTATGGTATATATGTGTGAGCGGTACCCCTTTTTGTTGAAGCAGTGAAGGTAGTCCTAACTATCAGCTGTTTCCGATTAGGGAGTTGTCTGTAGAATAGTAGAGAAGGCTCTGGAAAAAAAAAAACTGTTTTAAGTTCTGTATCTGTGTGCCTCAAGTTGTGAGTTATATGTCAGTACAAGAGGGAGCCGGTTCCCGTTTGTGGCTATTTACATTCCAGTAGGTTTTCTCTAGGGATGTTGATAGTTCTCTATATTTGAATGTTTGGTACCCTGCCATTTTACCCGGCCGATGAAGTCTTTTGGGTGTGCTTATCTTTGCTGTCAGGAAAGATGCAGTTGTAACTGATAGCGTGGCTTTGTTATAATAGAGCACTTTGGATAAACTGGATGGTAGCTATTACTTTTACGACATGTAGGTGTGTTCGTTGTTCTGCAACACAGTTATGTGTAGATGACGTTTTTTAATGCTGAATATAGTATCAAGGAAGTAATTTCCGTTCATGAATGACTGAGTTTGAAGTTGATGTTGAGGTGGAATGCAATTTGGTTTGTATGGAACTCCTCTTCACAGGTGGTTCAGATGATATTGATGTCGTTGATATAGTGAAAGTAGATTAGAGGTCTAAGATGCCTGAATTTGAAGTTGATGTTGAGGTGGAATGCAATTTGGTTTGTATGGAACTCCTCTTCACAGGTGGTTCAGATGATATTGATGTCGTTCATATAGTGAGTAGATATAAGTAGATCAGAGGTCTAAGGTTGACATATAATCTGTCTCCAATTTTGCCATGAATAGATTGGCTGTCCCCCATAGCTGTGCTCATCTCCTTCAGATATAGGTCCTGGTATGTTCTTCTGTTCTAAGTACTTTTGACAGCCAGCTAAACCATCCTTGTGTGGAATGTTGGTGTAAAGAGATACCACGTCCATTGTGGCTGGGATGGTAGCTTCTGGAATAGGGCCAATGGTGGATAGCGTGATTACCAGATCCATGGTGTCCTGAAGGTAAGTTGATATTTTTCTTACAAGGGGTTTCAGAATGTTTTCAATCCAGAGAATCTTCCTGTTATGGGTCTTCCAGGGTTTCCTAGTTTTTTAGTATAATGTCATTATCGTTCTTTTTGCAAAATTACAGTCTTGCTTCGTTTGCCTGTTAAGTTTGGCATCATTTTGTATTGTTTATTGTATACAATATTTCTGAAGAGACTGAATCTAAAGCACTTTATCTGTCCAGTGTGGCATTAATCCCTGGATGTGGGGTTTGTTTTTTTTGTTTTTTTTCGTTATTATAATTCAGTTCTGTGGTGTTAATAGTGTTATCCTTTTTGTCATTAAATACGTTTTTGAGTCTGAGCCTCCTGAAGAATTCCCCCATGTCATTGCAGAGTTTTATTTTATCCATAGATTTGGTGCTACAAAATGAGTGTCCTTTGGACAGTACATTTATTTCATCACTGCTTGGTTCTGGTGTTTAGAAGATTTTCTTGAGTGTTCTGATTTTTGCCTTGGTTCTGCAACTTTTAAGGATTATTTTTAGTTTTCTGAAGTATTCTTGCAGTGTTTATTTTGTGTCCTCTGTATTCAAGCCAAGTTGTGAACTGAGGGTGAGAATATCAGCCTGTATTATTGTTTTATCTTTATAGCATATTCCAGTAAGGTGGCTGAGCAGTCTTTCTGGTACACAGTTGTTAGGCATACCAACTGTTGTTGGTGGTTAGATTTGGGTTCTTTAGAATGAGGCCTTTTATAGATGAGGTTTTCCTTGTTGCTGCCCAGTTGTGCAAGCTTGTTGTATGAGATTTTTCATTTTCATTTCTGTGTGGTACATTGTGGTATCTTCATGTTGAAATATGTAATGAGGTGGTACGGTGTTAGCCATAGAAAACACAACAAAACAAAATGGAGTAAAATGTCATACCATTAATGACCAACTAAGAGGGTTTATAGTGCAAGCTTTAGGGATCTCATAATCCCTTCATCCAGCAAGGTCAGTAAGAATCTCACATAATATAAACACCTACCTCATTACCAAATAAAGGAGGAACTGTGAATTATAATTCTCTTAGTTAAATGACCTATGAATTATATTGCTAGACAAATTGTGTGAAAAGAGAGGTAGAGCTCTGTAAACGAACCAGCGAAGGAAGAGCTCACCTAGCTAAGAATATGTGATAATTACTGTTGTCCTCATCGCAGGCCCATGCACTGGTATAGCTCCTAACTCCTAAGCTAATGACAGAGCTCTAGGGATAAAATGGTAGACAGGCAATGATAAAATATTAATATGATTGCATATTGGTCATGACATCTGTTGTCCTTAATCTACAAAAATATTAAGTTGAAGACATGTGCATAAATATTATATATAATCATTGTGTAACTCTTGATAGGATTGACAAAATAATTAGTAGTAATAGTAATTACACATAATTCAGAATAATACGTCTTCTGCTGTTTGCCATACAAATGCCATATCATTAGTCAATAAGATGTATGGTGTCAGGTCATACAATGGAGTCTACAAGATTGACATCAATACCGTAATCTATAAAATTGATGTTGACAGTTTACAAGCTCGATGACAACAGTCTTCAAATGGATGACAACAGTCTACAAGATTGATCTTGATAGCCTGCAAGATTGATGTTGATAGCCTACAAGATTGATATTGACAGTCTACAAGATGGATAGCAACAGTCTACAATATTAATGTCAACAAATTACAAGATGAGAATGCAAAAGTATTCATCACACTATATAATTGTAAATTTGTGCTTAACTAAGCATTTATTTCCTAGTTGAATATTATGTAAAGTATAACCGTCTCCCAATGCTACTGTGTTTTTAAATTACATCATGTGTTGAATAATAAGATATAGACAGACCCCACACTGAATTTCACATACCCACTGAAACCAAATAGATGACTACAGAATAACACATAAAAGATACGCACGCACATACATAACCATAAAAAATGGTATACAGAATACCGTCTGTCACAGAGAAGCACATACACACTGTTATACTTAGAAAACGACAGATTAAAAAAAGAAACACACAAGCAAGAGTACACTCACAAAACCAGACAGTGAAATATAGACCTACAGCTGTTGAGTTAATATCATTAAAAGAACCACACACTGAAAGTCATATAAAGAGACACATTGTTGCACATGCATTATTGTCGTCTCTTCTTCTTCTTATTATTATTATTATTATTATTATTATTATTATTATTATTATAACTTACTAGTGACTTGCCCGTCAAAAATTACAGCAATAACATTGTAATCCTGGCAATGCTGTTTGCCACACAATGCAAGTCCTCTACCCCTCTGAGCACCTTTGGCGCTCATTGTGAGCCTCTCCTCCCATTTACTTAACGGGCCGAAGGCAAGCCCATCAATGAAAGGCAAACCGCTCATTGCAGGCCTTGGCAACCAGCAACTTTTGTGCTTTTCAATGATTACCTTCGGTGCTCATCTCCTCCCGTGTAGCAGATGTCATACAACCGCCACTTTCCTGCCTTCTGCTTGCGCTCATTACAAAGCTCTCCCCACTCTCTGACCCCTGTGTCTGTTCCCCACTCTCCCTTCCATGTGTCTGTTTCCCTCTCTCTCCCTCCCCCTCCTCTCCCTGCCCTGTGTGTTTTGTTGTTACTTATTTCCCTCCCCTGTGTCTCTTTTCCTTCGTCTCTCAGCTCTGTGTTTCTTTACACCCTCTCCCCCATCTCCCTCCCCTATGTATTTCTCCTCTGTGTCTCTGCTGAAGTTTAGCGTAGCTCGTGCCGAGTTCCATTGCTTTTATTTTAAAAGTCCAGCATTCTGTGCGTTGTTCGGCTGAGTTACTGGCTTCACCGTTGTATATTATGTAAGTCCGGCTTCCCTAGGGTTGTTTGGGTAAGTATTACTGGCTTCAGCCTCGTTTTGAAACTGTTACGTTTTTTCGTCCAACATTTTTTTCCTCGTTTAGGAGTTTTTTGATGTCCGAAAAATGTCAATTAAGCCTAAAATTAGCTTGCAACCTCACTCAAAGGCTCCCTGGCTATCCCCCTCTGGTGTGTGTGAGTGTTGAAGTTAATGCCCCTGATGAGTGAGAGACTGACAGCCTCACGAAACGCGCACCGGGAGGTTGTGATGTCATCAGTAAGCGCGATCACAGTGCAGACCACTCCAACATAGCATGAAACATGATATATACAGCTCTATAGCTCCAGGTCCACTACTAACTTAAAAGAAAGATAGGATTCCAATCCCGTCACCACAAAGTTACAATATAGTAACAATAGAGTAATATACAAGAATAAGAAAATAGAAAAGCAAGAAAAAGGAAAAAGGAGTAAAAGCAAAATTAAAGCAAAAAACAGAAGAAAAAGGAGGACACAACCTCTTTTTAAAAACCTAATAGACGGAAGCATTAAACATACAGTTTAAGAAACAGCATGTCAAGAGTGTATACATTTTTAAAAAAATAGCACAATACTGGCCCTATAAATGAATATGGTAAAGTAGTGACTGTGATAGACTAACAGTCACAAGGTAAAAACGGTAATTTAACAATATAAGAAGAAATTAGCACTAAGTCACAATAGCACAAGCACTTTAAAATAACATTTTTGAATAACAAAATTTAAATTATAATGCACTTTAAGTAATAGAATCACAAATTAACATAAATAAATAGGATAAAAGAATAACACAAAAGAAATATAAAGGCACTTAAAGCATATACTCAAGTGAAGTGCTGTATGAATAAACAAAACTATAAACAGAAAAAAGGATTATAAAACCTTAATTTCATGTAAAAATCTTAATCTTATGTAAATTAAAATCCAGGGTACCTGATAAGGATTTGATTAAGGAAAAATAACCAAAAATACACAAATACAGTTGAATTGAAAAACAAAATCTTTTATTGACTTGAGCATAATAAAGTAATTAAATAAAAAAGCTGTGATCAAAGCAAAGAATATAATAACACACAAAAATAAAACTTAAATAAACCTTTAATAATTTGCTGGACGTCAAAAACCCAAAGGATTAAACACCTTGGCCCTCATTCAATTGCAATTTGGCCAATTGAATTGTGGTCTAAATAAGCACATAACATATTTTTCTAAAGACGTTTTTAGTTAGTAAACATCTATCCACAAACAAGGTTTTCACTAACTAAAAAATTATTTAAAAAAAATATGTTATGTGCTTATTTAGAGCACTATTGAATTAACCAAATCGCAATTGAATGAGGGCCCTTGGGTTTAATATTAATTTTTTAATCGTGGCATTTTTAACAACATTTTAAATGTACAAATAAATATTGAATTTTTGAAACTAGTATGTGGCAATAATAATTAAAATAAAGGCTGCAAAAAAATGACTGTCAATAAAATTGTAAATCTGTAAATGCTGTTTGACACATAATGTGAGTTTCTGACATGTTTAACCTTTTTGTTATCTACAAATAAGTGCAACAATTATAAGACATTTTTTTAAAAAATTTTACATTCAACTTGTATTTCAACAACTGTTAAACCATATTAACCTTTTTAATTGTCATGTATGCAGTGATAATATAACAATGGATGAAATTTGTATAAATACGTTTTGTGAACCATTACATAAAGTTTTGTAAGATGCAACTTAATTATTTTTAACAATACTAAAATGTTTAATTCTGATCTATGCATGAGTAACATAAGAATAGGTCAACTTTGTATGAATGAGTATTTTAAACCATTACAGAATTCTTCTTAACAGGCCACTTATAGTTGAACTACTGGTAAAGGTACTGAATCCAGAGGAAGGCAAACAGTAAAATCCCCCATTGAAACTTAGCCAGTTGTATCAAAGGGGAAAAAATAATTCCTTCCTGAACCCAGTAACTGGCGATTGGATTACTCCCTGGATGAATCCTGTCTATTTAATTATACATTTACATTTTGAACAAATGATTATGTTGCTACTGACATAAACCCTTAATAACATCCAATAAAACAACGTCTGAAACCTTATAAAATACAATGTTAACAATGCAAACATTAACGTAATGTAATAACATTTTCAAAAAATACAGTAATCTTGAATATTGAATATTGAATCCAGAGGAAGGCAAACCACAAAAATCGCATTGAAACTTGGTTAATTGTTTCAAAGTGGGCCAAAAAATGAATTTCTTCCTGACCCAAAAAATAATTGGAATGTCTTGGAAGTGACTTTTGACAGGATTGATCCCACAAAACAGTTAACTTGCATTTTCTTAAATTTACTGTTTCAGTTTTAATACATTAAGTTCATATTTGTCATGTTAAAATTCTGTTTTCCAAGGAATGAAAAGTTGTTTCATTGTATGTAATTAAAGGTTCATGTTAGTAGGAGGATGATCATTTGTTGTAAAATGTAAAGGTTTAATTACATAGAGAGTATTGATCCAAGGAGTAATGCAATCGCCAGTTAATGGGGTCAGGAAGAAATTCATTTTTTTGCCCACTTTGGAACAATTGGCCAAGTCTCAATGCAGTTTTTGTGGTTTGCCTTCCTCTGGATTCAATATTCAAGATTACTGTATTTTTGGAAATTTTTATTTGAAATGTTATCACATTACATTCATGTTTGCATTGTTAACATTGTATTTTACAAGGTTTCAAACAGTGTTTTATTGGATGTTATGTCAGTAGCAGCATAATCATTTGTTCAAAATTTAAATGTATAATTAAATAGACAGGATTCATCCAGGGAGTAATCCGATCACCAGTTACTGGAGTCAAGAAGGAATTATTCCCCCCCCCCCCTTTGATGCAATTAGCTAAGTTTCAATGGGGGATTTTACTGTTTGCCTTCCTCTGGATTCAATACCTATGTGCTTTACCAGTAGTTCAACTATAAGTTGCCTGTTAAGAAGCATTCTGTAATTGTTTAAAATACTCATTTATACAAAGTCGACCTTTTCTTATGTTACTCATGCATAGCTCAGAATTAAAAATGTTAGTATCGTTAAAAATAATTGGTTGACCACTGTTTCCAATATAAGTTGCATCTTACAAAGCTTTATGTAATGGTTCACAAAACGTATTTATACAAATTTCATCCATTGTTATATTATTACTGCATACATGACAATTAAAAAGGTTAATATAGTTTAACAGTTGTTGAAATACAAGTTGAATGTTAAAAAAATAAAAGAAAACTCATTATGTACACATTATGTGTCAAACAGCATTCACAGATTTACAATTTTATTGACAGTCATTTTTTGACAGGCAAGTCACTAGTAAATAATAATAATAATTCACAACAAGGCAAGCCACCTTGAATATCTATTACACCAATGTTGTCCAGTGTTGTCTTTATATAGTGCTTACTGCTGTGCTCCCTCTTTCAATCCGCTAGATTCACTACATAGTTGTATACTGCTGCTCTTTCTTATACATCAGTACTGCCTTTACACACACCACTGTGAATGTTAATACTTTAATACTTACACAGACTTTTGTCCAGACGTATTTCCATTAAAAGGACGTAGATTAAAATTCAGGAGGGAAGTCTAGGAGTAATCCCGAACCTGGGCTTGTGGAGCCTGGGTCCAGCCTTCCACATCTCTCTGATGCTGGTGTTATGGCAGGCCTGCTTCAGCTACTTATTGCCATTTTGATACTGTTTGTTTTTTCTTTTGTTCTTTCTTAATTTTTTTTTGTTTTTTAATGAATTATTTTTCTTTTTGACAAAGCTGCCAAGGAAAACATGTCAGGGAATGTTGCCCTGTTTGCTTTTTCTTTTGTAGGGAACTAATAACTGTAGTTATTTTAGTCCAACACACTGTGTGTATATACATCTAAATTCCAGACATATTAGGAGGACCATCAATATATTAAACTATAGAAGTTAAGCTTCACTTATTTTATAGGGCATTATTCTCTGCATTACTAGTTGTTTTTAAGAGAGAATATCATGTACTATCTCTCGCTAATAATATAAATGATGACTGTTCTGCAGATTATTTATATTTCAATATTGAGATACAGACTTCTTTTCTTTAACTGGTACAGTATATTTCAAGAAATACAACATATAACCAGTAGAGGAATCTTTTGCATCTCTAATACAAAAGGGAAACTCTTTATTAGACACAAAGAGCCTGATTCAGTTTCAAGCCCGCATCTCGCAAGATGCAGGCCGTATGTCTGCGGGCGTGCTGCGGGCTCCTGTTCGGTTCCGATTCCGGTGCTAATCAATTGAACAAGCCTGCAAGTTACGGGCCAAACGCCAAAGCCAAAAACCATGCACTCGTGCATAGCAGTTAATTGTCAATTCATTATTAATCAATTATTTTTTTTATTTTTTATTATTAATTAATTCAGAGGAAGGCAAACATAAAATAAAACAAGTGAAACTTAGCCAACCGTCCCAAAGGAAAAAAAAATAATTCCTTCCTTACCCCATATACTGGCGATCGGATTTCTCACTGGGTCAATACACTCTCTCTAATTATCCAGGATAACCCTGAATTCCCTTATTAATTAAAAATAAATCCAGTCCCCTTGTAAAGTTATCTATCGAATCCGCTGTCACCACCTCCTCTGGTACAGAATTCCACAGATTAACCACCCTTACTGTGGAGAACCCTTTTCTTTCTTTAAGGTGGAATATTTTTACTTCAAACCTCAAGCGTTGTCCTCTTGTCAGTTGAAAACCTCTTGGCACAAAAAGCTCCCTTGACAAATCTCTTTTTAGGAAGTGGTGCCCAAAATTGTACTCCATATTCCAAATGAGGGTGTACTAGAGATTGGTATAGTGGCAGAATTATATTTGCTTTCCTTGCTTCTATAACCTTCTTAATACATGCTAATATTTTATTTGCCGCTGCCGCTGCTGCTTGGCTTTGAGCACTGCTACCTAGGCGGTTGTCCACAAGCACTCCCAAATCCCTTTCAATATCTGATACCCCTATATTTGCTCCATTAAGATTATAAATTGCATGGCTATTTTTCCTTCCCAGATGCATAACTTTATATTTATTCATATTAAATCTCATCTGCCATTTAGATGCCCATTTCTCAATTGTATGTAAATCCCTTTGAAGGGAAAGCACATCATTATCTGATTGAATTACCTTGCACAACTTTGTGTCATCAGAAAAAATGGAGACACTATTTTCTAGTCCCAACTCTAAGTCATTAAAAATTATGTTAAAAAAGAGAGGACCTATTACTGAACCCTGAGGAACCCCACTTACCACAATAGTTCAATCGGAGTATGTTCCATTTACAACAACCCTTTGCTTCCTGTCCTTTAGCCAGCTCTCAATCCATGAGCAGATATTTATTGCAATTCCTGTATCCCTTAGTTTGCACAATAGTCTCCCATGTGGCACTGTATCAAAAGCCTTTGCAAAATCCAAATAGACTACATACACTGAGTTGCCTTGATCCAAGTTCCTACTAACCTCCTATTAGAAACTAATTAGGTTTTTTGACATGACCTATCCTTTATAAATCCATGTTGGCTCCTACTTATAATCCTGTTTGAATAAACATATTCCTGTATATTATCACTTATTAACCCTTCTAAAAGCTTTCCCACTACCGAAGTGAGACTCACTGGTCTATAATTCACCAGATTTGATCTTGCTCCCTTTTTAAATATTGGTATCACATATGCTTTTCTCCAGTCATCTAGTAGAGATCCTGTGTTGAGTGAATCTTGAAAAATTGAATATAATGGTTTGGCTATTACAGAACCCAGTTCCCTCAGTATCCTTGGATGTATTCCATCAGGACCCGGGGCTTTATTAACATTTATTTTTTCCAACCTCTATTGGATTACTTCCTGCGTTAACCAATTATTCGGCAAAGGTAGTATAGCCCCATTATGTTGCAGTGTCCCAACCACTGGTACCTCCCTTCTGTATACCGAAGAAAATAACCTATTTAGCTCATCTGCCTTTCCTGGTCACTAATTTTTTGAATGTCTGTGTCACATTGTAATGTTTCTATAGCTTCTTTCCTCACCCTTTTCCCATTAATATACTTAAAAAACATTTTAGGGTTAGTCTTACCCTCTTTTGCAATAATTTCTCATTTTCTATTTAAGCCAATCTAATAGCTCTTTTGCAAGCTTTGTTGATTTCCTTGTACTCCCGTAAACCAGTCTCTGTCCCCTCTTGTTTGTATAATTTAAATGCCTGTTTTTATTCTGTATCTTGATCTTTAAATCATTGTTAAGACACATTGGATGTGATTTACTCCTTGTAGTTTTATTCCCACTTGGTCTAAGGGCAGCAATACAAAGTATAGACTGGGACAGAGAACTGATAGGTAAAAATAGTGAACATAAATGGACAACATTTAAATCCTTACTAAATATACATAATTATCACCATATACCAAGTGGGGTTAAAATCTGCCCTTTTAAAATTAAGAGTTTTTGTTGGCCCCTTGCAGTTATGTTTTTTTAATTAAATCTCAAATGAGACTGTGTTGTGATCACTGTTTCCCAAAGGTTGCCCTATTTCAACATTTGATACTATATCAATATTATTTCTGATGACTAAATCTAAGATAGCCTCATTTCTAGTAGGCTCTTGTATAACCTGGGCCAGATAATGATTCCTGAGTGTACTCAAGAACCTGCTCCCCTTAGCTGAACTGCTGGTCAAATCTATCCTGATAATTTCAGGGTAATTAAAATATCCCATTATTAGAGCTTGCCCATGCTTAGCGGCATTTCCAATCTGTAACAATAATTGTATTTCCTCACTTTCAGCTATATTTTGGGGGTTTATAGCATACTCCTACAAATATTATTTGGGAATTTGGTGTTACACTTTTTAACTCTACCCACAAACATTCAACATTATCACTAGTTCCATCATAAATATCTTCTCTGACTATAGGCTTACATTCAGGCTTAACATACAGACAAATCCCTCCTCCTCTTTTACCATTGCCCCTATCTTTCCTAAATAGGTTATAACCATCCAGATTAACAGTTCAGTCATGAAATTCATCCCACCATGTTTCGGTAATGCCTATTAAATCCCATTTTTTCATTAATTGCTAATAATCCTAACTCTCCCATTTTTCCTGGCAAGCTTCTGGCATTAGCAAGCATACATCTTATGTTATGGGTTTGTAGTTTGGTGGTGCCTGCCACTATACTTGAGTTACTTAGTAATACCTCTATGTTGACTATAGTACCCCTCCCCCATCTCCTCACCTATGAGTTGTTAATTCATCCCTTATACCCTCTACATTTTGTACCCGATTACTTATATCTAGTCCCTCCCCCCACCTACTAGTTTAAAAACTCCTCCAGCCTTTCTACCATCTTATCCCCTAACACAAAAGCTGCCACATCATTAAGGTGCAATCCATCCCTGCTGTAGAGATTGTACCGAAGTGAGAAGTCAGCCCAGTGCTCTAAAAACCTAAACCCCTCCTTAGTGCACCACATCTTTAGCCATGCATTCACCTCCCTAAGCTCCTTCTGCCTCCCTGGGCTAGCATGTGGCACTGGTAGTATCTCAGAAAATACTACCTTGGAGTTCCTTGCCTTCAGCTTATTCTCTAGTTCTCTAAAATCATTCTTTAGGACACTCCATCTTCCACTCACTTTGTCATTGGTACCAATATATACCAAAACCACTGGCACATTTCCAGCACCTCACAATAATTTATCTAACCGATCCACAACATACAGAATCCAAGCACCCGGGAGACAGCAAACTGTTCGATTGCTGGGATCTGGATGACAAATAACCCTTTCTACCTTCCTAATAATAGAGTCCCCTACCATCAAAACCTGTCTGTTGCTCTGCCTATTCTGCTCTCCCACTCCTCCAGTAGAACTGTTCTCCTGGCTGTTAGAGGGAACAGCGCTATCTGGCATTGCCATTCCTGAATGGACATCCCCAACAGTTTCACTCAATTTGGCACATGTGTTGGTGTTTGCCAACACAGAACTGGCCTGCATCCTCCTGTTCCCCCTGATTCCCCTTCTAACTGTATCCCAGCTACCTCCCTGGACATCCTCACTAGCCCCAGCTCCACCCTCCATGCTAGGCCCAGCTAAACTGTGCTCAGTGAGCACAAACTCCCTTTCCAGTGGAGCAATATCACTAAGTGCTGCAATTCTCCTCTCCAGTTCTCCAATTTGAGCTTCCAGAGAGGCAACATGCTCGCACCTCTCACAGAGGTATGGACCCTGGATCAACTGTTCCAGTATTGCATACATATGACAGGATGTACACTGAGTGAGGTTGCCTATGGACTGACTCATAATTAATTATTATTGTCTACAAAAATTATGTGGGAAAAATAAAGAATATAAAATAATATATTTGTATAAAGTTTTGTAATATTTTGTATATTTTTATTCTTCCCCCTTTGCGCTATAAATATGCCCCCATTTTCTTTGAACTCCCTCCTTTTATTTAAACTCATATACTTTTACTAGAATTGCACTTATACTAGAAGTGTTTGCAAGCTCACAAGTCCGTCCCTTCTCCTGTTTATATTAACTTCTGCCTACTCACATAGACACAATTAGTGCACTCTGCAATTTATCAGTCTTTACTTGCAGAAAGTAAAATCCACTTGCAAACAACCTCAAACAGCTCAGAATCCTTTATAGTAGTTTAACACAGTCAAAACACACCCCTCTCACCTGGGCACAATTAGTGTACTCTGCAATTTATCAGCCTTTACTTGCAAAAAGTAAAATTCACTTGCAATATGCTTAAGGGAAGTCCCCCTAGTATTGATATGTCCATTAGACAAATAATGAGGCATATTTAGGTTGTTGTAGTAGCTTGGCTTCTCAGACCTTGCCTCTGTTGCAGGGTTGATTAAGGAGCAGGGTTGACATTTTCTGAAAGCTGAATGTTCCATGAAGAGAGAAGTGTAACTCCTTCTTCAAAAGATTGAATGGTGTACAATTACCTTTCCTTGGAGATGTTCAGCCGGAATGGAAAGCCCCAGGTGTATTTCCAACCTCTGGCTAGTACAAGTTCCAGAATGGGTTTTAGCGTCTTCCTCTTAAATAGGGTTGTTGCAGACAAATCTGAGTAGATACTTGGTTGGCAGCCTTCTATTTCAGGGAAATCAGTTCTAGCTCTCATAAATTTGTCTTTGGTGGAGAAATAATGGAACCGCGTTATAACATCTCTTGGTTGATCTGAGTTGTATGACCGACCTTCCAGCGCTCTGCAGACTCTGTCCACTCTATGTTCCTCTTCGCACATGTCTGGCAGAAGAAATTTGCATAATTCTAGCAAATATTGCGGGAGATCTCTCACGACTCAGGGAGGTTCCTTATGCGGACATTTTGTCTCCAGGATCTGTTCTCTAAATCTTCTTGGACAGGCTGTTGAAAAGATTGTTACTCCTTCATTAGGACCATCTCCTCATCAAGTCACGTATGTGCACAAAGAAGATCATTGTACTTGTCCTCCAGTAGCATTGTTTTGGAGTCTACTGCCTTTATCTCTGTAGACAATTACGTTGCCACCTTTTGAATTTCTGACTTGATCTCCGTTCTAAAGAAGGTTATCAGTTCCTTCAGGTTTTGAATGTCCGCCTTCGTACTTGGGGCGGATGCCTCCATATTTGATGAATTGGTATTCTGAGTTGGTGTAGAGGCTAGTTGAGGTGCTTGTAAAGTTTTCTTTTTCTACAATAAGTTTGTACGTCTTTGGTGTTGTGTCTTGTTGATACACCTGCCATCTCCTATGACCAAAACGCCTTCAGGGTTCTGTGTTTACTTCATATAGATGTCGCTTTGCTTAAGTAAGTGCCCTCAAATAGGGATGGGGTTAGTGTTTTTTACATAGTAATGAGCGCAGCGAGTCCTCTTAAAAAATAACAACCAACCACCAATGGTGACAGTTACTGGAAAATGTATATATATGGTTGTACAGTATTATTCATTTGGATAACCAAATTGTCTTGAGTTGTGTCTTTATTTCAGTTTCTGTAGTCAGAGGTAACCAACCAAAATATAGCGGATCAGTATTACTTGAACGATGCAAAAATAGTAATTGAGAAGTGTAACAACTGTTATAACAATAGTAGCGACTTGCCCATCAAAAAATAAAAGCAATAAAAATGTAAGCCAGGCAATGCTGTTTGCCACACAATGTAAGGCTTTTTTGCTTCTCTGAGTACCTTCGGCGCTCATTGCCTTTGGCGCTAATTCCGTGAACTGGAATATATCTGCCTTCAAAGTCTTTTTGAGTGTTAGTGTGTTGAAAATTAAGTCTTTTGTGGACAAAAATCGAGACACCTTTTGTTTTATCTATAGCAGATGCATGATATGATTGTGAGTATTTTTTTCCCCCAGTATTTGGGTATTGAGTTTTTTTAAAGTGGGTTTCCCGTATCATGATAATATCTGCTACCAGTCTATGGTATTCCTGAAGGGCTATCACCCTTTTAACAGGCTCATTTAAACCTTGTGCATTATGTGAAATTATTTTAATTTCCATGACTCACCTGGTGCTGAGATAGAGGAAAGAGACTGAGGATATCAACTAATCAGTCAGGCTTTTTACTAGACTGAAGCAAGATGACCTCCTGGCTGGGGCACAAGGAGCAAGAGACTGAGATCTGTCAATTAAGGGCCGATTCCCTGAGAAAAATATGGATATGGAAAAAAAGACAAAAATAAGTCAGAGTAGCATTAACCAGACTTAGACAATTTATGCAACAACGTTGTGATCTAAAATGATATTCGTAGTTAACTAGCTTACTGGTACCTCAAAGGAGATAGGCAATTTCGTTATAGTAACTACGTAAGTGAGTATAGATATATTTCTATGGTACACTATGGAAGAGAAAGAAAAGGAAGAAAAAGAGAAAAAAATAAAAAGTAGAAATATTAGTAACTTAAATTACTTAGAGGGGAGCAATAGCTGTCCTCTTAACTTTAATCGGTGAGCCAACTAGCATCCAGAACAATGAATACTGAGAAGGTTTGCCTAAAAATTTAACTATATTTACGCCCTATAGGGGCACTTTTAAAATATTTGGTAACATTATAAGTGACATTGCAAGATAAAACATATGTGAAAACAAGCATATAACTGCAAAAAAAGGAGATAAATGATAGGTGGGCACTTCCAATATATAGACCAATGTGAACATAGGGAGGGGGTAGAGTTTTTTACATAGTAATGAGCGCTGTGAGTCCTCTTAAAAAATAACAACCAACCATCAATGGTGACAGTTCCTGGAAAATGTATTTATATGGTTGTATAGTATTATTCCTTTGGATAATCAAGTGGTCTTGAGTTGTGTCATTATTTCAGTTTCTGTAGTCAGAGGTAACCAACCAAAAGATAGCGGATCAGTATTGCTTGAAAAATGTAAAAATAGTAATTGAGAAGTGGAACAACTGTTATAACAATACTAGCGACTTGCCCGTCAAAAAATGGCAATAAAATTGTAAGCCAGGCAATGCTGTTTGCCACACAATGTAAGACTTTTGGTTCTCTGGCTACCTTCTGCGCTCATTGCGAGCCTCGGTCTGAGCGCCTTTGGTGCTCATTGCGAGCCTGTCCCCTGGTGTAGTTTTGGTCTTCTGAGCTCCTTCGGTGCTCATTGCAAGGCCCGCTTCCCCTGGTGTACTTTTGGTTCTGTGAGCACCCTGTGCGTTCATTGTGAGCCTCACGCTGAGCGCCTTTGGCTCTCATTGCAAGCCTCTCCTCTGGTATTTTATTTTTTATATATATATTTTTGTTAATAGTAATTAATTAATGAGTGAAATAATAAATTAACATACTTTACCTATTTGTAATTAATATATCCAGGAATCAATATCCAGAAGAGCTAACAATCGCTTTTGATTTTGCTGCAGCATACAATGTACATTTGCACTGTTGCTGACCTGAAGAGAAAGTGCCAGCAATGTGGCAAGTGTGCAGTGTATATACTGTAGTCTACGTGTGTGAGGGCAAACCGTTTGTTTAGTTGTGTAAAGCGACATTTTTAAATGATAATGTTATTAGTTTCAAGTTAGTGTTGTAAAATGGCTGCGATTGTCAATGTGTTAGCATAGTTTGTAATAGTGTATTTTGTACCTTGTATGTTCAAAAGTCTTATGTGCCTGGAGGTCTTTTGTGTGGTTATCGGTCGTGTAGCCTCGTTTTCATTTTTTTTGGCCTCCATTTTTTTTCTCGCTTAGGAGATTTTCGAGTGCCGAAACTGTGCAAATCCAATTAATTTTGAGTGCAACCTCACTGCCAGACGTCCTGGCTGTCCCCCCGTGCTGTGTGATGGTTTTTGTATGTTTTTTTAATTAGTTTTTTTGATGTGCGCGGATTGGCCTTTAACTTCGTATTTTTTGGAACTCATATTTTTTTTTTTTAAGGTCCCACGGGTCATATTTTTCTTTTCTAAGTCTCACTTTCCTTTCCAAAGTGTTATGGGCCGTAATTTTTGGCAGCAATTTTTTTTAAGTGCAACGGGTATTGCACTGTAAATTATATAATTTAGCTTTTTGTTGATCTGTAGTCCTGCGGGTCATAGGTAAGTCATGCGGGGTCGTAGGGATGAGCGCCTACGACGCTCATCTCCACCAGAGCAGTGAGCGCCTTTGGCGCCCCCTGCCTAAGTCATAAGGGGTCGTAGGGATGAGCACCTATGGCGCTAATCTCTACCAGCGCAATGAACTCCTTCGGTGCTCCTTGCCTGGCCGCAACCTCGGCCCTCGCAAGCTTGCAGTTTTAACGTTGCGTTACCAACGTTTTTTGACAAGCCCGCACTGCTGAGAACTATATATGTGATGTACAGAGGGTATTGAGCTCAATATTCACAGCCCCACAGGTTGGGTAACATGGACTTTTGTTACTGTTGGGTCTTGATAGCATGTATTTCCACTCTCAGCCAATAGATGGCGATATTGGGCTTGGTAATGCAGTTCAATAGCAATAGATGGCACTTTTGAGTCTAGGAACTGCACTCTCAGCCAATAGATAGCGCTGTAGGGCTTGATAATGCACTTCAATAGCAATAGATGGCGCTGTTGAGTCTAGGAACTGCACTCTCAGCCAATAAATGGCGCTGTAGGGCTTGGTGATGCAGTTCAATAGCAATAGATGGCGCTGTAGAGTCTAGGAACTGTTGTTTTTACATGCAATGGCAAGGTGGAGTACCAAGCCCACAGATGGCGCTAGGGAGCTTTGTAAGTATAGGTAGTTCCTTTCTGTGTACCATGCAATAATCAGAAAAGTATTTACACAGTTTATTGATTGCCTGATTTTGCAAGGAAAGTCAATTATGCTTTAATTATGAGAAGCTCTTATTGGGGGTACTGTTTGGGGTGTTGGTTTTGTAAAGCTTATTCCAGTAAAGGTCTCTATTAACTAAGGCTTGCAGGAAACTTTCTCACATACCCTTGCATTTGGACAATATAGGAGTCCCCTTCCCCTCAATCCCCAGTACCTGTATATAGAGTTTTTGCTTCAATGACACTTGGGGCAGGTCTCCTAATGCTGAATCCTTTAAAACAGAGAAACAAGTTGTAACAATGTCCTGCAACAGGGTTTAAAGATGTCTGTCTCTTGCCTCCAAAACTATTTCTCCTGCTTCAACTCATAGATGTCAAATGTGTGTTGTGTTTGTTGTGTTTGTCTGATTAAGATTGTTCCTTCATGTATATCAATTCAGTACATTTTAGTCCAGTAGATTATTTAGATCTGCTGTCAAAATGAAGTGCAAAAGTTGCTGCACAGTTCCAGAGTAGTGATGTCCCGAACAGTTCGCCGGAGAACTATTCGCGGCGATTTTCGCATGTTCGCGTTCGCAACGAACGGCGAACATATGCGCTTTTCGCACCCTATTCTTTATCATTGAGGAAACTTTGACCCTGCACCTTACAGTCAGCAGACACATTCCAGCCAATCAGCAGCATACACTCCCTTCCAGAGCCTTCCATCTGTATGACAGCCTCCATTTTTTCCCTTTTTTTACTGTAATCGATTGAATATCAGTAGCCTGCCTAAAGGAGTGTGTGTGAGGCCTATTGCATCTAGTCTGCCAACTTTTGCCAGTGCAGAGTGACACTCATATCTAGTGCAATCGTAGTGTGCAGTGAAATAAAACAACCCTTTTTTTACTGTAATCGATTGAATATCAGTAGCCTGCCTAAAGGCGTGTGTGTGAGGCCTATTGCATCTACTCTGCCAACTTTTGCCAGTGCACAGTGACACTCATATCTAGTGCAACCGTAGTGTGCAGTGAAATAAAACAACCCTTTTTTTACTATAATCGATTGAATATCAGTAGCCTGCCTAAAGGCGTGTGTGTGAGGCCTATTGCATCTACTCTGCCAACTTTTGCCAGTGCACAGTGACACTCATATCTAGTGCAACCGTAGTGTGGAGTTAAATAAAACAACCTTTTTTTTTACTGTAATCGATAGAATATCAGTAGCCTGCCTAAAGGCGTGTGTGAGGCCTATTCCATCTAGTCTGCCAACTTTTGCCAGTGCACAGTGACACTTATATCTGGTGTCACAGTAGCTTGCACGCATAGTACCACTAATCGTAAAAAAAATGACAGGCAGAGGCAGGCCACCCCGCAGGGGCCGTCGTGGTCGTGGTGCTGTGATTCCCTTTGGCCCTAGAATAATGCCCAGTTTTTAGAGGCAACGTACCCTGAACTTGAACAGTTCTGAGGACATGGTTGACTGGCTAACACAGGACACCCAATCTTCTACAGCTTCCACTCAGAACCTAGACGCACCATCCTCCTCCAGCTTAGCTTCGGGCACCTCTCCAGTTACCACTCGCCTGCCTGCCGCCACCACCAACACTAGCACCACAGCCGCTTCACTTGATCCGTCAGCAGAGTTATTTACACATCCGTTGGAAGAAATGAGTGATGCACAAACATTAGTGCCAGAGGATGTAGATAACAGGGAGATGTCCCAGTCAGGCAGCATTACACACATGGACATACGGTCTGATGATGATGATGATGATGATGTTGTACCCGGTGCTGCTTCCTTTGTTGAGTTGTCAGATACAAGTGAAGCGGTTGATGATGACGATGGGTCCGTGGATGTCACGTGGGTGCCCGCTATAAGAGCAGAAGAACAGGAGGAAAGTTCAGATGGTAAAAACAGAGAGGAGGAGGAGACGAGTTGGAAGCAGCGGGAGGTCGTCGAAAGTAGCTAGTGGCACAGTCAGACAGCATGCATCGGCACCCGGGGTCAGCCAGACAGCACGCCAGTCAACGCATGCTTTTGCCACAACCAGAATGCCGTCATTGCAGAGCTCAGCAGTGTGGCAATTTTTTCGTGTGTCTGCCTGTGACAGCAGTGATGCCATTTGCAACCTGTGCGAAAAGAAACTGAGTCGTGGGAAGTCCAACACCCACCTAGGTACAACTTCTTTGCAAAGGCACATGATGTCACATCACAAACGCCTATGGGATCAACACATCAGTACAAGCAGCACACAAAGTCAAAGCCGCCATCCTCCTCCTGGTCCAGCATCTTCAGCCACTTCAACCACTGCTGCCCTGCTTGCCCCCTCTCAACCATCCGCCACTCCGTGTCTCGCCCTGAGCAGTCCCTGCTCATCTGCCCACAGTCAGGTGTCTGTCAAGGACATGTTTGAGCGTAAGAAGCCAATGTCACAAAGTCACCCCCTTGCCCGGCAACTGACAGCTGGCTTGTCTGAACTCTTAGCCCGCCAGCTTTTACCATACAAGCTGGTGGAGTCTGAGGCGTTCAAAAAATTTTTAGCTATTGGGACACCACAGTGGAAGGTACCCGGCCGAAATTTCTTTGCACAAAAGGCAATCCCCAACCTGTACTCGATTGTGCAAAAGGAAGTAATGGCATCTCTGGCACACAGTGTTGGGGCAAGGGTCCATCTGACCACTCTGCAGAGGAGTTGGTGACACCGCCACGACTTGCAGGCAGGCCTGCTGCCACCTCCTCTACTCCTCCTACTCCATCCTCTTTCATAACCTCCTTGGCTGAGTCCTCTTTTGCTGCTGCTATGTCTTGCTCCACATCAACGGCACCCCCCCCCCCCCCCCCAGCTCCACAGGTACTATTCCACATCCCGCATACAGCAGTGTCACACTGTCTTGGGGTTGACTTCCCTGAAAGGAGAAAGTCACACTGGACCAGCACTCCTTTCCGCCCTGAACGCACAGGTGGATCAGTGGCTGACTCCGCACCAACTGGAGATCGGCAAAGTGGTTTGTGACAACGGAAGAAATTTGTTGGCGGCATTGAATTTGGGCAAGTTGACACATGTGCCGTGCATGGCACATGTGTGTAATCTGATTGTACAACACTTTGTGCATAAGGACCCAGGCTTACAGGACGTCCTGAAGCAGGCCAGGAAGGTGTGTGCCCATTTCAGGCGTTCCTACACGGCAATGGCGCACTTTACAGATACCCAGCGGCGAAACAACATGCCAGCGAGGCGCTTGATTTTAGACAGCCCGACACGTTTGAATTCAACACTCCTAATGTTCGACCGCCTGCTCCAGCAAGAAAAGGCCATTAACGAGTATTTGTATGACCGGGGTGCTAGGACAGCCTCTGCGGAGCTGGGGAATTTTTTGCCACGTTACTGGACGCTCATGCGCAATGCCTGTAAGCTTATGCGTCCTTTTGAGGAGGTGACAAACCTGGTCAGTCGCACCCAGGGCACCATCAGCGACATCATACCATTTGTTTTCTACCTGGAGCGTGCCCTGTGAAGAGTGCTGGATCAGGCCACCGCCAGAAACAGCCTTATTTGCATCGCTTGCTGGACTTGCGTCAACGCTGGAAGAGGATGGCGAGGAAGAGGAGTCAGAGGAGGAATGTGGCTTTAAGGAGGAGGAGGAAGACCAACCACAATAGGCATCCCAGGGTGCTCGTTGTCACCTATCTAGTACCAGTGGTGTTGTACGTGGCTGGGGGGAAGAACATACCTTCAGTGAGATCACTGAGGACGAGGAACGGGACATGACTAGCTCGCATCCAACCTTGTGCAAATGGGGTCTTTCATGCTGTCGTTCCTCTTGAGGGACCCTCGTATAAAAAGGATGAAGGAGAACGACCTGTACTGGGTGTCCACACTACTCGATCCCCGGTATAAGCAGAAAGTACCTGAAATGTTACCGAATTACCACAAGTCGGAAAGGATGCAGCACTACCAAAATAAATTAAAAAGTATGCTTTACACAGCGTTTAAGGGTGATGTCACAGCACAAAGGCAATCTAACAGCGGAAGAGGTGAACATAATCCTCCTCCTCCCATGACCACGCCGGCAAGGAGAGGACGCTTTACAGACGTGTTGTTGATGGATGACATGCAGAGCTTTTTAAGTCCTATGCATCGCCACAGCCCTTCGGGGTCCACCCTCAGAGAACGATTCGACCGTCAGGTAACAGACTACCTCACCATAACTACAGATATCGACACTATGAGGAGCGATGAACCCGTTGACTACTGGGTGTGCATGCTTGCCCTGTGGCCTGAGCTATCCTAATTTGCCATAGAACTTCTGTCCTGCCCCGCTTCAAGTGTCCTGTCAGAAAAGACCTTCAGTGCAGCAGGAGGTTTTGTCACTGATAAGAGAAGTCGCCTAGGTCAAAAAAGTCTAGATTACCTCACCTTTATTAAGATGAATGAGGGATGGATCCCGAAGGGACTGACAGTGGGCGATACATTCGATTAAAAAAGACCTGATAGATGAGCTGCCTTGAGCTAATAATGGTCCACAAGCTGCTGTATTTTATACCTGAATGCTGGATGACTTATCCGCCACCAACTAGGGTTCAAGACGCAATGTTTTAGGGCACTTTCTGCCTGGCAAACCAACATCAATTTTTCTGGTCGCTGCAACAATACCTAATTTTTGCATTTAAATTATTTTTTTTTAGAAGGCGTACAGCATGTAATGAAAAATAAAGCATTTTTGAACAGTCTTGCATAACAGTTGTGCAAAAATACATATTTACAATAGAGACATTTTGTGAAAGTTAGCTGGCTATTCCTTCTTATTTTTACTTTTTAGGTTAATAATTTTTCTTAATTTTTACTGTGATTGCAATTTAAGAGATACCTAAAACATGGTAAAACAGACAATAGTAAAGAGTATATCTGCAGGAAACACCAAAGTCCTATTAGCTATCATCCCTCCAGCAGTATTAGCTTATCATTTACAATATCTAACCTGGGCAATCACCCTTGGGTTACCCTAGGGCAGGCTTCAGTAAGCAACCTCTCCTTTCCTAGGATGATTTTGCCGCCGGTTGCTTCTGAAGGGTCTCCAGGGCTCGCCCTCTCCGGTCCTTCCCCTTGTGTTGCTTCAACCAGTAACAAATGTTTTATATTTGTAAAGCGACCCAATGATCCCCCTTGATAGAGGTTTATCTTTACAAATTTTGGAGAACCAATTTAAGACCGGTGTCCCCTGTTTCTGGGTCAGGGAGTGTGTGAAATGCCTCAGCCTACAGTAAATGTTCTGACAGCGGTAGCTCATGCTTGTCCCTCAGTTCCTCATAGGTGAGCATCTGGCCCTTTACTAACCAGTCTCCCAGTCTATCTAATTTCCTTGACCTCCACCAGTGTTGTGATGTTGTGCTCATGTGTTTCGGGGCCTGAGGGTGGTCAAGAATTGGGGTCATTTGGGTGGATCCAGGGAACAAACCCGTGTGTTTCTTGGCCCATTTCCAGTATGATAGTGAGTGTCTGATTAGGGGGTTTGGCGAGTTTTTAAGGCTCTGAGGCAATTCTGATAGCCAAGCCACCTTGTCTTAGGTTAAGGGCCTTAAAGTGTGGTTCTCTAAATACACACAGGCCGGTTGATGACATATAGAATGTGCTATTGGGAGGAAAGATAGGTGACGGAACAGGTATTAAACTGATAGGAATGAATAGTACAACTTAATACACCACTCCTATCTGGTGGCACCTTAGATTGCATGTGCAGTGCCCCAAATTCGAAGTAGATGGTCCGACCAAGCATCTTTTTCCATCTCCCTGTTCCAAAAATCCATGCCATATACACATCCCCTGATAGGTAACGTAACAGGTATTAAACTGATAGGAATGAGTAGTACAACTTAATACACCTCTCCTATCTGGTGGCACCTTAGATTGCACGTGCAGTGCCCCAAATTCGAAGTAGGAGGTCCGACCAAGCATCTTTTTCCATCTCCATGTTCCAAAAATCCATGCCATATACACGTCCCCTGATAGGTGACGTAACAGTTATTAAACTGATAGGAATGAGTAGTACAACTTAATACACCTCTCCTATCTGGTGGCACCTTAGATTACACGTGCAGTGCCCCAAATTCGAAGTAGGAGGTCCGACCAAGCATCTTTTTCCATCTCCCTGTTCCAAAAATCCATGCCATATACACGTCCCCTGATAGGTAACGTAACAGGTATTAAACTGATAGGAATGAGTAGTACAACTTAATACACCTCTCCTATTTGGTGGCACCTTAGATTGCACGTGCAGTGCCCCAAATTCGAAGAAGGAGGTCCGACCAAGCATCTTTTCCATCTCCCTGTTCCAAAAATCCATGCCATATACACGTCCCCTAATAGTGGACGTAACAGGGATTAAACCCATAGGAATAGTACTACTTCACAGTACACACCTTATAATAACGCAGACAGAGGCAATGCGTATAATCTTCCATGCTGTGCAGTGGAAGCCCCCAGACTCTGACCTGTGTATAATATTCCATGCTGTGCAGTGGAAGCCCCCAGACTCTGACCTGTGTATAATATTCCATGCTGGGCAGTGGAAGCCCCCAGACTCTGACCTGTGTATAATATTCCATGCTGTGCAGTGGAAGCCCCCAGACTCTGACCTGTGTATAATATTCCATGCTGGGCAGTGGAAGCCCCCAGACTCTGACCTGTGTATAATATTCCATGCTGGGCAGTGGAAGCCCCCAGACTCTGACCTGAATGGCTAGCTTGGTATCGAACCTTGTGCAAATGGGGAGTTTGCGGTTGTGCAAAGGGACTGCTTGCGTTTTTTTGCGGTGCATTAAACGGGGAGATTGGTCTGTTACTGTGAAGCGGGTGTAACCCTTACACTACCTGATCGATACAACATCATACCTGATGTTTTAAAGCATGTTATTCCAAACAATTTAGGAATGTTAGGTGATTTATGCCCTTTATGGCTTAAAACCAGACTCTGCATCAACTATGTAATTTTCGGTGGGAGTTTTGCCATGGATCCCCCTCCGGCATGCCACAGTCCAGGTGTTAGTCCCCTTGAAACCACTTTCCGATCACTATTGTGGCCAGAAAGAGTCCCTGTGGGTTTTGAAATTCGCCTGCCCCTTGAAGTCTATGGTGGTTCGCCGATGTTCGACCGTTCGCGAACATTTGATGGAATTCGCGTCCTCGGTTCGCGAACCAAAAATTTGATGTTCGCGACATCACTATTCCAGAGCAATCCAGACTGTTCAGTCACTGTAACCTGATCTTGTAGATCAAATATGATCCAAATTGCTTGGTATTTTCATGTTTTTTTTAAGCCTTATTGCAGGGAGCTCTGTTGTTTTGCTTCTTCTCTGTTTGCTGCCAGCCACATCCCTTAATGTGATTCTTCTTGAGCCACTCCTTTGTTGCCTTGGCTGTGTGTTTTGGGTTATTGTCATGCAGGAATACCTACCCATTTTCAATGCTCACACCCAAGATTTGATGGTACATGACCCCGTTCATCGTCCCTTTGATGAAGTGCAGTTGTCCTGTCCCCTTAGCAGAAAAACACCCCCAAAGCATAATGTTTCCACCTCCATGTTTGATGGTGGGGATGGTGTTCTTGGGGTTATAGGCAGCATTCCTCCTCCTCCAAACAGGTTGAGTTGAGTTGATGCCAAAGAGCTTGATTTTGGTCTCATCTGACCACAACACTTTCACCCAGTTCTCCTCTGAATCATTCCGATGTTCATTGGCAAACTTCAGACCGGCCTGTACATGTAATTTCTTGAGCAAGGGGACCTTGCGGTTGCTGCAGGATTTCAGTCCTTCACGGCGTAGTGTGTTATCAATTGTTTTCTTGGTGACTATGGTCCCTGCTGCCTCGAGATCATTCACAAGATCCTCTCGTGTAGTTCTGGGCTGATTCCTCACTGTTCTCATGATCATTGAAACTCCACACGGTAAGATCTTGCATGGAGCATCAGAACGAGGGAGACTGGCAGTTATTTTATGTTTCTTCCATTTGAGAATAACTTTTGTCACCTTCTCACCCAGCTGCTTGGCTATGGTCTTGTAGCCCATTCTAACCTTGAGTAGGTTTACAATCTTGTCCCTGACATCCTTGGACAGCTCTTTGGTTTTGGCCATGGTGGAGAGTTTGGAATCTGATTGTTTCTGTGGACAGGTGTCTTTTATACAGGTAACAAGCTGAGCTTAGGAGCACTCCCTTTAAGAGAGTGCTCCTAATCTCAGCTCGTTACCTGTATAAAAGACACCTGGGAGCCAGAAATCTTGCTGATTGATAGATTGATATCAAATACTTATTTCCCTCACTGACCTGCAAATCAATTTATAACTTTTTTGACGTTTTTCTTGTTGTTTTTTTGTTTTGTTATTCTGTCTCTCACTGTTAGAACACACCTACCATTAAAATTATAGACTGACCATTTCTTTGTCAGTGGACAAATGTTAAAAATCAGCAAGGGATCAACTACTTTTCCCCCCACTGTATATAATGAAATGATCAAATAGTCAATCCAATCAAGTTGCAGATAGATAGTATAATTATAACTGTGGAATATATTACTTACTAGCTACTTGCCCGTCAACAATGATGGGAATACAATTTTAAGCCTGGCAATGCTGTTTGCCACCCAATGTGAGCACCTCCGGCGCTCATTGCGAGTCTCTCCCCCGTCTACTTCCTCCCTTGTGTCTCCTTTCCCTCCTCCTCTCCCTCCTTTGTGTCTCCTTCCCCCGCTCCTGTGCCTCCTTTGTGTGTGACGTCACGTCGTTAGCATATGCCTGTCGGACACAGCCAGAAAACGCACTGCAGGGGAAAGAGCACCAGGAGCTCATCGGATCACAGTAAGAGAGGGGAAAGGGGATAGGGAGGTTATTGGAGGGAAATGAGGGGGTAATTGGAGAGGGGGAAAGGGAGGAGGAGGATAAGGGGGAGGAGCAGGATGGGAAGGAGGGAGGAGACACATTGGGCAGCTGGGTTGATGCAAGCCCTGGGGGCCTCACAATGAGCGCCGGAGGCGCTTATCACGAGCCCTGAAATTAGCACGTTCGGCACTCATTGCAGCCCCCGTCGGGGTGAGGAACCTTGGGGAGGAGGGTTAGCCTTGGGAAGGAAGCCCCGCTATGAGCGGCTTCGGGGATCATTGCACATGTGTAACAGCATGTTCCACATCTCAGCGTTCTAGACACTTACAACTATATATGTGATTTAATATGGGTATATAACTTTTAAGTCCACTTATCCATAAGCACTGTCCTAGGACAGCATGTAATCGGCGTCTTGTTACATCCGAGGCAAGGCTGGAGTGTCTGTCTGACGTCATGATGTCATTACAGTGGGACATGTCTTAGAAAATGGACTGACGCTGCTTTTCGCCTCTGCTTCTAACAAGGACCTGGATTGTTGTTTGCCCTCAGAGAGCACTGACTGTTTGAGAAGTGCAGCTCTGGAAGAAGGCACAGAGGACTGTTGGTAGAACCCCGGCCAAGCAGTCATTCTGGATAGGAGCACTATGCTCACTGGCCCTTGGGAAAAACTGTAATGGACTGTGAACCATTGAAGGAGCTCTAGCTGATAAAATCGGAGAAGAAGCTGGCCAAAGACCAGAGGGCAGGGCAGGGGATGAGCCCTGAGATCCTGCCGGTCAGAGATCATAAAGCTAAACTGGGCCTTCTCTTCATATTGTGTTCCTAAGCAAGGAGAGCTGGAGCACAGTACCCTGACTGTACCATGCCCAGACTGTGGTTCCACGCGAGGGGGAATACAGTGCACAACACGTTGTACAATGAGAGGGAGAAATGGAGTCCCGTGCCCCGACATGATTTCAGGTAAGTTGGGGTACCACACCCAGGCCATGGTGCAGGGGAACATGTTTCAATACAGGGGTATGGAGGTTACAGCCAAGGCCAGGAATTCTGATGCCAGCCAACAGATCCAGCTGGCAGGGTATCATTTGTGGGATTATCATTTGTATTTGCTACAAAGGAGTATGTTTACGTTCTCAGATTGATAGGGAATAGTGGGCACTTGTCCTGAACTGTACGGTTTGTGCTGGGGTCACCATCAGAATTGTTTTCCCTCCAGGAATTTGTACAAGAAAATAATGGCAAAAATCTGCCCTGTACACCCAGAATCAGGTTTCGGCAGCGGGAGGCCCAGACCCCGAGTCATTGGTATTGGTTTCCACATTTTTCCCAAGGGAATTTGGTAGCCATTTTTTACTGTGGATTATGGATGCTGCTGGTTTTTCTTGTAGCACGCCCAAGACAAGGACATATGGACAGACTGAGTGTATCAGCATTCAGACAATAATCTGTTGTAGATTTTTGCCTGGACGCTGCTTTTGGAAGGATGAGTAGCTGTCATGATTGATTTTGGGGTTGAGGGGACCCTCTGAATCCCACAAGCAACTTTGTTCTTGAAAACCTAACACATATGACTATTAAGATCAAAATGGATATGTACAGCTATAAAATCTGAAGTGAGCTAACAAGATGAACCCTTTTCTGGAGTGAGGGGATGATAGCCTATTAATGTGGTGAGAAGGTCATAGTAAGAAAGCAGATCCCTCATACATGGAGGGGAATGTTGAGGGTGCCATGTGTGTGGCTTCTTTGGTTACGTTTTAAAATAACGGTGTAGGGAGAATAAAGTTGCAGTCTGACATAATAAGCCATGGTATTTGCTTCTATTTCTTGTATTTTTCTAATCCTAAACAAAGGGATGGAAAAGAGTTTTATTATTTTCAATAGGTCAGTAACCTTAGGCCTGAGCTTGCCGCCTATGATTTCCTGAGTTTTCCTAGGTGGTGGTCTGCTGAGCACTGAGATTTAACCCCATATTCACAACCTAGGGGGATTTTGGTAGCAGTAAGCAGGATGAGTTGGCGTGCACATGGCTCCTCATCTCAGGATTGTGACAGTCGTGCCCAAAATGTATACCACATTCCAAATGAGGTTGTACCAGAGTAAGTATATCAGTAATATAATTACAAGCAACAGCCTTTAATAACATCTAACATCTAATAGTACAACATTTTAGATATAAAGAACCTAGGAACATATATATACCAATTGCTACAAATGTATTCTATACGCCAAAGGCAGATTATACTCTATCTAGATCATATAGTTCCCACTCTTCAAATATCCCTCCCACCTCTCAGACCCCGATCTCTTGGTGTTCTATTTTACCTTGCCCTCTCTTTCATTCCTCACATACAATCAATAACCAAATTATACAATCTTCACCTACTAAACATCTCCAAAATATGTCATTATCTTACATAACACAAAATTGTATTTCATTCTCTCATCATATGTCACATCGACTACTGCATCTTGCTTCTTGCTGGCCTCCCTATCACTCATCTGTCTCCACTCCAATCAATAATGAACACCTCTGCTAGACTCATATACCATCCTGAACACTCTGGCCCTCATTCAATTGCGATTTGGCCAATTCAATAGTGCTCTAAATAAGCATATAACATTATTTTTTTAAATCAGTTTTTAATTAGTGAAAACCTTCTTTGTGGATAGATGTTTAGCAACTAAAAACTTCTTTAAAAAAATATGTGATGTGCTTATTTAGACCTCTATTGAATTGGCAAAATTGTAATTGAATGAGGGCCTCTGTGTCTGCAGCGCCACTCTGTCAGTCACTCCACTGGTTTCCCATAGCCTCCAGAAAACAATTTAAAATCCTGAACCCAACATATAAAGCACTTAACAACAATGCACCCCCTTATAAATCAGCCTTTGTCTCAAAATTCTCCCCCAACCACCCTTCTTTTCTTTCCTCCTCTCACTCCAGCCTTCAGGACTTTTTTTGTGCTGCAGCTTCACTATGAATTTTCTTGCTTAGCTCTATCAAAAAACATTCCTGCCTCAAAATGTGAAAAAAAACTAATTAAAATGTATCTGTTTAAAAATTATCGCCTTTAGCCTTACCATGCACAAACTGCATAATCTACAAAATTGCTCAAACACACAATCTACAGTGTAACGCGCAGTCACCTCCACTTGCATCAGTCTGCTGCCTTAATTACTTATTGCATAATGCACCTGCCACCCTCAATGTCTCACACCCCACCATTACCTTCTAAACTGTAAGCTCTGTGGAGTAGGGACCTCAGCTTTGTTGCACCAAGCTGTCTGCTGACCAGTGGCGGCTGGTGACTTTTCAAGTTGGAGGGGCGACAGGGCGAAACATTGCCACTCCCCCCTTTTCAAACCACACCCATTTTTATAACTCCTCCCACTGACGTCATAATGACCTTTATAAGCCCCGCCCAATGACCTTATACTTGTAATGCCCATTGAAATACATGATCAGCAATGCAGAAATGTCAAGAAGTAAAGTAACAATGTGTTAAATTCATTGGTATACAATATAGATTGAAAAAACTCATGTGACAAGACTACAGCAATATCATAATTGCACCTATATGTATTAACAGAAAAATTAAAGGAGTGACACCTACCATTAGTCGGGTCTTCTTCTCAGGGTATTCACGTTCATTACGTTGACCAACGAGTAAAAACAAATCAGCAGCCACATAGGGTTTGCACCTGGGGTTGAAAGAAAACAAGCAAATCAATCAGACCATTCAAGAACAAAACCATACTTAAAAAACATTAAACAACCAAGTGGAACCATATAGGCCCCAAACATACCTTAGAAGACCAAGTCGAACCATATAGGCCTCAAACATACCTTAGAAGACCAAGTGTGACCATAGGCCCCAAACATACCTTAGAAGACCAAGTGGAACTATATAGGCCCCAAACATACCTTAGAAGACCAAGTGGAACTATATAGGCCCCAAACATACCTTAGAAGACCAAGTGGAACTGTATAGGCCCCAAACATACCTTAGAAGACCAAGTGGAACTATATAGGCCCCAAACATACCTTAGAAGACCAAGTGGAACCATATAGGCCTCAAACATACCTTAGAAGACCAATCAGCACTGCATAGGCCCAAACCAGTGGATCTTGGGATTCAAGAAAACAACAACATTTAACTTCTGTTTAGACAACACAATAATCAATGTCAAACAAACACGTTGAATTAGCATATGGATAACCATATGAGCAGTAACGCCACGCCAAGGCTTCAACAATTGTTACTGACCATTCACACACCTTTCATAGCTCCTTCAATATGCACACCCACACACCATTCATACTTTACTTACCACTAGTTATTTTTGGTAGTGAGGTGGTGCCATTTCTGAGAACTTTACGTACCCTTGAAGGTGCCTCCAATTTCTTCAAACCAATGCATTTAACCGCTACAGGGCCATGGAGCTTTTTAATTACTTTTTTGATCCTCTTCAATGTGGAGAAGCATCTTTCTGGTTCTTTAGTAGTCTTCGTTGTTGTAAGCAGGATTCCTTATAGCTTCACTCACTCTGTTAAATTATGTAGATTAAATTGATGCTAAAGTTGCTGCAGAGCAACAGCACTTGTACAGACATGGAATTCTTGCTTCCCGTACACAAGTGACAGCTACCCTTGGAAGTGCCTCCAATTCCTTCAAACCATGCCAAGGCTTCAACAATTGTTACTGACCATGCACACACCTTTCATAGCTCCTTCCATATGCACACCCACACACCGTTCATACTTTACTTACCACTAGTTATGTTTGGTAGTGTGAGGTGGTGCTGCTTAACGCAGTTTATCTTTGCACACCTTGGGGGTATGCATTCTTCTTTGCTTCAATCACTTGTATTTTAATTTTGCACGGCGATCTTTCAAAGAAGAAAACTTCTCAATGGTTTTTTCATTGAAGTCTGGGATCTCGGAAATCAGTTGCTTTTCCATTGAGAGCATCGCCAATGCATTCAACCGCTCCAAAGACATGGTGCTTCTTAAAAAGGTTTTTATCCTCTTCAATGTGGAGAAGCATCTTTCTGATTCTGCAGTGGTCATCGGTGTTGTAATCAGGATTCTTAATAATTTTACTGTCTCTGTGAAATCATTCTGCAGATTAAATTGATGGAAAAGTTTGTGCAGAGCAACAGCACTTGTACAAGTATGAAAATCTGTCTTCCCATACAGAAGTGACAGCTCAGTGCGTAATTGTTCCTTCTTTAGTATTGGATATGCTTGCACGGTGTCTTCCAGAGCTTGTGTTGGAAAGCAAGTGTCATGGGTTTTATACAAGTCACTTTGAACAAGTTTGGCACTGACTAGGTGATTTGAAAATGAAAAACGTTCTTTTGCATGAACCACCACTATGTCACATACCTCTCTTGAAAGTTGTCTCAAGGTTGAGATCTCCGCACTCCGTCTGTTGACTGTTACATCGCTCGGCAAACTTGCTTCTATCTCTTCAACAGAATTACGGATTTTCAGGATGCTGGCGACAAAGTCTTCTGTGACTTTTTTGATGTAAACAGTATCCGTGTCTCGCTTCTGAAGCTGACTATAGAGGATGTCAACATGTGGCATTATTAAATGAAATAATTTAAGGAAGTAAAGGAACTCCCTGTCTTCCAGCATTCCAATGAAACCTGCGGCTTCATGTATAGATGTTGGATCAAAGTTTAGACATGCTTCAATTGTCTGGAAACACTCAAGTAGCGCATCTCTGTTCTCGTAGATCACGTTCACGGTCCTAACGTTGAAGTTCCATCGTGTCGGTGCACCTCTTGGAAGTCTTCTACCAACTACCTCATCCAGAACTCCAGTCCTTTTTGGAGAGCGTGAAAAAAAAGATGGTATGCCGCCTATGTTTGAAAAAAAACCTCTAACTCTTCCAATCCTTGAAACTGCTTTCTCCATTATTCGGTTCAGTTGGTGAGCATAGCAATGGACGTAGTGTGCGTTCGGGTACACGTCTTTTATTTTTCTTTGAACTCCTCCTTGATCTCCACGCATCACACTGGCACCATCGTAGCTTTGAGCTATGAGTTTCTTCTTGTCTTCTGGCTCTGGGAGAACAGTATTCAGTGTTTCCAGCACAACAGCAGCAATCGAATCTGCATCCGTTGATTTCATTTCCGTGAAGCCATCAAATCTTTCCACCACTTGATGCTTCTTGTCAATGTAGCGATAGACTACAACGCACTGTGTCCTAGCGGAAATATCGGTTGTTTCATCCGCTTGGATTGCCACAAACTGGGCTTCCTTAAGCTCTTGGTGAATCACTTCCTTAATAACTTCATGCATGCAGTCCAGTAGCTCATTCTGCACGGTTTTGGACGTGCCCTTAAACACAGTTGCAGTCTTCAAATGCTGTTCCATTGCACTATCGATACTGCCAACCAAATCCACCAGGCCTCTAAACACTCCTGGATTTAGCGATGTTTCACTCTCGTCGTGTCCTCTTAATGCCAGTTCAAAAGCGCCACAAAAGCGAACACAATCAATTATCTTGGAAAGGATGTACCGGTTCTTAGCCACTTCTTCGTTGTGTTTTTGAATGCTGACTTGGTATCCTTGGTCTAGTTGAACAGCAATGTTCGCCTGTCCAAGCATCTCAAACTTGATCCTGTTATCCAAGTGAGCTTTAGAACTTTTGTGTTTCGCCAATTTATCAGCTAGATGTTTGACCTCAGTCACTCCAGTTTTGGTCCAAGCAGCGTCACCACCAAATAGGATGCATGGGAAACAATATAAGGACTTCCTAGAAACGCTTCCAGAAAGCCAGTCGTTCTTCTTGTACCATTCAGTATTGAAATTACGGACATATTGCTTCCCTCTATCTCTTGCGATTTGCTGCAGATTTATCTCTGGTTGGTCAGCTCCTAACCGTTTTACTTCCACCTTCTCCTCATAGGTTAGGGTGCCGAAAGGCTTCACAAGTAGAGAGTCAATAGTATTCATTTCTGATATTGATACCAATAGAAGAAAGAGATCACGGTATATTAATTTATATTATGTCACAAAATTACTTTAAAATAACAGTGTGTTGATTTCATTGGTATACATTACAGATTGCAAACCCTCATGTGACAAGACTACATCAACATCAAATTTGCACCTATACACATGGACAGAAAATTAAAGGCAATGATACTCACCAACAGTTGACTCTCCTTCTCGGGGTATTCACGTTCAGTAAGTCAACCAACGAGTCCAAACAAATCTGCTTTCACAGATAGTTTGCACCTGGGGGTGATAGAAAACAACAAAAAAAACATTAGAAATCTCAAGACCCAAACCGTAACTTTTAAAACCTTAAAAGACCAAGTGTGATCATATAGGCCCCAACCGCACCTTAAAAACCTTAAAAGTCCAAGTGTGACCATATACTCACCAACAGTTGACTCTCCTTCTCGGGGTATTCATGTCCAGTAAGTCAACCAACGAGTCCAAACAAATCTGCTTTCACAGATAGTTTGCACCTGGGGGGTGATAGAAAAAAACAAAAAAAACATTAGAAATCTCAAGACCCAAACCGTAACTTTTAAAACCTTAAAAGAGCAAGTGTGACCATATAGGCCCCAACCGCACCTTAAAAACCCTAAATAACCAATTTTGACCATATAGGCCCCAACCGCACCTTAAAAACCCTAAATAACCAATTTTGACCATATAGGCCCCAACCGCACCTTAAAAACCCTAAATAACAAAATGGGACCATATAGGCCCCAACCGCACCTTAAAAACCCTAAATAACAAATTGGGACCATATAGGCCCCAACCGCACCTTTAAAACCCTAATTAACAAATTGGGACCATATAGGCCCCAACCGCACCTTAAAAACCCTAAATAACCAATTTTTACCATATAGGCCCCAACCGCACCTTAAAAACCCTAAATAACAAATTGGGACCATATAGGCCCTAACCGCACCTTAAAAACCCTAAATAACAAATTGGGACCATATAGGCCCCAACCGCACCTTAAAAACCCTAAATAACAAATTGGGACCATATAGGCCCCAACCGCACCTTTAAAACCCTAAATAACAAATTTTGACCATATAGGCCCCAACCGCACCTTAAAAACCCTAAATAACAAATTGGGACCATATAGGCCCCAACCGCACCTTAAAAACCCTAAATAACAAATTGGGACCATATAGGCCCCAACCGCACCTTAAAAACCATAAATAACAAATTGGGACCATATAGGCCCCAACCGCACCTTAAAAATCCTAAATAACAAATTGGGCCCATATAGGCCCCAACCGCACCTTAAAAACCCTAAATAACAAATTGGGACCATATAGGCCCCAACCGCACCTTTATAACCCTAAATAACAAATTGGGACCATATAGGCCCCAACCGCACCTTAAAAACCCTAAATAACCAATTTTGACCATATAGGCCCCAACCGCACCTTAAAAACCCTAAATAGCAAATTGTGACCATATAGGCCCCAACCGCACCTTTAAAACCCTAATTAACAAATTGGGACCATATAGGCCCCAACCGCACCTTAAAAACCCTAAATAACAAATTGGGACCATATAGGCCCCAACCGCACCTTAAAAACCCTAAATAACCAATTTTTACCATATAGGCCCCAACCGCACCTTAAAAACCCTAAATAACAAATTGGGACCATATAGGCCCCAACCGCACCTTAAAAACCCTAAATAACAAATTGGGACCATATAGGCCCCAACCGCACCTTAAAAACCCTAAATAACAAATTGTGACCATATAGGCCCCAACCGCACCTTTAAAACCCTAAATAACAAATTTTGACCATATAGGCCCCAACCGCACCTTAAAAACCCTAAATAACAAATTGGGACCATATAGGCCCCAACCGCACCTTAAAAACCCTAAATAACAAATTGTGACCATATAGGCCCCAACCGCACCTTAAAAACCTTAAATAACAAATTGTGACCATATAGGCCCCAACCGCACCTTTAAAACCCTAAATAACAAATTTTGACCATATAGGCCCCAACCGCACCTTAAAAACCCTAAATAACAAATTGGGACCATATAGGCCCCAACCGCACCTTAAAAACCCTAAATAACAAATTGGGACCATATAGGCCCCAACCGCTCCTTAAAAACCCTAAATAACAAATTGGGACCATATAGGCCCCAACCGCACCTTAAAAACCCTAAATAACAAATTGGGACCATATAGGCCCCAACCGCACCTTAAAAACCCTAAATAACAAATTGGGACCATATAGGCCCCAACCGCACCTTTATAACCCTAAATAACAAATTGGGACCATATAGGCCCCAACCGCACCTTAAAAACCCTAAATAACCAATTTTGACCATATAGGCCCCAACCGCACCTTAAAAACCCTAAATAACAAATTGTGACCATATAGGCCCCAACCGCACCTTTAAAACCCTAAATAACAAATTTTGACCATATAGGCCCCAACCGCACCTTAAAAACCCTAAATAACAACTTGGGACCATATAGGCCCAAATTGTAAAAAAATAATAATAATAATAATAATAATATATATATATATATATATATATATATATATATATTGATTGATAGATATATTGATATATATATATATATATATTTATATATATATTTTTATATATATATATATATATATATATATAAAAATTGATATCAATATATCACAATAAATAAATATATATATATATATATATATATATATATCAAATTGATATATATATATATATATATTTATTTATTGTGATATATTGATATCAATTTTTATATATATATATATATATATATACACGCATAAAAAATACACATAAATATACATAAACATATACATACAACAATATATATTAATTGATATTTATTATTTGATTAATTGATGTTCTTTATTACTTGTTATATTATATTGTTCATGCATTTCTATTACACATTATTTTTTATACATATTACAGTGCTATTTTTTGGCTATACATGTTACAGGATATTATCCTGTAACATGTATATCACATAAAATAGCCCTGTAATATGTATAATACATACAGGGTCAAACAAGTTCACACTAACCTTTTTTACCCTTACAGGCTTCCATACCTGCTTGCTGATTTGCTAATTTTTTAAAGACTCTCATTGGTTGAAATCGATGTCAATCAAAAATTTCAGCCAACCAGAGTCCTTCAAAAATTAGTATATATAGCAGACCGTGGGAAAAAAACAATTAATCGCGGGAGGTGCTCCTTGTAGGAGGAGCTCTTTTAGTTTGTTGTTTTTTTTTTTTTAGAGCGTCGTTTTTTTTTTTGTGGAGGCCTCTTTCAATGGGCCAGAATGGATGGTTGGACAATGGCTTCAATTAACATTGGATTATTTGACCATTGGCTTCAATCAACATTGGATTATTTTGACCATTGGCTTCAATCAACATTGGATTATTTTATTTTGACCATTGGCTTCAATCAACATTGGATTATTTTATTTTGACCATTGGCTTCAATCAACATTGGATTATTTTATTTGACCATTGGCTTCAATCAACATTGGATTATTTGACATGGGCTTCAATCAACATTGGATTATTTATTTTTCATGACTATATCCAGAGGACAGAAGGCCAACGCTGGAGGGGTCAATTTGACAGGTAAGTATGTGCTGTTGTTTATTTTATTTTTTATTAATGTTTGTTTAAAGCTGTTTATTTTTGTATAATAATGTGTTGTGTTACATACTGTACTGTTAATGTGTTTGTTTACTGTATTTTTTTCCCCTTCCCTTATTTTTATTTTATCTTTAAAAGTGACAGGCACATATACATGCCTGTTACTTCTAAAAATGGAATAAAAATAGGGGGGGGGGTAGGTATTGGTTCAGGGTGGGGTCGGTCACGCTCAGGCGCCCATCGGTCGCCCATCGGACCGCGTAGGCCACGATCAGGGGTGGCACAGGCCTCATGGGGGTGAACATCCACCCCCATGTGGCCTGGTCAACCCCGCTCACCGCCCGAATACCCCGATCACCGTGATCGGGGTAATCGGGTGGTGCTAGCATAGGCCGCATCGGGGTGGTGGTGATCGGGCCTCGGGGGTGGCATAGGGCGGCGACATAGAGGTCATCAGGGGTGGCACAGGCCTCATCAAGGGGGTGATCCGATCACCCCCATGTGGGCCTGTGCCACCCCGCTCACCACCCGACTACCCCAATCCCGTGATCGGGGTAATCCGGCGGTGGCATGATGGCATAGCTAGCATAGGGCAGGCCTGATTGGGGGTGGCACAGGCCACATGGGGGTGATGGCTGGGGGTGGCACTGGCACCAGGCATTGTAGGCCTAGGGTCGTCGGTGGTAGTTGGTGGGTGGCTGGGTAGGTGGCACTGGCAGGCCAGGCAGGCATAGTGGGGGACTGGGGGTAACTGGTCACCCCTAACTTTTATTAGGGGCTACTAGGGGTTTTGGTTTGGCCAGGGGCAGGGGCAGGGCAGGTGCCAGGCAGGTAGACTTACTGTGTTAGGCAGGCAGAGCAGATGTGAGTAGATTCAGCCAGGGAGGTCTCTCAGTCTCAGCGTGACCAGGGTCAGGAAACAGAAAGGGGGAAGGGACAGGCAACTGGTGGTTTTATTGACTGTATCAGTCAATCAAAATGATAACTCGAGGCCCTATTTGCTGGCGGGCGCTCAGGGCTAACGGTCTGGGTGGGTTTAGATTGATCACTAAGTAACTGGACAGCCTTCCATCATTGATTGGTCAATGATGGAAGACTGTCAGTTATTAATTGATACATTTATGACCGCCCATGCATATCGTCACTGTGATGGTGGGCGGCATGCATTAACGGTCAGGGGGCCAGGACTCATTGAAGAGAGAGAAGAGTCTAAAGGTTAGTGTACACAGTATAACTAGTGTAATTTGAACACACAGGGTGCAGGCAGGGGGCTATATAGATACACAGCATTAGTTAATGTAGCGCAAGGGTTATTTTAAAGTGACAGTGTCCCTTTACTAACTTTACTTCATTTTTAATACTATTGAGACTAGAAATGATGATGTACACCTTATATTTATTTGTTTTTGGGTTATACTAATACATTGTTGTGTTTTTTTTATTGCAGGGTGAAGAAAATATTTGGGGGGGCGTTTGCCCTGACGCCCCAATGGACGGGCCGCCCCTGCTGCTGACCCATCTGTATCATATTTTAGTTTCAATATTTTTTATCATCAGACAGTACTCAAAATTGTAACAGACAGTTTGCTCAATACATAATTTGCGTGTTTAAGGAGTATTTCTTTCTTTTTATACATTTTTAGTTTGAGCTCTTTTTAGTTCTTGTTTTAAACATAGCCTCCCATTTATATTATAACTAGCGACTTGCCCATCAAAAAATGAAGGCAATGAGATGTGTATGTTTGGAAAGTTGTTTAATTATTAATATACGTATTTGACATTTCACAAACCATTTGTAAATCCTTTGTTTGCTTATTATCTTTTTTTGGTGTATCTTTTATTTTTGCAGCTGATAGTCTTTTGCTTGCAATTCTTTTGCGTTCTTTTTCTCGTCAAATTTCTTTCTTTTCTGGTGTCTGCTGGTTGGCCCATCTCTGTTGTCGTTCTCTAACTTGCCGTCTTATCTTTTCTTGTTTGCTCTCGTTAGTAGCCATGTTAATCTGTAAAATAAAATAATGTCTAATTAGTTTAGTTTGAGATGTTAAGTTTGTTTTTTACATTTTTTGTTATCAACAGTTTGTTTATATGTGCTTGTAGTTCATTGTAGAGGTATTTCTTTGTATTGTTAAATAACTGTTTTTCTTATTTTGGATATGATCGCAATGGTTTTAGCATTATCCTGTTTTGTGTCTACCACTTTTGCTATGCTAATTTAGGCTTCTTTGTAAGCCTTATAGCTTCCTAAACAGTAAAAAAGAATATTAATTTACTTTGGTATGTGTTTGTGTGATTTTTGGTATAATCCTATTTTGTGTCTACCATATGTTGCATACTTTATTTGCTTAATAAGTCTTTTTTATGAAGGTTAAATGTTTTTGTACAGTGAAATTGATTTTTTTGCTATTTTGGATATGATGGCAATGTTTTTAGCATTATCCTGTTTTGTGTCCACCACTTTTGGTATGCTTATTTAGGCTTCTTTGTAAGGCTTATAGGTTCTTAAACAGTAAAGAAGAATAGTATTTAACTTTTCTATGTGTTTGTGTGATTTTTGGTACAATCCTGTTTTGTGTCCACCATATGTTGCATACTTTATTTGCTTAATTAGTCTTTTTATGAAGGTTAAATGTTTTTCTACATTGAAAATGAATGTTTTCCTATTTTGTATCTGATGGCAATGTTTTTAGCAATATCCTGTTTTGTGTCCACCACTTTTGGTATGCTTATTTAGGCTTCTTTGTAAGGCTTATAGATTCTTAAACATTAAAGAAGAATATTAATTTAGTTTGCTATGTGTTTGTGTGATTTTTGGTACAATCCTGTTTTGTGTCTACCACTTTTGGCATGCTTATTTAGGCTTCTTTGTAAGGCTTATAGGTTCTTAAACATTAAAGAAGAATATTAATTTAGTTTGCTATGTGTTTGTGTGATTTTTGGTACAATCCTGTTTTGTGTCTACCACTTTTGGTATGCTTATTTAGGCTTCTTTGTAAGGCTTATAGGTTCTTAAACATTAAAGAAGAATATTAATTTAGTTTGCTATGTGTTTGTGTGATTTTTTGTACAATCCTATTTTGTGTCTACCATATGTTGCATACTTGATTTGCTTAATTGGTGTTTTTTATGAAGCTTTAATGTTTTTCTACAGTGCAAATGAATGTTTTTTCTATTTTGGATATTATGGCAATGTTTTTAGCATTATCCTATTTTGTGTTCACTACTTTTTGGTTGCTGCATTTGTTATATTGGCGGCCATTAAACATATATAGTCCCTTAATCTTTTGTACTTGTTAGACTTTACCTTGATTAAAGTGTCGAATGACAGAGGGTCCCCTCCTGGCAATCTTAATCAGACGGTCTTCTTGTAGTGTCTGTTTTAAAAAGAAAGTGAAATGGTTAATTGTATATTTCTTCTTTTTGATTTAGCAAACCATGGTCTTTTTCAGCATGTATTTTTCTATCTTACCTCTTCTTCTTTGTTGGTGTTCTTTAAAAGGGATTGTGGTTCACAATGCACAGTGCAAATTCTTGAGTGACGCTGTTGATGCAGAGTCTGAATAGTAAAAAAAAGGAGAAAGATTGAGCTTTAGGTGATATATTGAATTACAATAAATTAATGTAATTTAAATATACTTCTTTAATTAGTTTCAATTAACATTAGTTTGTTTTCGGGCCTACACACATAAATGTGTGTGTGACATGTCACTATAAATGATACACATATATGTGCGTGTCACATATCACTATACATGTATCCCATTTTAATAGTTAAAAAAAAAATTTTTATGTCATTTAAATATACTTGTTTAATTAGTTTGGGTTAAGCTCAGTATGTTGTAGGGGCTATACACATAAATGTGCGTGTCACATGTCACTATACATGAACCACATTTTCATAGTTACATTTTTTTTTTTTTTGTGCGTGTCACATATCACTATACATGAATCATATTTTAATATTTAAATGAACATTATTTTTTTTTCGGCCTACACACATAAATGTGTGTGTGACATGTGACTATACATGATACACATATATGTGCGTGTCACATATCGCTCTACATGAATCATATTTTAATGGTTATTTTTCTTATTTTTTTTTATGTCATTTAAATATAGTTGTTTAATTAGTTTGGGTTATGATTAGTTTGTTGTAGGGGCTATACACATAAATGTGCGTGCCACATGTCACTATATACATGAATGACATTTTCATACTTAAAGTTTTTGTTTTGTTTTTGTCCTGTCTTGATAATAGAATGTAATATATTATAGCTTACCTCTCAGTTCTAATTTGCACAATGTAAAGTAGGAAATTAGGAAACAATTCTCTTCTCAAGTAACAGCAGCAGTTAACTATCCAGTCATTCCGTTCATCACCTGAGTAAAAATGTAGAATTTTCTTTTTTTTTTTTTTTAAGTCTTGCATGTGTGTTGCCGACGTTGGACCTTCCACCACCGCAAATGCGGCCCCTCGCTTCGCGAGGGTCCGCATTTGCGGACAAACACAGCCGAGGTGGGTTTCTCCACCACCGCAAATGCGGCCCCTCGCTTCGCGAGGATCCGCATTTGCGGGGACGTTGGGATGCTCCACCACCGCAAATGCGGCCCCTTGCTTTTGCAGGGTACTGCGTCCCTCGCTTTGCGAGGGACGCAGTTCTTGCGGGTTCACTGCGCAGGCCTGCAAGTGTGAGCAACAGCTCGTATGCTCACAACTATATATGTGACTAGCGACTTGCCCGTCAAAAATGACGGCAATAAAATTTGAAGTCTGGCAATGGTGTTTGCCACACATTGCAAGCCTCTCCCCCTCTACTTAACTGGCTTTGCGATGCGGCCCCTCGCTTCGCGAGGATCCGCATTTGCGGGGACGTTGGGATGCTCCACCACCGCAAATGCGGCCCCTTGCTTTTGCAGGGAACTGCGTCCCTCGCTTTGCGAGGGACGCAGTTCTTGCGGGTTCACTGCGCAGGCCTGCAAGTGTGAGCAACAGCTCGTATGCTCACAACTATATATGTGACTAGCGACTTGCCCGTCAAAAATGACGGCAATAAAATTTGAAGTCTGGCAATGGTGTTTGCCACACATTGCAAGCCTCTCCCCCTCTACTTAACTGGCTTTGCGATGTGTGTCCCTCATGTCTCTCTCTCTCTGTGTCCCTCATGTCTCTCTCTGTGTCCCTCATGTCTCTCTCTCTCTGTGTCCCTCATGTCTCTCTCTCTCTGTGTCCCTTGTGTCTCTCTCTCTCTGTCTGTGTCCCTCATGTCTCTCTCTCTCTCTGTCCCTCATGTCTCTCTCTCTCTGTGTCCCTCATGTCTCTCTCTCTCTGTGTCCCTCATGTCTCTCTCCCTCCTGTCTCTCTCTATCTGTGTCCCTCATGTCTCTCTCTCTCTGTGTCCCTCATGTCTCTCTCTCTCTGTGTCCCTCATGTCTCTCTCTCTCTCTCTGTGTCCCTCATGTCTCTCTCTGTGTCCCTCGTGTCTCTCTCTCTCTCTGTGTCCCTCATGTCTCTCTCTCTCTGTGTCCCTCATGTCTCTCTCCCTCCTGTCTCTCTCTATCTGTGTCCCTCCTGTCTATCTGTCCCTCTTGTCTCTCTTTCCCTCCAGACTGTCTCTCTCACCTCAGTCCCCAGCATGTCCACCAGTCCCTCCCCAGGGAGGAGTTGAGAGCAGCCGGGGAAGGAGTCGAGAGCAGCCAGGGGAGGAGTCGAGAGCAGCCGGGGGAGGAGTCGAGAGCGACGGGGGAGGAGTTAAGAGCGTCAACCCGCAGCGCATTGTCCCCCCGGACAACTGATATATGTCGGCCGCTCATGCCAGCAACCGAGGCCCTCGCTTTGCATGGGGCGCTCCATCCCAGCAACTGAGGCCCGCAGCACTCCCTCAGTTGCTGGCATGAAGACATCACATATATAGTTGTGAGCAAGCGAGGGCCGCGGGCTCGCTACGCGAGCCCGCAAGCATGAGCAACGGCCCGTACGCTTACAACTATATATGTGATTGCTATATAGAAAAAATGAAATTAGTTAAGGCAAGACCATCCTGTCATAGTAAACAATTCGGGTTGCAATCCTTATTTGAGGATAGCAATACCAAACCTATAATTTTGAGAACTAAATTAAAGTCCTGAAAGCAAGTCAAAGTCTTTGGATATTTTATATATACTGTACAGTCCCTAGTTATAGCCGATTTATGGGAGGTAATCAGCCAGCCATCCAGCTCCTAACGGCGTAACCATCCAGCTTCCGATATCGACTGAGGGGGATTCATCTCCAGTTATTGAAGGATATCCAAGTGTATCCATTTCCCAATTAAGTAATGTAATTGCTTGTGTTGAAGCTAACCAGGAGCCCCATATATCTAAAAATTGGGGGAGTGCGCATGCGCCTATCATGAATCTTTATAAGATGTAATTTAATAATAATATCTCGTGTCCTCAGGCAGGGTGTCTTCCATTTCTGAGCTATATGACTCTTCGTTGAAATCATTAGATATTGTAGTCACTTGTTTTGATTTCTTGGTATCAACAAAGGTCTCTGCCAAGTAGGGAAATTTCGATTGAGGGGGAAATTGGGATATAAAGGGTTTTGGAAGCTGCTATCCACAGAGATCGAACAGCTGAACATTCCCACCATATGTGTAAAAAGGTACCAGAAATGGAACACTGCCTGAAACACAAAGATGAGTTTTGAGGATTAATTTTATGCAGTTTAACCGGAGTATAGTACAGCTATATAGTATAGCTATAACTCAAGGGCCCTTTCATTAGAACCAAACAGGATTTTTCCCAGTCACATGAGTCCTATTGGATGCCCATATCCTCTTCCCATTTATCCACCCATTTGAAATTAGGGGGGAGGGGTGTATAGAATTGCATATATAGAGCTTAGGGTTCCTTTAGTTAGAGGGGCTTTGCTACAAGAAATAGAAAGCCAGCTAGTTTCATGGAGTGCCCCATCTTCTAAACAATGTGTTAACATGGTGTTTGACCTTAAGGGTAATTGAAATGTTCTTTTAATGGGATGTCAAATCTTGTCCTGAGCTGTTCAAAGGTGATAACTTGGTCGTTGTTTATCCACATCGCCAATTTCTTGAGTCCTCGCCAAAGTTATCCCAAATTGTGTAGCAATAGTGGGAGTTAAACTGGTTATTTTAGTTGTCAAATGATGTTTAATGTTGGTGTGATTCCAAATAAAAAAGGGAATGTCTAATAATCCGGTTACCATGATTGATACAGTTGAGGGCTTGTTAGGGGTCCAGATAATGGAGTCCCATTGGTAGGGTTTAATTTGTGCTCTATTGAGTGTGCTTGAGGAATGAATGAAAGTTGGACTGCTTTGTAATAAGATCTCAGGTTGGGGCATGAAAGACCACCTAAGCTTCTGTCGCGGAATAGAGGTGTTTGGGATATGTGTGGTCTTTTGTTGTTCCAGATTAATCTCAACAAGTTTTGGATGATAGGGATTGGAAGGGATCTATATAAATATAGAATTTGAGTCAAGATATTCATTTTTATGGAACTGACGCATCCCGTCCATGATAAGGGGAATCTACTCCATTTTTTTGTGTCCAGGCTGAGAGTTTTTATCATTGGTATGAAGTTGGCATTGCACAGGTCGGGGTTCAAATTAACTCCTTCGTAGGTGATGTGGTTTGTAGGCCATCCAAATGGGAACTTGCTCTTCAGTTGTTCAAGTGCTTGATTAGACATCAGGGAGGACTATAAGACACTGTCTGGACCCTGGGGAAGCCTATCCATTACTGCGAGTTACTGTATGTGGGTGAATACAAACAGTTTAATGTTTTTTATATTTTTTTCTGTTATATCTTTTTACATATATCATTGAGGAAGCACTGTTTAACTGAGAAACATGTTTTATACTATATGTAAAGTGGACACTACAGACCAAGTCATTTTTTTAATTCTGTATTTTAATTCTATTTTAATTCTGTATTTTAATTCTTATATTTTTATGGTACTGCTGTTTATATGCTGGTATCCATATAGGGATATCTTATTCCTGAATACATTTAATTTCCAAATACTTTGTAGTTTCTTGAGCAATGTGTGTATACCTACACCATCATTTTTAAAGATTTTTGGGCAAGCTGCTGTCTTTCTACATGCCCTCTTGCCCATGTGGATGAAGTGTCAGTCTCTATAGTGTGTCCATCAGTCACTAAAAGAATACTCTATAAAGGAGTTGAAGGAGACTACCGTATATGCATAAGCCAGAGGAGTTGCTGTATATAGTACCAGGGAGATCCTTGGGAGGCCTATTCCGTACCTCATATAAATAATATAATTAACATGTGAGTGGCTTGATTTTATCTATTTTGGATCTGTCTGTGTATCGAAAACCTGGTGGCCATAATCTTCGCTAGTATTTTTAGCAGAGAAATTGGTTGAAAATGTTTTGCCTTAAGGGAATCTCGTGATCCTGATATTCGGAAGAAGATTAAGTTAGCTTAATTAAATTATTTTGGTACATGTTCCCCTCTTAATATGGAATTATATATATATTTTTTTTTTTAGATAAGGGACTAAAAGTTCAGAGAAGGCCTTATAATAAATATTAGAGAAGCCAGCCGGCCCAGGAGATTTGCCTAATTTCAGGCCCTTAATAGTATGACTAATTTCTTCTGTCGTGATATCATCATTTAACATTTCCAAATCTCGGTCTGCTATTAATGGTAGGTCCAGATTGTCAAGTAAATTTTTAATTTGGAAAGCATTTTTTTCTGGGTTGGAGATGTATATCTTTTGATATAAATTTAGAAAGGTTTTTTGTATTTTTGTCTGGCTTAAAGTAATTTGGCCTTCTTTGGATTTGATTCAATATAATTGATTTTGTGTTTGTTTGGACCTTAGTCTGTTGGCCAAAATAGGCGATAGTTTATTAGCTTGACTGAAGAATTTATGTTGTGTTTTGCAAAGGGCTTTTTCAGTCTTAATATTCAGTAGGTTATCTATTTCAAATCTTATTTTGTCAATCTTAAGTTTAATTTTGGGTGAGAAATGAATTTGATTCTGTTTTTCTAACGTATATAATTCTCAAAGGAGTTTAGTTTCCTTTAAGTAGGAGGAGGCAATTCTGATCATAGATCCGTGTATGTAAGCTTTATGAGCTAGCCATAGCCAGCCATTCTGGTTTCAGGTATGTCATTGATATCAAAATATTGTGTTATTTTCCACGAAATCTGAGATTGTGTTTCAGGATTAGAAATGAGAGATTCATTAATCCTCCAGTTATATCAGGTTTTTAAGCCTGTTTAAAGGTCTAGGTTGATGCTCACCGCCGCATGATCCCACCAAGGGCATGGTATAATCTGGGCTTTTTTGAAGTGATCAAATAGTCCAGTGTCAGTTAGCAGTACATCTATTCTGGAGTATGTGCAGTTGTAGGGGAAAATAAAGTGTATTCCCTTTTATTTGGGTGAGGTCTTCTCCATGAGTCAATTGAATTATTTTTCTGAAGAAGCGTGTAGATCTTTTTTGATTTTTTGAGTTTTTGTGTGTACCTCAAGCTTACGTTAATCCCTGATCTATCTAAGGATGGGGTAGGGTCAGATTTATATCTCCTCCCAAAATTATTTTACCAGTATTCAAAAGTATCAGGTTGTGGAGGAGTTTAATTACCGCATTATGTGCGGAGGTAGTTGAGGCATAGATATTTACCAGAGATATTTTCCTATTTAGAACCATTCCATTGAGTATAATATAACGAGAAAATTGGCAGTCAAAAATGACGGGAGTAAAATTGTAAGGCGGGAGTAAAATTGTGTTACTGCCTTGGGTTAAGTGTTAGTGGGTTGGGTTAAGTGTTACTGCCTTGTGTTAAATGTTAGTGGCTTGGATTAAGTGTTACTGACTTTCGTTAAGTGTTACTGCTTAGGGCTATTTTTTACTTTTTTCAGCAGCCATTTCTTTTCGCTTAGGCGATTTTCAATCGTGAAAAAACAGCAAATATGCATCAAATTAACTTGCAACCTCCCTGCCTCTCCCACTGTGGTGTGTGTGTGTAATTTAATTTGAGGCATAATTTGTTGTTTTTTCATGTCTTTTCAGTTCCGTGGTTTGGCCTTTATGTCGTACGGGTCGTAAGTCCCACCTGCGGCGCTCATCATGAGCCCTGTAATGAGTGCCTTCGCCCCTCATTGCAGCCTAAGTTCCACGAGGCACGCAGTGCAATGAGCGCCTTCGCCGCTCATTACAGCCTAAGACCGGCTTGGTCGACGGCTCGCCTCACCCCGCGTGGTCGATGGCTTGCAGCTCGCAAAGTGTAACCAACATCGTAAGCGTTCCTCACACTGACAACTATTATAGTGATCTCCTTCTTTATCGATTATTTTATGATCAAGTTTAAAGGGGAAATCCTTATGGAATAGAATTGTTGCGCCTGCCTTTTTAGTTTTTTGATCTATAGTATAAAAGTTGGGGTAGTCCTTGTGTAAATATTTGGGGACCTTATGGGAGGCGAAGTGTGTCTCTTGAAGGAAAATTACCAAAGGCTTGTATTTCTTTTAGAATAGAAATGCTTTCCTCTGTTTAAAGAGTGTATTAAATCCTTTTACATTATGAGTTAGAAAGTTAGTTATAGGTTGTATCAGTCATATTTAAATGTTGTGTTGGGTCTGTAGAAATTATCTTCTTGTAGATATAATATGCTGCCAATTTGGACTAAGAGACACCCCCTCCGTCGATCTCGCATGAGCCTGTCGTGAGCTGGATGACTGACTTGACTCACCAATAGGAAACATAAAATAAAAATAGAAATAAAAAGACATTATTATAAACCAGTTAACACAATGAACGTTACACAATGAATTCTCCTTACACCACACATAGTGTATATTTAATGTGGAGGGAAGGGTACCTTGTCTAGTAACTCTACCTTCCTCCAGGAGAGAATAAACTGTAACTGTTGTCTGGATAAATCCAGCGACTTCACTACTTGAGAAGTCCAATAACCTACAACTAGGCAAAAAAGCAACAAAATAAAACATATATCATTAAACATATCAAGCAAATATAACATTTCTCAACCTACTTAGGGGAGACTCTGTGTTTAGTGATTAAGCTAAAACTACTTCGCGGAATATAAAAGTCTAAGTTATATCAAAATATTTCTTAAAAGTAACTTTGCAATAATGAAAGCATTTGAATTAACAGCTATCGATAACACCTCCTTTTCAAAGCAGTCTTTCTAGTTTCTGTAACAAGGGGAGACCCTAATGTCCCCTTTGGTTTCAGTCTATTCGAGTAATCAGAGTGAAAATGTTGTCTAATGGGCTCTTATAAGCCATCAGTGGGTCTTGGAGTTAGTACCCTGCTCAGTTCGGTCAGAGGTAAAGGAGGCTTTTTTAAATTGTGTTTCTTTGGGCCAGGAACGGGTGGGTCAAGGCGTTTGAACTGTGTCGATGCAGGTTTCTTTTTCGCACTCATGTATAAGATGAAGCAGTAGAAGTTTATGGCTTTCTTCCAGGGAATGAGTTTTGTACCTTTTCCCATTTAATCAAAAAATCAAGGCAAAAGGGAAGTGTAGGTGATCTTGTTTTCAGTAAGAACCTTTAGAATGGATCTCATCGCTCTTCGCTTTTTTTTTCTTTTGGATCTCTGAGCAGAGAATGTATCACCGAGGAAATGTATTATTTCAAGTTACTGTTTTGTCTGGGGATACCCCTAAACCTCAGATTTTTTCTTTGTGACCTGTTTTCAAGGTCTTCATATTTACTTTCCAGCTCTGTGATTTTGGAAGTGTTTAGTGAAATGTCCTACCCGTCTTGGGCCTCAACCAATTGATCAGAGACTTCTTACGGTAACTGGATCTTTTGCCCTATCTCATGCATCTCTTTTCTGAGATCGTCCATTGCTTTAGTAATATATTCCTGGAGTAGCCTTTGAACTTGGCCATAAACCTGTCCGAGACTTCCAAGTGTGGGAGAGATGGGCTTGGATTGTCCTCGGAATCCGACGTGTCTGATTGGTCAGTGCCTGGGGGCCTTGTGGGCAGATGTATGGCATACAAAGATTTGAAGAGCTCTTCAATATTTTTGCTGGGGACACCTCTTATTTTTCCCCATTTTCAAGAGTAAATGTGCTGTTTTGACTGAAAGATAAGTAAAATGCGACCTTATTAGAAGTAAACAGTTTGTTATTTACTTTTGTACTTATTGCTGCATTCAAAAGCTTATAGAATATTATGCAATCTTTGGCTCTGTTCCATATTCATTATTACAAAAGCAGGCCTTGCTAGATTATAGTTGATCTGTTTGTAGTTGCTGCATTTGTTGGCTTAGGGTGTATTATGCAGTTCTCAGCTTAAATCCATAAAAGCTATAGATTAAAAAAAAAAAAAAAGCTATAGACTCCCCTCTTCTTGGGGTATTTAGGTTGACATGTCCGTTTTAGTGATTGTGTTCATGAGAGGAGTTTATATGTTCTTAAAACTTATCTCATGTGCAAGCTCCTGTGCTTGTATATTGCAAAGAAAAGTTCATCTAGCAGGTTATTTTGAGTCTTCAGCAACCAGAGAGAAATTCCAATAAAGTTGTCTTCTGTTGGACAAGTAGAGCTCTTGAATGAGGTGGAACTTACTTGCACTGTTGTAAGACATATACACCCATAGGTGATTCTGTAGTTTTGTTTAAGCAGCCTGTTTAAGCAGGAATTTCAAAGCAACTACTAGGTGGTGCTTCAGGGTAGTTTGATATGTGAAATTATCAATCTTTTCATAGGCAGATCTTGCAAGACCCCATGATAAGGTGTCTGCTAAGAGCACAAACTGAAATTTTGTTTATTAGTCTAGGGAAGTATATTGGTTGCTCGGTCCTTTGTGCTCCCTATTAAAGGGATGGGTGCAGGGGCAGTTCATCCCAAGATGGGGTGAGATTTTATAGATTCTCTCTTAATAGAGCCCTGTGAACCCGTTTCCTTGGTAGTCTTTCCAGCTATAGCTGCCTGTGGGGTACCCACTTCACCCCAGGTTTCCAATATGCTTTCCCTGTCTGTATTTGTACTTGGGAGTCTCTCCCTGAGGTCTGATGCGGTCAAAAGAGAGCCCCACTTGCCTAGTTTTAATAGGGTAAGCATCTCTCTGTGGTGCAAGGGGGTCTGTGTTCCAGGGCCTTCCAGAAACAGGGCTTCCCGCCTCATCGCAGCTCCTCACCACGTAGTGTCCAAGGGTTTGTGCAGCAGGGCATCCAGAATGCTTATCCTGTCCTGGGTAGTAGCTTGCGTCTGGGCATCAGCATCCAATCCTACCAGGTCATCTGCGTGGGGGTTCGCAGGGGTACGTCACCCACAGCAAAATTCATCTGGTCCCAGGAGAATTTGGTCTCTTTCTATTCCTAACCAGCCTTGGAGTCGGAATATGCCATTTATTTTGGGTTTAGACCCTAATCAAGGCTCAATAACCCCTCTTATAAGGTTATATATTGCAGAGCTGCAGCTTGATAAGTCTGCACTCTTCGGCTGCTAGACACCCTTTGTATTGTATTTTGCCTGTACTTATATTTCTACTTACATTAAAATTGGTCTTTGTAATTAACTAATTTATACTATTTACTGTTTTATTCTCAATTTCTAAATAGCACTAAGGAGAAGTAATAATAATATATCTTGCATTTATGGGCTATACCATATAGAACACATTTTAAAGAAGAGACTTAGGCCCTCATTCAATTGCGATTTAGCCATGTTGAATAGTGCTCTAATAAAGTAAATACCACATTTTTTTAAAGAAGTATTTAGTTAGTGAAAACCTTGCTTTTGGATAGATGTTTACTAAGTAAAAAATTCTTTAAAAAAATATGTTATGTGCTTTTTTAGACCCCTATTCAATTGGCCAAATCGCAATTGAATGAGGGCCCAATTGAGCACAGATTTGAAGAATAGTAGTCTAGGGTTATCTCATAATTATTAGCCAAGGGCAAGTATTTTTAATATGGGATATAGAAACATCAACTCTTACAAGACAAAATGAAGAATAAGATATAGTTTAAATACAACAGTGTAAGATTAAAGGATCACTGCATTTTGTGAAATATTACACAAACATTCAGATTTTTTTCCAAACTAACATTAGCAGCTAATTTAAGGAAATTTTGATTTCAGTTTAACCAAATCATTTTACAATGTTATTTGAGACCATGTCTTTCATGTTTCATTGGAAGATTGAAATGGATTAACACTTGGATTGTTGAGACTGGAATCAATGAATTTAAAAGAAAGGGGTTTTATACACACACAAAAAAATCTTAACCTCAGTATTCCTTGCATATTCCCCACGATTTACTGGAAAAGGCACAGTACTATTTTTATAGCGCAGCAAGAGGCTGTAACATTGACAACAGGAAAAACAAGCAAAATACTTTTCGTAGGTTGAAACCCACACATCTTCCATAGCCAGGCAGTTATTCAAAGTGTTGGGAGTTAGTTATACCTTGTTGTCCTCTAAAACTAAAGAGAAAGCTTGCTCTACACCTGTAGCTCCTTTGTTAACTATATGGATGCTGTAAAAACTTTTCAATGAACTATGTCATCAGAAACCAAATTAGCCCTGTTACAATGATACTTCAGTCCAATTTTTTAAAAATGGTGAATTAGTTATTATAAATGGTTTATTGATGTTTTACAGAATTTTATATGTTTATTTTTACAATATATCCAAAATGCTACATGACACAATTCATCATATGTTATGTACTCATAGAGCTGGTGAAGTCTTAAGTTGGTGGTGCAGAATTCTCTTCCTCCTTAACGACTCAACTTGTGAGTGCATCCCCAGATTACACCTCTTACTACCATATGTCTGTTCGTGTATATCATTAAACCATCCTATTTGGAGCATAGACTTTGATCACTTTGATATTAAATGGCTTGACTTGAATTCGAATTGAAATCATTCTGTCACTTATTGGGCTGTAACCAAGAAGTGCTTTGGCCACCCTTTGAATATGAGGGTTACTCCATTTCATCTGCAGGATTCTTGACCACAGTAGAATATCTGCTGGTTGTCCAATGTGAAATGTTCCATTCCAATCCATGTGAGGTCACTATTTCCCAGGATATCAATGTTTAACATTGTCATCTCATGTCTGACCACGTCCATTTTCCCTTGGTTCATAGTTTTAACATTCCAGGTTCCTAAGCTGAACTGTTCTTTGTAGCAGACTTTCTTTTCTCTTCCATACAAATCATCAGCCCTCTCAACTTTTTCCCAACCACTTCATTTTATCTGGTCCTACTTGTACTCGGTCTCTGTGCTTCCCCAGTGATGAGGTAGACATCTCCTGACCTAAAGGGCTCATCTTCGACTCCAATATTATGTCTTTGGTTGTGCTTGTCCATTTTGTTATCCTGGCAAAGATACTGGAGTGGTTGCCAGTTCCTTCTAAAGTGGGCTGTGATTTGTCTGACCCCTCGGCTATGACCTCCCCATCTTGGGTGACGCTACATGGTATACGTCACAGCTTCGTTGAAGAACATAAGCCCCTTCACCACAACAATGATCTCTTCCTATAGATATATTGTGACAAAGAGCCCTCCAGAGGTTGGTATGAGCTACGGATTTCTGAAGGTTTTTCGGCAGGAGGTCTGAAGGATTTAACTCCTGGAGGGGTTCAATGAAGATACACCTGTTCAGACTGTTCAGTTTCGCCCAGAAAGATGGGTGGGGTCTATTTATGGGCTTAGCAGTGAGAGGCAAGCTGTGAATAGAGCTTGCAAGCTCGGTTTGGTGTAGGATGCAATTTGGACTGCAGTGTGTGAAGCTGTTGATTTGGAGCTGGAAAAGAGACAAAGTATTTTAATCTTCCGGAAGCAGGAACTCTGCAAATGCAGGTGCAGCAATCCCTTCTCCAGACAGGCGTGAGACAAACAGGTTTCTGATTGTGAAGAAAATGTCCCATTACAAGAGCCTGTTTAATTTACTGCAGGGAGAGAAGTTGGTGGTGTATAAAGAATATAGCACTCAACAGAAAAGTGTGTTAAGGATCCCTGTGGTGAATCTTGATTTCTGCTGCCACATGCAGATGGCAGTGTCAGAATTGTGCCTAATCAACATGAATTAATCCTGCTTGGTGTCAGATTGCATGCGAAATGTCTTGCCACACATCAGGCCTCTTAGTACCAATTGAGGATCGTAAAAATGCCTGAGTATTGTTGCTGACCATGTGCATCTCTTAATGGCCCCAGCTTTTCCCCATCTTCTAATGACTACTTCCAGCAGGATAATGCATTATGCCAGAAAGCACGTCATCGGAAGCTAGTTCCATGAACATGACAGTTATTTCAGTGTACTCCAATGGCCTGCACAATCACCAAGTCTCAACTCAATATAGCACCTTTGGGGAGGTAGTGGAATTAAAAATTCACAGCATTAAATGTGCAGAAACTTCATGATGCTATCATGTGAACATGGACCAGAATCTCCCATAAATGTTTCCAGCTCCTTGTTAGATCCATGTCAAAATATTCACTCTGTTCCAGAGGTAAACTGGACATCCTGACCAGAACTAGAAAAGTGCACCTAAATGTGGCCATGGAGTGTAAACAACATATTCTTTCTATTGGCAGAAGATTCCCTTATATAAAAGTCTAGTATAAAAGTATACATTGCCCGTTTAAATAGTAAGGGCAAACATGTTTAATTTTGAATAGCAATATACACATTTACAAGTAACTCATAAATACGCAGATCCCTTATTTTACTTTATTCATTTTATGTTTGAGATGGACACACTTGAAAAAAAATATTAATATGGAAGGCTTCTGGATGTCAGTTGTTCTTCCCCTTGTTCTTAATTGCTAGGTCTGTCACTGTTCTGTTGATATTCAGTGAAAAGGTTATAGACATTAACATAGTAAACAGGAAAGGATTATACACTGAATTGGATTTATCAATAGGCAAACTATGCAGCATCCTTTGGCACTGCATTCACAAAGTGCATCTTGTCTAGCTGGTATCCTTTGCATATTTAAGATTTCTGGATTATGAATGCATTCGATACAGAAGAATCAGTAGAGTATGCAAACATTTTTTCATTCAAAAATACCAAAACAAACATTAACAAACTTACCCTGATGTTTGCTAAATCTCTTAAGTTTGCAAGCAGCACCTTTTGTGAGTTGACATCCCTAAAAATACCTGATAAAATTATCATAAAATTCTTGATTTGTTTTGGCCAATCACAGGCAAATACAATTTAATACAGTGTAACAACCAATGATGGTAGTTTGTGCAGGAAGGAATCATGGGATGTAGTCTCCCTGTAGAAGGAAGTAGGAGGAGTCAGAGACTGATCTGCAGATCTCTGCATTGAGTTGCTACTGACTTGTAGGTTAGTAAAGAATAACTCAATGTAATGTGTGTTTCTGATATAAGCTCCATGTGTTAATTAGATAAAGGTGAAAACCGGGAAACTTAGATATACCGTTAATTGTTACATAATGTGCTTCAAAACCTAACTTAAGTGATTTATAGCTTTATCTTGTGCAGATTTAAAATTATGTGGATGTGAGTTATGAAATAGGACAGGAATGGGGAAATAATGATGGAAAAGGGACAGTCGAATAACCCTTTCCTTAATAATGCAACAATGCAAATAGTAATAGTAGAACATACAAAATGAAAACAATACTCTTTCCTGTGAGTAAATTGAACATTCCAAGGAAACCGCAGAAGATTGCCTGGACTGAATTTGTCGAATACATTGATCAGTAAAGAGTATGTACCTTCTCTCCAGTACTTCATCCTAGGCAGAGTAGTGTTTTAAATTGCTGATAAATGGTCTTAGCCTGTAGGTTCAATGCATTTGTATTCGTGTCAGTTCATCTGCTGTCTCTTCAAGAAAAAAAGCATTTGAAAATGTATTTAACTAATTAATTTCAACTTCCTCATTGTAAATATGATTAGAAAATGTACATAATATATCACAGGGTGGGAATATTTACAATTTGGCTAACAAAACGAAATTACGAATTAAAAAAAAAAAGTATATAAAACATTATAAAAACACTGGAAAGGAACTTCCCCTGGCAAAGTATAATTGAGAACAAAGTAATTTTAGTCATTACTCACAACGTAGTCCACGGAAACAAGAAAGTGCTTATTGGCAGGGATAGAGATGAACAGCATTTGTGTTAAGCAGTATGGTGAAAGACTGCGTTCTCAAGAAGGAAATATAGTTTGAGAGAGACAGTGTTTGCTAACATGGAAATTGGATATTAGGAGATAAAGGTCTATGCCTGTAGTGTCTTTAAAATAACTAATTTAAGAGTGAATGAGAAGAATGTATATTCGAGGATAGGTTTCTGACCAATATTCACTACAAGGCAAGATCAGAGAATGTTAGGAGATTAAAAGGAATGTTAAAGTCTCTATTTTGACATATGAGATAACAACTCGCTATTCTATCTGCCTTTATTCATGATAGTCCCATAAGTTGGCCAAACTGTGAATTATTACCCTTTACAATTAGTCCATATAGTTCTAAAATTGAAACTTGTTATAGATTTGCAAATATATATGGTAACAGAGAAATAGAGTGTTATTCAACGTATATATCTATAGGACACAAGAGTATTTACTTAAGAGACTATGTATAATAGTTACCTTACCTAGACTACAATTAATTTGTTCTCAAATGAATTAAGAGGTAATAAGAATCTCCAAATATTAGAAAGAAAGTGACCTAAAATATACTTTGCCAGAGAAAGTTCCTTTGCAGTGTTTTTATAATGTTTTTATATATTAAATGTTTTAATTCATCGTTGTTTCTGTGAAATAATAACATTTGTTGGCCAAATTGTAATTATTCCCACCCTGTGATATATTCGGATCAAAAGAGATTTGCAAATCACTCAAGGGAAAACAAAAATTCCTAACGTTCTAATTTTTTGTAAATGTACACCAATATTGCAGTGCGGCTTCATAGACATTCACAGCAGGTTACTCTCCGAGACACTGTAAAGCCCCTCGCGGTGCCTGTGGCATTAGGTCACAGCGGAGGAAGATGACTGCTCTCAGACAGCAGGAAATGGGAGGCTGTAGAATGAAAACTGTTAATCTATGGATTTCTTAAAAATAAAGTGAAGTGTAAGTTTTATATCATGATTACATTGAGGAGAATTAATTTAATTGGTTTATCTCGTTAAAGCATTTATATAAAACTTATGTTTCCCTGAATTGTCCCTTTAAACTCAAAAATTACAGAATTGTGATTCTGATTGATTAATTTACTCCCATTTTCTCAATAGGTTATATCAAATTTTCTAAAGAGCATCTATATCAGAGACAGGGCAGAGTATAGTGTTTCAAGGAGATGACGGTCTACAAACATCAATGTGGAACTAGCTTAGAGATAATGATAATACAAAGCACCTCCCCAGTTTTGCCATACTCATGTGATCAACAGAAACTAAATTCTTACAAAAAGAAGATTCAAAAAGGAGAATGGAACACCATTTTTCATGCATTTCAAAAAAGCATGCTTTAAACATTACATTTTTCATTAAAAAAAAAATGTTTACACTTCACTAAAACTATCAGACAAATAAATATACATTTATATTACTGCTCATTGACCGAGAGGGAGAAGCCCCCAGATCAGTTAAACATGTGAACAGTTTTTTTCTGCAACATTTCAGTTTTGTATCCATGTTGGAACTGTATTCTAACAAACCATAATGAGCGTTCTGCGGAGACATAATTTACTTCCACTAGAGCAGCGATATCTAAAAATCGCAAGAATTACCAGAATGCAAGATAAATTACTATAAAAGACTGCAAAAAGCAAGCTCTTTTAATCACCCAATGCAAGGTAAGTCGTACATCAGTGAAAGGCCATGTTTATAACTGCACACAGTGGTTTGTAGTTTTTTGTTTTACCAATAGCAAAAATGGTAACATCAATGCAGGAGAAAAGTAGAGCTGGATTAACTTTTATCAAGTATAATGAGGATCATGAGGATATTTGATCTGGAGTGCAAGAGAGTGATTTGCTAGTTTTGGAGAGATACAATAGGTGGTGTATTGTGGAGGTGAAGGATCAGAAGGCAGCATGAAAGCCCCTTGACATCTGTTGCCCACCACACTACTCCACATGGTGGGTGGTAGGACTGTGTTGCCACAAAGAGGAGAGAGAGTGGAGTATCAGATAGAAGTGCTACCAGTAGCTTCCAAGCTAAATGTTGGCGACTTAAGCTGTATTCCTATAAAAGCCACTTCGCTTATATGCAATGTCTGTGAGGGGAGGATTGTATGCCATATTAAAAAACGCCCACTGTAGTCCTGTATTTTAAATATAAATACAGATAAAAAATACACTTGAAAAAAAAACAGAATTAAAGAAATGTTAGTCTTTAATATGTTATATTCTATATGCTGCTGTGGAAACTAACATTTTGGTGTCTGCTGTTGTACTTTACGAGGTGGGAGGAGACTTTGAATGCAGATGAAGCTTCTATATTCTCACCAAGACTGCCAGAATTGTAAATGGGATTAATGAAAAGCTCTTTAGCTCATAAATACACAGCGCCCTGAAAACTAGTAGACCACTTTACCTCGAAAAAAAAAGAAAGAAATGGAACCTCAAAGTCAAGAAGGATTTCCTATCAAAATGCACAACTTTAATAGCAGTATTTATTTTTTGCTTTCAAAAAACATTTTGCTCATTATGGAGTTTAGTTGTGATCTTGTGGCAGAAGATTCTTAGATTAAGGACATTGTGCAAAAAGAAGTATTGTGGATATTCAACGCTATGAATTCTTGTTTTTTAATTTTAAAGAGAGTAAGCAAATACCACAGAGAAAATCTGCATTAGACAAGGCCACTGAACTCGCTCACCTGTGTGACCCTCTACAGAGTGTATTAATTGTTGGCTTCCCAGGTTCTGTCAACAGCTATTGAGAATATATTCCTACAAGGACCAAACTGCCACACCATTTTAAATGTAATTAGTATATAAAATCCCTACCTTTTGCCAAAAAAACAGAGACAAAATTACTAGGGAGAGCTTTATTCAGAAAACCAAAGAGCATTCCATAGAAACTAGGAGAGCCATATGGTTTCCAGCAATACGCATTCAACAAAAAACAAAATTTGAACAAGAAAACTAAATAAGCAACTGTGATTTGTCATGAGAAGGTTTGATTTAAAATTATTTAAAACATTTTCAGCCCACAACACATTGTGAGAGCAAAATTCTGAATGAGAGTTCATATTAGTAAGTAGTTCCAGATCTTCGCTTAAACAACCTGCAAAAACCGGCTAAACAAAATGGCTTTACGCCACATACAGCCATGTTCTTTTTTGTGGGGGTTAAGTTTTCACCATTCAATTTTAAAACCCCATCATGCCACATTCTTTTTCACTGTGTGCAACCCACTGACAGTAAAAAAAATGACCAGTAATTATCAATAAAAAAAGATGAATGAACGCAGTAGCTTCAGTTACATTGCTAAACTAGATTATATTTTTAAGATGCAACCGTACTGTTTTTGTATCCAGAGATGCAAGGGATAGGGTATCAATCTAGATTACAGATTAGTACAGGCAGTGTCTGTTCCAGAATTTCTGTAATTGCAGATGCGAGCTCTAGAAGCAACACAGAACTAATATAGTTGGTCGATAACTGAATATACCTTTATAGTGACATCTTTACATCTTATTTCTTTACATTCCATGATGTTTTGGTCCAATTAAATCGTCCTGAAATTATGTTTTCTTTTTACAGCTATTGGCTTGCAAACCGATTATAAATTGTTTATTAAATGGGACAATATAGTTAAAAGGCAGTATTTAGATAACCAAAAATCCCTGGCTTTGCAACACAAATGTTTGCTTTGAGGAACTAATATTTTTAGACAAAAATGGGTGAAGGTTTGTCTTTCAGTCAAAAAAATTTAAGGAATAAGGTAAGGAAATGAAAAGTGCAGCTTGGCTAAACCATGCCTTCATCTTTATAACACCTGCCAATAGATTTTCTCCCTGTCTACTATACACAGCCACTAAACATACGGACACAAGAAAGAGACAGCTAGTCCACAGGTACAAGGGATAAAAGACAATTTCCTGCAATGCAGGACATGTGCACCGAGCCTCCTTCAAATGTACCTATTTATAAATATGTACAAATCAATTACAGGCACTTGAAATGTCTTTGGTTGGAACAAACCAACATTGCAAGGTTGTGTGTTCCTCCCTCCCTCCAAGAAGGGCACCGTACACATTCTCCTGGGGGGGTCAACAAGCGATGACTCCATTTTGCATCTTTTCTTGGAAGAAGAGGGAAAGTTATGCTTCAGACAGAGCAACCTGTAAAGAAACCAGAAATGAAATAATCTTTCAGTCGCTTTGATGTACACAAAATGTGTTTGTCTAACGTGTCATGATGCCTTTTTAATGTTTATGAAATACAAATGTCACAGATGCTGAAAAGATAATGATTTGTGCTCAAATCTAAGAATGCCAGGAATCAAGATTCAAATGTCTTCTTAAATTTTACTTTTGCCTACACATATCAGTGTATATACTTTTTCCTGGCTCATAAGCAAAGTTAGTGTCTCTCCTAAAGATGTTGTAATATGTTCTCTGGGCACAAATTCATCTAAAAGATTGCCCCGTGACTTTTACAACACAATGGAGAAATCTACTGAAGCATTTCAGGCTGATCCTATCTAAACAAAACACTCCAGTCAGGAGAGACCTGCCAGTTCTTTTCTGAAGAAGAGAAACAGCTAACCTCATGTGAATTTCTCCTTTAGATGCTCACTTAGAAACCAGGAATGAGTGTTTGTATGCATATATGTGCACAAAAAAACAATTAAAAAAGTTAGAAGCAGAACATATATGGTAGTTTCCCTGTTCATAATATTAAAATAAAACTACCTACGTGTGTGCATGTTTAGATATGGAAAGACACACTTATTTTAATATTAAAAACAGGGAGACTTCCATATACCATATGCCATTGCTCCTGGTGCTCAGGGTTATCTGCTAAGGATTATCAAGTCTTATACAAACATTGTCACTTAATTTGTTTCATTACTTGGAATAATATAAACACAAAATAAAGAATAGGAATCTTTCAAATAGTATTAAATAATAATAAGAAAACACTTAATATTGGATATCATGAATCAGGTAGCATTGCACATATTAACACTTTTGAATGTTTTGTAAAGTACCTTTTCAGGACAGAATTCAGGGTTGGTTTGCCTTAGTTTGCTTGGTCTTCCTCTGATCACAGCATAGCAGAACATGGTGATGACCATCACAAACAGGAAGTAACTTGTATCCATCAGGTGCATGTTTATAAGTGAGCGGTCATCCTGGGGAAGAAGAAGAAGAAGAGATATGCTTATCTAGATACTGCAACATTCATATAGAGGAATCTGCAAATATGAACCAGTTCATTAGAAGCATTTTACTAACCACAGTTTTTAGACTATGTTGCCCAGCAGTAAACATTGGACCAGTGTGAACATTGTTGTGGTTAGATCACAGGCTGTTCACAATATAAGTCTGCTTCAGTTGTAGTGCTACAAACAAGGCCTCCACATCATATCTGAAACTATGGAGAAATGTTTTTAAAATAACATCATCAATTTCTACACTCCACATCGGAGTATACAATTTTGCATTTTTTTTTTTATATTTTACTTCAAAAGTTTTAACTGAAAGGCAGAAACTTTAAGAAGTGGATCATTTTCATCTGCCCCAGAGGCATCCCAGAGTGTGGCTGTGCTTTGCTAATACTGGTTGTAGGAAGCCCAGATCCCATTTCATCAGTGACATACACGCAGAACAAAGAAGCACAATACTAAGCCCAGTTAGTGTGTCCCAAACGATGAGCAGGGAGATATGACTATGTAAGACTTTGCATGTAATTCAGCTATAAGTTTGCATTACAAAGATAAGGTAACTGCTAATGCAGGATATTAAAAAAAAGTTAACGCTGAATAAAAATAAATGTTCAGCCTACATTTCATAAGAACAAAGATGGCTACTACAAGGTGGCAATTTTTAAAGACCAGGCAACCAACACTTCCAGACCAGATTGGATGAAATATTAACATACACACTAATTAAACATTTTTTTCTGCATTAAGGTATCTTATGTAGATTTGAAAGGAAGTGTGATAAGAAATGTACAAGCCACAGATAAGTTTTAAACCATTGTACAGCAGTAGCATCCATGAAATACACTTCCACAAATATTTGATTTCATCAAACAAAAAAAAGTACCTTTTGGGTATATCTGTGGAATGATCTTTGCGGGGTGCAACAAGTGTGGATTTGTTTTCTTTCTTATAAAGTTGTTGAACAAAATTAACATTATTAAAATGGTTACAGACTCACCTCTGGAACAATGACCGTGAGCTTGGGGTTTAAAGCGTGGTACACTTTGCCAATTGCTCCCTTGTAACACCAGAATGGGTTATAGTCCTGTGCATACTTTGTCCCAGAATCCCGAGCCGTGGTAAAGATTTTGTACCACAGTGTAGCATTGCTGTAAGTCTCCGGAACACAATGAGGAGGCTGACTGAAGATACAAATAAACAAATTGTTACATAAACAAATAGGTTTGTTAAAGCTAACCAGATGGTGCCAATCCAGTTCTCTGTGCATCATAAAACGTTAAGATATCTGGATGTCCCCAAACAGCTTAGTTAGATTGAAAGAGCTATTTTAGATCTTAAAGACATGCTGGGGTGCCCAGGTGACAGGAGCAGAGAACTGCATCTATAGCAGTTTTATTGCAGTTCACATACACAAACAGGTCTATACAAAAGGTTTTAATGAGCACTTACACTGTGACTGGAAACACGCTACTTGCGGCTGTCACAGTCATGCATGTGGTAAATACCACCTGCTCACAGTGCCCATGGAGGATGCAATCATCTGCGTTCCAAGCAGCAGGCAAAGTAAATGTAATGTTCATTTCCTCGTGGGAATCTCTGCCTGAGAATGAAAAAAATACATAACGCTTAAAAGGAACAGTGTATACTATTTACATGTTACTCATGTGAACAGAACTAAAAAAAACTGTCAGTGCACCGCAGAACTGAACATCCTCAGAGATTTTCACTTGCTGCTTTACACAAACCAGCGGCTTTCCCTCGCGCACGCAGCCTATTTACAACGCACACTTGGAATATTCATTACACTTTATCATCAGGGCACCAACACTCAAACTGTATATTCTATGCTGTCGGAAAATACAAACAGATTGTTAGCTCTTCAGCCTATTGCTGGCTGCATATATTAATTATAAATACTTCAAGTATATTAATTTATTCAATAAATAATTCATTATTACTTAACTACATATACATAAAAATATATATCTCTCTTTATCATGACTCATGAAGGTGCTCAGAGGACCAAACGTACACGACAGGAGAGACTCACAAAGAGTTTACAAACGGTTTACATTGCATTCCCATGGCTTCAAATTGTATTTCCCCTTTTTTTTTTGACAGGCAAGTCGCTAGTCACATATAATAGTTGTCAAACTGCGATTCAACGTCACGCTTGCGACAAAATCGCAGTTTGACAACTACGATTACCGCAACCCTTGCGCATGCGAATTGTGCCGAGGAGACAGAGTAGGAGGGGGGAGTGAGAGGAAGGGGGAGTGAGAGGAGGGGGGAGTGAGAGGAGGGGGGAGTGAGAGGAGGGGGGAGTGAGAGGAGGGGGGAGTGAGAGGAGGGGGGAGTGAGAGGAGGGGGGAGAGACACAGGGAAGTGAGAAAAAGGGGGAAGAGGAGAGACACAGGGGAGGGAGAAGAGGGGGAGAGACACAGGGGAGGGAGAAGAGGGGGAGAGACACAGGGGAGGGAGAAGAGGGGGAGAGACACAGGGGAGGGAGAAGAGGGGGAGAGAGACACAGTGGAGGGAGAGGGGGGGAGAGACACAGTGGAAGGTAGAGGGGGGGAGAGACACAGTGGAAGGTAGAGGGGGGGGAGAGACACAGTGGAAGGTAGAGTGGGGAGAGACACAGTGGGGGGAGAGACACAGTGGAGGGAGAGGGGGGAGAGACACAGTGGAGGGAGAGGGGGGGGGAGAGACACAGGGGAGGGAGAGGGGGGGAGAGACACAGGGGAGGGAGAGGGGGGAGAGACACAGGGGGGTAAAAGTGACAAAAGGGAGGGAGAGGAGGGGAGGGGGGAAATGAGACACAAGAGAGGAAGTAGACAAAGGGAGAGACTCGCAATGAGAGCCAAAAGGCGCTCGTTGCAAGGCCAGTAAAGTAGAGGCGGGGAGGCTCGCAATGAGTGCCGAAGGCGCTCATCGCGAGGCCAGTAAAGTAGAGCATTGCAAGGTTTCACATTTTATTGCCGTCATTTTTGACCGGCAAGTTGCTAGTTAAACATAATTGCCAAACTATGAAAAGGTGTTTCAAATGACAAAGTTTTAACATGTTATCTACTAGATTTTAATTGCACTAGATAGTGCAAAGCAGTTTTAATGACTGCAGTGGCCCTTTAACACAGGACGCTACACTATTTTGTATAACAATTATATTAGAAAGAATGTTGTAACACCTCAGTTTCCCTTTAGTTTACAATTATTTTTTTTTATAATTGTAGTTAGCTCTGATCCATACAGCTGCTTATCTCTCCTAATGGCTAAAGGACTTGACAAAAACGGACAGGCCAAATGAAACAGTTCATTGGCCTTGTGGCAAAGTCTTCTTCATTATTTATGCAGCTGCTTATGCTACAATGGCTTTAATAGAAAAAGCTAAATTTGTTTGTAACCAAGTAATTTCTTAATCAGTTTAAGACTTTTAGATTGAGCACAGCGGTTTTGGTTTAGCTCCATGCCTCAAACAGAGGTTCTACAACATCTACATGGAGATTGTGTTTGTTAAAGTACTTCCTTATTAAGTACTGTGTACTCCCATCTAATGAGAGCTCAAATGTTCTGTGCTGCTCACATTCCAATATAAAATGCTGCATAATTCGGTTTTGTTTAGAATGTCACAAGTTATGATGTCAGTATTTTTTAGGAAACTCGGTTGTGGCTAATTATGGTTAGCAGCAAACAGTTCTAGCTCATTGCCTCAGAGAAACATATGTACTACACTGGTTGGTGCTTTTTTGGTTTCTTGATAAGGTTTTCTCTTACACATAGGTCTGTGAGAAATATGCACCAGGCAGTCTCTCCTTTGGTGTGTACATGAGTGGGGTGTGTGTGTTATCTTTCCGCTAAACACCTTTGGAACAGATAATATTTCTAACAATACCTAGACTGGATAAGTGTCCTACATTGACCACATTATTCACTTTTGACTTAACATAGGGAACTGCTGAATTGAATTATCATTTCTTTGTATGTCATGCTTGCTTGTGAACCTACCTATAGACAGCGGTTTCACCTTTCTGTCTACATTTTAGAGACTTCAATAGCATGCTGAGAATGATGATGACACAAGCTGGGTAAGATTACTAGATTGATAGAACAGCTTATTATTTAAGTATTTTTTAAACAAAAAAGGTAAAAAGAAAAATATGCAATGAAACTTAGAAAAAGGTAATAAGAATATTTGTTTATGGAAGATTCTCTTAACATTAACATTTTCTCTGTACAATAGCATTTTATATTTATTATTACAAATATATAGTTTATGTTTAATTTAAAATGGTATGCAAGATTCAAATCAGCTAAGTACAATACCCAGGAAACTCACTCTTCTTAAAGCACAAAATGATACCTATAGTGGATATGGCATCTTGATTTTTTTTTTA